>OX637349.1:2290596-3490596 GCA_951799405.1 Agapetus fuscipes
CAACCCTCTCTGCACTTGAAATAATCGAAATTAACAAATTAAAAAATTCACCTAATACACTTATAAATAATATGTTAGTACCCAATCCATCCCCCCTGTTGACCATATTCCCAAGGAAGCTAAATGATCCAGATGACACAAGCCACATGGCCATCCTGCACCCCCCCCCCTCCCTCCCTCATACCCTCACACAATGACACCCTCTAAGATTGATTCCGTTTCCACACCATTTAGTATTAATTTATCCACCTGATGATGCGAACGGATGTTTGCGAAACCGGTTGTGGTTTATAAAAAAAAAAAAAAAAAATATACTCACGTAATCGAAAACAAAACTGTTTTTCCTTTATCATTATATTATATACCTTTTATATTTTCAAATTAGCTCTTCGCTGGGTTGAAAAATTCATAAACCTTTACCAATGACCGGTCACCAAAGGTCCATCCGTCCTTGAGATGGTCCTGGACCATTAAATGGTGCCACAGGAAATAAATTATCCATCATCATCATCATCATCCAGCCTTACAGCAACTGGGTTTTGCTTGAGAATTGCGCTTTGTAGCGGCCACGACCATCTCGTAAAAAGGTCGATAACTGTGAGTCACAGTCCTCACAGTCCTCACAGTTCTCATCAAGATCATCATCATCATCATACTTCACGCTGAAGAAGCCCATCGTAGAAATGGGCGATACGTCCGGAAGCTCCAGCTCCCACAGAACACGGCAACAGATCCCGGAAAACATCACTCCAGCATCATCAGCCGGCCGTGTAAGCCTAACACTCTTATTTGTGTCTTGATAGAGGTCCTTTAATTTACATTAAATTCTGAAAGAATGTTTTTGATGATGATAAGATAAACCACAGCCACCGTTGGCTATTCAGCGCCTTTCTCCTCCAGTCCCACACTCTTTCTTCTTGGATGTCCCTGCAGCTCATATCTCCCCTTGGCCTCCATCAGCCTTCGCCTCCAACTCCTCCTGTCTGTCTACCGCTGCGGCTTTACAGTCTGTAGGTTGGTATGAGTCTGACCACCCATACTATAAAAATATGGTTCACTTTGCCAATGTCACCCCTATTTCAGGGAAGGTCGGCAAGAGCTTCAGGGCTTATGCTCATTTGAGATTGGGTTTTTTATATTGTAGATCTACATACGACATGTGCTAGCGCGAATTTATACGTGTCTGCTTGTGGAAATGCATTTAATACGATTCTCAAATGGTACATATCTTTGCAACTTAGATTTAGATTAGATTTACAAACCTTTCTCGGTCTTCCTCTACCACGACATCCATCTATTCCAGCAACGCATATTTTTTTGACGTCTGCAGGAATTAGCTTTTATTGATGGACCGTCTTTTATCTGCCATGAAAAACACATGAATCAAACGTCGATACTAAAATGCAGAAAAACAAGGCGTCAAAAAACTTTTGAAAGTCATTCGCTTAAAGTCAAGAGGACCGGGAGGTGAAAGCACCCGGAGCTTTCGTCCGCCGCCTCTCTCGTCGCCTCCCACCAACGCAAATGTTGACGTCACTCCGTCGATGCGACAACGCCCCTCCAACTAGCGACGCCTGCCGAAAAGAGACGCCAATTTCCCGCGTATTTTTAAACTTTAACCTTAATTTGTTATTTGTTTAACTTTACACAGTTTCACGACCTCAATTACGTGTTATCAAATTTGAAGACACGTTTTATTTTTAATCTATGCTTACGCAAACGTACGTCAGATTCTGTCAGGCGCGTGCATTGGGTACTACTACTACTTTGCTAATTTTGCCTTATTATATTTATGATGGGTATGGATAAATGTTTTTCTGATGTCTTTTCATTACATTGACCGGTCCGTAGTCCAGTGGTTACACTTCGGACTCGTAAATGGAAGGTTGTGAGTTCGAATCCCGGCGGAGCACAAAAAAATATACCATTTATATTTTCAAATGCGCTCTTGGCTTGTTGAAAAAATTCATATACCTTTACCAAAGACCGGTCACTGAAAGGTCCATCCAACCTTGCAACAACTGGGTCGCTTTCTACAGCGACGACCAAGCTCGCAGAGGGCTCTTGAGGTGTGATACACACAAAAACAGCGCTCACCAAATAAATCAGCCTAATTTATTTTTTCATTTAATGGACTCAGCAGGTGAATTGATATTTTGGCGTTACAAGGCCTTATTCCTTGACTTATAGGTTGGTATGAGGCTGACCACCTATACAGTAAAAAATGGTTCACTTTGCTAATGTCACCCCTGTGTCAGGGAAGGTCGGCAAAAGTTGTGAGGCTTGTGTTCATTTGAGGTTTGGATTTTATTTGTAAGTACACATTCAGCATTTGTAAGCGCGAACTACACCTGTTGGTTTGTGGGCATACATTTGAGAGCTATAAATGAATATATCCTTGCAATTTAGATTATAGATTTAGATTTAGATCGTTTTATATTTCAGTAAAATATAATATAGAATAACTATTAGTCAACGACGTTAGCCATGTTGAAAGCACCGGTTCCCATAGATCACCGAAGTTAAGCAACATTGGGCGCGGACAGTACTTGGATGGGTGACCGCTCAGGTACACCGCGTGTCGTTGGCATCTTGGACCGGTCCGTAGTCCGTAGTGGCAACACTTCGGACTCGTAAATGGAAGGTTGTGGATTTGGATCCCGGCGGAGCACAAAAAATGTAACATTTATATTTCGAATGTGCTCTTCGCTGAGTTGAAAAATTCATAAAACCTTTACCAAAGACCGGTCACTGAAAGGTCCATCCAACCTTACAACAACTGGGTCTTGCTTGAGAATTGGCGCTTTCTACAGCGACGACCAAGCTCGCAGAGGGCTCTTGAGGTGTGATACACACAAAAACAGCGCTCACCAAATAAATCATCCTAATATTATTTATTATTAACAACTAAAATCCAGTGCCCATGAGTTGTTACTAAATAAAGGGCAACCCAGAATAATTATCCACCTACTTCCTTTATTACCTACCTACGGATTTTCTTATTCAGATTCCTGAAAATAGATTTACTCTCATCCTGTTCATGTTATTTGCGTCGGTACAACGATTAAAACACAAGATAAATAAACCATCGCATTATATTCGTGCGCTGTTTCAAATGTGTCGTTTTTTTTTCAGACCCTGCGTTTTGTTTTGACTGTTTTCAAATGGCTCACATCGTTCCGTGTTTATAATGTTCTTAGCAATCTTAAATCACGGGTTTTTCTACATTCATTCACAGATGCGATAACACTTCTTGGCAAATAATGAAATCAGTGGGCAGCGAATGGAAACAACGGAAAAACCACCACGAGTAAGTACAAATCATTCCGTTAAAACTCTGCCAAGAAAACGCACGAAAACCGGGAATTTTTATCCACTGAGCTTTTTAATTTCTGTACATTTTTTGTTGTACGTTGTGGTTGAGTTTTAACGTGTTTTTTTTTAAAACTTGGGGTAAAGGATATTTACTAGCGGACGTGACTGAAGAGGTGAACGCAAAACGCTACACACTGCCTCACTAAATAGTCAAGTGATCCACATATCAGAAAAAACTATTCATTAATTTTAGGGGTTTTTTTGCAAATTTCTGTTGAATCATACATCTATATGTATTAATATACAATTATAGTATAATTTATAAGTGAAAAACATTAAATTGGAGCTACAAATCTTTGAGATACTCCATCTTTTTTATTATTTGTCTATGCCATGGAAAGGTGGACTTTAATTCAGTACCTTGAAATACAATCACTGCCTTTGAATGCGAGTATTCTCGTCCAATACTTAAAATCTCCTCGATGGATCGAGTCACAAATGCCGAGGTTCTTTTCCGTATTTTACAAAGCTGAACTCCCAGTGAGCGTCAAAGGCGAAAATTGGTTTACTTCACGCACATAATAATTAGATGATAAATATTGGCTTCTAGATTAAATCATACAGGAAAGCATAGAAGGACAATCGGTTCGAAGTTGTGGGGAATATTTTGGTTGAAGTTAACTTATGTCAGTGTCATCTGGCGGAGGGACAAGATCCCTCCTTCTTATAGAAAAATCAAAGCTGCAAATTGCTATGATATATTATAGTTATTTGCACCCTTTACTCCACCCATCATCTCAGTTTTTACATTTCCATGCACGCAGTTTATTGCTCGAATGTTTGACTTGAACTTCAGGTCAAAGAAATGGAGTCGTATCACAACGAACTCCTCTAAACTGAATTATATCCGAGCTGAGTCTCGGTATAATATCTTATTTACAGCGTTGTCAGCTTTTGGCTCCATGCCCAACGTCACAACGTCAGTTGGCCGACAGAAAAAAACATAAAGAAACAGTCTATGTAGAGTTGATGCCTGTGGTTTCTAACCTTTGTGACCAAAAACCATTTCAATGTTTTTTTTGTTTTGACCTTGTACGACTTTAATTTTCGTAAATGCTCTTTGTTGGATTGATTAATACAAAGATTCATCGAGCCTGTGACAAACTTGGTATTGCATGTAAAATTGACGATGTCAAAATTGAACTCTGCAGGTTCATTTCGACAATATGGCAAAGGAAATACAAGATAGGGGCCATGCATTATAAATTTTATTTATAGTGTGAAGAAATTTTCTGGGTACGACCAGTTTCGTGAATGTTAACATCTTCAACCGGTGCAGGTGGTACGATTAAGAATTTACCAAAAAGAAAGTTATTTTTAATTTTTTGACGGAAATCTCGTTTTAAAGAATTTGAGCAAATTTAAGCTCCGAAACTTGCCGCCAGCCCGAATGCCTTCTGCCCGCTACAAAACATCCCCAAGGTTCACAAAAATGGACAGATCCATACAACACCAAAGCACGGATTAGGATTGATCTTCAGAAAATTAAACATCCGAGTCTCAAAGAACACGAAGAGAAAAAACAATTAGAATTACATGGGAGGGAATGGGAGTCCAAGGAAAATAAACAAGTAGTAGGGGGTCCACTAGACAGAACACTTGGGGAGCGTCTGATGCAGAGTTTTCTTTTACCGACGCAATAAGCGAGTGTGTGAGTGAAAATTGCGCCAAAAATAGTGTCGAGAATAAGGAGGGGGGCAGAGGCGACGAACTTGCATCGCAGATTTCAAAAAAGCTCTCAAAAACAAACAGATCTCCGACCGTGACACACGTTAATCTGAAGCCCATCTCTGTGCGAACAAAACGATACATCGTTGCCAATTAAAAACGAACTCTCTAGAAGGCATTAAAACAGTGAATAAACAAGAAGAATTTCCAAATTATTGTTAAAAACAATTTGAATCTGATGGTGGATTTTTTTATAGATTTTTGTGTGATTGAACTTTGAAGGTTTCTGTGTAACAAAGACATTGTTTGTAAACAAGTTTGCGTGTCGTTTTTGAGTGTTTGATTTTATTTTGAACGATGGGAATGATCACACGCGTCCGTGGTAGAGTGCGGAGTGATTCTTTGTGTAAACTGGACCCGACTGCAAAGGACGAGAGGATAGCAAAAACTGGTAAGAAATATTAGTAACAAAGTGCAATTAAGTGTACTTTGAATCTGCAAAAAATAATGAGAGATTGAAAGGGTATTTTAGACGACCAGAACCGCCTTACTTTGATGGCAAAAATAGTCTATATTTTAAATGATAGGGTAGTATTTTCTCTACGTATTAAATTAAAACGTTAAATGAAGTATTTCATTTATAAAATAAAAAGTAGAATACAGTGATTGTTAATTTTTTTGCGTCGTAGACAGCTGAAAACATGTTTTTTTTCAGTTGAAAAGAATGTTGCTTGACTTATAAGTATAGGTTGATTTGAGGCGACCACCCATACTGAAAAATAATTCCTCACTTTTGCTAATGGCACTCTATTTACGGTAAATTTGTCATGAGTTGCAGGGTTAACGTCCATTTGAGACTTGGACTTTATTTAAGGTTGGCGTCTAGCTGAACGCATTTCATGTGGAGATGAATGGGTTCCTCTCGTCACATGTGACCCCTTGGCAAACAATGCATTTACAAATAAGATGCATTTAATAATTATCATAATAAAATAAGGATTTTATTTATTTCCTGAGAAAGCGACAATTCTCAAGCAAGACCCATTTTCTGTAAGGCTCGATGGACCTTTGTTGACCGGTCTTAAGGAACGGTTCATGAATTTTTCAACCCAGCGAAGAGCATGTTTGAAAATATCAGAACTATATTTTTGTGCTCCGCCGGGATTCGAAACCGAGACCTTCAATTTACGAGCTCGAAGCGTTACCACCAGACTACGGACCGGTCATTTTATTTAGCATTTCACGATGATACAATCATTTTTGTTTATTTCAAACATCGTAACTCCGTAACTAAAAGGTTGATATAAAGCTGACTTCCCATGCTGTAAAAAAATGTTTCCTTTTCTCCAATGCTACCCCTATTTGAGAGAAAGCCTTCAGGAGTTGCAGGGTTTGTATTATTTTGAGTTTTGCGTTATTTTTTAGGTAGTCATGTGAACTTGCAAATATGAATCTGATACGTTAGTACATCTTCGCAACTTGTCTTGATAATTGTTTTGATTTCGTCGTATTTACACATCGGGAGATCATGTATGGCAAATCATCAATGAATGAGAGAGCGTGACTTCCTGCCAACATCATCAGATGACGTCAAACAGTGTGACTAATTTGGGAAGGAGCGGCACGCTGTCCCAAAACATGTGATGTCAATACTTGTTGCATAATCTGTCACACGACAATCACTCACGGTAATTCGACTTTACATAGGATCTGTTTTGATTTGAATTAATAAATCTTTCCATTTTCCTGCAGGATAAAATAGCGAATGAATGGGATATCCAGAGTCATAATAAAAAGAGAGCTTGTGTGAAAAAGGTTATGACTCTGGATGAAATAAAAGAAGTATGCAAGGACCGAAAAAAATGGCGAAGCTTTAGAAAAAATATTTTTCACTTTTTTATAGAATATGTTTTGTAGGTTTTTATTTTTTCCTGTTTAATTGTTTAGTGTTTGTTTGTTTTATATACTTAAATGTAATTAATTGTTTGTATTCCTTGACTTATAGGTTGGTATGAGGCTGACCACCCATACTGTAAAAAATGTTTTACTTTGCCAATGTCACCCCTGTTTCAGGGAAAGTCAGCAAGAGTTGCAAAGCTTATGTTCATTTGAGATTGAGTTTTTATATTGTAGGTCCACATGCGGCAACGCGAAATTATACGTGTCTGCTTGTGGAAATGCATTTAATATGAATCTCAAATGAGATTTATCTTTGCTACTTAGATAAATAGTAGATTTAGATAAAAGTAATAGGGATTATTATTTTTCCTTCTGGCATAAGATGGGGAAAACATATTATGTGCTGAAAATTAGTAAGATAATATTATTATCCGGTATGTGTTTTTTTTAGATTTAGAATATGCGGTAAACAAAACGTCAGCGAAATGTTTTTGTGGGTCACGGAGTTCTTGAAAATTTGTCAATAAACACGAAAATTGGCGAGGGCGGCAATCAGCCCAACAAGAGTCGCAGATCATGCGCTGCCACGTACTTTGTTGGGAAAATATATACCTATATATAAATATTAATTCAAAATGGTGGTCAATTTTGTGGCTACTCGCACAAATTTGCTATCGTGGCAACAATCAAATCCATCCATCCAAAAACTAATGAGGTCGTAGACAAACCTCTGTCTGTCAAGCATTTTGCTATTGGTTGCTAAGGACGGCAGTCCCATACAAGACTGCGTTTGCTCGCAGAGAAAAAAATCTAGATTAAAAAATGTTCTGATCTATGAGTCATCAGTTGATATTCGTAGCTTTTATAAGATAGTGGATTTAATAGACCGATCGATCACAAGATCTCATTAGTAGGACGATGTATGCGTGACTGTTTACCCGGCTGTGTGACGTCACAACTTTTTTGCCTATTTCATTTCCACTCACATACCTCCTACGAGTCTTTTTAGATCTATAATCTAAGTTGCAAAGATATATTAACATTTAAAATTCGTATTATATGCATGCCCACAAACATACACGTGTACAAATGCTGCATGTCACATGCAGCATGTGTACTCACAAATTAAAATCCAAACCTTAAATGAAAATAAACCCGCAGCATTTTTTGCCGACCTTCCCTGAAACAAGGGTGAAATTGGTAAAGTTACCCATTTTTTACAGTATGCGTGGTCAGCCTTATACCGACGACCAGATCAGTGGATATATATACTTAAGCCCATTTGATTATTGAAGTTAATTGTATATTTCAGTTTGCCTGCTGTCTGTGGTCTTACTCCTGCCATACTGCGGCAGGGGGCCCGGCCCATTACTGCTCGGAGGCTGGTTGGCCGCCTATTCGTGTCTGGTGCTGCCTCTGCTCATATCTGCCAACTACAAATATCCTGTCAAGGTCTACAAGAGAGTGCTGGATCATGCGAAAGGTAATTAAACAGCCAGAAAACTGTATGCTATAATCTCCCTGTCGTTTTAGAAGAGGAAGAATATCAATAGCTGTCAAAAAAGCGCGCCAACGACTTGTTCTTTATTTAAAATTCACCGAAAACAAATGAGCGTCGTTTATTTGCCAATGCTGTTTTATGGTAGGTATTTTTTTTAAATATGGAACATAAAATGTGCTCCATTTGATTTATTTATGGATAATAGTATGGATAGACGATGGCAGATGTAGGTATCAAAGCTTTTTAATTCTTCCTCCATGCGGCGAACTCATACATATATTTCGCGACCGGATATGGACCGAGCTTTTTTAAGATTCTTTTTTTGGATCGTGAAAAATAAACAAACACGTACAAAAAACTCGCACGTATGTATTTGTAAACAATTTTTTTTTTGTAGCATCTAGTAAGTAAATATGTTGTTCAAAGTGCGTTGTGTCAATATTTTTCAAAATATGTTTTTTCAGTCGTACATAGTTAGTTAGTCGTAGCGTTGAAAAGAAAATGGGTACTTCAAGAAGAAAATTGTGATAGAAAAAGTCATACTTTTGGCCTAGTTGCCAACTTTCAGAATATATATATTTTTGTTGTAATACCTACATACTTATAAAAAAAATAGCAGCTCATGTACATATATTATAAGGATGACGTAAAGGGGAACCATTTTTGAAAAAGCAACATGCACATAATTTTCATCTACCACAAAAAGTTTTCAAAAAACTGTTTTTTGTATGTTAACTCACATCATATCAGTGGTTCTTAAACTTTTTCGGCCAGGGACCACTTTGATGGTTTCATAGAAATTGAATTGAACAAGATTAAAAAATATGAATCTCTTCATGAGGACGTAAGTTTTCAAAACTAATAAATTAAAAACTAAACTAAACTAAAGTTTGTCATCCTTTTTTATAATAGGAAAATATATTTTAATCTAAATAGAATGAAAAAAACATATATATAATATTAATTACGTATACTCGTCAAAAAGCAACCGCAATTAAGCTACACATAGATATAGTGTAATTTCTTGCCGCGTTATTCCCAAAGGGATCGCATATGGCGAGTGAGCCTATTTCTTTTTACAGCCTTACGCCAACTACTTTTGTTAAGTGGAGGGTTTCCCAGCTCCCGAGGGGGCTGGTACTCATTTCTTGTGACTTACTGGTTTTATTTATTTAAGGTTTGAAATAAACACCGAAACGGGAAATCATTTCCGATTTCCGGGACTCGAACCCGAGCTCTCGGCATAGAATGCATGCACTCTACCAACTGAGCTATCGACTGGTCAACAGAGGATTTTTTCGTAAACATTTTTATGTGGGTACATACATTCTTGTCACCGCTTGGCAACGTGTTCGGTGTTCATAGCGTAAATATTAGTGCAAATTATTTGTGATAAAGCAATGGATAAAGCGCAAAGATAAAAACGAAACATTATGGCAAGACAAACGGCCACCGCGAAGGGGCGCCTCAGGTCAATCGAAAAATATAAAAATGCCCAGAAATAAAGTTTATTTTCAATGCAGACATAAACATGACCCGCTTTTTATAAATAAATGCATTCATAGCATATTCATTGAAAGAATTAAGATAAAAATATATTTTGAATGTGTATTCAAGCAAATAATGACTACCGAATCCAATAAAATCTAGTACGTGTAAAATTTTAATTCAAAATGAACAAAGACAATATTTTATGTACCTACCTACATAATACTTTATTGTTTTGTGAGAAGGGCTACAATGATTTTTTCCTGGCAACATTTTTTAATCCGTTAAGTTGCATCCCTGCGACTCTTTAATTTCAAAAAAGGAATGAAAATTCTGGCCATTTTCAAAATGATCATAACCAACTCAAATGTTTTTTAATAATATTTCATTGGTGATTTTTTCCGTTATAATGGAGAATGATTTTTTCGATTTTGATAAGTAATGATAATACAATAATAAAAGACTTACTGGATGTTATAACCGGCAAAGGACAGTGTCGTACTGAAGACTCTCTGGGCTGGCCATCTTTAAATATATTTGCTTTCCACTAATTTATTCCTTATAAAATGTATTGATAAATAAAATTGCGAGTTAAAGATTTCATTGTCGCTGGGGGGGTGGGCGATTTTAATGGAAAATTATGGAAAATCACAACGGACGGAGAAATTGTGTCAGCTCAGAAGAAAAAAATATTTATTACTCCACGGGCGTCGACACATATTTTTTTTTGGCTGCGATTATTTTAAGTTGTTATTATTTATCTTCTCTTTACCGGTCTGTTGTCTAGCAATAACAAAATAAACAACTCAAATGAGTCCATATTATCAACTTAATTAAACGTAAGCAAACACTTTAATTAAAAAAATGTGTGTAAAAGAAAAATTTAGTTTTTGGAATCTTTCACAACAAGGCCCGCATAGACAATATTGTGTCGTCACTTAATCGGTTTGCTAGGGAAATGACATACAAATGTTTTGTTATCGGTTGCTAAGGATGCTAGCCCCATTTGAGACTGACGTTTGCTCGCTGAGAAAAAGTTCCAAACTCAAAAAAATTCCAACCTCATTCTGAATTTTACTTCAGAAATTAGAGTCTTATTCGGGTTGACGCTTTTTAGTGACGAGCAAAACTCGCAAAGAGCCATTGATGTGTGATTGAACTAAAAATACGACTCTCAAGTGATAAGTCAGTTTTTAAAAGACAATTACGTCAGCAATAAATTCCCACAAAGAGTAAGTATTTGACATGATTTTTTATGTCGATAAAAAAAAAACACCAGGATTTATTTGATAAGCGCTGTTATAGCATGAATCACATCTCGAGTGCCCTTTTCACGTTTGTGCGTCGCTAGCCAGCGATAATTTTTGCAAGCAAGACTATTTATTATTCCTTGACTTATACTGACCTTGTCTGACCCCCCATACTGTAAAAAATGGTTCACTTTGCCAATGTTACCCCTGTGTCAGGGAAGGTCAGCAAAAGTTGTAGGGCTTATGTTCATTTGAGGTTTGGATTTTATTTGTTAGTATGGGAAATCACAGGACATAAAATTGCGTACTATTTATGCGGCTTAGATGGTTTATTTTCAATGAATTGTGAGCTTAAAGTTTTCAGTGACATGAAAATCAGATGTTAAATATTCTTCTTCCCATTTTGTACCACTTCTGTCGAAGATCGTAGATCATCGTGGCTAGTGGCGAAGGGTGCCATACAAGCCGGTTTCCATCGGCTTCCCTTTTAAAATGATGTAACAAAGTAGTTTCAAAATATAGGCACAAAGTAAAAAAATACATTTAAAACCAAAGAAACAATACGTATTTTTCGCCCATTGAAACCATGCAGTCTACTTTATTATCATTTCTGCCTCATTTTAAACGGGAAACCGATGGGAAACGGTTTGTATGGCACCCTTCGCCACTAGTGGCTACTATTTATGTTATAAAGCTGGAGTATATTTAATATTCTTGTAATATTTTATCGTTACGCCACTGCATCAAGTGTTGCCCCATCGAGTTTAGTTTATTTCATTGCAAGCATCTTTCAGTTTGACAGCGGCGTGGAGAAATTAAAACAAAATGGAAAAAATACTAAGTTTTAAATTGACTTGTCATTCAAGATGGAGTCTCACTCGACTCTTTGTTCTTTCCATTTCACGTTTCAAGGATAATGGGACAAGAGATGAAATATTGAGCGCTTTCAATATGAATTCAAAATTACAATAATAATAATTAATACCGAATCAAGCCATTGATTTTCTCGAAAAAAAAGCTCTACGTGACATTCCTTATAAACAATCTAAAGCGTTAAGATCCAATTTTATTGAAAAGAACGTCTTTTTTACTGTAGTTTAGAAATTGACCAGTAGGAAATAAATGAATAAGGCATGTTGCACCAACCTCCAATCAATATTTAATTGACACATCAAATTTGATTGCTTAATTCTGGTAAGGACCTCGGTTAAATATTTCTCGGAAGTGGGTAATAATATGATTGAATTTGAACAGGAAATATGATGCACATCAGCTGACTTACGTATATGCAACCAATGTTTGTATTTGAAAGGGAGAAGTCAAACTTATTTTTATTTTTGCCTGATAGGAGTTTTGTGCAATAGGCCCTACATATTTTATTTTATTTTCTAGAAACAAAGTCCAATAAAAACACTGTTTTTTTTACACAAGATATTAATTTATTTCAATTTATATTACCAACTCTTTCGATCATCTTCAGGTAAGAATAAAATCTATTGAGAAAAAAATGATCGAAAACGTTTGTAATTGAAATAAATTAATGTCTTGTTAAAAGAAGCAGTGGTTTTATCGAAATTTGTTTCTAAAAAAAAATTTTTTTTTTAAATAGATTTGTGGAATGGAATGCAATCCACCAACCTATTTTGCCTGGCCAGTTGTGTTCATGCGAAAGCAGAAGCTTGTGTGCATGCAACGGCATCTGTTGAACCAGGGTCGAAGTTATCGTCGCGGGATTCGAACCAACGTTATTCAACAATAAAAATCATAAATTTTAACAGCACGTTAATACACAAACAATGCAAAATAGAATAAATATTAGGATGATTTATTTGGTGAGCGCTGTCTTTGTGTGAATCACACCTCAAGAGCCCTCTGCGAGCTTTTGTCGTCGCTACAGAAAGCACCAACGCGAGATTCATTTGCTGTACGGCTAGATGGACCTTATGGACGACCGGTCTTTACAAAGAGCATTTTATTTTGAAAATTAAATAATAATTTTTATTCTCCGCCAGAAATCGAACCCATGATCTTGCAATTACGAGTCCGCAGAGTTAACCAATAGACCATAGGCCGGATAAAATTTGCTGTTACTTAATCTAAATCTAAATCTAAGCTGCAAAGATATATATCATTTGAGATTCATATTAAATGCATTCTCATAAGCAGACACGTATAAGTTTGCATTTACACATGCCGCATATGGACTAACAATATAAAAACCCAATCTCAAATAAACATAAGCCCTGAAACTCTTGCCAACCTTCCCTGAACCATTTTTTATGAACCATTTTTTTTTACAGTATAACCGGTCAGCCTCATACCAACCTACAATTCAATGAATACAAAAAAATAATTACATCCAGCCTTACAAAACAAATACTTTACAAAAACAATAAAACTAGAATCTACAAAACATCTATAAAAAAAATTGAAATCTTCAAAGCCTTTGCCTTAGCCGCCTCGACAGATCAGTCGCCATTTTTTTGTCATAACCTTTTTCATAAAAGCTCTCCTTTTATTATGACTCTGGATATCCCAGTCATTCGCTATTTCAGGAATTTGGTCCATCTCTTAGATGTGGTTCACGCAAAAACGGAATTTGGTCGGTTTTATGGCCAAGGGGGCCAAGTGGGCTGATCTTTCTAGCGTGTTTGGAATAGAACAAAATTGGTTCGATCCCCGCCTGGGTCTTTGACTTTCTACCAATTGAGCTATCGACCTTTTTACGAGTTTGGTCGTCGTCGCTACAAAGCGCCAATTCTCAAGCAAGATCCAGTTGCTGTAAGGCTGGATGGACCTTTGGTGACCGGTCACTGGTAAAGGTTTTATGAATTTTTCCACCCAGCGAAGAGCAAATTTGAAAATATAAATGGTATATTTTTTGTTCTCCGCTGGGATTCGAACCCACAACCTTCCGATTCAGAGTCCGCCGTGTTACCACTGAGCTACGGACCGGTCAAATATCTAATATTATTATTATTCATGAAGGTTTTTCCATATTTTCAGCGTTAGTGAATCGTCTATACCAGCCGGTTGTAGCCGGCTTGCTGTGGCTGTACTCTCCCCTGGATCGGTGTGAAAAGGTCTTCATGCAGATGAACAACATTTCCACAATGGCGAATCAGGTAATTAGAAATAACTGCTTTCTTATTTTTTTGGTCAAGCGAGTCAAGACGTTAATGTCAACTCACATGCCGCATGCGTACTTTTGAAAAACTAAAATGAACATAAACCCTGTAGCCGGACCTGGGAGAGAATATCACAATGGCAAAGCATCTCAAGTGAAAAAATCACTTGACAATACAACACAAACCTTAAACAAGACATACCATAAGCGGCACTGTTGTAACTAGATTGGTCTATAATAATAAATAATCTTTAATATAAGTTGTGAAGATATTTTAAGATTCATAACTCCTTGACTTCCTTGACTGATAGGTTGGTATGCGGCTGACCACCCATACTGTAAAAAATGGTTCACTTTGCCAATGTCACCCCTGCTTCAGGAAAGGTCGGCAAGAGTTGCAGGGTTTAGGTTCATTTGAGATTGGGTTTTTTATACTGTAGGTCCACATGCGGCATGTGTAAGCGCGAAATTATGCATGTCTGCTTGTGGGAATGCATTTGATATGAATCTCAAATGATATATATCTTTGCAGCTTAGATTTAGATTTAGATTTAGAATCAAAATCAATATCCTTACATTTTTTTTTATTTCATCCAGAGTCATAACTTTTTTCATACAAGCTCTCCTTTTATTATGACTCTAGTTATATAATTTATTTGCTATTTCAGGAATTTGGTGCATTAATACATTTTCGATCTCCCTTTTTTAACTTAGATACTTAAATGAATTAATTTAATATGCATGTATAAAAACTGCCCCAAAAACAATATTTAAAAATTATAACGTAAAAATAATTTTAAAAAAACATAGGTTTTCTTCACGAGTTGATTTATTTCCTCGAGCGCTTCGGTGTTACCACAACATTATCAATGGAATTTACAGAGTGGAATGGCGAATAAATGGAATTTACAGAGTGGAAACAAGAGAAGAGCGTCCATGAAAAGAGTGATGAAACTAGATGAGATGAAAGAAGTATGCAAGGACAGAGTCAAGTGGAGGCACTTGTGTGGAGGTACCAGCCACCCCTAAAGGAATGGCGGCAGGATACAAGTCAAGACAAAACAATCAAGAGAACACCTAACAAATCTAAAAATTAACCCATTAAAACTTTCTACGGAATTCACTTTTGTAATTTTTAGATTTCAGTTGTTCTTTTGAATATACTCGTGAAGAAAAACTTTGTTTTTATTTTTAGATAATAAATTTAAAATGAATCTTCACAATTTCAATACAAAAACCCTTAAACTTTTACTTGAAAATATTTGGGTTATCGGGGTTGTACAGAGTTGGGTTTAAAAATTAGTTACATACTTGTCATATTTCCTTTGAAGTAATCCAGAGAAGGTTTCAATTAAAAAACAATATATTTTGATATATTTTTGCGTCACTACTCCGTTCATAAAATAAAAGTATATTTAGGTTAGTCAGTTAGACAGTTGACGATTTTTATTTGTCTGAATCGATTGCCGGACTGATTTCCCAGACAGCTGTTAAAGTTTATATTTTTATTTTTGATTTGTCATATTTTAAATTACGCTAAGCAATAAGGTTTTTACTTAAATAAATATTTATTTTATTGTCTGTATTAATGTATGGACGCTTTATGCAAGAAAAGTATTTTTTATTTGATTTTGTGACTCAATAATTTCACATTCTTTTCAGTAATAGAGCGATACTCATCCAGTTTTATTCACAAACCTCTTGATACACACGATGCATGAATAATTGTTATTTTTTGTGTGGAAAATTCACGTAAGGTGGCGGTTGAGCCATGGATTTGCTGTATGCGAATAACACCCATCGTAATTATTCAACACTTTTTTAGCCATCAATTATTTATAATATTATGTATTTTTGCTTCTTTAATTTGTGCGAAAAAAACCGTCAGTTATCAGACTATGACAGGCGCGTGCATGGGTATAGGCAAATACATTTTATAATAAACATTTTCACCCATCTAAATCTAAGCTGCAAAAAAATGTATTATTTGAGATTCATATTAAATGCATTCCCACAAGCAGACATGTATAATTTCGCGCTTTCACATGCCGCATGTGGACCTACAATATAAAAAACCCAATCTCAAATGAACATAAGCCCTGCAACTCTTGCTGTCCTTCCCTGAAACAGGGGTGACATTGGCAAAGTGAACCATTTTTCAGTCAGCCGCATACCAACCTATAAGTCAAGAAAGAAGGTCGATCACTGAAATTTTAGCTATCCTCGGCGATCGACTTTAAAACCTCCCGCGATCGACCGTATCTCTCCTCTTTATCAAGCGTTTCTCAGCGTATATTGCCTACCTATAAGGCGCATGCACCTGTATGGGATGCACGCCCCTGCCGACAGGGTGACTTTTCATATTTTTCTCGACTTTTTTTACCGACTCTATACTTACGTATATTAAACGAAAATGTGCACGTCATAAATTTCAGTTGTGGGTTGGTTTAGTAAAATGTTTTGCATACTTTACATCCGCCTGTCTGGATTTGGCGCCGTGAAATACTTGATTCTGAATCACTCGTAGCAAAGAACCCGCGGTTATTTGTGTGCAAATATGATGACGAATATGAGACGGAATACCGAGAAGTACTATTTTAATCATACTCTTCATTAATTTGTGCTCTGTCTTCGTGCTCTGTGACTTGTGCACTTGCGTGTCTGTTCAAACATCAGCTTAGTATAATATCTAAGGGCCTGTTGCACCAAACTTCAATCAATATTCGATTGACACATCAAAATTTGATTGCTTTTAAAGCATGTTGCACCAAACTCCAATCAGACAAAAATCTCAATTTCTCCCTTCATCAAAATTTGGTTGCAGAAACGTAAATCAGCTGATTTAGGTACATCATCTTTCCTGTTCAATTCCATCATATCATTACCCACTTCCGAGAAATATTTAACCGAGGTTCTTTCCAGAATTAAGCAATCAAATTAGAAACGTCCATCAAATATTGGTTGGTGTAACAGTTCCTAAGTCGCTATTTGAACATCACAGATTCTTAGTATCGGATGCCATTCAAACATCACAGATGTTAGTATGGGTTGCTATTCAAACATCACAGATGTCTAGTATGGGTTGCTATTTAAACATCACAGATGCCTAGTATGGGTTGCTATTTAAACATCACAGATGCCTAGTATGGGATGCTATTCAAACATCACAGATGTCTAGTATGGGTTGCTATTTAAACATCACAGATGCCTAGTATGGGCTGCTATTTAAACATCATAGATGCCTAGTATGGGTTGCTATTTTAACATCACAGATGCCTAGTATTGGTCGCTTTTCGGATATCACAGATGCCTAATATTGGACGATATTCGAACATCACATTGCGGTTGGTATTCGAGCTCCCAAATATTATGGAAGATTTTATTTATGAAACATCTAAAACCTGAAACGGAAAATCTCATTTTTAATTCAGTGTAACTGTAACTCTGTCGCCATTCCGCTAGGGGTGGCCAGAGCCTCTGCAGAGTTGCCTCCATTTTTTCTTATCCTGACATACCTCTTTCAATTCATTTATATCCATCACCTTTTTCATGCATTTTCTTCTTTTACGCTCACTTTGTATATCCCATTCCTTTACAATCTCCTCAATCTGATCACTCCATACTTTTATCGGTCGTCCCTTCCCTCTTTTTCCTTTCACACTTTCTTTGTATATAAACTTTGTCAGTCTATCATCATTCATTCTTTCAGTGTCGTGTCAATTATGTTTAAAATTCTTTTTCGCTGACGGATTTTCCATTTTTAAAGAAATCATTTTCATAAGTGTAGCCTGGTTAAGACGGGCCAAGTACTACTAGGGCATTAATAGGGTGTGGTACGCGTGTTTACTTTAAATAATAAATGTACAATTATTCAAGATTACTTATTTGTTGAGCGCTGTTTTTTTGTGAATCCCACTTTACGAGCCCTAGCTTCACAGCCGACCAATGTTGCAGATCAACTACCATTTACATTTTCAATACGAATAACTTAAATGATCTTTTCCTCATTCCCTTTCAGCTGCTGTTCTTCGTGATGTGCGACCGCGTGATAATGGGCGCATGGGGCGTCCAGCAGAGGGTCACCTGCCTCTACTCCCTCATGTTCTACAACGTCATAGCCTACTGCGTGTCCTACATAAAGGAACTTATCGAGAAGGAGAACTGGTCACCGTACGTCAACATGACGCACCACTCTGACCTCAAACACTTGGCCATGAGCACAACAAAGATTGTCCTCGAATGGACAAAAGCTGTCACCTTCATCATCACTGTTATCTTCATGCTGCTTCTCTTCGGACTAGAAAGGGGATTAGAGCATTATCAACCTACTCTAATATACCAAATTGTAACGTGGGTTTATTACACAGCAACTGAAAAAGTTTTCGTCGAGATGTTCTCTCCTTTCTTAACCTTATTCCACTTAGACGTCTTTGAATCGTTAGAGTCTCTGTACGCTCCAGTTATCCTGAGAGCTTTTACAATGGGCCTGTCAATAATTCTGGTGGTTCCTTTGATATTCTTAACGCAATACCAAATCGCCTTCATGGTTTTGTACGTCAACATCTTCATGAGAGGTAAAGACGCGTGGTTGAATTCTTGGAGGCAGCTGAGGTCAGAGTGCGCCGTTTTGGATCAGTTTAGAAGAGCCAGCAGCGAGGAGATTAAAGGTTTTGAAGATGTGTGCGCTGTTTGCTTGAACGTGATGAAGTCTGCCCGGGCGACACCATGTCAACACTTTTTCCACGGAGACTGTTTGAGGCAGTGTTTGAAGGCTTCCAACAAATGTCCGATATGCATTCGTCCCTTCAAATTCGAATGAAATGTAAGTCTTGATATTTTTTGTGTACTTTCTTGCGATAAAGTGTAGAGCTTCGTAATATTTTTCCAAGAAGTTCTTGATGTATTTAATTGCATAATGTTAAGCTATATTTGAATATTTATATTGTGATAATATGGTGTATAAACCAAAGTGGAACTTCTTTTTCGTACAACTCGGTTCCATTGGAATTTTAGCCAAGAGTACTTCAATCTCTATTGGATTATTTTTCTAATAAAAACAACAATATGGAAAAAAAAATGCCTTCCGATTAAGAACGTAATAGACTCTGACCATTTTTTTCTGACAATTTGGATTTGTTTTTTCTCCGCGAGCAAACGTCAATCTTGTATGGGACTACCGTACTTATCAACCAATATCAAAATATTTGTTAACCTTTTCCCTAGCAATCCGGCCGTGTGATGACACAATTTGTCGATGCCAATTCATATGCGGATCCCATTTTAAACATTTGATTTATGAAGATAAGTAAAGAAAATACTTATGCAAGTGAAAATATAGTAATGAATGTGGAAAATAACAGAAAGCTCTTCAACGAAAATTAGACATTAAACTTATTTGACTGGTATCTTCAAAACGAAGGCATTTTTTTGGCCATTGTTGGTCAATGGTTCAGAACGAAAGGTCTTGGGTTCTAAACGCAACTCGCAACTAAGCTACACATATAGTGTAACTTCTTGCCTGCGTTTCCCCGAAGAGGTCGCATGTGGCGCTTCGGGATCTATTTATTTTTACAGGTAAGGGGGCCGGCCTCACACCAACCACTTTCAGTTCAAAAGCGGTTTTTCCAGCTCCCGGGGGGGCTGGTTCTACCAGTTGAGCTATCGACCTTTGTACGAGCTTGGTCGTCGTCGCTACAAAACGCCAATGCTCAAGCAAGACCCGGTTGCTGTAAGACTGGATGGACCTTTGGTGACCGGTCATTGGTAAAGATTTTATGAATTTTTCAACACAACAAAGAGCAAATTTGAAAATATAACTGGTATATTTTTTGTGCTCCGCCGGGAATCGAACCCACAACCTTCCCATTCAGAGTCCGAAGTGTTACCACTGAACTACGGACCGGTCATTCTAATAGTGCAAATTGGTGTCTTCAATGATTTGGTTGTTATTTTAAATTATTACTGGCATCAGGCATGTCTTGATCAAGTGCTAAAAATAAGATAGAAGACTCTTGGTAGTAAGCTTTAGTATTAGATTAGTAAATGATAAGTTTTATTACTGACGTGTTTTTTTATAAAAATGAAGAATGAAGCTTTGTGTTTTGTTAATAGATGGAAATATACCAATGTATCAAAACGTTTTCAGGAATAGTCCTGTAAAGATTTGTTTTGCTTGGGGAAGTGAAGCGCCATGATTGAGAAAATAAGAGATTTAGAGATGGATAAAATAATTTGATGTTTTGAATATTATGATTGGCCATTGGGAGAAAAAATAATTTATTTATAATAGTGCGGTTCGATAGCCCAGTTGATGGGGTGTCCGCAGGCGCGTGCATAAGGTACAGGCAAATCTATTTCAAAATTAATATTTTCTTCGATTCCTTTTAAATAACTCATTTGAAATTGACTGAAGTGCTAACGATGGCTCCAATCGAAATTTAATTTTAAATTTTAAATCTGAATATCAAGCTTAAATGTTTTTTTTACCATATATTGCCTACCTATTAGGCGCATGTGCCTGTAGGGGATGCACGCCCTGTCCACTTTTTGAGTCATGAGTTCGAGTACGAGGTGGCAGGCATAGTGGGCTGGAAATTGTTTAAACGCAAATAGTACCTACTTAGATATTAAATCCATTTTAACTTACACGCAAATCGTCCTAAGTTAGAAAGAGAACAAAAATTCTCTCTGAAGATGTATGAAGCAAGATTTTTGCTTTACAATGTTGGCATCCTGGAGGTTTTCTGTTTGATACACAGTTTGATATGTTTTTAATCAAATTATTTCAATGAAAAAAATGTAGGTACTTACATGTAAAAAAAAATATATTTTAATATTTATTAAGGATTTACTTAACAGCGAAATTGTAAAATCGATGCATATCTCCAGCAGTGCTGTATTTGACAGGACTGGTTTGACAAGACTGGTTGACAGTTGTGTCTCGTATAACGCATCATTATCTTAAGCTAAGTTCCAGTCCACTATATTACATCCAATGGTGTTAGGCAATAGGCATGCTGTTACTTGTATGTGACTCTGCCACCATTTCGCCAGGGGTGGTGAGAGCCTCTGCATAGTTGCCTCCACTTCTCCCTTGACGTGATTTCCCATTTTTTTAATTTATTATTTCAAGTATATTGTGACTCTTATGTATTAATTGTGTTGTCAAATAGACTATTTAGTATTATCAATAAATTTATGCCTGGTAGTCAAGTAAAAACTACTTGAGCTTTAGATGTTGTATTTATTAAGGTAACAAACGAAAATAAAAAGAATACTATGATGACCTACTAGGTCGAAAACGTTTGTAATTTGTTTTAAAGATTTTAATCTTTTTAAATAAATTTTATTGTGAAAATAAACAGTGTTTTGTTGGAATTCATTCAAAAAATTATAAATTAAACAATATGAATTTTCACAGTGTTAATACACAAACAATACAAAATATAAAAAGAATAAATTTAAAAAATACATAATTTTAATAAAAAAATTAAAGTTTTCAAAATGTTCATTAAAAATATATGAAACCAGTAAAATGTGAGCTTTTTACTACATAATTTTTTTTAAATGTCCACTTTTATTGTGAAATATGTATGAGAAATCTTTGATTATTTTGGCAATTTGAAAAAATATATACACTGCTTTTTGTACCACCAAAAATATTGCCTATGTCTTTAATGTTGTAGAAATATGTATTATCTAAGATAACTATCATGTCTAAGTTATTTTTTGTACAACAGAAATAAAAACAAAATTTTACCTAACGAAGTTTTATTTTTTATATTTTTAAATAAGTTTATACTTCACCATGGAGCCCGCACATTTAAACAAGAGGAAAAATGTGACATCATATTAAAACGCTACGTACAGGTACTTACAGCATATTTTTCATTTACACATCTGTAGTCCGATTTCAACGTGCGTACCTATGCAATTTTTAACAATACTGTAAAAAAAAAACCCTGATTATCAGGAACCCATTTTTTTATTTTCAACGGGTGACGGAATATTTTAAATGAGTGGTTTCAGCCGAGGAATATTTTAAATGGGTGGACTCCATTTTGAAAAAGTGCAGGAGGCGCATCTGTGGAGGTACCGGCCACCCCTAGTGGAACGGCGGCAGGATACAGTTACAGTTACAGGACTCCATTTTGAAAGATAATACTCGATGAAAATAAGGTTTGGGTACAGGGAATGACTGTAAAAGAATATAGAAGTCCTTTATTCAGTAGGTAGTAGAACAGAAACAGCTGAAAATGAAGAAAAGGAATTTATGAAATATTTCACATGACGCTGCTCCCATTAAGAAATTAAAAAATATTATATCAAATCGAAACAAGAAATAAAAATTCTAATGTCCCTCAACAAAATGATGAATACCATTTGGTTAGTAACCCGGCGGGGGGAAGTCACATTTTTTTCACCTTTTTTAATTCAGATTTTATTCAATACAGCCTTAGTTTTGTATTTTATTATTACAACCTTATATTATTAGGTTTTATGTTTTTAAATACCGGCACTCTTACTATAAGACCGGTCCCTTATCTGTAAAAATACAGAGGTTCCACTCCCCGTTGTGATCGCTTCGGGGAAAACGCGGCGAAAAATTCCACTACATGTGTAGCTTAGTTTTAGCGGTGCGTTTATATATCGAAAAATAATATCAAGGTTCAAAATATTTAAAAAGTTGAGTATTATTAAAATAAACCTGGCAACTTCATTGTCTATGGTTTCACATTGTTATTTCGCGCCAAAAGTTGAGCGCGTTTGAGAACTGTCAAACTATCCGCTATTTTGTTCTTTGTTACAAACTCTACAAATTACTATAAAATGGAAGGTTTTGATGATCCCGGAGTATTTTTCTCCGAAAACTTTGGTGCCGGAGACGAGCAGCAGAATGCGACGCAAATCAACCTGCAAGGCATCAAGAAAAAGTTCAAGGAATTCATCCGACAGTTCCACGAAGGGAACTTCAACTATAAATACAGGTTTGTCTTTTAATTAACGTAAATATATATTTTTTTCTATTCCCCAATGAATAACTCCATAATATAAAGTTCGTTTGGTAAAATAGAATAGGAATAAATTTGAATTTGGAACGTTTTTCTCGGCAGGCGAAGGTGTCACACTTGTATAGGACTGTGGTCCTTACAAAGTAGCAACCAATTGTAAAATGGTTCTGTGCTGGAGTGATGCTTTCCGGGATCTGTTGCCGTGGTCTGTGGGAGCTGGAGCTTCCGGACGTTTCGGCCTTTACTACGATGGGCTTCTTCTATATCGAGGGTATACAACCAAAACGCACTAAGTCACATTTGACAATTTTGACTTATTTACCCTATTATACTTATTTTTTCTGATTTTCTACTGCCAAAAGACACTAAGTGCTATCAAAAAAAATAAAAGACATAATGTAAAAACTAAGTCATATTTAAATTTATTATTTCAATCAAAAACCATTATGCATTCTGGTTTTAAAGAATTCAGTTTTTGTTTATTTAATAATGACTTAGTGCGTTTTGGTTGTATACCCTCGATATGTAAAATGGTTTTTCCCTGGCAACCCGGCAGTGCGACGTCACAATGTTGTCCATTCCAATTCATCGTCGAACCTCATTCATCGTACTATTTTTTTTGTTCAGAGATAAAGTAAGAAGATCTTCTTATTTATTTCTGGGACTGAATAGATCCCAAATAAATGGCTTTCTGGTAAGACTGACAAAGGCGGCCATCTTGGGATCATACCACATTTGGTTGCGAAGATCCAAGAGCCAGGACACCTCTAGGCATGCAATGTAATGAGTCGGACTTTACATATTGAGAGGAAGGATGAGTCGGGAGGAATTGGGAACGTTGTCAGAGTGAAGGATCCTTAACCAACCAGAGACAGGTCGTAACTCCTGTGCCTTCCATCTCATCCTGACTGTGGCGGGCCTGAGTTTGGGTCTTGGATTTTTTTTAAAGTAAAGACCTGGCTCGGTGAGACCGTGAATTGCTAAGTTATTTCACATATGTATCTCGATTGATCATGATATTTGTATGTCAGGGATGCCCTGAAGCGGCAGTACAACTTGGGGCAGTACTTCCTGGAGATCAACATTGAGGATCTGTCCAGCTTTGATGCTCAGCTGGCGGAGAAGCTGTACAAGCAGCCCGCCGAGCATCTGCCCATCCTGGAGGAGGCGGCCAGAGAGGTAACATAGTCTGATGTAATCTTACCATTCATGCGGGCTTTTAATGCAGCGGCTAAGATCGTTAGGCTAGTCGCTGGTATGTTCAAGGGGATAAGGCGTCAGCACTCAAATTTAGCGTCATTGAGACAATCGCAAGATGGAACCCCGCATGTGTCATGCCCTATTGATATTAACTTTGACCCTGGTTCGACACATGTAATGGGGTGATTGTTAATTAATAATGTCTTAAAATATTATAAATGAATTATTAATTGATAATTTTCATACCTGTTTCTGGCCTGCCAAAATAGGTTGGTGAGTTACATTTCTCTTCACAAACGCAACGCAACACAACTAAGCTACACATATAGTGTAACTTCTGGCCTGCGTTTCCCCGAAGGGGTCGCATGTGGCGCTTTGGGACCTATTTATAAAAATAAATTAACTGTAACTAAGTAACTGAGGCCGGCCCCCTTACCTGTAAAAACAGGTAAGGGGGCCGGCCTCACACCAACCACTTTCAGTTGAAGTGGAGGTTTCACAGCTCCTGGGGGGGGCTGGTTCTCATTTTTTGTGAAGGCTGAGTAAACCATGGAGATCGAACCCTTGCTTTTGGCATGGAATGCAAGCATTCTACCAATTGAGCTATCGACCTTTTTACGAGCTTGATCGTCGTCGCTACAAAGCGCCAAATCTCAAGCAAGACCCAGTTGCTGTAAGGCTGGATGGACCTTTGATGACCGGTCATTGGTAAAGGTTTTATGAATTTTTCAACCCAGCGAAGAGCAAATTTTAAAATATAAATGGTATATTTTTTGTGCTCCGCCGGGAATCAAACCCACAACCTTCCCATTTAGAGTCCGAAGTGTTACCACTGAACTACGGACCGGTCTTAAAATACAGTAGATTGTAAATAACAAAATGAAATTGTGTGTTTTCAGGTGGCGGATGAAATAACAGCTCCCAGGCCAGAAGGGGAAGAGAAGATGGAAGACATACAGATTATTCTATCTTCCGATGCCAATCCAGCTTCACTTCGGGACATGAAGGTTTGTTGAATATTTAACCTCTCAAGTGCCAGCGATTTTCTGCCTAATCCAGCCACCCTACTCTTGGTTTTTATATTAAATATCTCCATAGATACAAAACATATCTTCTGTGGGTTTTTTAGTGTCTACCAAAGTTTTTTTAGTGTCTACCAAAAAAAAAAAACTTGTGAAATTATTATTATACTCCAAAATTTAAATTACGGAAAAAAGATCGAGATTCTAAAAAAAGATAAAGTTATTGACCCTTATTATGTACACAAAGATTTTTTTTGAGTTTGTTAGTGTTCTTATGTCAACAAATTGTGGAATTCGGCTTTTTCAACAGTCCATTTTCAAGGTCAACTTAAATATTATATTTTAAATACCTACAAACAAAAATGAATGCTTTGAATTTATTGGTGGATGGTTCTACCCAATAGGAGTATTTTATGCGATTTTTGATCTTATTGCTATGTAAAAACTAGAGAAAAATGAAAAAAATTGCGTTTAATGCTATGAGCGCTGATCCGCATTCCGGCACTTGAGGGGTTAAATCTATAATCTAAGTTGCAAAGATATAGGTATTAACATTTAAAGCTCATATCAAATGCATGCCCACAAACAAACACGTGTAGTTCGCGCTTACAAATGCTGAATGTGTACTTACAAATAAAATCCAAACCTCAAATGAACATAAACCCTACAACTTCTGCCGACCTTCCCTGACACAGGGGTGACATTGGCAAAGTGAACCATTTTTTACAGTATGCGATCATCATCAATCACAAATCTTACATAATATATCGCCACAAATACCTAAAACATAAAACTGAAAAAGTGCTGATTCACTTTGTAGTGGAATTGTGATTAAATTATTGGGGGTAACTTCTCGTAGTAATTGAACTAATCACAAGAAAGTGCTCATGAAAAACTTTGTATCTACAGGATTTTCTCAGTTTTCAGTGTTTTCTCTCATAGAAAATAAGAAAAGTAGCATTTATCATAGAAACACATGTTAGCTCAATATGTCACCTGTTCAGTTTTACCTTTAAGGTGTCAATAGAACTCTTCAAATACACCTGCCGGATGTTTTCCCGAGTCTGTTGCTTGTCTGGAGCTTCTGTATGTTTCCATACTTATACATTTTCTTTTTAGTCGGAGACTGTTTCCCGCCTGGTGAAAATCCCCGGAATAATTGTGTCTGCCTCGGGAATCAAAGCCAAGGCCACCAAGATCTCCATCCAGTGCCGCTCCTGCAGGAATGTGATTCCCAACTTACCCGTGAAACCCGGACTGGAGGGATACGTGATGCCGAGGAAATGCAACACGTATGTATATTAATTAATGTGTTTTCTAGTTTTTAAATATTTTGTGAGATGAAATGATTGAGTTATGAATGAGTGTTGTATAAACGAGAATACGAAAGTGAAAATACTAAGGATTACAATGAAATGGTTCAGGCATCTAGAAAGAAAAGACGATGAATGACTGACAATAAGAGGTAAGCTTGGAAGGCGAAGACTGAAGGAAGAATGGATTGATAAAATAAGTGATATATCAAATGATTTGAAACATACAGAATGAGAAAAACAGAAGAGAGTGATGTATGTCGAGAGGATAAAAGAAGTGTGCAAGGACAGACCAAGATTGGAGACATGTCTGGCCACCCCGAGTGGAATAGCGGCTGGATACAAGTACAAGTCTTACTGTCTTCAGTGTACAAGGATTTGTTCACTTTTGCCGATTCCGATAAGTGCAACATGAGTTGCAGGGTTAATGTTCTTTTTAAATTAAGGTTTGTTTTTGTAAGTGCACATGCAGCATGTGTGAGTGCAAACTTTTAATGAAGGACATAAGAAAACGCATCACTCCCAGCCAGTTACCGATAGTAAGTGAAGATGAAAGCCCCCTCGTCGCTTTGATAACCAGACTTGAAAATGCTTTCTGCTTGTGAAAGGGAAACGCCAGCAAATAGAAAAGCTGCGAATAGAACATAAACCAACCCGAAACACTTCCAAAGGACTTTGTCATCTAACACCGACCTTGAAAGTAAAAGGGAAAGTTGAAAACTGCATTGAAACTAATCTAATTTTGTTATTTGTTCAGGGAGCAAGCTGGAAAGCCGCAGTGCCCCTTGGATCCCTACTTCATCATCCCCGACAGATGCCACTGTGTGGACTACCAGGTATGCCAACAACAGCAGAAGTCTTGTGAATGAATCCAAGGGTATCCAATATGATTTCCCATTTTTGTGTTGTTATCTTTTGTTTTCACGTCAGTATTAAAAAAAATCCCCGCATTCTTTATTTTTCCTACATACCTGTTAAATAAATTATTTATTACATTACAAGCATCCCCAAAAATATGTTTTTCTACTCCCATTTGGTAATTTACTAATTACAAAACGGCTAACGCAATCACAATGCCATACATTTCTACACCCGTTGCGTAATGTTACATTACGCAACCGGTAACCGTGTTGAAATGACTATGTGCGCATGCGCATTGTCAGAATTGGAACCATTTTTTAATTTCAAATGTCAACCTTGTATGGGGGTATGAAGCCTTGTCAATCCAAGATGGCCGCAAGCGATCAGCTGATTAGGCTTCATACAATATGAGTGATATTCGGTAGGTAGGAATTACCGTGGTGATGAGACTTCCAGCCCTGTTCAGATGAAAATAAATATATTTTATGTATAGAGTCAAATAAAAATTGTTAATAGTGCTAAAATTTATCAAATTTATTTATCGGAATGCTCCAAATAAAGCTTTCCTTTTTTCAAAGGAAAATAAAAGGCTTGAAAGGAAAACAATACAAAAAATTTCACCGCAAAAAATAAACAAACTCAAAAAGTTACTTGGTTAATAGGTGAGTATGAGGTTGATCACCTATGCTGTACAAACTTGGTTCACCTGCCAATACAATTATGTATATTTGAGTTTTGGGTTTGAATGCTTAAGCTTGTATGCAGGATGTAAAAGCGCGACCTGATATGTGTCGGCTTGTAGGCATGAATTCAATATAAAACCTATATATAATTTATCTTTACAACTAAGGTTAGATTAGGTAATCGAAGGGAATGATAAATCACACGTTTTGACAAAGGTAAGGTTTTAATTACTTCAAATGGACGAGTACATTATAATGACTTTTATTCACTATTTTGTTAATGCTCTCATGGTCGTAGAAAAAGTATTGTATGCCACTGCACGTAATTAGCCTTTGTAACACTCGTGCTTTCTATTGTGCCATTCGGCTGCGCCTCATGGCACAAACTAGCACTCGTGTTACAAAGACTATCATTACTAGGCAGTGGCATAAATAACTATTTATTCAAGAAAATTTTGGATATAATCAACTTAATTTTTTGTTTGTTTTTTAGATTCTCAAGCTGCAAGAATTACCTGAAAGCATTCCACAAGGCGAAGTCCCGCGACACCTTCAGCTCTATTGTGAAAGGTAATGGCAGACAATATTGAATTTAAATCATTTTATTTTATTTGTTTGCAAACATCCTTAATTTTTTTTGTTTTCATTAGATATCTCTGTGAACGGGCCATTCCTGGGACTCGAGCCTGTGTCCTTGCCATCTACTCCATCAAGAAAATAACCAAAATGAGTCGTGTAAGTAAAAAACAAACTCAAACTATTTTTACAATATGAATCCTGAATATGAGTTTTAAGGTCATACGGTCGGCTGATGATGCTGGAGAGGTGATTTCCGGGATCTGTTGCCGTGGTCTGTGGAAGCTGGAGCTTCCGGACGTTTCACCCATGTCTATAATGGGCTTCAAGTGCAATGATGACGATCTTGATGAAACTGTGAATAAACAGTGTAATGATGAAGAAGCCCTTTGTAAGCATGGGCGAAACGTCAGGAAGCTCCAGCTCCCACAGACCCCAGAAACATATCACAGAAAACATCTCTCCAGCAATATTGGCACCTCGAGCTTTTCATCAAGTTTATTTTGAATTTCATTTAATGCTATTTATTTATTTTTGTTAGCTCGTAGTTTAACCTCCAGAGTGCCAGAACGCGGATCTGCGCTCATAGTACTAATCGCAATTTAAAAAAAAACTTAAGTTATTACCCAGCAATAAAATTGAAAATCATATAAAATACTGTTATTGGTAAAGCTACCCTCCAAGTAAATCAAAGCATTCATTTTCTTTAGTGAACATTTAAAAAAAAAAAATGAAGTTCATCTTGCAAAATGAGGAGTAAAATTTCACTTGTTTATTTTACAGCGCGAAGGGAGAGAGAAGGCCATCGTTGGAGTCAGGTCAGCCTATCTCCGTGTGGTGGGCATCAAGGTGGACGGCGAGGGTCTGGGCTCCCTGGCCCACCAGCCCATCTCCTTAGCGGAGGAGGAGCAGTTCAGGAGGCTGGCCGCCTCTCCGGACATCCACCAGCGCATCGCCAACTCCATAGCGCCCAGCATCTTCGGTGCGCTGGATATCAAGAAGGCTATAGCGTGCTTACTGTTTGGAGGTTAGCCTTTATTTTTTAACATAATGTTACTCCTAGAAATGGCGAAGATTCTAGTTTTACACACAGTGGGTTAATTTATGCAAGAAAGTCGAGCGCAGATTCTGTGCAATTTATTAATTGGTGTTTCCTTGCAGGATCCCGCAAGCGCTTACCAGACGGCCTGACTCGCAGAGGCGACATCAACGTCCTCCTGCTGGGAGACCCCGGCACTGCCAAGTCCCAACTCCTCAAGTTTGTGGAAAAGGTGTCTCCCATCGGGGTGTACACCTCGGGCAAGGGCTCCAGTGCTGCGGGGCTCACGGCCTCAGTCATCAGGGATCCCGCCACCGTAAGTTTGACCATCCTCTACATTAGGCGCGTGCGTAGGGTATAGGCAAATACGTTTCGGAATAAGTATTTTCTCCCATCCCTTTAAAATAACTCATTTGTAATTGACTGAAGTGCTAACAATGGCTCCAAACGCTCAGCCTTCACAAGAAATGAGTACCAGCTTAGTTGCATTAACGTAACATTGATGTTTATGTTAACGTTAACAAGAAGTATTTTGTCCGGAAGATGTCTTGCTTAGTTGTGTGTATTGATGATATTTGGCATGACAGTTTTGTTAATGTTTCCAGCGCAACTTTGTGATGGAGGGAGGAGCCATGGTGCTGGCAGATGGCGGAGTGGTGTGCATCGATGAGTTTGACAAGATGAGAGAAGACGACAGGGTCGCCATTCACGAGGCCATGGAACAGCAAACTATATCCATCGCCAAGGTAAATCACTTCTAATCTAATCTAATCTAATCTAAGGAATCTTGGAACTTGCATTCCAATAAATTACTGTCCAGTCGACAGCTCAGTTGGTAGAGTGCTTGCATTCCATGCCGAGAGCTCTGGTTCTAATTACACCTAGAGTGTCAGAAATGATTTCCCGTTGTGGGGTTTATTTCAAACCCCAAAATAAAATACTGGCAAGGTTTACTCAGCCTTCACAAGAAATGAGTACCAGCCCCCTCAAGTGTAGTTGGGTAGCAAATAGTACATTTGTCATTTTCTTATGTTTTTAATTTGTTTTACCAACAGGCTGGCATAACAACGACCTTGAACTCCCGCTGCTCCGTCCTCGCAGCCGCCAACTCCATCTTTGGCCGCTGGGACGACACTAAAGGGGAAGAGAACATCGACTTCATGCCCACCATCCTCTCCAGATTTGACATGATCTTCATCGTCAAAGATGAGCACGATCAGAACAGAGACATGGTGTTTACTATATGATATTTACATATTAAGATTAAGTCCATCGATAGGTCAGTTGATAGAGTGCTTGCATTCCATGCCGAGAGCTCAGGTTTGAATCCCATCGAGGGTGTCAGAGATTATTTCCTTTTCCGGTGTTTATTTCAAACCCAAAATTGAATACCGGCAAGGCTTACTGAGCCTTTATAAGAAATAAGTACCAAACCTCTCAAGAGCTGGGAAAATCCCACTTCAATTGAAGTGGTTGGCGTAGTATGACCCCCTTACTTGTAAAAATAATGATTTTACAGCTTTACAAAGGACTCTAGAATAATGTATAATCACTCCTAAATCTCATCCAGAATGCTACTCCTAGGAATCCCTTAAAATAAAAGTGTTCTTGGTGGAATTGGGTCATTAATGAAATAACTATTCTAGGACAACAAACTCCTTCTCTTATTTGTTGATTTACTTCATCAGATACTCGCCAAGCACATCATGTCTGTCCACATGAACGCGGGGCAAGTCACCGCACAGCAGAAGGAGGGAGAGATCTCCCTGCCCGTACTGAAGCGCTTCATCAACTTCTGCAGGACCCGCTGTGGGCCCCGCCTGTCTGCCTCCGCCGGGGAGAAGCTGAGGAGCCGCTACGTGCTGATGAGGTCAGGAACTGTGGAGCAGGAGAAGGCCATGGAGAAGAGGCTCTCGATCCCCATCACAGTCAGGTAATTCACATAATAACCAGCTTATTTAACTTCCCAGGTGTGTGGAATTCAGTACTGATTGTGTTTTTTCATTTCTCTTTAGGTTTTACACAGCACTAGGATTAAAAAATTCTCTTACGATTTACTTTGGATTCACTTTAATAAAATTTCAATTGAATTTATTTTTACAATTTGCTTACACTTTAACTTCTGTACTGGTGGTTTCACGGCACAGGTACTAATGAGGTACTGACTCTTTCAAAGCACTGCTGTCCAAGCACTATAGATGACCAGAGCTTATTCTTGCATGCACCAGAGTATACGAGAAGCTTCTCAGGTGGACGTTTCAAGCAAGTACGAGACGTACAACTATCAAATACTTCCGTCTATACACACATATACAAGCATGTAAAAAACACATATACATATAATCAAAGGTAAACATGCATAGACATAAAGTTTTGCCCCTCTCTTAGACTTGTTCCGTCCTTGATCCCCGTTTGCCGGTATCGGCAGGATGATCCTCGATCATATTGGGATCTCTTGAAAAAGGAAATGTATTTTGTATCTGGAGATATTTGATATTAAAACGTGAATTGCCTAGCTGCACTATCACTGAAAATCATTGGCACACTAGAGCTTAAATAAAAGAATAAGCTAGGCCACACTGAAAGTTTCTTGATTCTCAATTAGACCACATAAAATCCGGTATGTTGCAACCAGATCAATTTCAGTCCATCAACATGGTTTTTTACCAAACCGATCAACTACTTCTAATTTAATGGTATTTGAGAATTTCCTTTCTAATGCTTTGTCTAGCCGAAAACAAGTTGACGTAATATACACTGATTTTTCAAAAGCGTTTGATCGGGTATCACACACTATCCTTCTTAGTAAGCTACGCGGTATGGGGGTGTCTGGTAGTTTTCTGTCTTGGCTCCGAAACTACCTTATTGATAGATCTTTGATTGTCAGAATAGATAATAATAGCTCACACTCCTTCTCACCAACTAGTGGTGTCCCCCAGGGTTCCCATCTGGGCCCGCTACTTTTTCTCCTATTTATTGATGATATTACAAAGCAATTTCCTGACACAAATGTTCTCCTGTTTGCTGACGATATAAAAAATTTTAAAGCCATAGATAATGTGGCTGACTGTAATAGTCTCCAACTATCTTTGAATAATCTAGCAACCTGGTGTAATAAAAATGAATTGCCATTAAATGTCTCGAAGTGTTTAGTAATGAATTTCTTCAGAATAAAAAATCCCATTATATATGACTATACACTTTTTTCAAACAGTCTTCGGGTGGTAACGGAGGTCACCGACTTGGGGGTTGTGTTTGACTGTGGATTATCTTTTAATTTACACATTGCTTCCATTTGTGCTAGGGCCATGAGAATGCTTGGTTTCATAAACCGCATCACCAAGGACTTTCAGGATACTGCCGCAATCAAAATTCTTTATACCACATTGGTTCGCAGTGTCTTGGAATATTGCTCGCCTGTTTGGTCCCCCCTCTACATGGTGCACGTAGACAATATAGAAAAGGTTCACTTAAAATTTTTGAAAATAGTTAATTTTAAACTCAAAATTCCCCTGTCACACTTCGACCCACTCTATTTAAATTCGATTCTAAATCTAAACTATTTGTCAGACAGACGTAAATTTATTGATTTAATCACCCTCTTCAAAATAAAACATGCTCTAATTGATTGTCCTGCACTACTAAGTGAGTTAAATTTTTTTACTCCACGTTCAGGGACTAGACAATTAGTTTCTTACCGCCCTGCATTTACAAGCACTAACGCACAAAGCAATAGTTGTATGCATCGCTTACAGCGCATTGGTAATGATTATGCCTCACTTGACTTGGTTCTGCATAATAATAATTACCATACCTATAACCAAGGTTTGAAAAAAATGTTTTTGGGACATCCATAATATATAATAAATTATATTGTTTTAGATTGTTATTATATGAACGATGTCTGCCTGGTGAATTTCTTTATTAGTGATATTTGAATGGTATCTGAAGTTTTTATTTTTAATTTTTTGCTATTTTTTAATTTTTATTGTTTGTATATACATAGCTTACAGTTTAAGGTTTTTTAGTATTTTTATAGTTTTCTTATTTTTGAGTTTATATAGAGTTTTACTTTTATTTTCTTACTGTATTTTTGTTTATTTGTAAAAGACAAAAACTGTTTTTGATTTAATTATGTACTTATTTTGTTAAAGGCTTACGCCGTAAATAAATAAATAAATAAATAAATAATGTTTGGATAATGCGATGAATGCTAAGCCAAGTACATTATCCATTATTGTTATGTCCATAGACAACTGGAAGCCATCATTCGCATATCAGAGTCGCTGGCCAAGATGCAGCTGCAGCCGTTTGCCACGGAGACCCACGTCCACGAGGCCCTGCGGCTCTTCCAGGTGTCCACGCTGGACGCTGCCATGTCGGGGAGTCTGGCTGGTGAGGAAATCCTCCATCCATATCTGTTGTGTGTTGTAGAAGCTCTATAAGTTATTAACACATCAACCTTGAAAGTTTAAATTGTAGATGAATTTATATACTTGTTTGAAAAGAATGGAAAGATGACAAGGGAACTTGAGATAGGGTGTGTAAGGGAAAGCAAGTGGTCGGTGCAATAGGAAGAATAGCAAAGAACAAGCTAAAGAATGATGATAGACTGACAAAGTACATATACAGAGGAAGTGTGAAAGGAAAAAGAGGTAAGAGACGACCGAGAAAAGTATGGAGTGATCTGATTGAGGAGATTGTGAAAGATGGGATATGCAAAGTGAGTGTAAAAGAAGAAAATGTATGAAAAAGGCGATGGATATGGATGAGTTGAAAGAGGTATGTAAGGATACGTGAGGACCTGTAATTGGCTTCTTGTGTCTACTGTTACTTTTAATCCTGTTTTTTAACGCTGTTGGTCATCCTAATAAACAATAAAAAATAAATAAAAAAAAGGATAGGAAGAAATGTAAGAGTTGGAAGAATGGAAGAGAAGAGAAAAGTCCATGTTAAATATAGTGACCAACTTAGCATTTTCACGTAACGTAGAGTTTAATAAAAAATACATGAATAATACACTTTAAATTGTTTGATGTTTCAGGTGCCGAAGGTTTTACAACTGAGGAGGACCACGAGACGCTCTCCAGGGTTGAGAAGCAGCTCAAGCGAAGGTTTGCCGTCGGCTCACAAGTCTCTGAACAAAACATTGTTCAAGATTTCCTCAGGCAGAAGTATCCGGAGCGGGCCATCCTCAAGGTCATCCAGACCATGATCAGAAGAGGGGAACTGCAGCACAGGATGCAGAGGAAGATGCTCTACCGACTTTCCTGAATTGTTTTTTCAGATTTTAACAATTAGATTAAGTACTGGATTAAAGAATGATCTGTTGTCCGGGTGACATTCAGATATTAAGTAAAAAAAATTCTGCTTGAAATCTTTCTTTTGTGTTTTGACCATGGTCCGTAGTCTAAACCCGAGAGAGAAACCAAGCATCTGTGAAAGCCAAAAACCATTTTAAAAAATACTGTTGTCCATTTTTTTTTTTTTGTGAAATAACTGAGCATCCACAGTCTCACCAAGTCGGGTCTTTACTTTATAAAAAATTCAAGACCCAAACTCAGGCCCGCCCAGAGTCAGGATGAGACGATTAAACAATTTATTTAAACCGCAGCATTTTACCACAAATTAATGTATCTAAACAAAAACGCTCACTAGAGATGCTGTTCTACTTTCCATATATCCTTTTTTAAGGCTTTGGCTGAATTTAAAACATAAAGTTGTATACTTGGGTAATGGACACTTACATAGATACCTGACTGCACAAACATTATGTGATTGAAATAGACACCATATTTTTTTTTTAAAGGAAAGCTTTGTCCCCTTTTTCACACATGAATTATTCTGCCCGGTTTGTCCATGGTTTGTCTATCGATTACCGGACAGATTGCGTGCAAGCTTTCATTCACCCCATACGCTACTAGACTTTTAACCCGGTAATCCATTGATATACCATAAACAATCGGGGCAGAATATAATAATAATAAAGAGCAATAACTCAAAAAACATGAATGTTGGGAAATCACGTTTGAAGTTCAGACAGCCAGTACAACTTGTATGGGATGAAAAAGGCGGCCGATGTTTTATCTCGGTCATATTCGTCCAAATTGAACGGCTGTCGCATTCTACCTATTCTTCTCGCATTGTTCTTGTGTTTTATTACAAAATCTCGATTTTCCCAATTTTCGAGTTATTTCTCTTTATTATTAAACGTGCGATATGTTCTTGTGTGAAAAGGGTGTTACTCTTTCACTGTCCGTCTATAAAGCCAAAAACATTTTTGAAAATAAGAGCAAATAAGTTGATTTAGAAACCGCATTAGTCAAAAGCAATTTGATATTTTTTTTGAATATTTTGTTTCCCAACAGAATAAGTGAGTCTAAAACAAATTGACTAAAGCGATTGTTCTATTTTTTGTTGTAAATACAAAATATTTTAAATTTTTTACGTTTACAAATGGATTTTGTCTTTTTTCGATTACTCATATCTCTACCTTATGTTGTTTGTTTCTGTATTTTTAAATTTAAACTTCTGGAACACAAAGAATCTGCACACTATTGCGTCGCAATATTTTTTCCTGTAATCTTTATTGTTCCAACATTACATTGATGAAACAAAATTCAGCAATTAATGTGGTTTATCCTTGCATTACTTTACAAGGGTAATCTACTGTTATATGGCTAATTAATAGAACAATAATAAAACATTTTGTAGATAAGAATTTCTTAATTGTACACACTTTTATTTCCATAAATAAATTTCCTGTAAAAACAACACACCAAGTATTTTTACTCAAATTGATTGATACTAAAGGAGTACAATGAGATGGTTTGGGCATTGAGAAAGAATGCACGTTAAACAATAATATTGACAAAATGAGTGTATTAAGGGAATGTCAAAGGTAAGCGTGGAAGGTAAAGACTGAGGAAGGAATGGATTGATTAAATAAGTAAGATTGGAAATGACTAGAATCTGCAGTGATAAAAAGAGAAGAGAGTGATGAATGTTGAGATGAGGAAGTGTGCAAGGACAGAACAAAATGGAGACTCATCTGCAGAAGTACTGGCCACTTCTAGCAAAATGGCAGCTGGATAGTTATAAGAACAAGACCAGTCCATAGTCTAGTGCTGTGGTCTAGTGGTTAACACTTTGGACTCGTGATTAGAAGATAGTGGGTTTGAATCCCGGCAGAGCATGAAAAAATATTTTATTTTTCAAATATGCTCTTTTGCTGGGTTGAAACATTAATCTGTCTACCGAAAACTGGTCACCACGGGTACATACAGCCTTACACCAACTGGGTCTTGCTTGAGAATTGGCGCTTTCTACAGCGACGGCCAAGCTCGCAAAAGGTGTGATTCACACAAAAACAGCGCTCACCAAATAAATCATCCTAATATAATTATTATCATTAATGGTTCACTTTCTCAATGTCACCCTTGTTTCAGGGAAGGTCAGCAAAAATTGCAGAGTTTATGATCATTTGAGGTTTGGATTTTAATTTGTAAGTACCTACACGTGCAGCAATTATAAGCCCATGCATTTAATATGAATTTGAAATTTTAATACATCTCTTTGCAACTTAGATTATAGATTAACATTACTTAAGTTGTATGAATGGGTACTGAGGATGCTTGTCTACTCCGTTCCAAAAATGAAAGTTGATGATTCTGCCTTCCTCTCCTCTATCCAAACTTTTCAACATGCTTACTTCATCAGCGTCTAATTCAAAATCAAACAACTGAATATTCTCATGGATTCTCTTAGTGTTGGAGCTCTTTGGAATAGCTACAATATCGTGGTGTGTCAGGTACTTAAGTAGAATCTGTCCCGGTGATTTAGAGTACTTTCCCGCAATCTTTAAAACCTCAGGGTTTCCAATAACATCGGGAAAGTTCTCCAATCTGTAACACAAAACAAAAAACAAATAGACCAATCCGTAGTCTAGTGGGTAATGCTACGGACTCGTAATCGGAAGGTCGTGAGTTTGGTTCCAAGTGGAGTACAAAAAAATGTTATATATTTTCAAATTTACTCTTTTCTGGGTACCAAAGACCGGCTACCATAGGTCCATCCAGCCTTACAGCAATTGGCGCTTTGTACAGCAATTATTACTAAAACCATCTATCACCTTTCATCATTGTGCACCTAAAGGATATGTAGGAGAGAGGGCTGACGCCGTGCTCGGCAGAGAGAGGCTCAAAAACGTTGGGGAGCGAGCCAACCAGGAGATTAACCACTGTGTTAGGCAATCGTGCGTTTGCTGTTGCGGGTCCCTCTTCGTGGGACCAGCTGCCACCGGAAGTGTGAGCAGCAAAATCCAGGAAAAACCTCAAAAACATCCCTCAAGACACATTACTTCGCCGCGATAGCACAGCAAGCGTACTTGGAGTGGCAATCTTTACCAAATAGCGCTATATTAAAATACCATAATCATCCCAATATTCACTTCTTTGCAGTAAGTATGTACGCACAATTTTTAATTATTATTCTTTATCCCAAAACAAAAATGCATACTCACTGATAATTATATTTTGAGGTGAAGTGTTTTTGTGATCCTGGGCTACCAAGTGGGCTGTATGCCATCAGCACAATATTTTTATCCTGGCAATACTTTTGCAGGGATGCCTGCTGCAAGTACAGATGGCATTCTACTTGCAACACTTGAGGCTTGATTCTGGCAGCTTGGTAAATCAAATCTATTTGGGATTCGTTGAAATTTGATAGACCTATGTTCTTGGTTAGTCCTTTGGACATCACATCCTCCATTGCCTGTAAAAATATGTTTATTTAATAGGTACTGGCAGTAACTTTCTCAACATCAAACATTATTTTCAATTTTAGATCTGGCAACTACACAACTTAGATACATATGCTTAGATACACAAGGATCTTAGGTCCAAACGCCTTTGCCAAATGCCTTATCTGCCATCTATATCAATAGGAATCAAACCTTAGCCCTCTGATTAGAGGTTTATTGAAATTCAAAATGTGACCCAGTTAATATTATAAGAGCTTACCTTCCATATTGTGACATGATCTGTGGTCAAATCTAATTGATAATTTCCATTTTGATCAACTTTTGGGGTGAAAGTTGCTTCATCGCACATGAATCCAAAAGGTACATGGATCAAGTACAGATCTACGTAATCCAGTTGCAGTTTACCGAGTGACAATTTTAAATATTTTTCAACGTTGCTTGCTCGGTTGCCGATATGTGGAAGCTGAAAGATTTTCCCACATATATTAATATATATATATATATATATATATATGAGGATAATTTATTTTTATTTAATTCTTTTGTCATGTATATAGAGCGCCGTTTTTGTGTGTGTCACACCTCAAGGGCCCTCCTAATTTAAATTAATAATTTTAATGAAAATGATTTTAAAATTATCATTTTGATTAGAAAAGTACATAAGAACATAAAGAATACCAAATTTGAAATAGGATGCACTTTATCCAGAATGTTGCTAGCGAGATAAATTTGACAAAATGATATTTTTACCTAACATTTAAACAATAAAAGTTGTAGACGCAAGATTATCAACTTACTTTGGTTGTAATAAACAGTTCATCTCTCTTAATATTTTTATTCATCATACATTTCTTCAAAACATTGCCAATGATGTCTTCATTGTTGTAATTGAACGCCGTGTCAAATAAACGATAGCCCGAATCTATCGCAGAATTTATGGCTATTTCTAGCTCATCAGGCTTGGACTGAAAACGGGTTATTTATTTTTAAATAAACACAAATTAAAATAAAAGGTTGGGTATTTAATTATGATTAAATAAGACATTTAAGTACTATGGTAAATTACCTGCCATGTACCAAGACCTAGTAATGGTATTTTCAAATTTGTCTCACTTAGAGTTATTTCCTTCATACCTGTCAACTTAAATAATTAAAATTAGTGTTAAACGTAATAAAGACTGCATTAAATGATTGATAATAATAATCAAAATATTTTCTTGCTCTTGTCTGTTATTTTGGCACGAGCTCAACAGCGTATTTACACTAGGAGAAATCTATTTTTGGTGACTACATGGGTTGAAGATTTGTGTTGTTTATTGGTATTTTCCCTTTTACAGAGAGCCTTGTTTTATTGTAAATCTTGTTTTAAAAAAATGTAAAAACTGCAAAAAATTATCATAAACTAAAAAGAAAATTTCCATGTTTTTGAAATACCCGCTCTTTGAAAATTATAAGCCATAGACTACTGTAACTGTAACTCTGTCGCCATTCCGCTAGGGGTGGCCAGAGCCTCTGCAGAGTTGCCTCCATTTTTTCCTATCCTGACATACCTCTTTCAATTCCTTCATATCCATCACCTTTTTCATGCATTTTCTTCTTTTACGCTCACTTTGTATATCCCATTCTTTCACAATCTTCACAATCTGATCACTCCATACTTTTCTCGGTCGTCCCTTCAATTTTTTTTAAATATGAGCGTGAAATATTAAAGGTGTGTGATACTGATAATCAAAGTGTATTCAATAACTTATCTCAATCTTACTTTATCCTATCTTACCTTAATCTTACCTTATCCTATCTTACCTTATAATGTTATATTATCTTATCTTACCTTAATCTTTTAAATACTACTTACTTATACAAATGGAGAAATACTAATTTCATACAACATGGCTGCATGTAAATGGATTCTTAGCTGAAAAACCACTATCCAGATGGACACAATATTCTCAGCGAATAGGTGTTATTTCAGACACCGTAAAGGTTGTCACTCCTCATCTTCAAGCTCTGCACTGGCTGAAAATCCCTGAGAGGATCACTTTTAAAGTCGGTTTGCTTACCTTCAAAGCACTGCGTGGGAGTGCTCCGGGGTACCTGATGATGGAGCTGGTGTCTCCAGCTACTATAACCTTGCGCGAACAAACACTGAGGTCAGCTGCATTAAGAAGCAGCTGCCTGGACATCCCTGCAAGAAGGCCCCGCACTGTTTTTGGAGACAGCATTCAAGGCAGCCGCTCCAATGACTTGGAACGCTATTCCCGCCTCACTGAGGGAACTGGATATGGAGAGACAATTTAAAAGAGGTCTCAAGACTCACCTCTTCGTCCAATCATACGGACAAGCGCTTTTGTAGTGACACACTGTCATAAAAGGCGCTATATAAATTTTGTCTTATCTAAGACCCAGTCTTTGGTAAAGGTTTTATGAATTTTTCAACCCAGCGAAGAGCACTCTTGGAAATAGGTATAAATGGTATATTTTTGTGCTCCGCCGGGATTCAAATCCACAACCTTCCATTTACGAGTCCGAAGTGTTGCCACTGGACTACGGACCGGTCCAAGAAATGCCAACAACACGCGGTGTACCTTAAGGTATAGATTAGAATGAAAGTTCCTCCTGGGTTGTATGAGGCTAAGTAAATACTTGGTTCACTTTTGCCAAAGCCATTCTGGTTACAGGAAAGGCGGCAGGAGTTGCAAGGTTTATGTTCATGTGAGGTTCGTTTTCAGTACAAATGCAACATGTGTATATAAGCGCAAACTTACACGTCGTTGTTTTAGTGCTTGTTTGGCTTATCCACCATTTTAGTCAAAGATGATCTTTAAATTAATTGTCTTAAAAATCACATTCTGCGTACAATTTGAGGTAAGAAAAAAACGGAAAACACGATAATGTGAGAGTTGCTTTTAATATTTTCAAAAATTGGTTTCCAGTTTTCATGGGACACATTGGTCCAGTACACATAATATAGGTATATACATTTCTTACGTAAAATTACCTCTGTTTGAGTCACTAAAGTCAAACAAGCATTAAAATGAGGACGTGTATGATGTGACCATAATATTTTTGAATTTGAAACTATTTTCTCGGCGAGCAAACGTCAGTCTTGTATGGGACTGCCGTCCTTAGCAATCAATAACAAAATATTTGTATGCATTTTCCTTAGCAACCCGGCCGAATGACGACACAACTTTTGTCATTCACTTTGTCATTGTTTTGTTAATTCACGTGCGGACAATTTATGCAGTATTCGAAACTTTTTTATTAATTTACTAGCAGACCAAACCGCGCTCTCGCACGGTTGGCTGCTAGGCCCTCCGGGCAGGTTTTAGTCTGGCTTCGCCATAATTTTTTGCCCATATGTGTTTTATTTCATTGAATGCTTTAAGATATAATTGAATAAATTTTGTGATAAAAAGGTAATTGAATTCTTTTCATGTTCCGAATATCTTGAATCCACGAAAGACGAATTTAAGTTAAATAGCCTGCCGATTACGGCATTCTAAATTAAAGTCCGGCTTCGCCAGCACACTTTACCCCTGCTCTGATTTTTAAAAGATCCATGAGCACTGACCAACAACAACAACAAAAAGTGGACAATTTTATGGTAGAATCCCAGGCCTGATCGTGCTACTTCCTATTGTTGTGCAGGTGCTGAAGTCTTTATCCTGCTTTTTATTTCTGCTCTTTATTTTTCTGGTGATGGTTTATAATGATGCTCTTCCCGTTCATTATCATTTAAGTGTATAACTTGTCTTTTTTGCTCTTTTTCGTTTTGCTGGTAATGGTATCTTAAGCGTACCTGTGTTGCTTGCAATTGTCTTATAGTGGCATGAAACATGACTGTGTTCGCTGTACGGCATTGTTTTGTTGGTACTGGTGCTTTTGTTTTTAGATAGTTCCAGCTGCTCTTATTGTCATGAAATGTCTTCAAACTGCTCGTCCTGCTCTGAATTATCTTTTGACATCTTAAAACTGCTTGTGATACTTTTCACGATATTTTAGTGTCTGATACTGCTTGGTACCTGAAGATACCTTAAAATGCCTAAACTCACAATCTACAAAAAATCTAAGTATGGGAAAACGTTCGACCCATCGACAGAACTCACGAAACGACAGACTTTTGAAAATTAAAAAAAAAAAGATTCAGTTTTTTTTATTCTTTTATATATAAGACACTTTGCATGAAATATTACTTTTTAAATATTTGTTCAAAGAAATTTGCCGTAGAAAAAAAGTTTCTTCCAACATTTATGGGGTTTACTAAAATGCATTTTATATTTGAGTATGAGGCCTAGACATTCAAAATGGCCGCCTGCAGAGCAATGTATTTTTTTAGTTGGTATGGCGGGTATGCAAAATATATATTCGGCGTGATTGTCCTATTACATATCATTTCATTTCGCTAAATTATAATTGTTTGTGTAGCATCAAAACAGTTGATTTTTTTACTTATAAATTTGACTTTTTTGTGAAAATCAGGTTTTTCAAAATTTTGTTGGAAAAAAGTTGTCATTGAAAAAAGTTTTCTTTCAAAAAATGTTGACATAAGCAAAACCAAATTGATCATTGAGGAAAAACCTTCAGACTTTTAAAATGAACGCCAGTTGAATGTTAAATATTTAAGAAACCAAAAGAAATGTACGGCAGCTACTCTTAATCCTTCATGTATTTTGTTGTGTTTTTGAAAATATGTAAGTCTGTTTATGTTCAGGTGGCATGCTTAATTTCAATGTTCCAACATTATGCATGCGCCCGTTGTGCTACCTGAAAGTTATTATTTTTTATTTTTTTCTATGTAGGTATTTACAAATGTTGTTTGAAGAATTTACTTTTTGCGAAAAAGTTTCTTCCAAAAGTTGTTAAAATTACTAAGATTCATGACTGTTTCGAATATCAAGCCTGTAAATTTAAAATGGCCGCCAGCGGCAAGATTTCAACTTTCAGTCTGTATGGCAGGTATGCGAAATATGCACGTGACGTCATCCGGACCCTGACAGTTGTTTAGCCACTAACACTTTATGGGGGTGTGCAAAATTTCAGCATCGTGCTGCGAACGGTCTGGGCGCCTATAATGGTACAAATATACAAACAAACAAACGGACAAACAAACAAACAAACAAACACCAAAAATTCTGGAATCGAGCGTTAGTTCAGTTTATCAAGAGAAACACTTTTTAGAAAAACATTTTTACAAATTCGAAAAAAACAGACGCAAATACCCCCTAGATTTTTATATAATAGATTTTCTAAAATGTAGTGGTAATATGAAATTATTCAGCTGATGAATACAATAATAATATTATTGAAATACCTACCTGATTTACGTCATAGACAATAAATGATGGTAAACGTGTGCAGCCAACTTAACAGTCTAGTTTTAATAAGGAATCCTGCGAGGGCTGTCACGTCACCTGTGAAGTTTTTTTTATAGTATTTGCGGAATATTCAAGGTGAGTCCAAAATGTTCACATAAACACCCATTAAATAACATTGAACCCTTTGAATCTACACATTGTAATATATTTTAATATAATTTGTTTTAAAATGGGGTTAATTCTCTTATTGGAGAGCACATTGTCGATTTTACTGTGAACCTCAACCGAGGTAGCTTGCGCCGTGTTTTCATTAAATACCATTAAATTCAACATAATATCTTGCTTCCTATAAATAAATGCCTCATTCTTATTCACCAGCCGATGGCCAAATTAATGCGCATTTATTTTTAGACTTTAAAATCGTGGATTTTGCAGCGGGCATGTTTTTTCTTGTGGCCACAGTTAGCTGGAAGTAAAAAAGCACAAACGTGTGCTCACACAAGTGTGCCGGTTTTTTTTACCAAAGTCGTGACATTTGATTAATGTGTTTTTTTACCACAGGTGTCTTTAAAAAAGGTGTCAAAGTCTGCCTATTATCAGGTAAAGACGTCTTAAAAAATCATGTAAAAACACGTCTGACTTTTCTTCATTAAATTTACTGAAGTTAATAAGTTAACATACTTAAATAGATTTGTGAAGAGGAATGCGATTCACCCACCTATTTCGTCTGGTCAGACTGGTAAAATGTAAATGTAATTGCTAATATTGAGAATATGGTTCACTTTGCCAATGTCACCCCTGCTTCAGGGAAGGTCGGCAAGAGTTGCAGGGCTTATGTTCATTTGAGATTGGGGTTTTTATATTGTAGGTCCACATGCAGCATGTGTATATACAAGGATAATTTATTTATAAGGTACACATAATTGAAGAGCGCCGTTTTTGTGTGTGTCACACCTCAAGGGCCCTCTCAAATCACGGATAAGATTTTTTGTAAAGATGCGTCTTTAGTGCTCCTTTAAAGACACCAACAGTTTCTGCCTTCCTCACATTAGGTGGTAGTCTGTTCCACTCCATTGGGCCCGCAAACCGGAAAGCACGGTCCCCAAAATTAGTGCGTGTCTGACGTGACGGCTGGACTAAGTCAACCACCCCACACCCTGCAGATCTGAGAGTTTGGCGTCTCAAATCTATCTCAATAGGTGAGAACATGTCAGACAGGTATGAAGGAGCCGTACCATTGACAGCTTTGTAAACCATCAAACAAACACGGTAGACCACCCTCTCCGGAAAACGAAGCCAATGCAGTTCTTTCAACAATGGAGTAATATGATTAAATTTGGACATCCCGAAAATGAGTCTTGCTGCAGAGTTCAGCACAGATTGTAGTCGGCTGAACTGTTTTTTCGGCTGACCTATATACAGCGTTGAGCAATAGTCAACCCGAGACATCACAAAAGCGTTAACCAGGGTCCTGACCGCCCCTGATGGTAAACATCTCCTGATTGCCTTAATCTGGCGAAGTTCAAAAAACGAGGAGGATACCGTGTTATTCAACTGCTCTCCCATTGTGAGGTTCCGATCCAGTGTGACTCCTAGAAGTCTCACTGAATCTGACGGCTGAATCAGCTGTCCCCCAATGGAGAGTGGTACGCGAGTTGTCAGGAGATGATCACGCCTGGACGTAGCCGCCCACATAATTTCCGTCTTACCCATGTTAAGGATTAGGCCATTGCTTGTCATCCATTCACCGATCTCCGCAATGTAAGCATCCATTCACCGATCTCCCAAAGTGTAAGCGCGAAATTATGCATGTCTGCTTGTGGGAATGCATTTAATATGAATCTCAAATGATACATATCTTTGCAGCTTAGATTTAGATTGAGATGATTGCTGTTTAAAACAAAAACGAAATGTGATTGGTGCTATGAGCACGGATGCGCTTTCCGGCACCCTGGAGGTTCAGTGTATACTTTTTATTGAATGATAACATGACCGTGTCTTTGTTGCAGATATAAGCCATGGGTAAGCTCCGCTCCCTGCTGAAGTTTCTGGCCATGAGAGCCATAGAGCTCACCTTCGTCTTCATAGTAGTCGTCTGTATGCCAGGCCTGCCACCTGAAGGGAACTTCACTTCACTATCGTAAGTCTCACCTCGCTTCTATACTCATGGCAGATTGCTACCAACATTGACATATTGGTCAATGAACTGAAAATCGACTGCTGCAAGGAAGAAGGAAGTAACTCCGAAATTTAGGTTTTTGACTTATTTCCATTTTTGAAGGTAACAAATCATTATCTTCATTCCAAGATGACAGCCGTGTCTCTCTTTTAAATTCATTAACACGTTTGCGGACACACAAAATGTGAAGTAGGCTAGAAAAAACACACTTATTTCATCATCTCAAATTGTATTTTTATTATAATTTTTTTTTTTCTTTTTTTGACATCCAAGGACGAAACTGCTATTGCCCTGTTCTTTGGATTTCTATAGGGACGCACGGATGCTAGATGTATGCAAGTTCTATCAGAAATAGCCGTTTCGTCCCTAGTAATACCATTTTATTACGACGGCTATTACTGTTTCGTCCAGTCCTAGACAAGCTCATAGAGCGGCTATAACCGTTTCGTCCGCGAACGTGTTAATAAATGAATGTAAAAAATAGTTTATGCATTGTTCTCCATGGAATAAATAACATTTAATTGGCTTTCCTGCAAAACTATCTTTTTTGACTTAGTGCTGTCTTCCTTGAAGCAGTCGAAATGTAAAAATGTCAAAGTGAAATAAAAAATGTAAAAGAAGAATCTATAATAATCTATAATCTAAATTGCAAGGATATATTCATTCAAAGCTCTCAGATGTATGCCCACAAACAAACACGTGTAGTTCGCGCTTACAAATGCTGATTGTGTACTTACAAATAAAATCTAAACATGCATGGAAAGAACAGAACATGCATGGAAAAGGTGAAGAATATAAATGAATTGAGAGATGCAGGGTAGGAAGAAGTAGAGCGAAAGGATGTAAGAATGCTGAAAAGCTCAGTTATTTTATTTTGCCGTTCATACGACCGGTCCGTAGTCCAGTGGTAACACTTCAGACTCTGAATGGAAGGTTGTGGGTTCGAATCCCGGCGGAGCACAAAAAATATACCATTTATATTTTCAAATTTGCTCTTCGCTGGGTTGAAAAATTCATAAACCTTAACCAATAACCAGTCACCAAAGGTCCATCCAGCCTTACAGAAACTGAGTCTTACTTGAGAATTGGCGCTTTGTAGCAACAACGACCAAGCTCGTAAAAAAAGTTGATTGCTCAATTGGTAGAATGCTTGCATTCCATGCCGAGAGCAAGGGTTCGATCTCAAGGCTTACTCAGCCTTCACAAGAAATGAGAACCAGCCCCCCCGGGAGCTAGGAAACTCCCACTTCAACTGTAAGTGGTTGGTGTGAGGCCGGCCCCCTTACCCGTAAAAATAAATAGGTCCTGAATCGCTACATGTGACCCCTTCGGGGACAATGCAGGCAAGAAGTTACACTATATGTGTAGCTTACTTAGTTGGGTTTGCGTTTTATAGAAATTAATTGATAAATATGTAGTCATAAGCACTCTTAAACAGCAGCGGGTACTCATTAGATTCGTTAAACCAAATTTCATGTGTGTAAACCTACAATTTTGTATGGAAAAGTGACTTTTGACGGGTTAAAAATGAAAACATCTTATGAATAAGGGGCTATAAGTATTTATTTTGTTTTATTTTTATTTTGGTCTTTACTTTTCATTGATGTCGGTGTTATGGCCGAGGGGGCCAAGCGGGCTGATCTTTCTAGCGTGTTTGGAATAGAGCAACGTTGGTTCGATCCCCGCCTGGGTCATTTGACCATAACTTTGACCCTGGTTCAACAGATGGATAATTATTAATTCATAATTCATTAAAATAAACAATAACAAATTATTAATTGACGACTCCTTGACTGATAGGTTGGTATGCGGCTGACCACCAATACTGTAAAAAATGGTTCACTTTGCCAATGTCACCCCTGATTCAGGGAAGGTCGGCAAGAGTCGCAGGGCTTATGTTCATTTGAGATTGGGGTTTTTATATTGTAGCGCGAAATTATGCACGTCTGCTTGTGGGAATGCATTTAATATGAATCTCAAATGATACATATCTTTGCAGCTTAGATTTAGATTTAGATTAGATATTAATACCTGTGTCCGGTCCGGTCGATAGCTCAGGTGGTAGAGTGCTTGCATTCCATGCCGAAAGCTCGGGTTCGAATCCCACCGAGGGTGTCAGAAATGATTTCCCGTTTCGGGGTTTATTTCAAACCCCAAAATAAAATACCGGCAAGGTTTACTCAGCCTTCACAAGAAATGAGTACCAGCACTCTCGGGAGCTGGGAAACCTCCACTTCAACTGAAGTGGTTGGCGTAAGGCCGGCCCCCTTACCTGTAAAAATAAATAGGCTCAACTCGCCACATGCGACCCCTTCGGGGATAACGCGGCAAGAAGTTACACTATATGTGTAGCTTAGTTGCGTGAGTTGCGTGTCTGGCTAGGCAATAGAATAGGTTGGTGAATTGCATTCCTCTTCACAAATCTGTTTTTTTTACTTAAAAAATATGAAAATGTGTTTTTAATATGTATACAAATTAGGACACCCTGTAATGTATAATGTATTTCACGTATGTAATAAAGTGAACTAAAATAAATTAGGAAAAGGACTCATACTCTACAAAAGTAAAGATATGTGTGACAAGTTGAGACATGTTGGCCACATACAAAATAATGTAAACAAATTGTATGAGCTTCCTAAAGTATGACAGGCTTATGCAATACAGGCTAAAGAAACGAGGAAGAATGAACAGAAAACTAAGTTAAAAGGGCAACTTTTACACCTAAACTATAAGTGGACCGGTCCGTAGTGGCAACACTTCGGACTCGTAAATGGAAGGTTGTGGATTCGGATCCCGGCGGAGCACAAAAATATACCATTCATATTTCGAATGTGCTCTTCGCTGGGTTGAAAAATTCATAAACCTTTACCAATGACCGGTCACCAAAGGTCCATCCAGCCTTACAGCAACTGGGTCTTGCTTGAGTATTGGCGCTTTGCAGCGACGACCAAGCTCGTACACCTCTGCGGCACTACAACAAGTGTCATAGACCCCTAGAGTCTCTAGAATCTAGGGAGTCTCCCGCACAGGATTTCTTAAAAAAAAAAAAAAAAAAAAAAGTAGAATTCTTTGCTGTATAAAATAGATGAAAAATTATGAATATTTTTAGTTAGTTGATTATTTATTTCCTACTTGTATTCCTTGACTTATAGGTTGTTATGAGGCTGACAACCCATATTGTAAAAAATGGTTCACTTTGCCAATGTGGCTTCTGTTTCAAAGTAGGTCGGCAAGAGTTGCAGGGCTTATGTTCATTTGAGATGCAATTTTTATGTTGTAAGTCCACGTGCAGCATGTGTAATCGCAGACTTATGCGTGTCTGGCATGGACGTAATATGAATCTTAAATGTTAACATACCTTTGCAACCTAGATGATAGATTATAGATAGATTGCTGCCTTAGTTCTTGTTTACCGTATACGCCATTGAGAAAATTTTACATGAGCAATGTTTGCATGTGTACTGGACCAATCTGTCTTATAAAAACAAGAAATTTATTTAAAAAATATTTAAAAGAACTCTCACATTATCGAGTTTTATGGTTTTTCTTAGCTCAGATTGTGTAGAATTTGATTCATAAGACAACTGCATGAAAAAGTCATATTTGACAAGATTGGCGTAGGTATACGGTAAACAAGAACTGGGGGAGCGAGATGGCGCTTGAAGAGTAGATAAAATCTAATCTAATCAGAGTTGCAGAGATATGTGACATTAGGGATTCATATTATATGTACTCTCAGAAGCAGACACATATAAGTTCACGCTTGCGCATGCAACGTGTGAACCTAGGACATAAAAACCCAAATCTCAAATGAACATACACCCTGCAACTCTTGCCGATCTTCTCTGAAACAGGGTGACACTGGCAAAGTCAACCATTTTCTACAGCATGGGTAATCAGCCGCATACCAACCTATAAGTTAAGGAACATAATTCACAAATAATACAAATCCCAAATTATAATTTAAAAATTAATTCAAAACCCTAGCCCTAGTATCCAACATTACAGATCGACCGCCATTTCTTTCTGTGAATATATAATTAATAATATTTTTAGTAAGTTTTCTTTTTCTGATTTTATGCAAATTATTGCCTGTTGATATGTATATATTTCATCATACATCACGGGACTCCACCAATTCTAGGAATACTCCACTCTTTTTACCTTGTATTGTATCAGTTCATTCAGAACACTGAATGTAGGCTTCCTCAGTCAATATTATGTCAGCACACAGATAATAAAAATATCTGAATTACAGCGTCATAAATAAATGTTCAACGGGAGATTACATGCTGCTGAAATGGATCAGGTCGGGACATGAATCGTGTAGAGATAACTCGTTGATTAGGTGACTTTATCACGCATGCAAATCGCCGTTTAAAATTGTATCTACAATTAGAGGTGGCCGTTTAAACGAAAAGCAGTTTAAAATAGCTGCTTTTTATTTTAAGCAACTAAGCGCGCTTACAATTTAAACGAAAAGTCGTTTTGAAAAAAAAGCGTATAAAAAGTTGCTTCTGCTAATTTTGATTTAATTCATTTAGTAGTTTCAGTTTTTCCATATTTACTCAAAAACTATTGACATTATTGAAAATTTTTTGAGTATTAAACCTAAACAATGTATAGTTCTGTAAGTTAAAAGCAAAAAAAAAAATCCAAAATACAGCACACACGAAAAAAAAGCTAAAAATGTAAAAAAAACGCGTTTTTTGAAATATTTTTTTGTGGTGGCAATTCTTAAGTTATATATTTTGTTTAAGCTTTATAATTAAGAAAAAAAATTAATAAACATGCTTGATTTTTTTCATTACTGTAACTATTTTGCTAAGACCATAAAGTGTAAGAAACAAAAACGGCAGATTTAGCTTTATAACACGCCATTAGCGTTTGAAAAAGCGTTTTAAAAAAGCAGAAGCAACTTTCGTTTTTCGTTTCGTTTTAAACGCAGCAAAGTTTTCGTTTCGAGCTATTTCCAAATTTATATGGCGCTCTAATACCTAGCCTATTTTACCTGGTGCCCTGGGCGCCTATGTCGCCCTACCGCGCCCTACCCTAGCGCCGGTACTGCCAACGCTTTTACCCCTAGGCTATGATATCTCCGACACCATTCTTCATTTCACAACTTGTTGACTTTGCTCCTCAATCTCAGTCTAGGCCTTCCCACTCTTCTTCCTCCCGGATGACCAGTCATCAGTATTTTGGGAATCCGTGTGCCTGGCATTCTGTATACACGTCCAGCCCACTCTAACCTTAACAGTCTTGCGAAGAAAGTTTAGAGAAAAACAAAAAATCTATGGAGAATAGATTTGTTTCAAACGTATGTGTGGAGATGAAATGTAAGAGAAAAAACTGCTAGTGTTGCATGTTTCTCTCAATAAATTAGTATGATAATGGATATTTCACCATTGCAATACAGTATTATACTTTTACGAGCTTTATTTGTATTTGTATCGTGTGTGTTTGGTCATACTTGAGGGATTTCACAGCAGGCCAAACTCAATAAACGCTCATTTATATTATAAGCTGTTTTTTGTTGTTGTGAATAAATAATGTACATTGGATTTTTGCTTCTCAATAATCCAATTAAAAACTAAAAATAAAAACATCACTTATTTTATGATTGCAACTTGTGTAATGATTATTATTACCTTGAACTACTGTTTTAAAGATACTCGGTTCGATCCCAGAAGGAGAATATTAATCTGTTTTAATCTGACCATTAAGGGCCGTTCTTATAAACATCCGTTTGTTAAATGTCAAATCTAATAAACCGAAACTTGGTACAAATTTCGTTTTTCTGTATTATAACAATTCGTTCGTAAATTTTCGGTTTAATTTTACCGGCGGATCTAACCGACAGCCGACCCCCGGTTTCCAGGTAGATACCGGTCGGTTTGTTGAGGTTTGAGGTTAGGTCAGCTGTCAAAGCATTATTTTTTTGCGGTGAGTTTTGCGCGTCCTTGGACTTCTCCGCTCTATCCTGTTGAAGATAATTTCTTCCGACAGTGATAGAGAATTCATTAAAATAGGGCTGTATCAGTCGTTTTCGTGTTTGTCATACGCAACTTTAGGTTATGTTTCTTCTCTGACGGCAAACGGATGACATATGTTCATGAATGCACGCAAAAAATCATAAAAAATACGAGTGCATTATTGAGAACTAACGGACGGTTAAAAAAGCTTTATAAGACGACCATCGGTAAGATCAGTCCGTTAACGTCCATCCGTTAGTTAAATGAGTATTTACTTACGGATATTTAGTCCAACGTTTATAAGAACGGCCCTAAGTTGACCAAACCTCTATCAAATTTCCCAGTATTTTTTAATGTAAAAGTGTGTTCAAATTGAATCAATATAACTTTTAAGTTTGCATCTTCATGTGTGAGCAATACAAGTGATATACATAGATAAATTATATCGACAGGTGTGTGGCTTAGTGGTTAACGCTACGGGCTCGTAATTGGAAGGCCGGGGTTTCGACTCCAGGCGTAGCACAAAAAATGATAATTTTATTTTCAGATATGCTTTTCGCAGGGTTGAAAAATTTATTTGTCTTTTCCAAAGGTTCATCCATCCTTACAGTAAATTAGTCTTGCTTGAGAATTGGCACTTTTTATAGTAACGACCAAGCTCGCAAAGGGCTCTTGAGGTGTGATTCACACAAAAACAGCGCTTTTTATAATCCTATCCTCACCCTCTATTCTCTCTTAATACTCCTCTCAATTCATTCATATCCATCAATTTTTTCATACATTTCTTTTTTTCACACTCACTCTGGATATCCCAAACCTTCACAATTTCTATAATTTGGTCTAGCTATTGTTTTCTCGCTCTTCCCATTCCCATCATGCCTCTTGCAGTTCCCCAAGAGATACTCTTTGTCAAGTATTCATCATCCGTTCTTTCTAAATGCCCCAACCATCTCATTATATTATTTGGTACCTTTATCCTCACATCCTCTTCTCTTACTGCATATTGTTACGAATATGTAAGATATTAGTAGTTGTGTTTTGTTTGTCTGCGTTAGTTAACAATAACTCTATGAAATCTCTAGAAATTAATAGAAACTTAGGTAGGTACCTAATATTAATTTATATTTGTTTGAGATTAATAAGTGTTGAATTGAATATTCTGGTGAAATCCAGCAACATGGTATGTGACGATCCCCCATGCTTTGAGAATGATCTTAATAATCAGTATAAATTAGGACCAAGATCCCTTGTAAGAGCAGATATAAATCAACCGTGTTACTGTTCAAGTGTACAAACCAATGACCAATAACATCTGTGGACAAGAAGTTATTTTAACGAAAATAGACATATATATCTGTCTCAACTTACTTACGAAAATGGTCATTAGTTAGAAAGAGAACAAAGAACTTCACAGTTGCATTTTCGTTAGTACAAAAAACTCAACAAAACCCCAAAAAAAATATCTTGAATGTTGGTACCATTCCAAAAAATGGCTGCCGATTTGACCGGAAATAGCTAAAGTTGACAGATTACACGCGTTATAAATATTGTGTTCGCCAAAATTGATGCCAGTATTTTATATTTTCAAAGTGTATAATCATATTTTAATTTTATCACTCATTTCATTATAACCATTGTGATATTTAATGTGTAATATTTGTAATTGTTGCCGCCGTACATTCGGGGTACCACTGCAACGTTTGACACATGAGGAGCGCAACAGGGAACAAGTATGAACCGATTCAGTACTTTAGTTACCGCTCCCCTATATTATAACTCCATGGTACAAACTCTGTCGGAACCGAAAGTGAGAAAAGAAATAAACCGCAGTTTTGATTAATTAAATAGAACCCGCTAAAAGCATAACAATATGAATCAGAAAAAAACTACAAATTAGCAACAGGGTTGAGAGGCTTGATATAAAATGAACGCTTCATGCAGCTGAGGAGATTATGTATGCCATAAACCTTTGCTCTGTTATTTAGTAATGTATCTTTATAAATACATTGTTATTTATATTTCTTTGCATACAAGCGACTTTGTAACGCGTTGTGCTGTTAAAACTTCACTTTATTCAGCTTAGGCATCCTTGTTTGTTCAAAGTCTGCCTTGTTATTCATAGACAATACTGTGCAAAGTGCAGCCTGTCAACGTATTTACTTACTTATCAACATGTCAGATGATTCAGGATTAATTTATCGTCTCATATCCCCACACTATCATAGTAAATAATATATTAATAATTATTACTCTGCTTAAAACATGTGTTTTTAATGAGAAATATTTTTAAACGCAAGTTTTATCATACCTTGTATACCTACCAAATACATGTGAATTTATACATGTGACAACACTTGGATAGGTAAAAACTTTTCAAATTTGGAATGCCAGCTGTTTGATCATTCTGGTCTTTGGCATTCTATTTATTTTTACAAATTTAAAATATCAATTATGTATAACATTGTAGTAGACATTCCTTGCATTTTATTTAAAAAATACAGAATAGAGCTCTCTGGGCTTGGCGTCCATAGGCAGGCCACTCACAAACAATGTCCGCACCTGAAATAAAATCACACAAAACTTATTAAAAATATTCTTTTATGAATGTAAAAAGTAAAATCTGCGCTTGGCAAGGCTGTGACAAACATGAGAATACCATCGCAAATGAGAGGATGATCTTCAGGTCAATTAAGCTGCGAAAAAGTGATTAATAATACGTATTTAGCACGTTATTTTCATAAACTGAGCACCGTTAGTAATTGATGATGTTCATACATGTTTCAGGATGAAATAGGTTAGTGGTTTGCATTCCTTCTCATAAACTTATTTCTATCTAACAAATATAATATTTTATCCTCAATGACTATTATGTCATTCAGGATATATTCATATAGGAAATTGATTCACATCACCACAAGGAAAATAACTTCATGTCCACTGTTGAACTGACATCATTTTGTCCAATATTTTTTGACATTGCTCATCACATCACATCATCACACTTAGACCTTCCAATAATAATCATAATCTCACAAAGGTACACTTTGATTATAAATATTTAAAGTAGAAAGTGAGAATGCATTGAATTAATCAATTGAATGTCAGAGGTCAGGCATTCAGTATTGCCAAGGTGAAAATATTGTTGCATAATGAAAGACTTGATTATTCACACATTATTCAGTTTGGTTAAATGTTGCCACATTGCAATTTCATAAATTTGTTAGAAACCTGTTTTGTACCTAGCTGTGAAGTCTTCAATGTGACAACATATTTAATGACATATTTCATTGTTTATAATTTAGAAAAGAAATGTATTGAATTTACATATTTATTAGAAAGTTTTTTTGGTCACATAATTTTTGTCTCTAATGAAACATGTTATGCACAAATGTTTTTTTTAATATTATTCTATATTATTCTATTAAATGAGGTCGTCACATAATAATAATATAATATTAGGATGATTTATTTGGTGAGCGCTGTTTTTGTGTGTATCACACCTCAAGAGCCCTCTGCGAGCTTGGTCGTCGCTGTAGAAAGCGCCAATTCTCAAGCAAGACCCAGTTGTTGTAAGGTTGGATAGACCTTTCAGTGACCGGTCTTTGGTAAAGGTTTATGAATTTTTCAACTCAGCGAAGAGCACATTCGAAATATAAATGGTATATTTTTGTGCTCCGCCGGGATCCGAATCCACAACCTTCCATTTATGAGTCCGAAGTGTTGCCACTGGACTACGGACCGGTCCAAGATGCCAACGACACGCGGTGTACCTGAGCGGTAACCCATCCAAGTACTATCCGCGCCCATTGTTGCTTAACTTCGGTGATCTATGGGAACCGGTGCTTTCAACATGGTAACGTCGTTGACACATGAATTGTCCTAACCTGGCCACGATACTAGGGAAAAGACAAACAAATATTTTGTTATTGGTTGCTAAGGATGTCTGTCCGTTCAATAGCTCAGTTGGTAGAGTGCTTTTATTCCATGCCGAGAGCTCGGGTTCGAATCCCACCAAGGGTGTCAGAAATGATTTTCCTTTTTTAGTGTTTATTTCAAACCCTAAATAAAATACTGGCAAGGTTTACTCAGTCTTCACATAAAAAATGAGTACCAGCCTCATCGTGAGCTGGGAAACCCCCGCTTCAACTGAAGTGGTTGGCGTAAGGCCGGCCCCCGTACCTGTAAAAATAAAAAGGTCACTCTCTACTGGCGACCCTTTTGGGGAGAACGCCCCAAGAAGTTACACTGTATGTGTAGCTTAGTTGCGTTGCATTTCACCGAGTCGCAGGTAACTGAAGGCGGATCCTGTGATGTCATAGCCAGTCTAGACAGTAGCACTACATTATAGCCAGGCTCAATTTCTTACCATTTTATTTTTGAAAATTATAAATGAAATTTGCTAATTTTACCACTTCAAAGGTATCAATACCTTGAACGTAAAACTGAAGAAGTGACATATGAAGCTAACATGGGTTTCTTAGATAAATGCGTTTTTTTCCTGGTTTTCTTCAAGAGAAAACAGCAAAAACGTGTGAAACTCCTGTAGCTTTTTCATGAGCACTTCCTTTTAATTAGTTTAGAGAAGTAACAGTCAATAAAAGGTTTCTCTAATCTAATCTAAATCTAATCTAAGCTGCAAGGATATATATCATTTAAGATTTATATTAAATGCATTCCCACAAGCAGACATGTACAATTTCACGCTAACACATGCCGCATGTGGACCTACATTATAAAAACCCAATCTCAAATGAACATAAGCCCTGCAACTCTTGCCGTCCTTCCCTGAAACAGGGGTGACATTGGCAAAGTGAACCATTTTTTTTACAGTATGCAGGCCTTTTAGGGAGGTCCCTTAATCCCTTAAAGTCCCTTTATTTTTTTGTGGTACCTTAAAGTCCCTTTTTTCTGAAATTGGTCCCTTAAGTCCCTTTTTTAGCAGAAAGTCACTTCCATGTTTTATATTACATTCAGCTGAATGACTGTTCACGACAATTCAACGGTTGGGCGGCATTGTCCGTAAGTATGACTTCATTTTCAGTATTATGTTTTTCATCACATGGTAGATGTATATCTGTTAAAAAGCATGCTTTTCTTTATAAAATATGTTACATTTTAACATTTACCCCCAATGAAGACTAACTGAGGGGGGAACTAAATAATATATCTGATGCTCCTCATTTTCATAATGTTGTAGCAACAGTTATATTATTATTGTTTTTATTTGTAACTTTTATTTTATTCTACAGGTCCAAACCAGTGTCATTGAAAAACAACAGCGATACATAATGGGGAAGTGTTAAGTGAAAGACACTTGGCTTAAAAATAAAGACCATAATGGATATTTTGTGTAACTCCGTCGCCATTCCGCTAGAGATGGCCAGAGCCTCCACAGAGTTGCCTCCATATTTATACATAAGCCATTTAATAATTATACATAAGCCAATCCTCATCCACGAGTTATTTGAAAAAAAAAAAACGTTAATAACTAATTTTGTTTAACTTTTTTTTTAGATATGCTCTTACTCAGCTCTTATGCGGCTATGCTCGGCTATTTTGGTTAGGGTTTAATAAAAAAAAAACACATTTTTTGGGAAATTTTGTGTTTTATTGTACACAATTTATTATTTTACTGTTATAAACTTATTATTTGTCCTCAACTTATAGGTTTGTATGAGGTTGACCACCCATACTGTAAAGATTGGTTAAATTTTGCCGGTGCCACCCCTGTTTCAGGGAAAGGCGGCACGAGTTGCAGAGATTATGTTCATTTACGATGTTTTCCCATTGTATACACATTTGAAACTATATGTGTGCGCGAACATCCATATGGCTACTTTTATGTATGCATAAGATGTGGATTGTAAATGTTAATATATCTTTGCAGCTTAGATTTAGATTAGATTATGTTGTATTTAATCGGTTTGTGAGGTCCCTTAAGTCCCTTTTTTTGGATTATAAGTCCCTTTTTCCCTTTTTCTGACACCTCAAACTGCTAAAAGGCCTGAGTATGGGTGGTCAGCCGCATACCAACCTATAAGTCAAGGAACAATTTCTCAAATCAGTGAATCAGCACTTATTCAGTTTTACCTTTAAGGTGGTGATATTTGGTTGTTTTCCTTGATATGTACTCTACACAACTATAGCATTTTTGACCACGTTTTCCACAACGTGGGAAGGTTGTGGGTTCGAATCCTGGCGGAGCACAAAAAATATACCATTTATGTTTTCAAATTTGCTCTTCGCTGGGTTGAAAAATTCATAAACCTTTACCAATGACCGGTCACCAAAGGTCCATCCAGCCTTACAGCAACTGGGTCTTGCTTGGGTATTGGCGCGTTGTAGCAACGACCAAGCTCGTACACTTCTGCGGCACTACAACAGACCCTTAGAGTCTCTAGAATCCAGTGAGTCTCCCGCACAGGAAAAACTGCAGTTACCTTATTATTCTGACATTATTGTTGTACCTTTGTGAATTCAAATCCTTTTTCTTTGTTCCAGGGTCACACCTTCAAAGCCCCTAGAAGGAATTTACGAGCTAAACAATGTGCTTTCCAATGCCGAGCATCTGTTCAGCGATAAGCTGAAAGGCCCTGAAGCGTTTGCCGAGTGGAAAGGAGAGCTGTACACCTCGGTTCACGGCGGGGAAGTCTGCAAGCTGACCGCCGACGGGCAAGTGATACCAGTCGTCAAGATCGGAAATCCATGTGGTAAATATTTTATTAAATTTTCCCAAGTCACACATTCCTTGACTTATAGGTCGTTATGAGGCTGACCACCCATACTGTAAAAAATGGTTCACTTTGCCAATGTCACCCCTGTGTCAGGGAAGGTCAGTTGTTGGAAGTAAAAGTTGTAGGGTTAATTTCATTTGAGGTTTGGATTTTATTTGTAAGTACACATTCAGCATTTGTAAACGCGAACTACATGTGTTCGTTTGTGGGAATGCATTTGATATGAGCTTTAAATGTTAATGTATCTTTGCAACTTAGATTATAGAATATTAAGAAAAGGCAGAACTGTGGAATGCCTCCTGCTTCCCCACGAGCTCCCCTACAGCATTGTCTGTCTGGATTTTTTTTTTTTTAAGAAATCCTGTGCGGGAGACTCCCTAAATTCTAGAGACTAGGGGTCTATGACACTTGTTGTAGTGCCGCAGAGGTGTACGAGCTTGCTATAAGGCTGGATGGACCTTTAGTGACCGGTCATTGGTAAAGGTTTATGAATTTTTCAACCCAGCGAAGAGCAAATTTGAAAACATAAATGGTATATTTTTTGTGCTCCTCCGGGATTCGAACCCACAACCTTCCCATTCAGAGTCCACAGTGTTACCACTGAGCTACGGACCGGTCAAATTAGGATTACCGTGATCACTGAATAAAAGGGGGTCTAGATTAGCTTACTATTGTAATCACTATTTATTTTCTTACTTCAATAAGCTTCTTAAAGTTAGCCAAATTCTATGATCATATATCTTGCTTGTGAAATTTGATCCACATGGAAATTCTATCTACTTTTGTGTGGCATACATAGCTGTCTTTTTCACTTTGAGAATCTTGATTGTCTTAACCTGAGAGAATGGACTTTACAATCTCTAAACGTCGAGCACTAATTGAGCGATTAAGTACTTCATAGTTTCTTATTTTCATGTCGAGCAGACATTGTTTCCTTATATTCTATATTTAAACATAATCCCACACTCTTGTTAATGTTTATTAAATATTTTCTCTGTGTTTATTTTAGTCACAGCATGCATAAAGCGGGTCATTGACACAGTGAGGAGCTAAAACATTAAACATTTTTTGGTTTCACAGTTAGATTATTATTAAATGTCTGTTTCTAAGCATGTGCAAGGTCCAAGGATGGATGTTTTTGTATGTTAAACAGCTTTTGCATGTGAAATAACAACAATGTTGACACTGTTGTGAAGCAGGTTTCCCAAAATATAGTCATATTGACCGGTCCGTAGTCCAGCTGGTAACACTTCGGACTCGTAACTGGAAGGTCGTGGGCTCAAATCCCGGCGGAGCACAAAAAATATACCATTTATATTTTCAAATTTGCTCTTCGCTGGGATGAAAAATTCATAAACCTTTACCAAAAGACCGGTCATCAAAAGGTCCATCCAGCCTTACAACAACTGGGTCTTGCTTGAGAATTGGCACTTTCTACAGCGACGACCAAGCTCGCAGAGGGCTCTTGAGGTGTGATACACACAAAAACAAATAAATCAACCTAATTTAATTTTTTAATTTAATTATGTGCAAACAAACTATTTGACTGGTTCCATTGCAGCAATCATCCCATATATTGAAGTGCTGTCAATCTATAATCTGAGTTGCAAAGATGTGGGACCATGTGAGGTCATGTTGCCATGGTCTGTAGAAGCTGAAACTTGCGGACTTTACCCCCATGTCTGCGATGGGCTTCTTCAGCGTGTAAGTGAAGTGAAGAAGATGATGTTGATGTCATCTGTATGTGTCATCGCAGTTTCATGATAACTCCGAAGTATTTCGCTTCAAAAATATAACACCAACACTCACTTCTGCCCAATTGGATGATCGATGAGATCCTATAATAATGTATCAAAAGCTTCACACAATGTCGGCATAATTTTTGAGTCAGTTACCATATTCAAGCGTACCATCCTTAGCAGTTTTAGACCGTAATCAGTTTTGTGATTTTGCCTGCAATATTCTCAGTGATCAACGAAATTGAATGACATACTCGTAATATCCCGCACTTGCACTGATTGAGTACCTAAAGGTATCTATGTACTCAGTGCGAGTGTGTGATTGTGAGTGTTAATAAACATCGGCTGACCACCCATGCTGTAAAAATGGTTTACTTTGCCAATGTCACCCCTGTTACAGGGAAGGACGGCAAGAGTTGCAGGGTGTATGTCCATTTGAGATTTGGTTTTTATGTTGTAGGCTGACATGAGGCATGTGCAAGCGCAAACTTGTACATGTCTGGTTGTGAGAATGCATGTAATGTGAATCTCCAATGTAACATATCTTTGCAACTTAGATTAGATTAGATTATAAGTAATAAAATATATGTTATTATTGTAATCAGTGCTTTGCCAAAAATTTGTAACTATGTGATAGACATCTGTCATTGGAGCATTGGAGATCTTATGTTTTTGTATCATGTGTTGTCTTGTATGAATTCTCTTCAGTGTTCTGTTGATGTCTTTACAAATAAATAAATAAATAACTCTTCACCTATGGTACTTACACATTTACTTCACTGTCTCCAGATGGCTTCTACCAGGAGTCCAAGTGCGGCCGTCCTCTGGGCATTGAGTTTGACGCAAATGGCTTGCTGTACGTCGTAGACGCTTACTACGGCATCTGGAAAGTGAACCTGCAGACGGGCAAGAGGCAGCTGCTGGTCTCCCCCCAGGTGGAGGTGGAGGGCCGCACGCCCAAGCTCTTCAACAGTATCGCCCTCGCAAAGAACGGGGACTTCTACTGGACGGACTCTGCGGGAGTTCCGCTGCACGACGGAGTGTTTGGGATGATTCTAGATGGAGCCGGAAGGTGAGGGTAAAATTATTATTTGTTCGGTTGATAGCTCGGTAGAATAGCTGTCTTTAACCTCTGGTGTGCCGGGGATTTTTAACCATTACCAGCAACCGATCTCTTGGTTTTGATTGAAAATATCTCCAAAGATACAAAACACTTCTCCCATCCGTTTTTTATCTCAAAAGACAGTGAAATAAAGTTTTTTAGTGCATAATTTAGTAAAATGTCAGTGACGTATTTGCTGCACTGCTTCTATTACGAAAAAATCATTTTGTTCTAAAAATAGACTATAATATTATTGTTGAAAGTCATGTACGCATTTTTGGTTCATACATGTTACAGATCAATGACCCCTTGAAATGTAAAAAAAACATTTGATTGTTTATGTGTGAGTGTTTTGTAAAAGAATTTAAAAAATCGACTTTTAACACATAATTTTTCAAGTTCAACTACAATTTTTTTTTTAAAAATTCACCAAGGAAAATTAATGATTTGAGTTTATTGATGGGTAGTTTTATCCTATAAGAAAATTTTTAACAAATTTTCAATCATATTCCTGTATAAAAACTAAGGAAAAACAAAAAAAAACACTCAAAGTACATAGTACTTTGGCATTTGAGGTCCTCCTTTCAATGGCTCTTGTCTGCATTGTGTTGATTACTTCTCTCCTCAGATTGCTTCACTACAGCGCAGCCAAGAACCAGAGCCGAGTCCTCCTGGACGGGCTGTGGTTCCCCAACGGTGTGGCCCTCTCTCCCAACGAGGACTTTGTCCTGGTGTCGGAGACGGCTCAGAGCCAGGTCAGGCGCTACTACCTCAAGGGAGAGCTGCAGGAGACTGATGACATCTTCATCAATGGACTTCCAGGTAACAATTTCTGACTGTAGCTTTAGGCTAGGCCTGGTATTTTCAAGTTTAGTAAAGTTAACCCTTCAACTGCGGGTGACAGTCATCGGCGTCAAGTGTACTTTGCATACAGTGCAGCTGTCAATCATAGACGTCCTCCAACTTTGAACTTAACCCTGACATCTGTGTTCAAGAATTCAAAATACTGCGGAAATATGTGCTAAACTTTTGTGATTTTTGTTCTTGAATAACTAATACATGTGACTGTTCACATAGTTTGAAGTGTCGTCAATTAATTAAGATAGGAAATCAATAAATGATTTTAATGTGATTGAAAAAGTATTCCGTACTGGAGGCATTCAAATAGCGAAAAGGTCAACTAAAATGCAATTTTTAGTAAATTTTTCACTGAATTTCGCCAATAAATATTTAGTAACTTAATATTTTCAAGATGGCGTTGCCTAGTCATTAACAATAACACACCACGCCACATGCGACCCTTTTGGGGTATGAAGTTACACTATATGTGTAGCTTAGTTGTGCTATTTTAGTAGCCTAAACCATATATATATATATATATTTCTTTTACGGCTCTAGTAGGAATCAAACCCATGCTCCTCCAATTACAAGTTTGTAGTTTTAGCCCTTAGACTACTTTTACGTAGCACCATTTTTTACAGTATGAGTGGTCAGCCTCATACAACTATAAGTCAAGGAATAATAACCAATAGTAACCTTACTATTTGCGATTCTTTCTTTAGTTGCATTGCTGTGAAATGAATCATACGTTTGTTACGTTTGCAGGCATCCCCGATAACATCAACAAGTTCCGAGGAGGTCTGCTGCTGCCGCTGATAGTGCCCCGGGACTCCGCCCACCCCATAATCTTCCAGGTGCTGGCACCGCACCCCTACATCAGGAAGTTCCTGGCGCGCATCATCGCCCTGGTGGAGCTGCCCTTCCTCACAGCGCAGAAGTTCTTCCCGCACTATGTGTTTGAGAGAGTGGTGCACTGGGTAACTACTCATTTTTATTGTGACTATAATCTATATCTATAATCTAAGTTGCAAGGATATATTCATTCAAAGCTCTCAGATGTATGCCCACAAACAAACACGTGTAGTTCACGCTTACAAATGCTGATTGTGTACTTACAAATGAAATCCAAACCTCAAATGAACATAAGCCCTGCAACTCTTGCCGACATTCCCTGAATCAGGGGTGACATTGGCAAAGTGAACCATTTTTTACAGTATGGGTGGTCAGCCTCATACCAACCAATAAGTCAAGGAATTGATAATAGCAAAATGAGTTAAGTATGTACGGTGGAAATGAAGCATTTGAGAAGCATGACAGGAAAAACCCTGAAGGATAGAGTTAGGAATGATTAGGTAAAGAAATAATGTGATTTGAAAAAGGATGTGAAAGTTAAGGTACAAAAGAATGTGATGAGATGGTTTGGGCATGTGGAAAGAATGAATGATGATAGACTGACAAAGTATATACAGGTTTACAGAGGAAGTGTGAAAGGAAAAAGAGGTAAGGGACGACCGAAAAAAGTGGAGTGATCAGATTGAGGAGATCGTGAAAGAATGGGATTCACAAAGCGAGCGTAAAAGAAGAAAATGCATAAAAAAGGTGATGGATATGAATGAATTGAAAGAGGTATGACCAACTTATTCTACCTTACCTCGATTGCGTAAACAAAAAGTGTATAGAATATACAACTGCATTTCTAGAGAGTGATTTAGTTTTCACATTTTTTTTAGATTTACACAATCGAGGTGAGTTTAGGCAATGTTGTACACTAGGGGCGCAGCCTATTTACTAGACTTGCAATTAATATTTGGTAACAAATATTTCTGTTAGTATTTTGTTTCCTTTGAGAATAATAGGCTAATTTCACATAGCGCCATTTAATAGTCACCCCAAAGGTATTTTTGTGTTGAAGCTTCTACTCAACAAAATCATCTGAATATGTTATGGAAGTGACGTAGGTGTTAACTCATCAGTTTGCCGTCAGTAAAAGGAGTCATAATAATAATTATCAGTTGGAAAGCTTCAAGCCAATGAACTGTTCATTATCACATTAGTTCACATACTGTATTCAACAATGCTGTCACAGTTGACTGTTCATTTAGTCATTGAGCTAATCTAAATCTAAGCTGCAAAGATATGTATCATTTGAGATTCATATTACACTAAAAAATATCATATTACATGCATTCCCACAAGCAGACATGCATAATTTCGCGCTTACACATGCCGCATGTGGACCTATAATCTATAATCTATAATCTAAGTTGCAAGAATATATTCATTTAAAGCTCTCAGATGTAAGCCCACAAACCAACAAGTGTAGTTCGCGCTTACAAATGCTGAATGTGTACTTACAAATAAAATCCAAACCTCAAATGAACATAAGCCCCACAACTTTTGCCGACCTTCCCTGAAACAGGGGTAACATTGGCAAAGTGAACCATTTTTTACAGTATGGGTGGTCAGCCTCATACCAACCTATCAGTCAAGGAATATGAATAAAAAATTACATTTAAATATATAAAAGAACAAAACCTTACAAAGAAATCTATACAAAAAAAGTCAGAAATTTCCTATGCAAAAAATGTAGCAAATGAATACACCAACATTAAAAATCACCATTGCAGATTAGCCGCCACTTCTTCCTGTCCTTGCACACTTCTTTCATTTCATCCAGAGTCATAACCTTTTTCATGCAAGTCCTCCTTTTATTATGACTCTGGATATCCCATTCATTCGCTATTTCAGAAATTTGATCCATCCATACTTTTCTCGGTCTTCCTCTACCACGACATCCATCTATTTTAGCAACATATACTTTCTTCGTCAATCTTTCATCACTCATTCTCTCCATATGCCCGAACCATCTTAACATACTTCTTTTAATCTTCACTTTCACACTTTCCCTTACACCACATTCTTCTCTTACAAAATCATTCCTCACTCTGTCACTTCGTTTTTTCCCAATCATACTTCTTAGATAGTCCATTTCTACTGTATGGACTTTACTAATTTCCCTTTCACTCACCGTCCAGGCTTCACTTCCATACATCAAGGTTGGCACTAGTATACCACCGTGCACCGCCAATCTAACATTTTTTGAGAGATTCTGGTTCCTGGCGATGCTAGCGGTAGCACCCAGTACGCACCTGCCTTTCATTATTCTTCTTTCAAATTCACCGGTCATTCTTCCATCTTTTTCAAACTTACTTCCCAGGTATACAAACTCATTTACGACATCAACATTCATCCTACAATATAAAAAACCCAATCTCAAATGAACATAAGCTCTGCAACTCTTGCCGACCTTCCCTGAAGCAGGGGTGACATTGGCAAAGTGAACCATTTTGTACAGTATGGGTGGTCAGCCTCATACCAACCTATCAGTCAAGGAATGGGCAAGGCAATGGGCGAAATAATGAAATTTATTGTCCCTTACATTTTCAGATTGGTCACTTTGAATCACTGCAAGGGCTCACGCCAAAGCGGACAACAATCCTGAAGTTGGACTGGAACGGGAATGTGTTGGAGTCGTGGCACAACTTGGATGGCAGCCTCAAGGGGATCAGCGAGGCGTTTGAATTCAAGGACAAGCTGTACTTGGGGAGCCCGTACAACACTTACATCGGCAGAACTAGCATCCCCTCTCTGGCGGGAGAAGAGGCCGCAAGTCCCAGGGTCGTCAGAGTGCAAGCTTCTGCACCCAAAGTCACCACTCCTGCTCCAACAGAAGCACCAAAACCAAAACCAACTGAAGCGCCAAAGCCAAAACCTACCGAGGCACCAAAACCTAAACCTACTGAAGCACCTAAGCCAAAACCTACGGAAGCGCCTAAGCCAAAACCTACGGAAGCTCCTAAACCAAAACCAACTCAAGCTCCTAAACCAAAACCTACTGAGGCGCCAAAACCGAAGCCTACTGAAGCGCCTAAACCGAAAGTGAAAGAAACTCCTAAAGAGGCGCCCAAACCAAAACAAGCCGAACCACCTAAGCCCAAGCCTACAGCTGAAACAAAGCCTAAGCCTGTGGTAGAAGAGATCCCGTCTGACACTAAACCTCCCAAGGAGGAGCACATAAAGGTGATCAGGAAAGAAGGACCCATAGAGATCCCCAACCCAGTGGAGAAAAACACTAAACCGGCCGGGAAGGCGGGGAAACTCAACAACGAACTCTAGTAACCCCGCACACTGCACTAGTCTTTGTAATTAAACATTACCTACACTGTTCACAGCGTTGGTTCACATTTAAACCTCTTTTTTTTTTTAGTTGATCCGGTTTAATGTTGAACCCATGCTGTGGATAATCCCGTACTTGTATACCGCATACAAACTCACTGCCATTTCTACACTTTGTTATTATCTTTATAAGATAGTGTAACATTTTGTGAGGATGGAAAATTTTCATGGATTATTACGCGAGTTCTTTTGCTTTTATGTTTCCGTTATAATTTTTGTGTTACGAGTTTCTCTAGAAAGCAGAAATTTACGTCAGAACGTTAATTTCAAAGCAGATTTAGGTTCTATCTTTGAAAAGGCAAATATTGTACTTTTAACCCTTTTGGCGCAGAATTTTCTTATTTAAAATAGTAACTATGCTCCAGAATTTCTTTAAATTTATTTATTTAATGCAGGAACTGATTTCCTTTTCTTAATTTATAGTAAAAAAAAAATATTTTTACAATGGCCAATTGTAAAGGAACCGTCAAACTTCGATGACATGCATAAATGTTAACCGCACTTATCTGCTCATGACATTTATGCATGCCTCCCATACACAAAGGGTTAAACAACAATGATAAATTATATAACCAAATGATGGCTCATTTTTAAAGTTTTTTTCTGTCTTTTCTTGCTTTAAATTGCCTTCCACGGAGTAACTAATTGTCTATTTTCTAGTATTGCCCGTAGCACATTTATTGAACGGCTATTGCTTAGCTATATACTCAGTTTTCTTGCACACGGCAACACAGCTAACAAGGCAGCTTTTGATATGTATGTCTCGTATCATCAACACTGGTGTTGCTATATATTTTTAATTAGTTGTCTTCATTTTCCAATATTATCTCTTGTGATTTTTTTTGTACGTAATTTATAAATCTTGCATTTTAATATTATTTAATTTAGAAACATTCACTTTTACTTGTGAATTGGGTGTAACGTAAAAAAGGAGTAACCACGGATTGCAATGCACGTAGGTGAACATTTGAGCGAGGACATTGTTGTGATATTCAGGGCTACCAACTGATGAAAAAAATAATTGATATCATTTTGATTCTCTTTAACAAAATACTCCTTCATTTAAAACACAACCTCTTCGACACAACGACTTATAATTTCAGTGATTTTAATAGTGCTTTTATTGTCAAAATATGAAACGAGAACCAAAAAAAAATAACAATACAGCTAACTTCAGGGTAAACTGTTAAAAGAGATGTTTTTCAAGATGGCCTCCGTAGTTCAGATGTTTACCATGTTTATTATGATCCGTGTACCTTTTCATGTATGGAATTTTCCATTATAAAAGACGTTATACTTGCTTTTTGAGTAGAGCTGATAATAATTTAAGGACAACTTAGATTCATCTTGAAATAAATAAATATTGTTTTGATGTTGTACGTTTTGGTAAATCTGTTAGATTGAAAGAATTGCAATTTTGGTTTATTCATTTTGAAAAATATTCACCGGATGCAAAATTTGAATATCCTAGTTCTTCCCGTTGTATGGTTTTTAGTTGTTTTTTGGAAGCATATAAAATTTATAAATTGATTTTCAAAATTTCATAGTGAAGGGTTTTTTTTTTGTATTTGAATCATCTAGATAGGCAACAATCTGTTTTTTTTTTGAAAATGGAAAGTGTATGGAAACACAATAAATCATTTCCATCTATTTATTTCATTTTTGAAAATAAATCAAAGAATTTTGCCTTTATGACTGATTTTACACTTTTATCCTTGTGATAAAACAAGTATTCCTAAATAATGTTTTAGGAAAAGTAGATTCAATAATAGTTTGGGCGACTATAAACTGAACACAAACAATAGCTTCACCTTTTTGTTGCATTGAAAAGTTGCTTAACTATTTTTAAAACTACTAACTCCAAAGCCCGAGTGTTTCAAACTTCGTTTAGCAGCTTTACACTGAATGAAACGGACAAACTAGTGAGAATCTTGCAGGTGAATTTTCTTTTTAGTTTAAAGTAAAAGCTAACACCGAATCAACGAATACTTAGAATGTGGAGTTTCGATGATAGTTTGGCGACTTCAAACTGAATGAAAATGACAAATGTATGAGAATCACAATTGCTATTCGTTTCGTTCAGCCAAAAGTTATCTAAACTAATTTTGAAACAGCCGACTAGTATTTATGTTGTTATAATTTTCAATACTCAGATAAAAAATAATTAGAAAGCAGTAGAGTGATACATTTAACTACATTCATAACTTTTGTGTTTACACATCACTAGCAATAATCGCAACGGAATCGGCAGAACGTACCATTACTTTCTTGCGGACCCGAAGGGCTCAAAAAGAAAGTATTGCTTTGGTAGGATTTTTTTTTCTTTGCGGGTTAACGTCTGCGTGACATTTCACATTTTACCCCCCCTGATCTTTTGTGCCGATTCCATTGAACTTTGATATTATTTTAGCAACTTCTTCATAATGGCAACTCTTAAATTATTAAAAAAATGTTTTTCAGATCGTCAAAATTATGAACATGGTAATTGAAAATGGCTATTTCTTTGTTATATTTTCATTACACAGTACGTATAGCTTTGAAGCACTCATTGATATAAGAAAACCATAGTTGTCATTCTTCTTTTATACATGAATATAATTTAGTCGCACTGTTTTTATTTTCACATGTATTTTTCTATCAACGATGTAAAACTTTTATTTCCATTTGTCTTCTGTGATGTTCTAAAAATTATAATATATATTCTAATATCAGTTACATATGCATATGTATTGCATATGCAACTGTATGATAAGAAATTGTTTATTTTTAAATATTTTATAACGCAGACTTCTCACAACATTGAGCGCTATATTTTTGTTGTTGTACTGATGTATGTACAAATAATATATTCTGTATGGAGTCCGCACATTCAAAATTTTGCTCGGCTGGTCATCGCAGGTGTTCAACAAAAATAAATAAATAAATATATATTCCAGATAATCGGGGATTTTATTTTATTTCACAGCATTGCGAAATACACATCCGATGGCAGATATGATAAACACAATATGTAGCGCTGTAGCGTCTTGTCTTGTATATAGTGCCAGTGGTGCTAGCCAGAATTGGAATTAAGGTCCCGACCCGACCAAGTTATGTTAACATTTTTTCCCTCGATTGGCATGTGCGTGTGCGGACTCCATTATATTTTGGGTTTGAGTGGCTCGTGTAAAATACTTTCATTTTCATTCCATTGTATTTCTATACTCTTGATTAGGTCTTACTATTTTGTAGGAAAAAATCTCATAGAAGTTTTAATGTTAAAACTTGGAAACTTAAAAACAAACTATCTATTTAGTTGTTAATCATTGATGTGGGAATAGTACAGTTGTACACAGATCTTAATGAATTTGAGTGAGGGCAAAGCTTTGATATTCAGGGCTACCAACTGATGAAAATAGCAGACATTGTTTTGTTTTTCTTTGACAAAATACTCCTCCATTTATAGCACAACCCGCCTCACACCTTTTCTTAGAACTTAAGTCGTTTCAATTGTGCTTTTATCAATGTATGAAAATAAGACCCACAAGCAAAAACATGACTTTGCGGTTAACAGTCATACAAGATGGCATTGATAGTTCCATGCTCATGACAATCTGTGTACAACATAAGACAAAATTCATCAAAGACTCGGTTCAAACTTAGACAGCAGTCCTTGCAAATGCATTTATAAATGTCTGTTAAAAGTCTGCTGTTATTACGTCTACAAAAATGCCACTGGTTATAACTGGCAAGTTATTGTATTGGAAATTTCCTCAAGAAATTGAATATTTTACCCGCTAAAAGTTGACTCACGCTAGTGATATTATTCGCCGAGTGTCGTCCGTTCCTCGGCCGTCACTCGGTATAGCGTGAGTGTCCATACAGAATAAATGTAATATTAGTTGACCTTCATACGACAGAAGTTCAGCTCGGACCCAACACGGTCTAGTATGACCTTAGACTCAGCATACTGTTGTGTATCTCTCATCAGCTCAGTTATTTTTGTTGTTGACGGAATTGAGGATTGCAAGGCTTATATTGTTACTATTCTTACATCAATGTTAACACTTATTGCCTTTTTTGTATAAAGAGCATTAAAAAGTAAACTTAATCAGTGTTATTCACACACAGCAAATCCATGGCTCGATTGTCACCTAACATGAATTTTCCATACTGAGAAATAATGATCCTTTGATCTACGATGGAAAAACGATCACCTACGGATTAAACGTGCTGTGAATAACCCTGAATGAATTTTCCCTTGCTTTGGACCGCAGTTGGATTTTGGGATTACTACTCAATGTTTTTCTAATGGTAGGTAGTTTCGTATATTTTGTATGGAGGTTGTGAATGAAAAGTTATTTGAATAAAAAAATAAAACAATACATGGTGTTGTTATTCATTATTTTATCCTTATAAGTTTTAATTAATGTGTGCCGATAAAAAAAAATCCTCGCATGATTCAAGGACTCTTTGTTGGGAAAGAGATGAATGAATAAATTTTGCGGCATTATTAAAAAAATCTACATAATGGAAGGCAAATTTTTTCTGCACCGATGTTTGAAATTTTAACTTTATCAACAAACAAAAATACTAAAATGTGGTCTTAAATTAGGAGCTAAATATAAGATTAAAATAACATAAAATTAAATTTAAATTAAAAGTCCTAGTAATCAGTATACAACTATTCAAATAAATAATTATCAAAGCGTGACTAGAATTATTTGAAGAGACATTTTGTGACATTTCAGTAGTTCATTATTTACTAAATCTTTGGTAAATCTCTTGACATTAATATTTCCTTTTGGTACATTAATACCCAAAATAAATGTTGACTTTTAAGGCTTATTTTTAACTTACTCTTGACATATTCACCCCCACAAAAATTAAAACAGTGCACTTACATATATTCCATCAAAGAAAACTTTTCTACGCAACTGTGTTGAGACATTTTGCAAAAATATCCATAGCAGTAAAAGTGTTACAGCCATTTCACACGAGACACATTCTGCCAGGTTTGTCTATGTTTTTTTTCTATCCATTACAGTTTGTCCTGTAATCCATTGACAATCCGGGCAGAATGTGTTGTGTTTGAAAAGGCCCTTCAGATTGTGCACTAAAAAAAACAGTGCCGTTGCGGTGAACACACAAAACGGGCACTCAAAATATTGTCCAAACATTATTAAAATATTAATTGATCGGTCCATAGTTTAGTGGGTAACACTTCTGACTCGTAAATGGAAGGTTGTGGGTTCAAATCCCGAAAATATACCATTTATATTTTTAGATATGCTCTCGCTGGGTGAAAAATTCATATACCTGTACCAAAAACTGGTCACTAAGGGTCCATCCAGCCTTACAGCAACTGGGCCTTGCTTGAGAATTGGCGATTTCTACAGCAATGACCAAGCTCGCAGAGGGCTCTTGAGATGTATAAATTTAATCTAAATCAAAGTTGCAGAGATATAATCTCAAATAAACATAAGGCCTACAACTCTTGCTAACCTTCCCAAACAGGAAAATTGGCAAAGTGAACCATTTTTTACATTATGGGCGGTCAGCCTCATTAGCAACCTATAAGTCAAGGAATACGTCAAGAATGTGTAATGCACAAAAATAGCGCTCACCAAATAAATCATCCTAATATTATTATTTATAAAATAATTAGGTAACCAATCAGTCATCTTTTTTATCATGAATCTTGAGATGTGCCTTTATGGAGTAGTATCGCTTGGCTCTGTGTGCGGCCGCCCGCAGTGCGCTGAACCCGCACACAAGCTGCGCCACCAGCAGCAGCCACATCAGGGAGTGCAGCACCAGCTCCGTGGGCCGCGGCTGCAGGTACGGGTTGCTGAGGTGGAAGGTCTGCAGAGGCAGCTGCAGCAGGATGGACAGCATCCAGAAACCTGCCAGCTCGGGGATCTGAAAAGGTTGTGGAATAAGCAATGAGTTAAGATGATGCAGATATTTATCTTACAGGACAGGCTAGGGTGGAGGATAATTCTGGATTCAGCCAAAGCTCACCCACAGCTGACGAGCTCATGATGATGATGATGATGACATATTCATCAGAAAATTACACCAACAGACCATTAGAGAAGTTTTTACACAAAACATGATCACCAATGCACAAATATTAAAAAAAAAAACTAAAGATTGATAAAAATGTTTCAAGCTTTAAGCTGTCAATCGCTATACACCTATGCTGTTTTTTTATTACTTTGGATTTGGATGATTTATTTGGTCAGCGCTGGCCTTGTGTGTCCTCTGTGAGTTTTGGATGTCAATAAAGTGTGCTAGACAAGACACAGTTGTTATATTGACGTGACTTTTGGTGACCGGTCTTTGGCAAAGGTAGATGCATATTTCAACCAAGCAAAGAGAATATTATTTTAATTTTTATGCAGGTATAATATAAGTAACGATTTAAAATGAATTATAAAAAAAATCATTTTTTACTCTAATTGGGAGTCTCTAGGTTCTAGGACAGGCCTGGCCAACCCAAATTGCACCCCGGGCCGCATTGATGGCCTAAAATGTCCTCAAGGGCCACACAAACCTGTCGCTACCCCCCCCCCCCCCCTCCACGACAATGTTTTTGCGAGGAAAATTCGATATTTTTTCAAAATTGCACCCCCATATTACGCATTAACGCTTAAATGTGTTGCCGCTGCAACTCAAAACGCTGAAAAATATCTCTAGTCCAGTCAAATAGGGTTTTTACTAGGAAAATTCTGGGGTAGTTTTGATTTCAAAATTGTACAAATTTAACGGCAATAAAGTTCTTAAATAAAAATATATAATTTTAAAAAATCATCACACATGACCGCGGGCCGCACGTAAAGGCGTCGCGGGCCGCGGGTTGGCCAGGCCTGTTCTAGGACATAAAATCCATTAGGAATCTACTAAGAATTTCACATGATTAGCTGTTTATTGACCAAATATGGAATGTAAACATTAAAAACTATTTAGTTGGTGAACCAAAAATATGCTATGGAGACTTATCGCTTTTGCAGTCAACGCAAAAAAAAAAAACCGCTAGTGAGGGCTAACGGAAAGATTGGTGAATAAAGGGGTTAATAAGATAGAATTATCACAGGTAAAAGACAATATGAACTGATAAAAAAGACCAAGATTTTAAATATGTTGAGATTATTTTAAAGATCTTGTCAAAGAGTTCATCCCAGCTTGTTGCTGACTGTGTGAGGGTGCACTGTAATTAGAGAAACCTCTCGTGAACATAGAATAGATCCGCTCTTTCTATAATGCAATGTATGATGACTCATTCTTTTAAGAAATTACAGCGTTTGCAGCAGCTCCATTAAAAGTAAGATTAAATTGAAAAACTCACACGCTCCGATAAGTTCCCAACGTACGCTAAGTATAGACGGACACATTCTATACACGAGGACATTGTCAGTACAGATACAGAAAGAAATCTGGTGAGGTGGCCCAAACATTCAAACTGCAAAAGAAACATACCGTTAATAAATACCTACAAAGGATAAATAATATTGCTCCATGGTAACATTGTTCCAAATTCAAATAATTTTCTAATATGACAACATTCCATATTCAAATTCATGACAATATTTTTACCTTTAGGTACAAAAAAGATGCGATGGTGAAAAACCAAAACGGACCCAAGAAAACGTTGAAATACAAAAATAACTGTAATGGCATGCTGGGTGATGGTTCATATCCATCTGAAAAATAAAGTTATGATAATGTTAAAAGTACTACAAACGACTTTATTTATCCAAAATGCTTTGTTAAATTTTACCAAACTCCGGCACTGAATAAACATCTATGTCGGCAAGATCTTGGAATATATTACTAGAAACAGTAGTGACAGCTTCTCTCCAAGGCATTTTAAATGATATTAAAGGTTATTTTCTTCAACAAAAAACCCTATTTATTAGATTTTGATTAATATTTTCATATATTTACGCGTTCCTTTTTATTGTGTCAAAATTTGAAATTTTTGTTTACAAATGATGCCAGCCGTCAAAATGTTCCTCGAATACACAAACATTTTCCCGAGCCCTCGCTATACGCGATTTTATGTTTTTGCACGGGCAGGGTGAAACTTAAAAAAAATTAACCATGTAGGTATTACATGACACAATATTGACTCATTGAAAAATATTTAAAAATTGAGTTTACACAAATTAAATGGACAAAAAATTATGGTAAACATAAAGTATAAAATATAATGACGCAACAAGAAAATCTTCCACCTTGTGGCAAAAATATGTACAGTAATATAACTTTTAAAATTAAAAAAATCATGTACCTATATAAGTCTGAGGATGATAATTTATTTTCAACAGTATGATGATAAAAGAGCACCGTTTATTGTGTGTCACACCTCAAAATCACCTAAATCATTTTTACAGTAGGGTTGATCAACCCTATACGAAAAAACGTGAAAAAAATCCGTAGGTAGGTACCTCCCGCAAAAAACAAACCTGTTTGGAAAAAAAATCATAAGGTGAAAAGTCCAAGGTAAAATAAATAGACACGCAGCGATAATGTTGCACAACTACAGTCACACACCCGCTTATCACGCAACATTAGTATGTTTTGTTTTTGAAATACTGTGAGTGGGTAAATTACACTTGTGGTGATTTTGTCGTTTTGATCTACACGCCGTGATTGACAGCGTGTTTATCATCACGAAAACAATATGTAATTGGAAATGGGAGGGCGGGGCAAATAGCGGACACGAAATGATACAGCGGGCATGTGAAATTGGTGACAGGTTAGAACGGCACAGTGGCAAAATTACACATGACATAACGACACGTGACAGAACGACATATGACAGAACGATACATGACAGGACATCTTAATGACAGAACATCACAATGATGAAAAAACACAAGGACAAAACATCACATACCATGAACGGCACATGAAAAAACATCACAAACATTTATTTTGCTTCCTCTCGCCATATCTTTCCTCCTTCCTTTACCAAATAATTTATGCATGAGTTCCATTTTCTCATGTTTCTCATTTCACATTTTTCTCATGCCGATTATGGTGTTTTCCGTTTAATTTTGTCTTGTGATGTTTTGTCATTGCGATGTACTTTCCTATGATGTTTTGTCAAATGATGTTCAGTCATTGTGATGTTTTGTCATTGCGATGTACTTTCCTAAGATGTTTTGTCAAATGATGTTCAGTCATTGTGATATCCTTTCATGTGTTGTTCTGTCATGAGTCGTAATGTCAAATTTAAAGAGAAAGCTGTCAGGTTCCTACTTGCACAGCGCCTCTGACATAACTGTTTTTATTTTGAATTGACATTTAATTGATTAAATTAGCATTATTTTGCTAAAATAAGAACAAGAAAAAAAAAGTCTCGTTTTGTCACTGCGTCGTTCTACCATGGAACCTGTGGAATTACACCCCGTGTATTTTAGTCATGTCTCTGAATAAAATAAATAGAAAATGTGGGGGGTTTTGTGAATGAGTGTGTTTGTTTTGTTACACGGGAAAAAATAAATAAGAGTTCAAGATTATATTTATTGTTCTTGATTTGCAAGAAAACGAGATGAAAGAGCAAGCTTTCGTGTGAGTGCGTTATTTAATAATGAAGGGAACTTGAAGTAAAATGACTTCCTAAATGAGAATTTGCGTTAAAAAAAACAAATATATTTAAAATAAGTTTGTCAAGTCAAACATCATTTATTTGATGTATAAACTGACTTGAATTATTCATAAAAATATTGATTTCGACGTGAAATATAAACCAATGAGGTTCGCAAAATAATTGTAATAGACAATACCTATTGTGTCGTTGCCCGGGCGAGTTGCTAGGAAAAAAGGCGTAAAAAAATTGGCCCTTGACGTATACGTTGATATGAGGCTGACCACTCATTCTGTAAGAAATTATTCACTTTGCCAATGTCACCACTATTTCAGGGGAGGTCGGCAAAAGTTGCAGGGTGTATGTTCATTGAAGGTTTGGATTTAAATTCTTAAGTATCTAAGTACCTACGCATGCAGCATTTGTAAGGCATGCATTTAATTTAAAATTGAATTTAAACGTAAATATTAATTTGCAACTTAAATTATAGACCAACTGTACCAACAAGTTCCAAATTGAAAAATGTTTTGACCTCATTGTGTTAAAAAAAATGCTTTGTTTTTTTATGAAATCTAATTCAGAAGATAAATAAAAAAGTTCTCAATTGAAATGAGAATATTCTGACCAATTTAAAGTCCAACAAAAAATGTTTGAGTCACTTCGTTTCCAAACAATTGGAATCTATAATGTTTTTTTAAATGTATCACAGATTGCCTCGCAATCAGGCGCTTGATTTTCACTTATAACAAGATGTTTTATAACTTGACTGATTTGTTTGACTTGAAATACTGTTTTCAGAAGAGTCAACAAAAGCCTCGGTACTAAAATAGACCGCAAGAAGAACACCGTTTTTGGACTTCACAGAATCGTCAGACCAATCAGAGTGAGAGGTTTTGGTTCATCCAAGAAAAGTAAGCACAGCACTCATTATTACGCTTCAAATGCGCTATTTGCGAAGTTATTAAATTCCCTTTTCTTTTCAGGAACAGCTACTATACAACCTGTGAAAAGTGTCGCATCAAATGATGAGAAAAAGGTGAAAAAACCCTAAATATAAATAAAATAAAATATATTGTAGTGTTTTTGGGTTCCAAAAGTCTCTAAGTTAAAACATATTCTTCTTTCTGGATATTTATTTTCACTTAATTTATTTTACAATTTACATTTATTTTTATCGGGAATATCGGGAAAATACTGCTGCGTACTAAATAGTGTTACGAACGTAGGGCGTTCGTAGGGACGTGAGCCTGAACGCGCAGCTTGCTGGTGTGTGTGGAACATTGCTCTGGTACAATCCATCATGAAAGTATCTATCATGTTTTAGAACATGCACGAATCGTCTCTTTCGTACCTATAAATACGAGCAATGATTCTGTGGGGCAGACAGGTCGCTTAGATCATTGTAACGCAAACACCACTGTAAGCAGAGAGTGAAGAGTGAACAGCGCATTGTAACTTATATTTTGTGAAATAAATTTAAATCGCAATTTAATTCAAAGAACCCCAAGTAAGATCATAACAATATTTTGTTGTACCTGTTGTTGTACCATGTGATTTGATGTCTCCAGAGCCCCCCGGAGTCCTTCCACGTGTCCATGTCGTCCACGCTGCTGGTGGCGCGCGCCCTGGGCCTGTTCCCCGTGCTGGGGCTGCGCGCCCCCTCCGCCCAGCACCTCTCCTTCAGGCTCCTCAGTCCGCTGGCCATCGCCTCCTCTCTCTCCATCCTGCCCGAGGTGTGGATCGTCATCGTGTCCTGCTACTACGTCGTCAGGTCCCTCTCCAGCACCACCAAGATATCAGGTCTAATTATGTGTTATAAACTATTACGCTGTCGCCATTCCGCTAGGTGGGGGAAAGAACCTTTGCAGATTTGACTTTATTCATATCCATCACCTTCTTCATACATTTCCCTCTTTTACATTCGCTTTGTATATTTCATTCTTTCGCAATTTAACAATTTGATACAATAATTTGTTTTCCCTTTTTTTCCTTTCACATTTCCTCTGTATACGCACTTTGTAAGTCTTTCATCATCCATTCTTTCTACATGCCCAAACCATCTCATCACATTCTTTTGCACCTTTACTTTCCCATCATCTTTCAACTTGCATTTGCCTTTCATCCATTCGTTCTCAACTCTATCTATTAGAGTGTTTTCCTGTCATACTCCTTAAGGCCCGGTATTTTGAAGTATCGTAAAGTTAACTAAAATGCAATTTTAGTTAAATCATCATAATATTTCACTCACCGAATTTCGGCAGTAAATATTTAGTAACTTTAACTTACGATTTTCAAGATGGTGGCGCTTCACTGACAGCAGCTGTTCTTTTTTAATGTAAGGATACATCAAAATTGTTGCAAACTGAACATTTTTTGTCTCGTTTTCTAGCTTAATGAAGGTAAGGGATATGATTTTTATGAATAGTTGTTTGTTTTAAATCTTTTGAATGGCATTTTAATTATTTCCAAGATTTGGGGGCGTGGCTTCATACTTCGGCAATGTTCGGTTTTAGTTAACTCGAGATTGAGTAAGGGAAGTATCACATATTTTTTTCATTGTATAAAATGGTAGAATACATTTTTTTTAAATGCATCTGCGTTTTCAAAAAAAAAATATCTTGCTTAGTTTTTAAACTAAAGCTCTTTAAAAATAGCGTATTCTCGATTTTCGGAAAAAGGGTAATTTTGTTTATTTAGGCAGATATGACGCCGATGCATTTTCGGAGTGTAGGAATCGGCGGGCCCAGTGGCGAATCTTGACGTCATTTTGACGTCAAGATTCGCGAAGTCGAACGCGCTGCGTTTTGGCGCGACTAAAATTCTCCGCATTTTATTTTTTAAAATTATCAATGATATTTTTATTTTTACTACACAAAAAATATATGGTTGTGATCCTTGAAATGTACTCTACAGAACCATATTATTTTCAACCGTTTTCCCTACCACTGCAACTACCCTATTTATTAACTAAAATATTACTACAGTTCAATATACCGGGCCTAAGTGTTTCATTTCCACTTACCTTACTCATTTCGCAGTCATTTGTAGTGCATGCTTCACTCCCATACGTCAATGTAAATTCATAAGCCTTTACCAAATACCAGTCACCAAAGGTCCATCCAGCCTTACAGCAACTAGGTTTTATTTGTGTGTGTTTCCAGGTGGCGTGGCCAACTCCACAGCAGGCGCCGTGTTTTACGGCAACAACATGATCTCCGCCATCTTGCTGCGCAGCATTGCCCGCGGCTGGCCCGGCCTTGCGCAGCGCTGGAGGACCGAGGAGCTGGCGGCACCAGGGCCCCATCCCAGGCTCAAGACGACGCTGCACATGGCTGCGTGGATAGTGCTAGTGTGTGCTCTCAGTAAGTCAAGTCATGATGGATCTGTTGCTGCGGCCCATCGGATCGGAGCCAGAGCTTCTGTATGTTTCCCCCATATCTAAGATAGGCTTCTTCAGCGTAACGTTGATGTTTCTGGAGTTGAGAACAGAGACTAGAGGTGTAAGTCTCATGACCACGGTAATTCTTACCTACCGAATATCGGTAACAGGCTCCTGTCACTGGGAACAAATGAACCAGCATTCTAAAATTAAATATGATTTCAAGCAGAAACTCATAGAGATATTGCCTTGACAGTTGTCTCTGTCTGACACATATGCTTCAAATTCACGCCCCGATCCCAAATGAGAAAGCTATATTTTGTAAGCTTCTTTTACATGCAAACTTCCAAAAAAATACGCTAGATGGCAAGTAATCATTAAAATGAGGGTAGGTAGTTTTTTTTTAAATTCAAATTTTGTTCCAATGAAACATGTGACAGCAGAAATTCGCTGATTTTTGTTTAATGGCGTCTGCTGAAAAAAATGACAACATTTTGTTTTTCAAATTATAAATGAAAATAGTGTTTTTTAAGTCATTGATTGGACAATTCTTATGATTTTGAAGTGTTTTCAAGAAATGTGTCCACCGTAAGCGGTAGTGGAAAACCAAGTAAGTAGCAGTTTATCTTATACTTCCTAATGTGTCATCGATTTTGTAAAATGTTTGAGAAATATGCTCATGGCTTGGATTCAATTTTCATGGACGGGCATGATTTTTTATTTTGATATTTTCAATGTATTTTCGACTTATTTATATCTAAGTAGTACCAGCAAGGTTTATGAGCTTTCATAAGAAATGAAAACCTTTTCTGAGCAAGAAAACTTCCTTTGTATTCTAGATCGATGAAATTAACGTAATTATCATATTTTGGACCTTGGTTTTATCTCGCGAATTTGTAACCTATTTATAAACTAATTATTATTTTTTATTTTTGTTTCAGAAATTGAGTTGCTAACAGCTAACAACCTCGAAAACAGTGAAGACCACCATGTCGTTTTGAGGATTTTTTCTAGTCATGAAAGCGAAACGTCGGCAGATAAAAAAGTTGAAAAAGACCCACAAGAACACAGAAGAAAAATTTAACTTTTAAACCTAAAAACCGATCATGAAAGTGAATGTGAAAGTGTAAAACTTTACTTAAAACCTGTGTTGTTTTACTACGAGTTTTTAGGTTAAATGGAAACTGTGGATACAATCATAATTAAATTAGTATTACAACTATGTACTTTAAATTGTTTAATTATAATAATGAGAAAACATTGTCGGTGTTATGACCAAGGGGACCAAGCGGCCGATCTTTCTAGCGTATTTGGAATGAAATAACGTTGGTTCGATCTCTGCTTGGGTCACTTGACTGTAACTTTGACCCTGGTTCAACGGATGTTATTGGGTAAATATGAATTAATAATTCATTAATATAAACTGACAACGCCAAGTTTGACGTTATCATAGGGGGGTGCGTGGGGGAGGATTTCAAATCGTACTGGTTCTCGATTATCGCGTTCGGACGAACTGCCCAACAAATCTGTCTAGGCAGCCAACCAAAGGAGCAAGGGGGAAGGAATCACGGAATCAAATGGTCTGGACTCACCTTATCTCCAATGGATGCCTCTTTCGCGGAGCACTGGTCGCGTTTTTGTGTGTGGTTTCTCCTTTATTTCTGTCGCGCGCGATGAACACTGCGATGGACACGTCTATCCAAGGCCGCGTATGAAGAAGTACTGCTGGAGACAGGTGATTGGGTAAAGTAGGAGTGGTCAGTTTATAGGCTAAAGGACACAGGATTTTATGGCCAGCTACCTATAAACAAATCTACCTAACAGCTCGCCCAAACATGCCCCCCAGCTTGAGAGGACGTAGTCCTTTCAAAACAATGATTTATTTATTTATTTGTTTATTATTATAACTTAAATCTACTTAATTTAGCGAGTGGACTGTATATTATTTATTGTACTATTATTGATTTGGCAACGGACAAACCTTGACAACTGGACGCCTATAAGTTCCAGTTTTCGTCCGGACATTAACTACTCTAGCTATACCGTCCGCTCCCGGAAAGACATCCTCAATAACTCCTAGTGGCCAATTAAGAGGTGCACTACCTTCAGTTTTTAACAAGACAACAGATCCAATCTTGATTGGCTCTGTTTCCGTGTTCCATTTCTGACGCGTTTGGAGAGTGTGAAGGTACTCCACCTTCCACCGTTTCCAGAAAGACTGAACTAAATGGTCCACATACTGTTTACGAGACAGTAAACTAATGTCTCTAGAGGAGGTATCTGTCGCCGGAAGTGACTTTAGAGGAGTCAATGTGAGAAAATGTGCGGGGGTTAGAGCAATAGGTTCGGATGGATCGGCACTCAAACATGAAAGCGGTCTGGAGTTTAAAATTGCTTCAATTTGCGCAAGTACTGTAGACATTTCCTCGAATGTCAATAATTGTTTACCAATTACTCGATTCAGATGGAGTTTGATACTCCGCACGTTACTCTCCCAAATTCCACCGAAATGCGGGGCGGATGGGGGATTGAACTTCCAATCTATCCGATGGTCTCTTAGTTCCCTGTCGAACTTATTTTAAAAAGCTTCAGACTCCAGGAGACCATAGAGAGCATCGAGGTGAGATTTTGCACCAATGAAGTTTGTCCCACAGTCTGAGTACATTATTTTTACCGGCCCGCGTCGAGACAAAAATCGCTTAAGAGCGTTAATAAATGTTTCCGTGCTTAGATCTGATGCGAGTTCGATATGAACCGCTTTCGTGATTAAGCACACAAACACACAAATGTATGCTTTAATTTTGTGCACACCTCTTTTTCTATAAGGAATCACACTTAAGGGGCCCGCGTAGTCTATGCCACAGTGGAAAAATGCCTTACCTTCATTTACCCGACAGGCAGGTAAATCCCCCATGAGGGGGAAGCGTGATTTTGCATTAACCTTATAACAAGTATTACATAATTGGACGCGTTTACGCTCAATATTTCTAGCCGACAAAATCCAGAAATTTTGTCGCAAAAGGGACATTAGTAACTGAGGTCCGGAATGCAAGAATTTTCTATGATAGTAATCAATGATTAAATTCAAAATATGACCGCGACCTGGTAAAAGTATTGGATGTTTACTGTCATAAGCTAAGTCAGCGTTTACAAGTCTCCCTCCTACTCGTAACAACCCATCGGCGTCGATAAAGGCATTAAGCTTACGAAATGCAGGAGATAAGACTTTACCGGCTTTCGCGTTTTTAATTTCGTTCGAAAAATGATGATTTTGTAAGTCTTTTATAACTACGATTTCTGCAAACCGTAGGTGAGAGACTTCAAATTTTGATGACAATCTTTTTATAAAACGAAGTATGTAAATAACAACTCTTAACAATTTACTCCAGGAAGAGATTCGTTCAGCGAGTGAACCTAATAAAGTTGGTTGCTTGGGTAAGTTATCCATTACAGTCATAACTTTTATTTTTTGTTCCGGCGGGTTTTCAATAGTATTTGGATCAAATTTACCAAAATTCCATTCTTCAATCGGTGAGCGCGCGAAGGCAGGGCCTTTAAACCAGAGCGGGTGGTCAATTAATTGTGCGGGAGTCAGGCCGCGTGAGAGACAATCCGCGGGATTGTCTTTCCCGGCAATATGATAAAACTGACTTGGAGGTATATTATCCTGAATTATAGTTACTCTATTCGCGATGAAAGTCTGCCAGCGGGATGGGTGTGAATGAACCCAAGCGAGTGCCACTGTACTATCAGAAAAGGCGTATACATTATTAATTTGGCAGCGAGTTGAATAGGTATCAATGACCACACGCATTAATTTTGACAATATCAATATTCCCGATAATTCAAGTCTTGCTAAAGATATTGTACGACTTGGAGCTACTCGCGACTTTGCACAAGCTAAACTTATTTCTCCGCGTTTACTTGGAGGATTATAAACATGAATATATATCACCGCTCCATATGCTCTCTCACTTGCGTCCGCGAATCCCAATAGGGATATAATCGACTCCTGCGTTACACCTGTATGACGTGGCAGCTGAATACTTTGAAGGAGTGGGAGTTCCGATTCATAATTTTCCCAAGTTGAAATTATACTCTGAGGAGGACAATCGTCCCAATCGATTTTATGTTCCCAGAGAAATTTAATCATTAATTTAGCTGTTACAATCACGGGTGCTACAAACCCCATCAAATCCCAGAAGCGCGCAATTGTCGACAGAATATTTCGTTTTGTACATTTACGAAATTTGTTAGTGACACTAAAGGTAAAAACATCCTTTCCAGGCAACCAATGCAAACCAAGGATGGTACATTGATCTTCTGAACTGAACTCCACAACTTCAGAAATGCGACAAGCTGAGGGAATGCCTCCCATGACTGATGGTGAATTACTCGAGAACTTCACTAATTCAAAACCGCCCGCAAGAAATAATTCAATCAACTGGTTTGAAAGTGCGATAGCCTCTTCATCATTTAAACAGCTAGAAACCAAATCATCCATGTAAATATCTCTCTCTGCTACAAGTGCTGCTAATGGAAAACGTGTTCGCTCATCATCAATTAAACGACGAACGGTACGCATTGCCCGGTATGGGCTGCACTTTAAGCCAAATGGTACGCGTGTAAATTCAAAAAGCTGAAGTGGATCATTTTTATCAAACCGATATAAAACTCTCTGATAGCATCTATGCTCTTTATTTACCAGAATTTGCATATACATTTTACGTATGTCAGCGCTTAGAGCAACCGGAAACAAGCGAAAGTGTAATATTATTTTAAATAGATCATTTTGAAGATTTCTACCCGTATGTAGAACATCATTCAGCGATAATCCTGATGTAGTTTTCATACTAGCATCTATTACTGCGCGAACCTTAGTTGTGGATTTATTTTCACGTATCACTGCATGATGCGGGGCTATGTATTGCAAGCTCAAGCATTGATCCGAATTTATATTTACAGGATTTAAATACCCTTCTTGTATATAATTTTTGAAAATAAGGTCGTATTCCAATTTTACAGAAGAGTTTGAAAGCAGTTTCCTTTCCAACGCGTAAAATCTCCGCTCTGCCGCTCTCTGAGAATCACCAAGCTGCCCCGGATCGGTCTTGAAAGGCAGCATTACGGAAAATCTACCAGTCTTGTCTCTCGTGGTGGTGTTGGTATATTTCTCTTCACATACCAGCTCCTCGATTTGCGGAGTGGAGACGTCCGGTACGTCCTCCAACTCCAAGATTTTTTTCATTTCAATTTCAATTGCTGAAAAGAAACTATAATCTGTTTTGATTAACGGTAGCACTGGAACTTCCCCTAGTACCACATACCCAAATAGGGTATCCAGTGCAACTGGCTCGCCTAAATTTCGTGAGATAGTGTTGTGTTTTATCACACGGGAGAATACATCTGCACCCAGAATCATGTCAATTTTTCCGGGAATAAAATATTTTTCATCAGCCAAACGTAATGATTTTAAATATTCTAAATTTTCAATATTAATGTTGGCGACGGGTATTTTATCAGTTATTTGATTAACCACCAAAGGCGATAGTTTAAAATTGACCGATTTCTCAACTCTCGAAAGAAGGGTAATTGTTGTCACTCCCTTGATAGGGTTGACAATATCCCCTATTCCTGAAACAACTTTGTCTCGCGTCGTCTTTACATCAAGATGAAGTTCTCGACAACAGGAGGCCGTTATTATGTCTCTCTGTGAAGCACTGTCTAATAAAGCGCGAATAGTGTGTCTTTGACCCCGCTTGTCTAAGATTACACAACAAACAGTTCCTAGTAAAACTGTAGATTCTACCTCACTAGAATTAGGGCCCATAGCACAAAGCGCTAAGGGCTCCGCCTTTTCTTCGGCCGCGGCTTGCAAATTCAAGTTGAAATGCAGGCTAGTATGGTGGGATCGATTACAAACGCTGCATCTTCCCTTTGATTTACAATTCTTGAGATTATGCATCGTACTTAGACAATTGACACATAATTTCTTTGATTTTATAAAATTGTACCTTTCCCGAGCGTCCAGGATAGTGTATTTCGGACACTGGTACAACTTTGAGTGGTTGTTATCTCCGCACAACAAACATTTGTCAGTATTAACTGTCACAAATGCCCTAACGTTTTTCTGGGAAGCTGAGGGCTTGCGCGGCATCGCGTTAATTTGATTGTTAATTTTACTGCTTCTACTTCCGTTTGCGCGCTGTAGTATTCGCGAGTAATTTCTAATGAATTCCACAAATTTTATTGAATCTACTGAGTCTGAAGAATCTTGTATAGAAACTTCAAAAGCCTTAATCGTATCCATGTCGAGTTTCTTACACGCAATGTGTATGAATATAAAGTCTTCTAGATTCTCTATGTTCAACTGCTTGATTGCAGCAGTCAAACCCGAAAATAGATCAATAAAGTCCTCCAAGTTTGAGGCAGATGGTTCCTTTACTGCAGGAATATTTAACAATTTCTCTAGATAAGTTGTTGCCAGAACGCGCTTATCGTTGTATTTCTTGACCAACGAATTCCATAAAATTGTATAATTTTGAGCAGTTGGCAATAAACCTTGGCAAATGCTTTGAGCTTTTCCTACCAATTTTCCAACTAAATATTGAATCTTTTCACCTTCCGTTAGACTGTCATTCTCATGGACCATAGATTTAAAATTTTCATAAAACACCGGCCAATTGTTTACATCTCCGTTGAAGGCACACAGCTCCAATCGTGGCAGTTGGATGCTCCTTTTTAAAGGAATATCATTTGCACTTGAGGTTTTTGTTGTGTCTTTTAAATTCTCGTAAGTATATTTAATTTCAGCGTATAAGTCTTCAAATGACAGAATAATATTATTATCTGTTGCTTCATCTTCCTCACTTTCTGCAATTAAATCATTTCTTTCTTTCACCAGTAATAAAAATTCTTTACGCCAGTTGTCAATGCCTGCCGCGTGCACTTTAAATTTCCGCAAATAAATTTCTCCCAAATGAATTGAATTAATGGTATCGAAAATGCATTGTGCCCGTTCCAAGTACGTCTCTATCTCATTCTGGAGGCGCTCCTTACGTCGTTGAAATGCTCGTTTTTCGCGCTCTGAAGTCATGTTTTAATTTGGCTTTAATAAATTAAATTTGATAAAATTAATAATAAATTTTACAAATCCCGTACGTACTAAGTCCTTATAAATTAAGGTAGCAAAGAAAGAAGAAGGTTATAATAATGTTATCAAAATGTAAACAAATAATGTAAACAAAGAAAGTAAACAATGCAAGTACCTATGTAGTTACTTATACCGCGGGCTTAATTCGAATGTACCTAAAATGCAAGAGATAGGTATACTTACAAGGCAATTAAAGAATTAACCCGCACTTCGATTCCAAAGCGATATTTATGATAATAATGTATGAACGCGTCACGAATTGCAATTTTGTAGCAATAAAAATGGCTAATAATTTTATGAATCCGATTTCAAACTAGAGGAATCCGAATTAATTTTGCGTGAATCTAGTTTTTAATTTACGATCTGGCTTCGTTAGGACCAAAATTATGACAACGCCAAGTTTGATGTTATCATAGGGGGGTGCGTGGGGGAGGATTTCAAATCGTACTGGTTCTCGATTATCGCGTTCGGACGAACTGCCCAACAAATCTGTCTAGGCAGCCAACCAAAGGAGCAAGGGGGAAGGAATCACGGAATCAAATGGTCTGGACTCACCTTATCTCCAATGGATGCCTCTTTCGCGGAGCACTGGTCGCGTTTTTGTGTGTGGTTTCTCCTTTATTTCTGTCGCGCGCGATGAACACTGCGATGGACACGTCTATCCAAGGCCGCGTATGAAGAAGTACTGCTGGAGACAGGTGATTGGGTAAAGTAGGAGTGGTCAGTTTATAGGCTAAAGGACACAGGATTTTATGGCCAGCTACCTATAAACAAATCTACCTAACAGCTCGCCCAAACATAAACAATAATGAATTATTAATTGATGATATTAATACCTAATTATTTAATAATTCAAATGGGTAAAAACAAAGTTGTAATTCACTTATTTATTTATTTTTTGTGCTCGAACATTTTCGCCTAATGAGGCATCTTCAGGAGTAACCATTCTGCTCCTGAAGATGCCTCATTAGGCGAAAATGTTTGAGTACAAAAAATAAATACATAAGTGAATTAAAACTATGTTTAAACCCATTTGAATTTTTAAATAATTAAAAATGGACTTTTACTGTGTTAATAGTTCAACACTAAAAAATATATTAATACCTGCTTCTGGCCAGGCAGAATAGGTTGGTGAATTGCATTCCTCTTCACAAATGTATTTAAAAAAAAAACATAGAAATATTTTTTCCAAAAGACGTTTCAAACTGACCGAAAGTAAATGTTTCAAGTTTATATGATCATTTTCTATTTTTCGTAGACATAATCCATCATATTATTTATTAATGAACAAACTTTATTTCATTGTAAATTTTAAAATGTTAATAAAAAATATATTTAAAAATAACGTTGTTTTTCTTTTGAAATAAGTATGGCAGAAACAAAAAATATTATTTTTAAAGAAGAAGAAGAAATCCCCAGGGGGGGTTTTGTAGGAAAAACTTTTGCCCCGAAGTATAGATGACTTTTTACTATTTCCATATACCTTGTTTTTCCCACATAATGCACTGAAACAGGGTTGAGTGGCACATCTATAATACGTAGTATTATAGTATACTTATCTATGATCGGTAATATTTGTATGTTTATATATAATATTTGTATGCTGTTTTTTGCGGCCATCTTGGATTGACAGGTCTTCATACAAATATCACCGATATTCGGTAGGTAATGAGACTTCACGCCCAGGGCCCCCGCGTCCCCGAGACGTTTTAAAGAAATAACAATTCAAATATTTTTTGACTTAAATTTGTTCGGAAGCCCAGGTATTCTAGGCATTCGCGATCAAGAGGCCTCCCAAAGACTGTCTAGAAATTGGTAAAAAAAAAATTTTTTGAGTCCAAATCAAAAGGGGCCTCAAAACGAACTAAGTAAGTAATGCTTGATTTTCTGGTTCCGGGTTTTGACCGTGGTCCATGTTTTTGCTTGTCTTCTTCTTTTTTATTTTTATTCTTTCTTGAAGACTTTCTTGAAGACTTTCAGCTTACGTTTCGTCTCCTCTGTGGGCGACTTCTTCGGAGTTCTGCTCGCTACTGAGGTCTGAACGATGGGCGATGTCTTTTATACTTATTCTAAAAGGGGCGTGGCTTAATTTTTAGGTATAAAACTACCCTCTTTCATAACTTCAATTGTACTCAACCATGTTTTGTTTAGTTTTAAACACTCTTCTTTCCTGTTAAAATTTTTATTTTTATAAATTTCGATGGCTTCTCTATACAGCCGTGCATAATACCCACGAGCCTTAGCAATTATTTTGGTGTCATCAAAGTTTATATCGTGGTTGTCTAACAGGGCGTGCTCCGCAACGGCAGATTTCTCTGTCTGCCCTAGTCTGCAGTTTCTTTTATGCTCCTTAACCCGTGTGTTTACAAATCTTTTTGTGGTGCCTACATACGATAAACCCGGAACCAGAAAATCAAGCATCTAGATCCGGCCGTGAAAGCCTAAAAACATTTATAAGTAAGTAATATTATTTTGATATTATTCCAGCCGAGCATTTTCTGAGCATGGCCATACAAACGCACGACTGCCGAATGTCCATGGTGGAAGGAGATTTCAGTTTAGCAAAATGCCTGAAGGAATACTGCATCAGATCCCACGCGTTCATTTTCACAATAGGTAATCAAAATAAAATAAAATATCTACCAAATTTACATACGTAATCTAATGTTGCAATTATTTTCTAGTTTCGTACAATATCCCCACCGGTCTGCTGATATTTTTGGCGAGTAAACTGGCAACATTCATCTGGAATTTTCAGGATTTATTTCTCATACAGATAAGCTTAAGTCTGGTCGCAAGATTTAAACACATCAACTCTTTGGTTTACAATATGAATTTTGAGGTAAGAACGCGTTTTAAGAAAAAAGTATTTATTATAAGTGTAATAATTGTTGAATTGATATTTTATTGCATGAAAGTTTATAGCCATAAATTAGTTATTGTCTATTGTTCTAAGTTTGAATTTTCTAAATTATGAGCATGCGCAGTGCAGCCATGTTTAAAAAGCGTTCCATTTTCTTTGGTTCAAATTCACGTTAGAAATAATAAATTAGTATTTTCTACATGTATAAATATGCATTTTACTGATTAAAAATAATTTGATTAAATTATGTTGTGTTGTTTGTAGACCGCGTTGAATTCTGACTGGCGCAACATCCGTGAGCTGTACGCGGGTTCTGCAGGTCTTGCCAGGGAAGCTGGGACACTGTTGGCTCCGCTTGTTTTGCTCTCTTTCATCAATAACCTCTACTTCATATGTCTGCAGATGCTCAACGGACTTGCGTGAGTTCATTTCCATGTAGAGAAATCATTTATTACTTCTGAATATTAGATAATTATTTTATTTCATGAAAAATCTTGGTTTTTTTTTATCCCGAATCTTCAGTCTCATTTTAACACTAAAAATATAGTGGATAAAAAAAATAAAGTCATTGTAAAAGATATAGATGGGACAGAATATACAATGATATAAGCGCTATAATATATCGGCAAAAATAAACTTTTTGGTACCTACTCCAAACGGCTCTCATTTTCATTTTAAATTTCTGGTATATTGATCGATAAAAATTCAGAACAATATTGTATTATCTCCTGCCGTCGTTTCACTAGGGGTGGTCGGTACCTCCGCAGATGCGTCTTCACTTTTTTCTGTCCTTGCATATCTTCATCTCTTCAACATTCATCACTTTCCTCATACATACCTACTCTTCTCTTCTCTGATCTAATAGATATAAGACTATGTTAATACATGTTTCTGGCCTGGCTAAATAGGTTGGTGAATGGCATTCCTTTTCACAAATCTATTCAAAAGCAAAGTGTATGTTTTCCTGTGTCCCCAGTCCCTCCGACATGGGCGCGCTGCACAGCATCTACTTCTTCGGCTCCTTCGCGCTGATAGTCCTCCGCGTGACGTCAGTGGCTCTGGCAGCATCAGCTGTTCCCCTGGAGGCGCGCCGGGCGCTCCCAACGCTGAGGTGCTGCCCCACCAGGGCGTACTGCGTGGAGGTACCTAAACAACTAACAATATATCCCTCGGCTGCGTGACGTCACCATGAGTGAATAAAAATGTATTCCCGATACGCAAGGATTTTATTTATTTTACAGCATATGGATGTCGTGGTAGAGGAAGACCGAGAAAAGTATGGAAGGATCAAATCTCTGAAATAGCGAATGAAGGGGATATCCAGAGTCATAATAAAAGGAGGACTTGTATGAAAAAGGTTATGACTCTGGATGAAATGAAAGTAGTATGCAAGGACAGGAAGAAGTGGCGGCTAATCTGCAATGTTGATTTCTAATGTTGGTGTATTCATTTGCTACATTTTTTGCATAGGAAATTTTTGACTTTTTTTGTATAGATTTCTTTGTAAGGTTTTGTTCTTTTTTATATTTAAATGTAATTTATTATTCATATTCCTTGACTTATAGGTTGGTATGAGGCTGACCACCCATACTGTAAAAAATGGTTCACTTTGCCAATGTCACCCCTGTTTCAGGGAAGGTCGGCAAAAGTTGTGGGGCTTATGTTCATTTGAGGTTTGGATTTTATTTGTAAGTACACATTCAGCATTTGTAAGCGCGAACTACACTTGTTGGTTTGTGGGCATACATCTGAGAGCTTTAAATGAATATATCCTTGCAACTTAGATTATAGATTATAGTGAAACAATGGCCGAGGACTGTTGATTTTTTTGGAATGAAAAAAACAGATGCTACTGACCGTGTGTAAAGAGAAGAACGATTTTCTCTACGTTTCGTCGTTGTAGGTGTTGTTGTTGTGTACAACCTTCGACCTCGAGCAAACAACAATATTTCAACAGTTCGTGTTTCTTCCTTGTAGAAGACACACGCCTCCTGAAGACGTCGGATATGACTCCGACGAAACGTAGAGAAAATCGTTCTTCTCTTTACACACGGTCAGTAACAACCGTTTTTTTTCATTCCAAAAAATGTTGGTTTTTTACGGTATTTAGGATAAATTGAAAAAAAAAAGCACATTGCTATAAGATCATGACGGTTTATTTTGAAACTAACTTCTAATAAATCATTAGACATGACTGTTTAATCCAACAGTGACGCAAAAAAACACAACTAAGCTGAAAAAGTATATATACAGAGGAAGCGGGAGAGAAAAAAGAGGTAAGGGACGACCGAGAAAGTACGGAGTGATCAGATTGAGGAGGTTGTGAACGAATGGGATACACAAAGTGAGCGTAAAGGAAGAAAATGCATAAAAAAGGTGATGGGTATGAATGAACTGAAAGAGGTATGTAAGGATAGCAAGAAATCGAGGTAGCTCTGCAGAGGCTCTGACCACCCCTAGCGGAATAGCAACAGAGTTACACATAATCGGGGACGTTAATTTTTTTATGAGCTTTACCAAATAGTATATGCACGAGTTCCATTTTCCCATGTCTCACTTTTTTGTCATGATGTTTATGGTGTTTCTGTACCCTGAGTACGAGTTGTTTCACTTTACTCGAAGTATTGTGTATTCGAAAAAAATGTATGTGAACTTGTAAAGCACCCCTGGCAAAACAAGTGTTGCCAGGGGTGCTTTACAAGTTCAATTACATTTTTCTAAGAGTAAAGTGAAAAAACTCGTACTCAGGGTCCTTTTTTGTCATGTGTCGTTCTTTCATGTGCTGTTTTATCACTGTGTCGCTCTATTTTCAACACAACTTACTTTCTTCTTCTTCTTATTCTTCCTTTTAGGTGGAACGTCTCACGTGTCAGTTGGTGCACGATGAAGTCGCTCTAACTGGATTGGGTTTCTTTACAGTCAATCGCAATTTCATGCTCGGGGTAAACAACGCAACATTGTACATTGAAATATATCACATATTCTAAATAAAGCATTTGTAAATCTATTTGTTTTGTAGGTCGCAGGAGCCATAGCCACCTATGAAGTGGTCCTCTTGCAATTTGATACATCGGATGATTCTCCCATACCGCAGTCTACCGCCACTCCGTCGCATCTGTTGGCACCTCAGAGACCAATTTAAAAGATCTGATGGAGAAGGGGGAAAATTGAAAAAAAAAAGATTATCACTTTAGTGCTTGTTTGTCTTATCTCCAAACACACGAGTTCGCTCTTAGCTTTGCAGGAGTTTCAGGTGATTCTAGAAACGATTTTTCAACTTGTGTGAACTGCCTTAAATATAGTTTTTAAGCATGTATAAAATAAAGAATCACAAGCCATTTTTTTTATTAATCCCGAAGTTCTAAAATTTGTGTTATGTAAAATCAATGAGTTTTTTTTATATACATTTGTGAAGAGGAATGCAATTCACCAACATATCGCACGCTTAATAATAAAGAGCAATAACTCAAAAAATAAGAATGTTGGGAAATCACGTTTGAAGTTCAGACAACCAGTACAACTTGCATGGGATGAAAAAGGCGACCGATGTTTTATCTCGGTCATATTCGTCCAAATTGAACGGCTGTCGCATTCTATCTATTCTTCTCGCATTGTTCTTGCATTTTATTACAAAATCTCGATTTTCCCAATTTTTGAGTTATTGCTCTTTATTATTAAGCGTGCGATATTCTGCCCGGCCAGAAACGGGTATAAATATCATCAATTAATAATTCATTATTGTTTATTTTAATTAATTATTAATTAATAAGTACCCATTAACATCCGTCACACCAGGGTCAAAGTTGTGGTCAAATGACCCAGGCGTGGATCGAACCAACGCTTTTCTATTCCAAGCACGCTAGAAAGATCAGCCCCCTGGGCCCCCTCAGCCATAACACTGAGAGTCGAAACATTGACTCAACTTGGATTACACATTTTAATTTCAGTTATTTATTTCAATATTATATCGACGGTTAAAAGGCCTTTAAGCGACATAAACTAAATTGTTCAGGAGAGCAGTTTAAACTTTGAGATTGCAGAAAAATGGCTTTAAAAACACTTTTTATTTTTTTATTATATCGTTAAAATCAAAACAGCTCTACAATTACAAAAATAAAGGCATTTATTGGCATTCCTATTAATGTGGTTTTAAGATTTTTTTATGTCACAAGCGCCTTTAGGACAAAAAAGGCCAAAATCTTGTCGGTTACACTAAAACCATGCTTGTAAAACGTAGTTGTTTGCTTGGGCATAAACAACAACAAAAAATCGTCGTAGAGCTATAAGAGTTAGCGCAGAAAGAGCGGAAACTTTTAAGTAGGACAGCATTCATAACTAATTTTTGACCAAAACGTCGCTTAAATACTTCTTTCTTTTTACCGTCAATATGCATGTTTTTATCATTTGCAACTTTTGCATGTATGGAATGCTCGCCCCAGCTTAGTAACGATTAACTTATAAAGTATTCACTGTCGGCAGAGTGCAGTTATTTTGAGTAACATTGAAGTTGGCCTGCAGTGGGGGGGGATCCGCGTTGAACTGCACTAACACCAGCTCATACGTCACAATTGTGCCAGCAATCTACAAAACAAACAGTTGTTTTATTTTAATTGAATATTTAAGCAGATACAAAACACATACTTTTATAGGAACAAAGGACTTACGGAAAGAATGAGACCTCGGGTTACGTAGAAGAAATTAAATCCAGTCAGAGCTATTGTGTCGTTCACGACTTGATTCAACAAACGATGGATCTGTGAAAATAGAAAGAGAGGTTTTATATTTGCAGTGTTATTTATACGCAGCAAATCCATGGCTCATCCGCCGGCTAGAGAGAATTTTCGTTGCAATGAAATGATGTTCCTTGGTCCTTGCGACGATTTTTAGTGATTTCAGCGACTAACTAGCCACCCCAAAAGAGCAACTCTTTGAAGTAGGTATAGCGTGGAAACCATTAATCTATCATGCATAAGAATCAAGAAAATAAATGTATTCAAAATTGTAAATTATAATAAAATAAATGGATTAAAAAAACAAAAACAAAAAACTGGTGAGACTGTACTACAACTGACATTACGCATGCGCAGTAATACAGTTCCATTAAAGTATAGTTGAGTGATCATTACGAAATGACCTGTAGGAATGTCTAGCTTCATGTTATGGTTTGAGGTTTAGTATTGAGTTAACTACCAAATGGGATTAGATAGAAGTTATATTGTCTCGTACATTTTTATATAGTTTTTTTTCTGAGAAATTTGGTTTGGCAGTCGATATGCATGTTGAGGGTTATCACCTCAGAGCAGTAGCTTGTGGAAGGCACCACGTACAGAACAGCAGCTGGTCTCTTAGTCTCCGCATGCAGAGCTGCAGCCTTCAGGGAGACCATGAGGGAGCGGCCCAGGAGAAAGCCAAAGGAGAAGGTGAAGTAGATCACGTTGGAGTATCCCCACAGAGGACTGGAATCACAGCCATACATTTATGAGTACAATTCAAAGGGTAAATGGACTGTTGCACCAACCTCCAATCAATATTTGATTGACACATCAATTTTGATTGCTATTCTGGTAAGGACCTCGGTAAAATATTTCTTAGAAATGGGTAAAAATATGATTAAATTTGAACAGGAAATATGATGTGCGTCAGCGGACTTACGTATATGCAACCAAATTTTTGATTTGATGGGAGAAATCACACTTGATTTTGATTTTTGTCTGATTGGAGGTTGGTGCAACAGGTCCTTATTTTCTTTTCCGCTCCATTGATTGGTTACCTGTTTTTCGATTTGCCGCAAGAGCTCTCAGGGTTTATTCCATTACTGAAACACAAAAAAATATAGAAAGCTTAAAATGGTCTACTACGAAGAAGTCTAAAAAGAAACAGTTTTTTGACTGAGAAACTTTGATAAAAATGGATAGGGACAAAAATGTATGTAGAAGGAAATGAAGTCGAATCATTCAACTCACAAGAAAAAAATATCGGTGTTATGGTCGAGCATGTTCATTCTGGCATGGTCTGGTGTATGCTAGAATAGTCACATATAAATACGGATTGCAGTGCTTTGAAGGGCACCTGAGTCGGTCGTTCAGGTAACCAAAAGACCCGAACCAACCATGTTGAGGTCAAGACAGTGATCTACATTGCGTTTGGTCTTAGATCGGACTGAAGATCGGATGGGTGAATGATCATCATCCTTACTCCAGTGTGTTGAAGAGCTGCAGGCAGATGAAGTAGAGGTTGTTGGCGAAGGAGAGCAGCACTATGCCGTTGATGGCGTGGTCCACGTGACGCACTTGCTGGGCGAGTTGAGCGAACTGCTGTCTGGAGGCGCGCCAGAACTCTGCGGGGAGATCCTGCAAGTCAGGCATTACCTCTCATTTCGACTATCCTGTACCCTGAATGTACACTTAGTAGTAAGGTAGTAGTAATACCTGAAAATACCTGTTACCCTGAAACGCAAGGTCTTTGAGTGATGCGTGCTTCTAATATTCATCTAATGCTTGAACTAAACGGCTCACTCAGTATAGTGTCAACAGACTGAGGACGTGGCAAAGGGCCATTGAAAAAATGATGCAGGGTATCAGCCTCAGAGATACAGTTCCAAACCAGGAGATCCGTAGACGCACTGGTCTCACTGATGTCATACAGCGAGTGGCGCTGAGCTGGTCACTTCGCGTCGCAAGGCAGGATCATGACAGGTGGCCGAAAAGGATCGTCCAGTGTGAGACCGAGGATATCCAAGTGGAGAGTGGGGAGACCCTAACTGAGGTGGCTGGACGACATCAAGAGAACTGCAAGCAGAGCATGCCTGAACACAGCAGCTGATAAACAGGAATGGAGAGGATTGGAGCAGGTATACTTCCAGGATTGGACTGAGAAAGGTAGAGAATGGAAGGAAGAAAGGAAGGTAGAAGTAAGGCTGAAGAAGGAAAGAAGTGAATAATGAGTGTTTGATGTGACTAGAAATTAAGATAATTGATGCCTACCTTACCCTTGGCGGCTTCTAATCGTTCATTAAGGTTCTGGAAGCGATCAGTCAGTGCTATACTTATTACAATGATAAAGAGATCTGTGAAGTTCCAATTAAAGGCAGCTGACGAATTCAGCACCTGCAACCAAAAACGCAAGAAATCAGTTCGTTTATTTTAGACTCATTACGTTAAATCTCATGTCCGGTCAATAGCTCAGTAAGATTGCGTTCCATGCCGAGAGCTCGGGTTCGAATCCCACCGAGGGTATCAGAAATGATTTCCCGTTTCGGTGGTTATTTCAAGTTCAAAATTAAATACCAGCGAAGTTTACTCAGCCTTCACAAGAAAGCCCCTTCAGGAAGGGGTAAAACCCCAGCTCAACTGAAGTGGTTGGCGTAAGGCCGGCCCCCTTAGCTGTAAAAATAAAAAAACACTCTCTAAATAGCAAATATCCACTCTCCATATGCGACCCTCGGGAATGACGCGGCAAGAAGTTACACTATATATGTAGCTAATTTGCATTTTTTATTAGTTTAACAGTGTAACATGAACCTCTTTACTCGATAGCTCAATAGGTAGATGACGCTTTTTGAGAGACAAGGATGAGTTTGAATTCGATGGTGTTAGACAAAAGCTCTTGTTGCAATATTTTTTTCAATGGGTACACGTATGCTCAAACCCTCCTCGTACCCGTCCTGTATGTATGTGTCAGAAGGACCCACAGCACATGGACGCTCATGCAAAGCTATATATTTTCTCAAGTGGCGAAAGGCCTTCCCGTGAAGTGAAAGCAACAGCACGACAAAACAAGAACCTCTAGGTCAGAGGCGTGCCCATGACTCTAAAAGTAAATGGTTCGGTGTTACTGAAGCTAATAGCATACCTCGGTGGTACTCCTTGTGGGATTGTTGCTAGATCACGAGTAGCGTGATTGCAGTGGGGGGTAATGGGTAGTTGCAATATATTTGAGAATGCTATGGTTGAGTAGAGCAGCGGTTCCCAAAGTGGTGGTCCGCGAGAAAATTTCACTGGTCCGCAGAAAAATGTGGAATATACTTACTACAATTACAAATTTTGTTTATTTTGTTTATTTTATTATGGTTTATTAATAAAGCTTTCATAACTTGGTTACTATTAATAGTTTCATTTTATTAACTAGGTACATTTTATGTGTTCATTGATCACAACTTTTTTTTATAAATATATTTAACCCTTAAAAAATCCTATTAGTGGTCCGCGGGATTTAAATTATGAATTAACTGGTCCGTGTGGTCAAAAAGTTTGGCGACCGCTGGTGTAGAGTACATTTCAAGGATCACACTAATATATTTTTTGTAATAGTAAAAAGTACTAAAAATAAAGATTTAATTGATAATGTTCTAAAATAAAATGCCGAGAATTTAAGTCCCGCTAAAACGCAGCGCGGTCGGCTAGCCAAGCCGTGACGTCACCCGATCCGCCAGGCTACCTGGGGCCCTCGGTGCAGTTCTATGAAATACATACTATCCAAAGATCCAGTGATGTCACATCCGCCTAAATAAAAAATGCCCTATTTTACCGGAAATCGAAAATGCGCGAATCTCAAAGAGCTATAATTTAAAAACTACGCCAGATATTATTAAAAAAAAAACGAAATAAAATAAAAAATCATCTAAGTTAAATTACCATATTGGAAATGATAGATAAAACGCGAAACTGTGATCAAAAAGGATCGTCCAATGGTGGCCTAGGGTGTCATAACATCTTAAATGGCCAAAGGATGTTTAGACAACTGCAAAGTGGAGGTGGCTGAATGAAGCATCCAATCAGAAGGTGTGGTTTGAGGCAGGTTGAAAAAGAAGAAAGAGGATTCAAAAGGTTATGAGTTTCCTTACCACCACAATGGCAGCTTTCCATCGCGCGTATGAAGTGAAGTAGAACACTTGAGGGAAGGCGCCTTGGAAGTATGATTGCTCTAAGGTTGGATCCAGGCCGCAGTCCTGAGCTGCCGCGATTCCAGACACGTAGCTCAGGAGGTGCTCGACTGAAAATAAAGCGAAGACAAGTTTTTCTCAAGTGAACAGCTACAAATCGAGACAGTTAAATATATGGTAGTCCGACATATACGTTGACATTGTTTGTTTTACATTAATTACATGAATGATAGCTCAAGGAAACTTGAGAATAAGGTCTGTAAGGGAAAGCAAGTGGTCGGAGCAATAGGAAGAATAGCAAAGAACAAGCGATTGACGATGGATCTGAGAATGGCGATACACAATGACATATTGTTATTGACTTTGATGTATGGAAGGGAAGCATGGGCAGTGAATGATAGCGAAGTAAGTAAAGTATGTACGGTGGAAATGAACCATTTGAGAAGCATGACAATAAAAACCCTGAAGAATAGAGTTAGGAATGAATGGGTAAAGAAATAATGTAAGTTAAAGAGGATGTGAAAGTTAAGGTACAAAATATGTGATGAGATGGTTTGGGCATGTAGAAAGAATGCATGGTGAAAGACTGACAAAGCATACATACAGAAGAAGTGTGAAAGGATAAAGAGGTACCTAAGGGACGATTGAGAAAATATGAAGTGATCAGATTGAGCAGATTGTGAAAGATTGGGATTTACAAAGCGAGCGTGAAATAAGAAAATGTATGAAAAAGGTGATGGATACAAACGAATTGAAAGAGGTATGTAAAGATAGGAAGAAATAGAGAAAGCTCTGCAGAGGCTCTGGTCACCTGCAGCGGAATGGCGACAGAGTTACAGTACAGTATTAGAATTTACTCACGCATGGCCAAGCTGAGCGTCACAGTGGACACGATGATGAACCTGCCTCTCAGAGACCTGGTGCGCTTGATCATGGGTTTCTTCGGTTCAGTTTCTTCCAGAAGTCTTCCGAGCTGCGGCCACTGGGGCGCCAGTTTAAGGAAGAGAAGGAGGGAAATTGAAGTGCTGCCGTAGAATATCATGCTAGCTGGAAAACATCAAGGTAACCTGGCAGCGGATCATAAAATACGAAGAACCTAACCCCAGGACCGGATTAAGGTCATTGTAGGTCCTGGTGCGGGAAAAGTCAGGGGACCCCCGAACACCCCTCAATATAATAATATTAGGATGATTTATTTTGTGAGCGCTGTTTTTGTGTGAATCACACCTCAAGCGTCCTCTAAGAGCTTGGTCATTGTTATAGAAAGCGCCAATTCTCAAGCAAGACCCAGTTGGTGTAAGGCTGGATGGACCTTTAGTAACCGGTCTTTGGTAAAGGTATACATATTTTTATTCGGCGAAGAGCATATTTGAAAATATAAATGGTATTTTTTTTGTACTCCACCGGGATTCAAACTCACAACCTTCCATTTAAGAGTCAGAAGTGTTAACCACTAAACTACGGACCGGTCTTATTCCCCGCACCAGCCAAAAAATACATACTAATTTCGAAACAAAATTATTACTGACCGCATTTTAAATTTATTTTTGGGAAACCTGTTTGAAAGGTCTATGACACTTGTTGGAGAGAATTTCGTCTCGTCTTTTTTATAAAAAATATTTTTCCATACAATTTCATATAAGTCGCCATGGGCGTCTTTGCTCCCGGAGACCCCTTTTGATTTGGACCACAAAAAAGTAAAACATGGCACTCTCCCACCACCTCCCACCCAGTTTATCCTCCCGATGAAATTAATCAGCTAGTGTTACTCTATTCGTGTCAAAGAAAAGAAAGTCCTCCAGATCAGAGGCTATTGCATGACTCTAAGGAACCAACCCCCCCCCCCCCTTCCCCAGAATTTCGATGAAGCTAATGTGCCTGAAGGGAAAGCCTCCCTGACGGGTATTTCGCGAGGAGCCATCTGCGCTCGGCGCAGTATATCAATTTGTATGGGATACATAGGTAAAAATATATATAAATTTAATAGATAGATATTAAATATATAGTTAGATAGTGAGAGCGCTACTGGCGTCCTCTGGCCGGTCTAGAGCTCGCAGTTGTGGACTCATGGTACGACTGGCAGAAGCGCCTAAATGCAGTATAGTTGGCTCTATTGGCTATGAGATCAGAGTATCCGGTAAATATCTTTCTTACCTAATTTTTACAATGTCTCGGGGGCCCCTAGGACGCGCGGGCCTTGGTTCAGTCGCACCGCTTGAACCGCCCTTAATCCGGGTCTGTTACTACCGATATATGTTTTAAAGTGCTAATGTGCACTTAATTTCTACTTACTAACTTTTCCGATGTCAGCACCAAACAGACACACTCTTATTCCAGAGAGAGAACCAATGCAGCAAGACAAAACCGCTATCACAACTGTCAAGACCACGCGAACGTCTGTCCATCTGAAACTAAAACATGAAAAACGAGGAGAGTAGATAAATAATCTACGGAAGCTCTTTTGGGCAAATTCAGATGGGCATTTTTTGATCCATCTAGAATTTTTCTGATCTACGACAAAGCCAGTTAGCATCTTAAAGAGCTCGTTTCACCCAACAGCTTATTGTGCAATGACTACGTAAGTACGCAACTAAGCTACACGTATAGTGTAACTTCACGCCACGTTTTCATCGAAGGTGTCGCATGTGACGAGTGGAACCAGTCATTTTTGCAGTTAAGGGGGCTGGCCTTACCCCAACCACGAGGATTTCCCAGCTCTCGACCCTTCGGGAGCTTATTTCTTGCGGAGGCTGAGTAAGCCTTGCCATTATTTTATTTTGGGCTTAAAATAAACACCGAAACAGGAAATCATTCTCGATGGGATTCGGAACACCCTCGATGGGATTCGGAACCCGAGCTCTCCGTATGCAATGCACTCTACCAACTGAGCTATCGACGGGACATCATGATTCAAAAGAGAAGTAAATTTTAATGCACATCATTTTTGGTTGCATGTATCTTATCGGAGGTTGAAAGAAAATGTCAATCGTAGAGTATTTAGCGATACCTCAAGTGGTAAGCGTTTGGTCCTAAAATCCCTGTGACCGGCATGACTGCAAAGAATTGCCCGATAGCCAGAACAGGTCCCATCGCTCTGTGGAATGTATTGTCAGATGAGGTCGCAGGCAGCTCCTTAATTTTTTCATCTTTTTTCACATCCAGAGGTGGAGGAAATATCTCTGTAATGAATGATCAGATTTATGTAAGGTTTTTAGTGGTGAATTTCAAAAAAGTATTACAAAAAGCACTTTTATCGAAGATCGGCGATCATCATGGCTATTTTGACTTTGGATGCTGCGGCTCGCCGGATTCTGCCGAACCATTGTCGCAGGTTTTCAGCCACGATGTCCTTCGGCGTCCCTCAGATCTTCTCCCTGCAATCTTACCCTGTATCATAAGACGAAGGAGACGGTACTTCTCATTCCTCAAACTTAATCTGCTCTCTTTTACTTAGTGGTTAGCAGGAGCTCCTTTTTCAAGACTTCGTCATTGGTGACCTGATCACGCCAGGAGATCCGATGCATTTTTCGGTAGACACACACCTCGAACGCTTCAATTTGTCTCTCCAGTCCCTGTGTGAGCGTCCATCCCTCCGACCGTTTACGGGTTTTTTATGGTTTTGATGGGGAAAAACACTTACTTACCATCAAACAAAACGAAACGTTTTGATTCCTCATTTGGTTCTCGCCCCTCTAGCGCCCCTCTAAACCTGGAAAATATTTTGAAGTTCCAATATAATATGTATGATATTTTATATTGTTATACTTTTAAGTGAGGTCTTTTAAAGAAAAAACTGCGGTTTATTTATTTTGCACAATTTATTTGATCACTTTCGGGTCAGAGTTACATTTGCACAGGATGTTATGACGGTTGAATGATATCTAAAGCTACATGGAATTTCAGTCCTTACTTTCTAAAGAAGTGAGCAGAGCTCCGAAGAAGTCACACTCATAGGTGACGAAACGTCAGCTGAAAGTCTTCAAGAAATATCAAGAAGAAGAAAAATAAAAGACGAAGAAAAGAAGCAAAAACCACGGTCAAAATCTTCTTCTTTAGCCCATTTCCGTTCACTCCTGGACGAAGGCCTCCTCCATCCTCCAAATGGACAAAAAGAATGCTGACTTGGAGACCTCGAACGACAAAGAGAAGTGTAGGGCGACCACAGTTGAGATGGAAGGATGACCTGAACCGGCATGCTGGCGCGACCTGGACGCAGATTGCACAAGACAGGTCGATATGGAAACAGATGGAGGACGGTCAAAATACGGAGCCAAAAATAAGCATCTGAGTCCGGCCGTGAAAGCATGAAAATATTAATAAAGATCATACTCGATACATGGAACATCGCTACTAGCTAGATTTTGCCAGAACATTCGATTCAACAATTTCGAAAAATACAAATTATACACCTAGTCTACTGACTTTTAGAGAGACGCCCGGTATTTTGAAGTATCGTAAAGTTAACTAAAATGCGATTTTAGTTAAATCATCATAATATTTCACTCACCGAATTTCGCCAGTAAATATTTAGTAACTTTAACTTTCGATTTTCAAGATGGCGGCGCTTCACTGACAGCAGCCGTTCTTTTTTAATGTAAGGATACATCAAAATTGTTGCAAACTGAACATTTTTGGTCTCGTTTTCTAGCTTAATGAAGGTTAGGCATATGATTTTTATGAATAGTTGTTTGTTTTAAAGCTTTTGAATGGCATTTTAATTATTTCCAAGATTTGGGGGCGTGGTTTCATACTTCGGTAATGTTCGGTTTTAGTTAACTCGAGATTGAGTATTTTGAATAAAAGTTCAAGTAATAGTTAACTAAAATATTACTACAGTTCAATATACCGGGCCTTATTATACTAATGCAACTACACAACAGTATTAGGATAATTTATGTGGTGAGCGGTGTTGTGTGTCTGCAGGCGTGGTCGTCGCTATACAACGCGCCAATTCTCTAGCAAGATCCAGTTGCTGAAAAGCTGGATGGACCAAACCTGCTTACGACAGATTCTAAAGTTTTTTTTTATTCTTTGTGAATGACGTCAAGCGTGGAATTGTCGATCGAAAAGGAACGAGATTATTACTTCAAGATTGAACAAGTTTGGGCTTCAAGAAGTATTTCACTATGACTGAGATGGAGGATATGATGTTGGTGATATTTTACAAGTAATATTACATTGTTTACCTTGAGAAAGAGCCACGCTGAGGTCCTGGTAGAGCCCAAACAGTGAGCATCGGTCTTCGATAGACAGGCGATTCTTGTAGATACATATTATTTTCTCAAATATCGTAGGATTCAAATGAATGTCGCTGAAAACAAGCTATACAATGATAGGGAAGTAATAATGGTAACGAAAAATAAATTTAAGTACCTCTTGAAAAAAACTACATTCTTTTAGTCAAATATGTTTCATTAAAGATTTGAAATTATGATTACGGTCGTTAGACATTTTATAGATTGAAAAAAACGGATTTTACTGACCGTGCAAAAGAGAAGAACGATTTTCTCTACGTTTCGTCGGAGTCATATCCGACGTCCTCAGGTTCTTCTTTGTAGAAGAGACACGCTCTTGAGGACGTCGGACTCCGACGAAACGTAGAGAAAATCGTTCTTCTCTTTTGCACGGTCAATAAGATCCGTTTTTTTTTCATTCTATAAAATATGTTTGACTCAAATGTGAGCTTAACTAAGATATACACATTACCACGGCTAAAATTGACAAAAAAACTCCTTAGTTGTTCTCTTGATAATGGTGTAGTAACACCGAAAGCGTTCGAGGAAATAAATCAACTCGTGATGACAAAGTTTGTGTTTTATTTTTACATTATTAATTCAAAATTAATGTTCACAATGTCAATACACAAACCACTTAACTGTTTCTTATTATTTGACAAACTTAAAAGTGTACATAGACCATATGAAAGCTCGGTGAAAGTGGACTCTATATTTACAACATTAAAAATAAAATAACATTAAAGCTTAAAGTGCAGTATTTTATATTCACTCATTGCAGTCAATAAACACTTGATAAATATAGTGCCCTATCACGTTAAAATACAGTGAACTAGTTTTTTGTTCGCTTATCTGATCAACATTGAATTTGCACCGATCGGTCAAGTGCTTGGTAAACAAAACAGCCAATATGACAAACCAAAGGCTCTCAAAGTACTGCACACGAACCTTCCAGAGGCTTCCAAAGTAGTAACGAACTATCCAGGAGCTGGAAGTCTCATCACCACGGTAATTCTTACCTACCGAATATCGGTAATATTTGTATGAAGACTATTATATTGTAAGCTTGATATTGAGATTTCAAATTCAAAAATTAAGTTCGATTGCAGCCATCGTTAGCACTTCAGTCAATTTCAAATGAGTTATTTTAAAGGAATAAGAGAAAATATTTTTCTGAAATTTATTTGCCTTCACGATATGCACGCGCCTGGCTAATATTACATGTATTCTATAGGTATTCAGTTTTTGCATGTGATAATGTACTCGTATTAACAGGGAGGTGTTTTATCTAGGTAATAATCAGTGTACTTTTTGACCTTACATTCTACAAACATAATTTCAAAGAATGTTCGTGATTAATTCTATGCAAATATTTTTTAAGGATAATAACAACAATATTAGGATGATTTATTTGGTGAGCGCTCTTTTTGTGTGAATCATACCTCAAGAGCCTTCTGCGACAATACTAATAATAATAATAAATAACACTTGTAGAGCGCCTTTTCGTGACTAAGTCTCTGCAAAGGCGCTTTGTAATAGTCTTTGAAAAAATGAGTTTTGAGCCCTTTTCTAAAAGCTGCCTCAGTCTTCAGCTCCCTGAGGGTCACAGGAAGAGAATTCCAAGCCGTCGTCCGACCTTGGTCGTCGCTATTGAAAGCGACAATTCTCAAGCAAGACCCAGTTGCTCTAAGGTCCATCCAGCCTTACATTAGCGACGACCAAGCTCGTACACCTCTGCGGCACTACAAGTGTCATATACCCCTAGAGTCTATATAATCTAGAAAGTCTCCCGCACAGGATTTCTGAAAAATAAAAAAAAGACTGGATGGACCTTTGGTGACCGATCTTTAGAAACACCCGAAATAACACAAAAACGATTTGTTACCCTATTCATATTTGTAAGTAGTAAGTAAAATAATAAAAGTCACACGGAGGGTGTGATTGGTAACAATGGTAATAAGCCATTTAAAAATTAAAGAAGAAAAAAAGCTTAGATGCGAACACTCAATAAAAAAAGAGTCCAACACTTCCATACATAGTTTGGACTCCCATTTGTTGGCTAACAGTTTCGCCAAGACTTTTTATATTCTCTTATTCTACATGTTCGCCTATTATATATATTCTGTTTCTGAGACTGATCATCTAAAATTGTGGAAGGAATCATATAAATTAATAACGATTAACTTCTAGAGTCTTCATTGTCGGCAGAGTACAGTTATTTTGGGTAATGTTGAAGTTGGCCTGCAGTGGGGGGGGATCCGCGTTAAACTGCACTAAAACCAGCTCATACGTCACAACCGTGCCAGCGATCTGCAAAACAAACAGTTGTTTTACATTAATATTAATTGAATACTTAAGGAAAAGTGAAACATGTTTTCATAGTAAGAAAGGACTTACAGAAAGAATAAGACCGCGGGTAACGTAGAAGAAATTCAATCCAGTCAGAGCTATTGTGTCGTTCACGACTTGATGCAACAAACGATGGATCTGTGAAAATAGAAAACATACAAGTTTTATACTAAATTCTGTGTTATTGGGTACGAGTTGCAAAACTTGAGTAAAACAAAGTATACGGAAAGTAAAAGAGGGATTTACAAGCACTGAAGCACTGACTTTATTGTCACAACTAACACGGGGTGTAGTTATGGATATACAGGGCTAATAATTGGCTACTGGAGTAAGGAACATAACGCCCTACAACCATAGACAAAATACCAACTCACAATTCGCCTAAATAGTAAGCCTTATATTAACCTGTAACTAAAAAAATAAAGTCAACATTCAAGAAAAACAAAGTAACTAGAAAGAAATACGAATATAAATAGTCACCTCAGAACAATAACTTGTGGTAGGAGTCACATAGAGAATAGCTGCTGGTTTCTGCGTCTCTTCATGCAGAGCTGCAGCCTTCAGGGAGACCATGAGGGAGCGGCCCAGGAGGAAACCGAAGGAGAAGGTGAAGTAGATCACGTTGGAGTATCCCCACAGAGGACTGGAATCACAGTCATACATTTATGAGTACAATTCGAAGGGTAGATGTAAGTATGTTATTTAATTTATTTAACTTGTTACCTGTCTTCAGATCTGCCGCATGTGCTTTCAGGACTGATCCCATTGCTGGAACATTCAAAGACCATGAATATATGAAATGAAACCAGTGTATAAGTCAAGGTGGGAAAGCGCTGTAAACGGCTCATTTTCATGGCTTTCTAGGATTTTTTTCGTAGGAAGAATTCAATCAAAATTTGTCATCTTTTTACTCATATATCAACTAACATTTTAAGTTTTTTAGAATTTTGCCGAAGCAATCCTTAACGGAGTTATTGCGCTTTTAACGTAGCGTAGGCGTTAACGAAAAATATTATTTTATTTTATTTTATATAAAGACGCCAACAGAAAAAAAGAGTTACACGTACACAAAACACATAATACAAATACATAAGTATCTCCAATGTAATAGGAATCTATCGCATATACATTAACAATATGAATGTTATGAACAGCTAAAGTACAATGAGTAGGTATAGAGTAGGTATATATATGAGTACTGCACGGCAGTGCAATGCCGGCGCGGCGCTATGCTTGAACACACACACACACTTACAAGTGCGGCCACACGCACTAACAGGATATAAAATTAAAATTATCAATCTCAACAAAAAATATATATGTATATTATGCTCGGAAGATGTCTTACTTGAAATATGTGCTTAAAAGAGAGGTGCATCTGATCATTAAAGGAAGAATAGAGGGTCAACGAGGTGTTGGAAGGGGAAGATTCTCCTGTTTGGGGCACACTTTGGATTGGATGGCACTGCGAAATATCGGGGAGTTGTGCAGAGCTAAATAGAACCGAGAAGCTTGCTCTCAAATGATATTCAACGTCGAAAAAATGTTATCGTAGGAGGAAACTTATGGTTGAACGTCTTACTCCAGTGTATTGAAGAGTTGCAGGCAGATGAAGTAGAGGTTGTTGGCGAAGGAGAGCAGCACTATGCCGTTGATGGCGTTATCCACGTGACGCACTTGCTGGGCGAGTTGGGCAAACTGCTCTCTGGAGGCGCGCCAGAACTCTGCGGGGAGATCCTGGAAAGCAGTCAATATATCTCATATTGGCTATTCTTGAACCCAAATTTTTTTCATGAACTCGGAACACTCGCACTAAATACCTTTTGTTTAAGACTACGATCGGATAACTGGTGTACATAATTTGTATAAAGCCTAACGTAGCTCATACATTTTCTGAACACATTATACATGAAAGCTTTCGAGATGTGGTCCCACAGAGCACTTTTTGGAATTAAACTACGCAACAAAAAAAGAAGTTCTGCAAAGCATCGAAAGAGGATGGTTAAAGCTCTGTCTCGAAGGCGTGCAAGATGGAAAGAATACTCACTAGTTACGTCAGGACTGTCTCATGTATACCATAATTGAAGGTATGATCGAGTGAACAAACACTCGAGGAAGACCACGCCTAAAGTTGTTATAGGATTTATAGGCAGATATATGCTGTTTCTTCTACGTGGAGCTTGAAGGGATTGGAAGGGAGAAATGGACAAAACGATGGATGAACGTTGCATCAAATCAATCTTAGGATTGAAACAAAAGAAGAACATAACAGAAGTACGTACAATCTTTATCATAGGTCATGAATTAGGAAATATCTTCTAGTCTAGAATGACCAGATAACGCAAAAAAGAAAATCGGCTTAATTGCCAAAGGAATCCAGTAGCAAGATCATGATACTCAGAAATGAAGATTGGAAAGGAGAACAATTGAGGGTGAGAGTAACAAATTGAGGGAAGTTTGACTGAGAAAAATTCAATCGATCAATTCATATTTACATAGTAAGGTACTTGCTTTAGTCTTAGAGACCTCTAATCGTTCATTAAGGTTCTGGAAGCGATCAGTCAGTGCTATACTTATTACAATGATGAAAAGATCCGTGAAGTTCCAATTGAAGGCAGCTGACAAATTCAAAACCTGAAATCAAATACGTAACAAATTAATTTGCATGAGCCAGTGCGATCCATAACTGGTGCAGTCGAAAACTAAATTGGCAGATCTGCTGCTTTGGTAAGAGTCATAATTTCCTGTTTTGGTGTGCTCTTAGAATGATTTGCATTGTGATCTACTCCGTACAGAAGTGAAATGGAACTAGGCAGGTCATGACGTTAAAATATACGCAGACATGTGTCACAAAGGGGATGGTCCAGTGACAACCCAGAATGTCCAAATGAAGAGTGAGGAGACTAAAGCCGAGATGGCTGGATGAATTGCAGTGGACTTGCAAGGTGCGGTAGCTGCATAAGGTTGAGGTCTTCATCCATCCAGGAGAACAGAAATATTATGTTTGTTCTTACCACTACAATGGAAGCTTTCCATTTGGAGTATGAAGTAAAGTAGAACACTTGAGGGAAGGCGGCTTCAAAGAATGATTGGGCCAAAGTTGGAGCCATACCGCAATCCTGAGCTGCCGCGATACCAGATACGTAGCTCAGTATATGCTCAACTGAAATTAGAACAAAAGAATAATTATGAGAAAAGCCTATATTTATAAAAAATTGATTATTTTTCAATAAAAAATTAAAATTTTATTGAAAAATAATCAATTTTTTTAAATGAATTTCCACAGTGTTTCACAAAAATCTTTTCAAAATTTCCTATATTTATGTCAATATCCCTCCTGCAAACTTTTTTTTTTGAAATGTCAGTAATATATAGTTTCGGACTGCAGTTTGTTTGCAAATCTGATAAGCAATTACTCCCATATTAGTCCCTTCGAATAGCCGCTCTTAAAAGCCAATGCAATGGCTCTTGATAAGTTGTGCATTTAATGTTGATTATCGAGCCTTCGAATCTACCGGTTACGACAAACCGTTCAAGTTTGTCTTTTGATCAAAGCTGTTAGCGATCTTATCAAAGATCATCTAGGGTGAGACTGTGGCGCAAGTAGCCAGACAGTAAAATATTTTGCGAAGGAGAGTCAAGTAGGAAGATTTCAGGAAGATTGGAGAGACATCCACAAGTACAGTGGTTGGCCAAGCCGGAGTTAATAATTAAAAACTTCCACTAAGTGACACAGGCAATGGCGAAGTGCAATCAAGTTTCCGATCGCTGCGCCGTACAAAATATGCTGTCCAGATATTGGTATAACTATTTAAATTTACTCACGCAATGACAAGCTGAGTGTTACAACACACAGGATCATGAATCTTGCCCTCAGAGATCTGCTGCGCTGGATCACGGGTTTCTTCGGTTCAGTTTCTTCTAGAAGTTTTCCGATCTGTGGCCATTGGGGAGCCAGTTTAAGGAATAAGAGCAGGGAAACAGAAGTGCTTCCGTAGAATATTATGCTCGCTGCAAATAATAAAAAGGTAGATCGACCATGATTGAGTTAGATCAAAAGCTTCTGAACGGTTTTGTAGGGTAGTTGCAGTGGTAGGGAAAACGGTTGAAAATAATATGGTTGTGTAGAGTACATTTCAAGGATCACAACCATATATTTTTTAAGTAGTAAAAATAAAGATATCATTGATAATTTTGAAAAATAAAATGCGGAGAATTTGAATCCCGCCAAAAAAGCAATGTAAACGGCTATGGACGTGTGTCGTCATTTTGACGACAAACGACGCTGTCAAACCGACTACCTGGGCCATTTGACACCGAAACTCCGAAGATCTGACGTCATATCCGCCCGAATAAAGAAATGACCTGTTTTAGCGGAAATGGAAAATACGCGAATTTTAAAGAGCTATAATTTAAAAACCAAGCCACATATATTTTTTTTAAAAACGCAAATGCATTTTAAAAAATATAGCCTACAATTTTATGAAATAAAATAAAAAAGTGCAATTACCCTCGATTTACATTATTTTTTAGCTGAAATAGTCACTCAATTTTTACTTACTAACTTTTCCGATATTACCACCAAGCAGAATCACTCTCAAACCAGAGAGAGCAGCAATGCCGGTGAACAATACAGCTGTCACAACTGTGAAGACAACACGAATGTTGAACCACTTGAATCTAAAACATAACAATATATTATAGTGGTTGTACGAAATTGTTTGCAGTTTTGGCACACACTTGTATATTGTAAAAATAAATATGAAGGCAATTTTCTTATGAACCACCCTTCGATGGGCTATGATGGGCTATTCTTCAGGGGTAGAAGTCTCGATTCCACGGTAGATCTTACATACCGAATATCGGTCATGTTAGTATGAAGACCTGTCAATACCTAATCAGGTGCTTACTTTGAATTGTTCTGATTCATGACAATGGTCAATGGTCATGTAATCTAAGGGTTTATTCAACAATTTCGATGTGACATTTTCAAACATTCATCAACAAAGTCCCAATTCCATTAGTCAGAATGCATGCTCTTTTGTTTTGGATAGCTCTCCGAAAGTGTTTCTAAATCTCAAAATAAGAATCTGCAGTAAATGTTGTTTTCCCCAAAGGAACCATTCCAGCTCAACTTAAAGTCTTTGACGACAACATTTTATGAAGACGATATTGCAAAGCTTGTTCATAAACGTGCCAAATGCCTCAATTGCCGATCTGATAAACTAGATAAATGACATTTAATGCATATCCTTTTTGGTTTGAAAATCATTTCTTACATGCACGCGTTCTTTTCTTTTATAGCCCATCAGAGGTTGAAAAAAATGGCACTAGTAGAATAACCATACCTCAAGTGGGAAGCGTTTGGGCCTAAGATCCCAGCGACCGGCATGACTGCAAATAATTGCCCAATAGCCAGGACAGGTCCCATCGCCCTGTGAAATGTATCATCAGCTGGGATCGGCAGTTCTTCATTATTGTCATCATTTCTTTTCTTATCCAAAGGTGGAGCGATAACCTCTAAAATAAGTTTCTGAGTTCAGATTTATGTTTTTCCAAAGATTGTTTGGATAAAATTTTAAAGAACTTACCATCGAATAAAACGAAACGTTCTGATTCCTCACAGTCTTCTCTTCCTTCAAACTTAAACCTGTAAAATTAAGGATTTTTAAAGTTCCTAATAATCGAAATGGATTTGAAACATTCACTTTCATTGTACATTGAAGCTTTCACGGCCGGTTCTTGTTGATACAACAAACACTTTTTTCGGGCTATGTAGCCGTGGTCTGGAAGATTCTTTCTGGCCAGTTTCGCCCATTGCTCCGATGGGCATTATCAGCGGTTGGCTAGTCACTGTGATCTTCTTACAGGATCTGCTGTACTAGAAACCACGCAAGCCTTTGGAACTTTCATGATCGGTGTTGGATGACAAACTATTTTTGAATTCTTTCGGTTGGAAAATGACGCCATTCTCCTGAGGATGGCTAGAGTCTCGGCAGAATTTCTTGATTTTTTTCCAATCTTTCAATTCATTCATATCCGTCTCAAAAATAATTTGTCATCAAATTTTAAGCTGTTGTTTTATTTATTTTTCATTTACTAAATAATATGAAGCTTCGCCAAATAATATCATCCAACTTGCAGTGTTTAAACCAATTAAAATATTCCCCTTATACAGAACCAAGCTTCATACTTCTTTTAGAATGTAATATTTTGTTACTTAGTGCCCTATTTAATAAAAACATTCAAAAATTGAAAATTCGAGAAAATTCTTAGATGAGATGGAGCAGAAAAGAATACCTACTTATCGTCCTCTAAGTGCTTGTTTGTCTTAATATGTAGATCAGAGGTAATTTCTCATGAACAATGTTTGTATGCGAACTGAACCAATGTGTATTATGAAAACTGGAAATTGAATTTAAAATATTGGAAACAACTCTCACATCTTCTTCTTCGTGTCAGCTTCACACCGTATTTGCCCAGTAACGAGCAATGTCTACAGCTCTTTGGTTTCCCGCAAAGAGATCATCCATGGAGCAGCTTGTCGGACAGGAAGGACAACACCGCAGGTGCTTCATTGTTTGCTGAGCTCCACACTCACATAGTGTAGAGTCCTCCCGTCCCAGAAATCCCCAGGTCAGCATGTTGGCCCGGGCTCTTCCAACATTGGTCCTCAATCTGTTCATGGATTTCCACACGGGCCACTCGAGGTTCTTTCCTGGAGGTAGGCTCTCTGCAGGCTGCACAAAGCTCTCCGGGCATTCCTCCTTCCGCATTTGCAATCTCTCCGCCACTGGATCCGAAGACACGGGCTGCACGGAACTAAGGAAGCTGTGACATTTTTTTCTCGGCTCAGATTGCGTAGAAATTGAAAGGTCATCTTTGAACTAAATGGTAAATAAGCCAAACAAGCACTGGGGGGACGTTATGACATGATTGGTGACTGAAAAGATAATGTTCTTTTACCTTGAGAATGATCCACGTTGGGGGCCCGGTAGATCCCAAGCTGTGAGCATCGTACTTCGATAGGCAGGAGATTCATCCAGATACATTTTGATGAAAAGTTTCCCTGGAAATCGTAGACTTCTGTTAACGATATTATAATAAAAGCAACTAAAATTGAATTTCTACGGACTCGAGAAATTTTTAGAAAAACTAAGAAATACAAGCGTGGTTCAAAAATAGATTTTGATTTGTATTTTATTTTTAAACTTGTTCAAAAACAAAACGGACGTTGAAGTGCTAAAGAAACTGGGAAACTTGTTATATTGATTATATATGTAACTAGAGTGACTCTTTGACAATTAGATTGGTGTAAGACTGACCACAAATACTGTAAAAAATAGTTCAAATTTCCAATGTCACCCTGTGGGTTTATGTTCATTTGAGATTGGTTTTTATATTGTAAGTCTGTTTGTCGGCATGCATTTTATATGAATTTAAAAAAATAATATATCTATGCAATTTTATAGATTATACAGGTATACCTATGTACCTACGTAGCTTACAAAAAAAAATTTGTAAATTGACTTAAAACTTTAAAAGCTGCGCATGAAAATGCAATTCACTTTGAAACAAAAATGGAATAATATTTCCAACTGCATTATTCTCTACAGTAGCAGTCGTTGGAAATATTGAAATGTTTCGAACACAGTGAACCACTCGTACTAGTGTTTAGTTCCCTATCTTCCATCATCATTGACTTAGCGCTGATCGCTCTTGGTAAACACAACCTGACCTGATTTTTACAGCTAATATGGTTCACACAGCTTATAATTATTATGGCCAATGACTCATAAAGAAAAACGCAACTAAGCTACAGATATAGTGTAAATTATTGCTTGCGTTTTTCCCCTTAGCTCGAAAAAGAGGAAACGGAAGACTAAGAAAAGTATGGTTGGATCAGATTGGTGAAAATGTGAATAAATGGGATATACGAGTTGAAAGTAAATGTAAAAGAAGGAAAATGCAACTCAGCTAAGTTATGTAAATAGGCAATGTAAATATTAAAATATGTATAAGTATTAGTTATAGGAATTATTTATTGTATTGGTGGGTAGGATTGATAATTGTGTGTAAATAGAGAAGTCTCTAGACTAAGTATTTCGAGAAGCCTTGAGCAAAAATGTGTTCCGGAGTGTTCTACTCTCTCAGTATAAAAGGGTGCAAGTTGTTTGCACTGACCAGTCTTATCTGCGAGCCCCACCAATACAATAAACAAATTCGACCAGTGAACTAAAACCAGTGTAATTAAATAAATCCAAGTGTTAAAAATAAATGTAAATTGTAGAATAAATTCAGTAATAAATAAATATTCAGAAAGAAGACAAGTATGTTTTAATTTAGAGACTATTTCGAACCAAAAACACTACAATCGTGTAACTTCTTGACCGCGTTACTCCCAAAGAGGTTGCATGCTGCGATTCGGGACCTATTTTATTTTGTGGTTAAGGGGGCCGGCCTCACACCAACCACTTTCAGTTGAAGTGGAGAATTCCTAGCTCCCGGAGGGGCTGGTTCTCATTTCTTGTGAAGGCTGACTAAAGCTAGGTTGTATTTATTTTGGGTTTGAAATAGAGACCGAAACGGGAAATGAACTTATTATAAAGAAGTGCTCATAACAAACTTGTAAGATATAGGATTTTCACATTTTCCAAGTATTTTCTCTCGTAGAAAACAAAAAAAAAGTTAATTTATCTAGTAAATCTTGTGTATTAATTTGTCACTTATTCAGTTTTACCTACAAGGTATCGATATCTTCGCAACTTAGATTGTAGATTATATGAAGACTACAGGGGAAGAACAAGGAATGTCAGTTGAAGAAAAATATTAGTAAACCAGAATTATAAATTTGAAATCATAGTTATTGCATGTCACAAACAACCAGAGTTACCGACATAAACTGTGATAGCGACTGTTGTTGCATTACAAATTTTGCAGAGTTTTAGATACACACAGATTTTACTTTATATTTACGAACTTATTTTTTTATTTTTGCTGACATTCCTTGTTTTTCCCCTGTAGTCTTCATATATATGTAGATCATAGACTATAGGTTAAAATATCAATGTATTAGAATTGACGATCATGTTTTAAAATACATATATATCGATGGATACTTATTTTCTAGTATTGAAATCATAACCATTAGACAATGCACTCGTATGAACACTTACAGGGCTGTGTTTGATCTATCTATATAATAATTATTTGTGTATTTTTTCACCTTGCATTCTACAAACATTATTTTTTTATTTTTAGGCGGGTTCTATTATGGTTGGTATGAGGCTGACCACCCATACTGTAAAAAATGGTTCACTTGGCCAATGTCACCCCTGTTTCAGAGAAGGTCGGCAAGAGTTGCAGGGCCTATGTTCATTTGAGATTGGGTTTTTTATATTGTAGGTCCACATGCGGCATGTGTTAGCGCGAAATTATACATGTCTGCTTGTGGGAATGCATTTAATATAAATCTTAAATGATATGTATCTTTGCAGCTTAGATTAGATTAGATTCTATTGAATTAAAACTGCGGTTTATTTATTTCACACAATTTATTTTAACGCTTTCGGTTCAGAGTTACATTTTCACAGTATAGTTCGACGGCTGAGATATTTCTCTAACTACATGGAATTTCGGTCCTTAATTTATACTAAAATTAAAGATCATTCTCGAAAAATGGAGAATCGCTACCTACCACCTTGCTAGATTTTACCAGAACATTCGATTAAACCAATGTCACAAATTATTATCAAATACAAACAATATGAATTAATATTTCGTGATGAATTCAGTGCAAATATTTTACGTACTTTTATTACTTCAGATGCGTGCTCTGTTTAAAAGCATATCAAATTGAATCATATGTTTAAATTGTCGATATAATTTTTTTATTTTTATTTAATCATGTTTTTCCCACCTCATGGGTGTATGTGCCTTTGTTACATGCTCATCCTTGTATTATTTTGTAATATTACGTGACAATATTCTCATTTAACAATGATTTTTTGTAGCAAGAAAAGAAAAATAAACTTTTCGATCTCCAAGCTCTCGCACATTCGCTTGTTTCACACAACGATCCATGATTACATAAATTAAAAAGACATGGGCTCATTATGCATCCCTGTCGTACGCCCTTGTATACATTAAAGTATTCACTGTACTCACCATCCACCCTAACGCATGACCCACTATTTTGTTAGATTGCGCCAATCGCATTTAAAAAAGTATTTTGTTCACACCATACATCTCTAGCACTCGCCACATCATACCTCTATCCACCGAGTCAAAGGCCATCTTGAGATTCACAAAGGCTGGACAGACTTTTTTACTTAGAGCAAGCGGTTTTCAACAATTTGTAGAAACGCAAATATTTGGTCCACAAATCCTTTTCAGGCATAAAGCCCGACTGAATTTGTGAAATCTTGGCCTGGTTGAATAATCTTACACTGTGGATAAGAATCTTTCACAACACTTTACCTTGCACACTAGAAGGCTAATCGGTCATAAGTTGCGGCAGTTCTTTTTATCACATTTACCTTTGTAAATTGATTAAATGATTGCCTCTCTTCAGTCTGATGTGACATCTTTTACCCTAATAAACAATTCGCACAGTTCTGTCATCCATTCTATCACACATTCCACGGCTGCTTTAATCATTTCAGCACTCAAACTTGCCGCTTTCCAATTCTTCAACTCTTTGATTACTTTTCTTACTGCCTCTTTCATTTTTTCTAGGGCATCCTCATCATCATACTCCCTTTTTTGTAGTTATTTCACTTAGATTCTAACCGAGAATCTCATTTATCCTGGTTCAGCCCAGGTCCTTCAGTTCTTGGTCGAAAAAATACTAAAAGCGCCTGCTTCATGTAGTAGTTCTTGGAGGGCTCAGAATCGCTATTCTGCTAAATTCCTTCCAACCTAAAGGCGACGTGATAGCGACTTCTGTCCAAAAATAAGGTGTACACGAATCGCTATCTCGTCGCCTTAAGGTCGTAAGGAGTTTAGAATATCGTTTCAGGAGTGCTTAAGAGATTGCAGTGGCGTATCGGTTTATGGTTTGGTTTATGTTTTGATAGAGACTCCGGTCCTGTTGTCAGAGTTGATGGTGATGTTGGCCGTCACTGGAATCGGCGGAGTGTTGAACTGCACCAGGACCAACTCGTACGTCACAATAGTGCCAGCTATCTGTCAAAGCAATCAAACAAATAATTAGTGTCTTTAGTGAGCGAATGATGCAACTGCTATGCGAAAGAACCGCCTTTTAGAGTTGATGAGATGTACACGTTTTATATAGGCACGCCTTTTCTGACAATGTATTCTCGCAAAGGCGCTTCACCACATATTTGAATGAAGAAGTATCTATTGTATTGTGGAAGTAGTGTACAGATATTGCGGAGGTATGTATCTTAAGGCATCTAGCAAAAAACTTCCCTGAATTCAAATACCTCAAAGAATCAGGAATGATAGTCTTAGCTTTTGGCACATTATATCACTCGTTTAATTGAATCCTAGTTTAAAAAACTCGTTGGCACTCCAACAAGTAACATGTACCTTCAGACTCTCTGAAATTTGTGGAGCGTCAAGCACAGGATCCCATGAAAAAAGCTGTTGAAGTGACTATTTTAAATACTTGATCACCAAAAACATTTTTTCTGGAGTGTTCAGACAAATCAATATTCATTTGATCCAAGTCTGTCTGTGTAAGAATGTAGTTACTGGAGACATTAACTCATACAAGAATGAAGGTACCCTGAAGCACTCCTGTATAGTGAATCGATGGTTGCAAACTGATTTTGAAGGAAATCTTTTCAGGAATTTTTAGGCACAGAAGAACTGCTTCTGAATTTCCAAAACAACAGTTATACTTACAGATAGGATGAGCCCTCTTGTTACGTGGAAGAAGTTGAGTCCTGTCAGTCCAACCTTGTCTGTGACGACTTGGTACAGAAACCTGTGCACCTGGGGACATATAAACATTCATTAGAAAAGTTAAGATTGTATAATGCCATAGGTTGACAAAAGATTATATGTCAATAGATCTCAGAAATGTTGTGATGATTATCATGACATGAAATCTAGATTGCCTACAATCAGGCGCATAATCAAATACAGAATGCGAACATAGAATGCGACAATGCCTTGTCGACGATACTTTACCCATTCAAACAGGGTTAGGTCGGGCAATGTCGAAATAGGCAATAATTATCAATATCTTTTCTTCTCGTGGAGTTCAAATCTCTTTAATTTTAGTTATAATCGGCGCTATGGCCAAGCAAGCCAAGATAGTAATCTCGATAGCGTATTTGAAAATAAACAATAACGCTGGTTCGATTCCCGTCAGGCCCCTTGACCTTAACTTTAACCCTGGTTAAAAATTTATCATAGGTTTATTATTAATTAATGAAAATAATAGATAATGAATTCTTAATTGATAATGTTGTTTCTAGCCATCCAAAAACAGGTATGTGAATTAATTTTCACAATTTTCTTTTAAGCTGCATGTGGATAAATATCGATTAAATAGATTATTGGATGTGGACTATTGCAGCAGCCAGGGTCCAGACCCACCTCAGTGCAGTAAGTCTCAGCAGGCACGGCGTACAGGACAGTGGCGGGCCTCTTGCTCTCAGAGTGCAGGGCGGCCGTGAGCAGAGACACGGCCAGGGAGCGGCTCAGCAGGAAGCTGAAGGAGAACGTGAAGTAGATCACGTGGGTCAGGCTCCACAGGTCACTGGACAACAACAGACAATGAAGTCAACATTCATGAAGTAGACAATGAAATGTGTCACCCAGTAACAGGTCCTTAGAAACCAAAAACGAAATGCAGAGTGCTTATTGTCTATCTACCCGACGGGGTAAAGTTACAGCAACAACCTTAGACAACAACATCAACACTATAGTCTAAACTCACGGAAGAGACAAAGAAAATGTGACGTCACGCAAAAAACCTCACACTACGCTCGGCAGAAATCGGAGCCAAGTCAAGTATCAAAAATCCGATCAGAAGAGTAAACACAGTGTCTGGGGAGCTTGCATATGCAGTTGCTGGTCCTCTCGCCTGGAACCGCCTACCTCATCATGTGAGAGAGCTAGAGGACCATGGGAAGTTCACTGAAGAATTACTGAAGCAAGCAAATTTCTGGCATCATTTGCACAAGCGCCCTTGGAGTGACAACATCACGGAACAGCGCTATAAAGAAATCACCAACTCATCATCACCCAGCTCTACTGCCTAAAGGTCCTTAGAAACCAAAAACGAATTGCAGATTGTTGTTTGCCGCAACGGCGTAAAGTTATAGGTCTAAATGACTAGGGTCCTTACCCCTTATCAACCAAAAACAAAATGAAGCATGCTTTTGATTAGCAACCTAACAGGGTGACGTTATATCTTTTCCTGATTTTTCGTTCCGACGCTATTAAGTTTGACCGGTCCGTAGCTCAGTGGTAACACTGCGGACTCTGAATGGGAAGGTTGTGGGCTCGAATTCCGGCGGAGCACAAAAAATATACCATTCATATTTTCTAATTTGCTCTTCGCTGGGTTGAAAAATTCATAAACCTTTACCAATGACCGGTCACCAAAGGTGCATCCAGCCTTATAGCAACTGGGTCTTGCTTGAGTATTGGCGCTTTGTAGCGACGACCAAGCTCGTACACCTCTGCGGCACTACAACACGTGTCATAAACCCCTAGAGTCTCTAGAATCTAGGGAGTCTCCCGCACAGGATTTCTTAAAAAAAAAAAAAGGTTTACGATGCTTTCGAACTACTTTCGAATTAAAAAAAATCAGCGCTATTGCCGATCTGTGTGTTAAAAAAAAATAAACAGCACTGGTTTCATCCCCATGCAGTCTGCCAGACGATAGCTTAAAGGCCTGTTGCACCAACCTCCAATCAATATTTGATTGACACATCTCCCCTTACCTGTAAAAATAAATTGATTCCACTCCCCACATGCGAAACCCTTCGGAGATAAAGCGGCAAGGAGTTACACTATATGTGTAGCTTTGTTGCGTTGCGTATCAAATTTTATGGCTTAATTCTGGTAAGGACCTCGGTTAAATATTTCTCGGAAGTGGATATGATGGGTATGAATTTGAACAGAAAAGATGTACATTAGCTGATTTACGGATATGCAACCAAACTTTTGATTTTGGGAGTTTAGTTCAACAGGCCCTTAACGTAGTATTTACGAGTAGTATACTTATCAATGGTTTTACAACTGAGTTAACAGATGTGATAGGTAATTTATAAGTAAAAACTATTGCAAAATTTTGAAAAATTTTCATTTACACCTGTGTTTTATTAGGACAAAATTGATTGGGAAATTTCATTTCTTGTCACGCAGTTTTGATACTCACCCATTCTTACTTTTTCCACATGTTAGCTTTGTAGGGTGTCCGTTACTGAAACAAAATATTTATTGTTCTTTACAAACTGATTTATTCCATACCTACTGTAAATATAAATATAAATGAATACAGCACATACTCTAGCGCATTGAACAGCTGCAGGCATATGAAGTAGAGGTTGTTGGCGAAGGAAAGAAGAACTATTTTATTGACCGCGTTGTCTATCAGCCTCACTAGCTCCGTCAACTTGAAGTATTCGATGCGGGCTGCTTTCCAAAATTGTTCTGGTAAATTCTGGAAATCGAAGAAAAACAATAATTACAGGAGAAAGGAAATGAATGTTCAAAAGTTTCGGCCAAATTAAATTAACTTGCGTGATTTCTCCCAACAAATCAAAAAATTGGTTTCATTTACGTAAACCAGCTGATGTATACCATATTTCCTTTTCAAATTCCATCATATTATAACCCACATCCGAGAAATATTTAAACGAACTCCTTACCAGAATTTAGCAATCAAATTTGATGTGTCAATCAAATATTGATTGGAAGTTGTTGCAACAGGCCCAACAGTATTTTTCGTAATCATTTGATTTTTAGATGATCCACAGCTCATCGTTCTTTTTTACATGGAAAATTCCCTTTAGACTGCAAATGAGCCATAGATTGTGTGTTAATAGAACTGTAATAGGTAATCAATTGAAAACCCAAGTTATATCCCACGAACCAGCAAAATGAACCACTCTCGATATGTGCTGTTTGTTCCATGAGAAACTCAACAGGATTGCCTTGGATAGGGAGGAATGGCAAAAAAAGGATGAACATTGCAACAATCCTAGGATTGACACATTGTAGATTTAATGAAGTTTATAATCTTTTACATCATTCATCAGAATTACATGCCCGAATTCACTCCGGCAATAATGCTTTTTTTGGCCTTAGAGGGCTATGCTCAAAATGACTATCCCGCTCCACAAAATTCAAGGTGTACACTTTCATTGTTCGGCCAGTTGTGTTGTGCGGATGCGAAGCCTGGAGTTTGACTCTAATCTAATCTAATCTAATCTAATCTAAGCTGCAAAGATATATATCATTTAAGATTTATATTAAAAGCATTCCCACAAGCAGATATGTATAATTTCGCGCTAACACATGCCGCATGTGGACCTACAATATAAAAACCCAATCTCAAATGAACATAAGCCTTGCAACTCTTGCCGTCCTTCCCTGAAACAGGGGTGACATTGGCAAAGTGAACCAATTTTTTACAGTATGGGTGGTCAGCCGCATAACAACCTATAGGTCAAGGAACATACATGACAAATTACATTTTTAAAATCAATAAACAACAATATACCTATACATTGACATAAAAAACTAAATCACAAAACCAATTTTACTTTAACAAACCCCAGCCGCCAACATCACAGATCAACCGCCATTTCTTTCTATCCTTACATACTTCTTTCATTTCCTCCAGAGTCATAACCTTCTTCATACAAGCTCTTCTTTCATTATGACTCTGGATATTCCATTCATTCGCAATTTCGGATATTTGGTCCATCCATACCTTTCTCGGTCTTCCTCTACCACGACATCCATCTATTCTACCAACATATACTTTCTTCGTCAGTCTTTCCTCATTCATTCTCTCCATATGCCCAAACCATCTTAACAAACTTCTTTTAATCTTCACTTTCACACTTTCTCTTGCACCACATTCTTCTCTTACAAAATCATTCCTCACCCTGTCACTCCGTTTTTTCCCAATCATACTTCTTAGAAAGTCCATTTCAACAGTATGGACTTTACTAATTTCACTTTCATTCACCGTCCAGGCCTCGCTTCCATACATCAAGGTGGGTAAAAGTATGCCACTGCGTACCGCCAATCGAGCATTTTTTGATATGTTTTGATTTTTGGCGATACAAGCTGTGGCACCCAGTACACACCTGCCCTTCATTACTCTTCTTTCAAATTCACCGGTCATTCTTCCATCTTTTTCAAACATACTTCCCAGGTATACAAACTCATTTACGACATCAACATTCATTCCATTAATTTTAAATTCATAATTCATACTTTCATCATCTCTTTCAAAAATCAATACTTTCGTCTTACTTGCATTCAACTTCAGATGGTTACCTAACAAAGCTTCATTCAATCTAGAGAGCATTGTTTGCAATTCTACTGCTGAATCAGAAACAAGAACTGCATCATCTGCATACAGTAAAACACTCACTTTGCTCTCTCCTATCGTCAATCCACAATCATTAAGTCGAGCATCTCTAACACACTTGTCCATGACTATGTTAAATAGCCATGGACTCATCACACATCCTTGCCTCACACCCTTATAAACTTCAAACCACTCACTATACTCACCATCAATACGAACACATGCCTTACTATTTTCATAGTTTGCATGCACCGCACCTAGGAGAGCCCCATTCACTCCGTATGCTTTCAAAACATCCCATAACATACCTCTGTCTACTGAGTCAAAAGCCTTTTCCAGATCTACAAAGGCCGTGAACAGCTTCCGCCTCACCGACAATTGTTTTTCAACAAGTTGTCGTAGAGTAAAAATCTGATCAACACAGCCTCTACCGGCCATAAAGCCGGACTGTATATCGGAAATCCTTTCACTAGTAGTCAGAATCACATTTTTTATAATCACCTTACAGAAGACTTTTCCTGGTATACTGAGTAGACTGATTGGTCTGAAGTTCTGACAGTCTTTTTTGTCCCCTTTACCTTTGTAAATGGGAACAATGACTGCCTTCCTCCAATCCATCGGTACTACTCCTGCATTCACACAAAGCTTACATAATTCGTACATCCAATCTATCACGCATTCACCTCCTGCTTTCAACATTTCACCATTTATTCCATCAAACCCAGCAGACTTTCCATTCTTCAAACATTCAATAGATACTTTTATTTCCTCTTTCAAAATCCTAAATTCATTCTCTTCTGTCATTTTTCTAAACAAAATTCTTTCGCCCCGACCAAAAATCCCTTCAAAATATTCTTTCCATCTCTTACATACTTCATCATTCTCCCATACCATCTCACCAACAGCACTTTTGATTCCTGGGGTGGTCAATGCAGAATCTTTATTCCTAATGGTACCGACCCATCTCCAGAATTCCTTCCTACTGTCGGTGAAACTTCTGTTCATTTTTTCATCAATCTTTCTCTGTTCATTCGCTTTGCTTTCATAAACTACATTCTTCGCCATTCGCTTGGCTATCTTATATTCATCTTCTAGCTTTCTATCATTCCTGTCGTTCAGCCACTTTTTGTAACATTCCTTCTTTACTTTCACAGCCTCTTTTACTTTAGCATTCCACCAGGCATCCCCTTTTAATCTTCCACCTTTCGTTTCTCCACATACTTTTCGAGCACATTCAATCATTCTTTCTTTCATATCCTTCCACATGCTTTCAATATCTTTTTCATTCACATTCTTTTCAAGTTCATTCACACTTAACTTTTTTTGTATTTCTGATTTATACTTCACTTTCACGTTTTCATCACTCAGACTTTCTACTTTTATTCTTGGCTTTCTTACTTTCTTTTTACGTTTCTTCTTTCTTACTTCTCCAATCATTATTTTAGCGCATAAGAGATAGTGGTCACTGCATATTTCAGGCCCGCGATAGACACGGCTATCTCTTACGGCTCCTCTCAGTCTTTCATCCACACAGATGTAGTCAATGATTGTGCGACTTCCCACAATCTGCCTTGTGTACAGATGCACATCCTTGTGCCGAAACCATGTGTTTGATGCAAAAAGGCTGTGCTCTGCACACAAAGCTATCAGGTGTCGCCCATTATCATTGACTACACCTCGTCCACTAGGACCAACAATTTTCACACATTCATCTCTTTGCTTACCTACCCATCCATTCATATCACCCAAAATTATAATGAATTCATTCTTCTTACTTTCACGCACAGCTGCATTCAACTCGTTCCAAAAATTCATTTTCACCTCCATACATTCTGAATCTACAGGAGCATAACAGGCCACTAAGAAAATTCTCATCTTGCTTGTTTTAAATTTAACAATCAAGATTCTTGGGGAGACTCTTTTGTAACCCGTTATGCATCCTTTCACATTTTCACTAACGATCACGCCAACACCTTGTCTTTCATTCCCATCTTCTACACCTGACCAGATATACAATTCACCATTCATTAGTACTTTTTCACCATTCCCTTTCATTTTTGTCTCTGTCACACCCATCACTTGTATTCTCTTTTCATTCATCACAGTCACAATTTCCTTCTCCTTACACTCATTCATTCTTCTGACATTCCAAGTTCCAATCACCCATTCATTCTCTCTGAGCAAGTTTCTGGCGGTGTCTCTGCAAAGTGGGACTGAGCCTATGTTGGCGTACATAGGCCTTATTTAATACAAAAACTAAATAAAATATAGGTATCAAATAATACTCGTAACAACAATAAAAATAAAAAATAATAATATTAAAATTATCAAAAAATTTAAAAAATAAATAAATAAATTATTATTAAGATCATTATATAAAATTAATTAAATCCTAATCCTAATCGGGGTGTCGGCTTATGTCAGGATGATGTTGATGTTAAAGTTGGCGTTGCCGGAGTAGCTCCTGGCGGGCTACGTGGGTCCTCGCCCATGCCCGCGTCTCTACGCTGGGCCCCCTCGCCGTGCAACACCCAGCCTTCTGTAGCTTGGCACTCCTTGGGGTTCTCATCAGAGTTGTCGTCGCAGTCGTCCTCCTTGTCACACACCCAGGTGCAGGGAATGCAGCGCCCGTTGGCGCACTGGAACTGACGGGCGGAGCAGCCGGTGGTGTCAGATATGTGTCCAGCGCCAGCAATCACGTAACAAGTCCCAGAACACAGTGTACAAAACGAAAACACAAACCACACATTACATCCAAAACTCAATGCGGGGGCAGACTGCCTCTCGTTGGAATACATGTCGAGAATCCCGCCACAATTCACTATTCACACTTTTGAATTTTTGTTTGGAATAGAATACACAGCTTGAATTTTATTTGAATTTGGAACGCGTAAGCATCGGTGAAACGTCAGACGTGATTTTGAGGTTAGTCGCACCGTCCTCATTGTCCATAAAACAATGTCCTCATATTTGTTTTAAAATTCTTAATTGATTGACTACAGCAGAAGACAGGAATACATTACAATAAATTACTGTTATTTTAACATTTTTAACACTGTTTCTGTTGTAGAAATTAATTAATTGTCGGACTGCGTTTACAATCAGCTGACACCGCGAGTAGGTAGTTCGTTACCCTCAGTTCGTTACTACTCAGAAACAAGAAAAATCTCTCCAGGTCTTTGAGAACAAAGTGCTTCGTGGCATTCTCGGACCTGTATTTGAAGATGACAGGTGGCGTATCCGGACCAACGCGGAGCTGATGTCCGTGTTTCAAGATCCAAACATAGTGTCGGTAATGAAATCAAGAAGACTCTAGTGGGCCGGACATGTAGCACGTGCAGAGGACTCCAGGATCAACACCTTCTCTCAGGGTCAGTCTCCCCTCCACTGACCACGCCCTGTATATCCATCCCATCCGGGGATGTGTCACAGGACTCGCATGCAAAAGTTATGTGAGATGCGCGTGGCAGAAGCCCCCTTCCGTGAAGCTACACTTTCCCAAGTGTTTACACAAAGCAAAGGAGGCTCAGAAAAGAAAAGAAGTTCTGGGAGTGAGGGAATCATGGAGGGAAGCAGCACAAGACAGAGTCTTATGAGCCGAAGGAAGTAAAGTAAGTATACTCTTTTACATTAACTGTCAATAATTACGTCGATTTTGATGTGTATCCCAATTTATAAGTAGTGAAAAATTTCATTTTCCTGCCCAACGATCGGTTTTTTATTTCTTGTGATGGACTATAAAATCTTGTCGGTACTAAAAAATGGTGTAAGAAAGTATGAACATTTGTGTACCTTCCCGGCAATCATCTCTAACCGTTCATTGAGCTCCTTGAAGCGATCCGACAGCCCCAGGCTTATCATCATGATGAACAGATCCATGAAGTTCCAGGTGAATGTCGCCAGGATGTTTACTATCTGAAAAACACAACTACCTAAGAATTTAAACAAGTTTTTTTAAAGTAAAACTATCCTCACGTATGCCTCCCAAATCTGGGCACTGGCCACGCATGAATAAACAAACGAATGCAATCAACCTCTTTGTAAGAAGAATTCTTCGCCTGATGTATGGTCCAGTAAAGGACAGGAACAAATGGCGAAAAACTTACAACTCTAAAAACTATATGGCATGCAGTAAGACGTTGATGTTTCCCGTCCACTAAAAGCAGATCAGACTGCATTGGCTAGATTTCATTTAGGGAATGAATTTTTACGTTTTACAGGTTCAATTCAATAAAAACTTCGGTTAACTTATTTTTGATACGGTTCACATTTGGTGCGTTCGCAGAGTTAACAATTGTACTATATTGCTCGATAGCTCCGATACAAATCTGACGCTACAGACAGTTTTGGCCCTTTTATATGTCATGGCATAATGATGGTTCTTGAAACATACGTGATTTTGACAGAATATTGTATTTAGAATATTCGAGCAAATACTCACTCTATCAAACAAATACAAGTACAATTATTTAAACACCTATATCTAGACACACAGCAACACTCACACAATCAAACATTCGTAATATAATCATAGGATGCTGGAAAGGATGGTTGGGGTGATGGTTTGACGGGGAGACCCTTGAGATCAAGGATGGAAAGTGTGACTGAATGAGGAAGGCGTTGGACAGGCAGTGGTGGCTGCGGTTGATCAAGATGCCCAAGATGATGATGATGATATGCTGTAGCTCACCTGCGCTATGATGGCCTTCCACAAGGCATATTCAGTGAAGGAGAAGAGCTGCGAGAAGGACTGCAGGAAGTAAGACTCGTTAATGTTAGTTCCCCTACCGCACTCCTGCGCTACTGCCACTCCGGATATGATGCTCAGGCAGTGCTCCACTAAAGTATCAAGAAAAGACAGTTTAATTATTATATTTTGTATTGTTTGTGTATTAACACTGTGAAAATTCATTTTGTTTCAATTTATAATTTTTGGATGAAATTTTTCAAGCAAAACACTGTTTATTTTCACTATAGACTTTATTTAAAAGATTAAAATCTTTAAAACAAAATTACCTGATGATGACCTTCTAGGTCGAAAACGTTCGTAATTTTGTTTTAAAGATTTTAATCTTTTAAATAAAGTCTATAGTGAAAATAAACAGTGTTTTGTTTAATTATTAGTTCGTAGGTACTATGACGGAAAGTGGGCCGAACGTGTAGAACGTGCAGAAGACTCTTGGTCTTATTTATTGTAAATTTAAAGCATGTTCACCATACTTAGCGTTACAGAAAGTGTCAGACAGTAAGCCAGATAGAACTTGGCGCGCAGGGAGGTTTCCTTGTTGGCGGGTCGTCACCTGATGAGCTTGCGCAGTCTGATGTCCATCCTGGGCCTCTTGGTCCTATTGAACGTAAATTTAAAGCATGTTCACCATACTTAGCGTTACAGAAAGTGTCAGACAGTAAGCCAGATAGAACTTGGCGCGCAGGGAGGTTTCCTTGTTGGCGGGTCGTCACCTGATGAGCTTGCGCAGTCTGATGTCCATCCTGGGCCGCTTGGTCCTATTGAACGTAAATTTAAAGCATGTTCAGCATACTTAGCGCTACAGAAAGCGTCAGACAGCAAGCCAGATAGAACTTGGCGCGCAGGGAGGTTTCCTTGTTGGCGGGCCGTCACCTGATGTGCTTGCGCAGTCTGATGTCAATCCTGGGCCTCTTGGTCCTATTGAACGTAAATTTAAAGCATGTTCACCATACTTAGCGTTACAGAAAGTGTCAGACAGTAAGCCAGATAGAACTTGGCGCGCAGGGAGGTTTCCTTGTTGGCGGGTCGTCACCTGATGAGCTTGCGCAGTCTGATGTCCATCCTGGGCCTCTTGGTCCTATTGAACGTAAATTTAAAGCATGTTCAGCATATTTAGCGCTACAGAAAGCGTCAGACAGCAAGCTAGATAGAACTTAGCGCACGGAAGTTTCCTTGTTGGCGGGCCGTCACCTGATGTGCTTGCGCAGTCTGATGTCCATCCTGGGCCTCTTGGTCCTATTGAACGTAAATTTAAAGCATGTTCAGCATACTTAGCGCTACAGAAAGCGTCAGACAGCAAGCCAGATAGAACTTGGCGCGCAGGGAGGTTTCTTTCTTGGCGGGGTTTCCCCTGATGTGCTTGCGTAGTCTGATGTCCATCCTGGGCCTCTTGTGTTCGTCCTCCGCCATGGCGCGGCCCAGGGAAGGCCAGTGGGAGGCCAGCTGGAGGAACAGGGCCATGGACACACAGCAGCTGCCGAAGAACATCAGACTACCTGCGGGAGAACAAGTGGACAAGGTTAAGAGTAGACTAAGAGGTGCCTGTTGCACCAAACTCCAATCAACATTTGTTTGATAAATTCAATTTGATTGCTTAATTTTGGCAAGGACAAGGCTTGGACCGGTCCGTAGTCCGTAGTGGCAACACTTCGGACTCGTAAATGGAAGGTTGTGGATTCGGATCCCGGCGGAGCACAAAAATATACCATTTATGTTTCGAATATGCTCTTTGCTGGGTTGAAAAATTCATAAGCCTTTACCAATGACCGGTCACCAAAGGTCCATCCAGCCTCACAGCAACTGGGTCTTGCTTGAGTATTGGCGCTTTGTAGCGACGACCAAGCTCGTACACCTCTGCGGCACTACAACAAGTGTCATAGACCCCTAGAGTCTTTAGAATCTAGGGAGTCTCCCGCACAGGATTTCTTAAAAAAAAAAAAAAAAAGGACCTCTGTTAAATATTTTTCGGATGTTCGTAATAAAATGATGTATTTTGAACAGGAAGCGTTATTTTCATCAGCTGGTTTACGTATAGTCAACCAAATTTTTCATTTGTTGAACAGAATGTCATCTGTCTGTCTGTGTTGTTTTTAGCCACATTTCCCCGCTATTTACAATGTACCGAGTTCATGATTGTAACAACACAATTTCTTACTTACTTGTTTTGTAGATATCGGCATCAAAAATGATGAGCTGCAAGGCAGACATGGTGCTCAGAGTGCCAAAAGCCGTCATGGTGACAACAGAATAGGCAACCGGCCAACGCCACCATGTGAACCTGAAATATCAGGAGGTAGAATCATATTGTTGCAAGTACAACTTGCAACTCAGATTATATTAGACATAAATGATTGGAACAGCTACTTTTAATCTTTTAGATGAATTTGTTTATTTGGGAAGAAAGTTTCAAAGACGTGAAAGAATGATTGGTGAATTAGAAAAACAAATCATCAAGTGATGAAAGAATGACTGGTGAATTTGACAGAAGAATCAAAGAGCGATGGAAGAATATGAATGCAGAATCATATGGTGATGGACGAATGACTGGTGAGTTTGAAAGAAGAATCAACAAGCGATGGAAGAATGTATGGTGAATTAGAAATAAGATTCATTGAGGGATGGAAGAATTACTGGGGAATTTGAAAGAATGGATCATCAAGAGACGGAATAATGACTGTTGCATTGCATTGAAAAAAAAATTTCTCATCATTTTAATTGACCACCTCAAAAGTATGAAAATTAGAAAAAAATCATAAGAAAAGAATGCGTAAGAGAAAGAGTGAAATGAAGATAATAAATTCACTATATGTGCTGCTTAGTTGTGTCGCGTTTGCATCATATAATAAACTTACTTTAGATGAAGGGCATTTTGCTTCAGCACTCCAGACACTGGCAAAAGACCAAAACACTGTCCGACTATCAGTATCGGTCCAATAGCTCTGTGGAACGTATCAGCTGCCTTTAGGGACAACTCTGCTTTCTTCTTCCTGAGAGGAGAGTCGTATTTGGCAGGGAAAATCTCTAAAAGAACAATAATAGTTAAGTTAAAACGTCAAACGTATGAATAATTGTCATATTTGATATTGAACTTCTTGATAATGTCAGTAAACAAATTGAATGGATTCTCACCGTTGAATGCAGCGTATCTTGGTGCCGTCGATTTCTTTTCCAAAACATACATTGGCCTTAAAAAAAGATAAATCATATTGTTAAGAATATGTGTTTGTCTGTCTGTGTGTTTTTTACTTGTGTGAGTGTGTCTGCGTCTCTAGATGTAGGTATTTAAATAATTATATTTGTATTATTTTGTTCGATGGTGGTTGTTGATTGTACAAATGTTATTTATTTTGTATGCTCCTTGACTATGCTGTAAAAAATGGTTCACTTTGCCAACGTTCACTTCCCTGTTTCAGGGAAGGTCGGCAAGAGTTGCATGGTGTGTGTTCATTTGATATTTCGGTTTTTATGTTGTAGGTTCACTTGCGGCATGTGCAAGCGCGAACTTATACCTACGTGTTTGCTTATGAGAATGCATATAATGTGAATCCCCAAAGTAGCATATCTTTGCAACTTAGATTTGATTTAGATTAGATGGTGTGAGCATTTGCTAGAATCTTCTAAATATAATATTCTGACTAAATCACGAATGTTCCAGTTCTCGATGTTTCGAGAACCGTCCTTCTGTCATACCAACCACAAAGTGCTAAATCTATCTGTAGCGCAGACTTGTATCAGAGCCGTCGAGCTGAACAATTAAAAAGTCACTCTGTAAACGAACCAAATGTGAACGGAATCTTAATTCAAAATTTGTTGAAATTAATTGGCTGATGTTTTTCTTAAATTGAACCCGTAAATCGTAGCAATATTAATACACCTTTGCAACTTAGATTATAGATTATTACCTTGGTATAACATTTTGAGAAGTGACTGGATGCACCCAATTGGACCCCCTACGTAAACTCCCGGACATTTTGAAAAAAAATATATTTATATTTTTCTCAAAACTCAAAATTGAAACTGTTTTGCAGCGAGTTTTCTGTGCACTTGAACATGTTCCTGGTACAATTGCGTTGTGCATTTTTCCTTTGTTGACCGCAAATGACAGAATAACAAATGATGTTTGCCTGCCGGGGCGTCGACAGCATATTTTTGCCGCCATTGACAACAGCTCACTATCGACGCAATCTTTTTCAAGTTCTGTTGTACCAGTTGATCGAAGATAATGGTTGTAAAATGCATTAAAAGACATGTGAAAATCAGATTGGCAGTTCAAAGGAACGACATACAATCTTCAATACTTAACATAGCGTCTGCTTAGTGCTTGTTTGTCTTATGTCCATTGAAGGTAATTTCACATGAGCAATGTTTGTATGTGTACTGAACCAATGTGTTTAAAATATTAAAATATATTTATAAAACATTCCTCGACTACTTAAAGATTGGCTGGTTTACGGGTTCGTAGTCTTGTGGTTAACTCGTAAATAGAAGGCCGTGGGCTCGAATCCCGCTGATCGCAAAAAATATACCATTTATATTTTCAAATATGCTCTTCTCTGGGTTGAAAATTCATATACATTTACCAAAAACCGGTCACCAAAGATCCATCCAGCCTTACAGGAACTGGGTTTTGCTTGAGAATTGGTGCCTTCTACAACGACAACCAAGCTAGCAGAGGGCTCTTGAGATGTAATTCACACAAAAACAGCGCTCAACAAATAGATCATCCTAATATTATTATTATACTACTTTTACTTTTTTAAGTTTTTTTCTTCTTCTTTATGGTACTATTGCACCAAACTCCAATCAAATTTGATTGCTTAATTCTGGCAAGTGCCTCGGTTAAATATTTCTCGGAAGTGGGTAATAATATGACGGATTTGAACAGGAAATATGATGTACATCAGCTGATTTACGTATCCGCAACCAAATTTTTTATTTGATGCGAGAAATCACACTCAATTTTGATTTTTGTCCGATTGGAGTTTTATACAACAGGCCATGGAGTCCTTACAAATCCATGCAACAGGCCCTATGTGTCCTGTCAGGTCCCCCTAACGTTGGTGATCATCTCGGTGAACATGTCCTTGTCCTGCGTCGTTCGGCACACATCCTCAACACTTCGGATGCCGATCCACTCCCTTATATGTATTTCTAAGCCAGGGGTGGAAGTCTTGACGGCCGTCGGTTGATCTTACCATACCTATGTATTTGAAAATAGAAAAGATTAAACAATAGATGTGTATCAACAGCTGATCCATTTTACATGGAACAGTGATCAGCTGACAGCTGTTCAGGGACCGCCATGTTTTATTCCGTCCTATCTACAAACATGTACGGTAAGATCTACCGACGGCCGTTGAAACTTCCCTTCAGGGCTCAAAGTCTCATCACAACGGTAATTCTTACCTACTGAATGTGGGTAATATTTTGTATGAAGACAATAAACACCGCCACCTAAAACTTTCTCCAGAATCCACATTTGTAATTGTATATCTGTTAGTTGTCTTTTTTAAAATGGTGTGATAATTCCTTGACTTATAGGTTGGTATGAGGGTGACCACCCATAATGGCACCCCTGTGCCAGAGAAGGTCGGCAAAAGTTGTAGGATTTATGTTCATTTAAGGTTTGAATTTTATTTGTAAGACACATTCAGCATTTGTAAGCGCAAACTACACGTGTTTGTTTGTGGGCATGCATTCGAGAGCTTTAAATGAATCTATTATTGCAACTTAGATTATAGTGTGATTACATCTAAAGCGCTCGAGGAAATAAATCAACTCGTGAAGAAAAACTTGATATATTTTTTTTCCATTATTAATTTAATTTTAGTGTAATTATTCTATTTAATATTTAATGATGTTTCTTTTTATGTTTTGGTTGTGAGCTCGCAGACATCTTGGCTTGTGATGTTCAGCCTCACTCCCTGGGGCATGTTGTTGAACTGAACCAAGACAAGCTCATATGTGACCACAGTGCCGGCAATCTGGAAACAATAAATAGAACATGAAAATAGTTTCAAAGTTATCAAATATCAGCAGAGACATTTGGTAAATGAATTGTGCTTATTTAGATTCAAAACAATTAAAACGTTTTTAAATATAAAAAGATGTACACGTTCATCGAAATTATATGAACTGAAATATTCTTATCAATACATAAGTAGATTTTAAGCCCTCAATAATTGATTTTAAGCTCTCAATAAGTTGATTGTAAGCCCTCAATAAAAAAGTAGATTTTAAGATCTCAATAAGTTGATTTTAAGCCCTCAATACATAAGTAGATTTTAAGCCCTCAATAATTGATTTTAAGCCCTCAATAAGTAGATTTTAAGCCCTTAATTAGTTGATGTTGAGCCCTCAATAAGTTGATTTTAAGCCCTAAATACATAAGTACATTTTAAGCCCCCAATAATTGATTTTACGCTCTCAATAAGTTGATTTTAAGCCCTCAGTAAGTAAATTTTAAGCCCTTAATTAGTTAATTTTGAGCCCTCAATAAGTTTATTTGAACCAATGAAATGATTAGACAAATGATCTCAGAATGAGTAAAACGATAGAAAAAAACTCGATTGTAACATAAAGTCATTTAATTATAAGGAAATTGTTTTATAAAAACTACTCGTATCTTCCTTGACTGATAGGTATTCCTTGACAGATGGGTTGGTACGCGGCTGACCACCCATACTGTAAAAAATGGTTCACAATGGTTCATGCGGAATGTGTAAGCGCGAAATTATGCATGTCTGCTTGTGGGAATGCATTTAATATGAATCTCAAATGATACATATATTTGCAGCTTAGATTTAGATCTGAAGTTTTTAAGGACGCTGCGGAAAACATCCGATTATTTGGGGAGCCGCAAACCGAAATAGATTAAGAGCCTTTGGTCTAACGCTAGATATTTTTCTCAAAACTTTACGTCGGCGCATGGTTTCAGTACCCGTAGTACGAGTTTTTTCACAATATTAAGTATTGAGTATTCGAGAAAAATGTATGTGAACTTGTAAAGCACCTCTGGCAAAAAAAGTTTCAGACATTTTTCTCGAATCCTCAATACTTCGAGTATTGTGAACAAACTCGTACTACGGGTACAAATGTAAATATTTACCGTGAGCACCAATCCTTTAGTCACATAGAAAAAGTTGAGTCCAGTTAAGGCCACAATGTCTGACGTCACTTGCTCCACAAACCGTAGAACCTGAAACAAAGTTAAAAAAAAAAAATCATTATTTCAATGTCGATTTGGAGACAAAAGTTGTTGTTTGATTGTAATGAAACTTTCTGTACAATAAAATTACGTCATTTAGCAACATAATTTCACTCTTAAATTAAAATGCAGCGTAATTTTTTTGTTCTCACACATCAGTGGCCCACTTTATTATACTCGTACCTATATTCGTCCGCACGCCTTCCAAAAGCGCCCTTGGAGTGGCATTGAGTCAAGAAACGGCGCTGATAAAGAAATCATAATCAAAAGCTTTTCGGTACCCTGAGTACGAGTTGCAAAACTTGAGTAAAGAAAAGTCAACGGAAAAGATTAAAGAGTGGTTTTCCCCAAAATCTGCCGTTTTTGTTTGTTTAAACTTGGTTTTCTTCATCACTGTAACTCTAAGACCATAAAGTGTTCCCAGATTTTGGGAAAAGTCACTCTTTAATACTTTACTTTACTCAAGTTTTGCAACTCGTACTAAAGGTACAAGACAACGGCTGTTTACGCGTTTACACGAGCAAATCATCCAAAACATTATGGATGAAGAGGACTTACTTCGACACAATAAGAAGCAGACGGCACCGCGAACAAGACAGCTGCGGGTTTCCTGGCGGCGGAGTGCAGGCTGGCGGCGCTCAGGGAGACGGCGAGGGACCTGCCCATCAGGAAGCTGAAGGAGAAGCCGAAGTAGATGGCGTGGGAGAGTCCGCGGAGGGGTCTACAGAACAAGGGGAACATAAGGATAAAGGAATTATGTTTGCGAAGAAATTAAAAACAAGACAATACCAATAGGGTAATTGCAGTGGTGGGGAATACGATGGAAAATACGTTAGTTGTGTAGAGCAGGGGCGTCCATCCATACAGGCACATGCGCCTAATAGGTAGGCAATATATTGTAGAAAACGCATTTAAGTTTGATATTGAGATTTAAAATTTAAGCTTGATTGGAGCCATCGTTAGCACTTCAGTCAATTTCAAATGAGTTATTTTAAAGAAATGGGAGAAAATATTTATTCTGCAATGCATTTACCTATACCCTATGCACGCGTCTGGTGTAAAGTAGGTACATTTCAAGGAGCACAGCCAAAAATTTAAGTAGTAAAAATAAAGATTTCATCGATAATTTTATAAAATAAAATGCCGAGAATTTCAGCCCCGCTAAAGCACAGCGCGGTCGGCTAGCCAAGCCGTGACGTCACTGGACCTGTCTGGCTACCTTTGGCCCTCGGCACAGTATCATGAAATACATACTATTCGAAGGTCCAGTGACGTCCACCTAAATAAAAAAAATGTTGTGATTTATCGTAAATCGAAATTGAGCAAATTTTAAAGAGCAAAAAATTCAAAACTACGCGAGATAATTTTTTCTGTCTCCTCTTCCTGCTCCATCTCACAAAGCCCTCTGTCTGACAAGTTCCTCGTATTTGAAAGTTTCTCATTCTTTTGTCGAATTGCTACAAATATGAATGAACGGGATAGCTGTTATGAGCACAATAGCATGAGAGAAAAATGTACAATGAAATATTGTTGTTCTCACTTGAGGCTGTTGAAGAGCTGGAAGCAGATGAAGTAGAGATTGTTGGCGAACGAGAGGAGAACTATCTCATTGATGGCCTTATCCACGCGCCTCACCAGGTGAGAGAGCTCAGAGAACTCTTGTCTTCTTGCGCGCCAATACTGAGGAGGTAGGTTTTAAAAATGATATCAAACAAGTTGGTATTGTTATGTAAATATAAATATTGAAATAAGTATGGGTAGTTATAGTTATAAGAGTCCTCATAGGTATAGGTAGGTAGGATCGATAATTGTGTATAAGTGTAGAATTCTCTAGGCTAAGTAGGTATTTGTTATAATTATAGGAATACTGTATTGCATTGGTAGGTAGGATTTTGGTTGTGTCTAGGTAGTACGTGAAACATCGAGAAGTAATAATTACTCTGGAACCGTCTGGCGACTTTAGTTCTGGATCATACTGCTCTGAAGAGTATAAAGGTGCGAATGGCCTGCAGAGCGGGCCAGTATCATAGCGACTAACAAACACATCGAAGCCATCTGATCAGTGAACCGAAACCAATGGAATAATTGAGAAAGTAGTGTGAAAATAAATTTTGTAACAGTGTAAAATAAATAACTATTGAAGAAGACCTGTGTATTTTTAATTTGAAGACAATTGAACCCTAATTTCGTAACAGTATACTGCTATGCAGTTTTCTCTAGGTTGAGGTCACAGTTGGACGTGTTTGGAGGATAGGAAAGATATAGAAATTTGTATGAAAAACACTCTACTAGTATGGAAGTAAGGAATGGAGGTAAGTGCGCTTGTACAATCCATAAGTCGAAAGGAATAATGTTTTTGCAGTTAGTCCATAAAAAATCTATATTTCTTGGACCAAGTTTTTTGTATTTTTTGTATGGTTTGTGCATTAACCACAATGAAAATTCATATTCGATCTCTCCTAAATTTTATAAAATCAAAACACTGTTAATTACAAAACGTTAAAACACATTCAACACAAAGTTAAGCACATCAAAATAAAATGAACAAATCGATTCAAAATAAAACAGTCTTTTATAATAATTGATTTGGTCCTATGAAAATTCGTAGAGACCAAAGTTTTTTGTATTTTAAATTAACGAGAAACAGTTTTGTATTTTACATTTTAAAGATTTATAAAAATGACGGTTTTTACTAGGTCACTCGTTTATTTAAAAGTTCAAAAACTTCCTCAAAAAATTGCGGTATTTTTTATAGCCAGACAGCGAAAATCGCATGCTCTATTGTGACTACTTGATTGTAAAGACTCCATCAGGTCGCAAGTCAGTAGTGTAAGGAGATCTTCAACTATGATGGAGATGTATGAAAGCTTGCACACAGATTGTCCGGTAATCCATAGACAATCTGGGCAGAATGCATTGTGTCTGAAATGTGCCTTACACTTACAGCAGTTACAGCATACCTGTCCAATGATGGCGTCCAATCGTTCGTTTAGTATCTCGAACCTCTCAGTGAGTCCCAAGCTCACCACTATGATGAAGAGATCCATGAAGTTCCAGTTGAAGGTTGACGAAATGTTGACAAACTACAACAAAGCAATCCAATTGTGGCCTCAATAATAGAAAATTAGAATAGCTCATCCCAAACATCGAATAAGATTAGATCAATCTGTCACGGCAACTAAAAAAATATTCGTTTGCTTTTCGACGACTTTCCCTGAAGGGGTTGCATGTGGATTCTATTTTTTTCACAAGTCTTATGCTTACCACTTCAATCCAAGAACGACTTACCTGCTCCCGGGAAGGTTTGTTTCATTTCTTGTGATGACTTTATACAAATATACCATACTTACCATATTACTCCATTGTTGAAACAATTGCATTGGCTTCGTTTTCCGGAGAGGGTGGTCTACCGTGTTTGTCTGATGGTTTACAAAGCTGTCAATGGTATGGCTCCTTCATACTTGTCTGACATGTTCTCACGTGTTGAGATAGATTTGAGACGCCAAACTCTCAGATCTGCGGAGTGTGGGGTGGTTGACTTAGTCCAGCCGTCACCTCAAACACGCACTAATTTTGGGGACCGTGCTTTCCGGTTTGCGGGGTCAATGGAGTGGAACAGACTGCCACCTAATGTGAGGAAGGCAGAAACTGTTGGTGTCTTTAAAGGAACACTAAAGACGCATCTTTACAAAAAATCTTATCCGTGATTTGAGAGGGCCCTTGAGGTGTGACACATACAAAAACGGCGCTCTTTTATTATGTGCACCTTATAAATAAATTATCCTTGTATATATATAGTACCACCCTCATTATCAAGAGGGCTTAATTTAATTATAATCATGACATCAAGAGGAATCGAACTGAGTACAGCATTGTCACCAACATCATCAAAAGGGTATTAACGTATTGTTAAAGTCCGGTCGATAGCTCAGTTGGTAGAGTGCTTGCATTCCACGCTGAGAGCCGAGTTCAAATCTTACCGAGGATGTCAGAAATGATTTCCCGTCTCAGCGGTTATTTTCAAACCCAAAACAAGAGACTATCAAGGTTCAGCCAGCCTTCAAATGAGCCCCGTCGGGAGCTGGGAAACCCCACTTTGTTTGAAGTGGCCGACCCCCTTACCTGAGTAGGTTCCACACGCCACATGCGATCCCTTCGTGGAGAACACTGTATGTGTAGCTTAGTAGTTAGTAGCAATTTTATCAATCGGAAATATCTAGATGCTAATTTACCCCAACGATGGCAGCTTTCCAGCAGTTGAATTCCGTGAAGTGGAATATCTGCGGGAACACGTTCACGAAGTAGGTCTTGGCTGAGGGCTGAGAGCTCTGGCAGACATTGCTCGTCACTGTCTCTGCCACAATGGACATTAGATGCTCCACTAAAATATAAATAGAAGATTACCTGAACAACATTCACAAAATGAAGTTATCGAATAGAAAATAATAATCAGAGGAAGTGTGAAAGGAAAAAGAGGTAAGGGACGAAAGTATGGAGTGATCAGATTGTGAAAGAATGGTATGTACAAAGTGAGTTTAAAAGAATAAAATGTATGAAAAAGATTATGGATATTAATGAATTGTAACAGAAGGATTAAATAGGTATGTCTTGTCTTGTATCCTGCCGCCATTCCTATAGGGGTGGCCGGTATCTCCACACAAGTACCTCTACTTGACTCTGTCCTTGCATACTTCTTTCATCTCATCTAATTTCATCACTCTTTTCATGCACGCTCTTCTCTTGTTTCCACTCTGTAAATTCCATTCATTCGCAATCTCACTTATCTGATCAATAAATTCTTTCCTAGGTCTTCTCCTACGTATGTATCTAGGGAAAATAAATAACACAGGGAAACTTTGAATATGGAATAGAAAAAACAATAGATGATCGACAATGAGAAAAAAAAGGAGATAGCTTTCCCGGCTTCAGAACCACAGGCTGGTGTACAATATTCAATATGATTCAATATTGTTTTGTTCTGTAAACATTGTGATGGTGAATAAAATAAAAGTGTATTATAAAGTTTTGGTTGATTGTCTCTGTTTTTTCACAGCATTGAAGATTTAATATGGGTACAGCAAAAAGTCTATCACATTGATGACGTACCAAGAGCCAAAAGGAGGACCACAAAACAGCAGAGGCACATTTTGACGCGCAGAGTGAAGACCTTCGTCTTCCTGGGCGCCTGCAGGTGCAGGATTCCCCTTGAGGAGCTGATGCAGGAGGGCGGGGGGCGCTCTGCTGCAGCCACCGCCCCGCCCAGGGAGGGCCACAGGGGCGCCAGCCGCAGGAACAGCACCAGGGCCAGCCACGTGCTCACGTAGAACATCATGCGCACTGGAACACACCAAACAAACGTATTGTTACCAACTGAGAGTTTGTGTGTGCATGTACCTAGGCACGTAGCTTGCTGGGGTGTGCGTAACTGTAATAATGTCAAACAGCTAGTATAATGATGAAATGGATGATAGTAGACTGCTCTGGAACAATAGCAGGATCTGGAATACACGAGAAACGTCCATAAGAACTGTGTAGGGTATATATGAGCCGCAATTGTGTGGAGAGTCAGAGTTTCTTTCAACATTGAGCCGCGAAGTCGATAAGCTAGAAAAGTACTGTGTAACCGATATTGTGCAAAATAAATCTTTTCAAATAAATAAATCGCAGTTTGATTAAAATAACCCAAGTAAAATCATAACACTAACATTAAATAAAGCTTAAAACTTTCACTTTCATGGTCGGTGTTAATACCATTTTTTTGTGTTCTTTCGGGTTTGACCATGATCTATTTGCAGCTCCTCCATGTGCCGACGTTTCGCTTTCACGAGCAGAAAGCATTCTCAAGGTGAATTATCAAAGCGCCGCGGCGGTCTTCGTTGTCTTCGCGGTCACTCGCTGGTGTTGACCGCGAAGACAACGAAGGTACAAGTGATTTTAACTGTATCCAGTCGCCTTTCCGTTAAGGGTGGTCTTATCCACCATCTGAAGACACGCCGAGCCATCAGATGCGCACAAATTTCTAGGACCGCGTTTTCGGATTGCGAGTCCGGTGGAGTGGAACAGACTCGAGTGAAGAACTCTTCTGTGGGTGTGTTTCAGTGTGCAACGCAAACAACACACCGACCCTCGACATCCTATGTACGGATCTCAGGTGCGACCTCATTGCAAATTCAAGTCGAGAAGAAGTTTCCTGGAGACGACGTCCCCGGTGGATGGCCTCCCTGGCGCCCGACGGCTGTCTCTATGGAGAGATAATACCGAGTCCACGTTGCTCCCTCAGGCGGAGGAAATATAAGTAGGTCACAAGCTACCATACACAACATGGAGGGCACTCAATAGACTCAGAACAGGTGTCTCCCATTGCTACAGTAACCTCAAAAAATGGGGTTACAGAGATGAAGAAACCTGCGAGTGTGGCTCCGTGCAAAACAATGAACATCTTTTCTCTTGTCCCCTGATTGGAGCGACGTGCACGCTTGAGGACGTAGTGATGGCGAGCGAGAATGGAGTTTATGTGGCCGAGTATTGGGGGCTGCACATATGATGGTGTTCCGGACACGGAAAGTAAGTACCGCAACTAAGCTTCAGCTATAGTGTAATTTTTGCCGCATTGTCCATTGCCCTATTTCCTTTCCGGTCTCACACCAATCACTACACTTGAAACAGGGGTTCTCAGTTTGTAAGAGGGCTGTGACTCATTTATTTTTGAAGTTTGAGTATATCTTGCCGATATTATATTTTGGATTTGAAATAAACACATAAACACAGGTAATCATTTCCGATAGACTCGGCGGGATTCAAACCCGGTCTCTTGGCATGGAATGCAAGCATTGTACCAACTGAGCTATCGGTCGAACTTGAGGTCAAGGCTCGAATTGGGCTGTGGCGACAATGAAACATATTTTTTTCGTGACGACTCTGTGTAGCTGCTCACCTCTCTATTTGCTTACCAGTTTTTCTTATATCCAGCCCAGTTAAAATGATGTGCAGGACACACAGGCAGTTCATGATGGTGGAAGCTGCGATGTTGATTATCGTATAACATATTCTCCAACTGCTGTAGCTGAACCTGGAAGTCACAAAAAGCATTGCATCATTTTAATAATTGATAACACTTTTCATTCATCATTCATCAGCAAAAGCTGCAGAGTTTATGTTCTTTTGATGCCCACAAAGATACACGCTTACAAATGCGGCATGTATACTTACAAATTAAAATCCAAACATCAAATGAACATTGCATAAAAACAATTAAATTGATTGTAATTTGTCTAAGTCTAATGTTATATAGGTACTTGAGGTACTTGTAATATATTTTTGTGGAGTTTTTGGATTTGACCTTAGCGCTGATGCATTCTTCTCAAGGATCCCGATGACTGGCATGATCCCAAAGCACTGTCCCACAGTCAGCACGGGTCCCATGGCGTAGTGAAAGCTACTGCCCTGATCAACAGAGGTCAAGTCCAGCTGGAGTTCCGAGGGCTCATCTGGGAATACCTTACGAGCCGGATATATTTCTGCAAAACAAATAACGAATATTACATGTCAGTTTTTATGTGATGTTTTTTTAATTATTTAAAAAAGCTTCGATTAGACATGCTCTATTCGAATATTTTCTATCTGTCGACGATTCGCTTTCAAGAGCAGAAAGCATTTTAACGGCTGGTCATTAAAGCGACGCGGGGGTTTTCGCGTTCGCTTACTGGAGTAATTAATAAACGAAGTAAGGTTGTCAGTTTGTCCCCTTAGTGCTTGTGTGTCTTATGTCCATCAGAGGTAATTTCACATTAACAATTTTGAACGTGTACTGGACCAATGTGAAACTGAAAATTTATTGTAAAAATATTTAAAACAACTCTCACATTATCGTGTTTTACGGTTTTTCCTTAGTTTAGATTTTGTAAAATGTGATTCTTACGATAATTTCATTGAAAGGTCATCTTGAATCGAATGGTAGATAAGCCAAACAAGCACTGAGGGGGACAAGTAACCAACAGTACCTATGCGAATGCGGAGACTTCCGCGTCGCTTTGATAACCAGCTTCCTTGAAAATGCTTTCTGCTCGTGAAAGCGAAACGTAGCGACATCGCGTCGGCTGATGGAAAGGCTACGAATAAATTGAGGTTTTTTTTACCATCGAAAATAACGAACTGAGTCCCATCCAGTGGCTTCCCGTTCACCTCGGTTATTTTCCTAAAAACAAAATATTATGTTAGTAAATAAATATGTAGGTAGATACTAATAAAACCACATTGTACCTACGTACTTAAAATGTAAAATTAAAAATGGACTAACAAAATTCCATAGACAACAAAATTGTGACATCACACAGCAGGGTTTGCTAGGATAAATAAATAAAAAGTATTATTATTGGTCGGTAGCTAAGGAGTTAAGGACCTTATTCACATACGGTGCTATTCTTTAACATTTTAGTCGCCCGTTGAGCCCACGCTTTGACAAACTAATGATGCATTTGTATGAAGACCTATCAATCCAAGATGACCGCAAGTGAACAGCTGATAAGTGTTCATTAAAATATTGCCAAAATTCGATAGGTAAGAATGACCGTGGCAATGAAACTTTCAGCCCAGGCATCATTAGTTTGTCAAAGCGTGGGCTCAACCGACGACTAAAATGTCTAAGAATAGCCCCGATTGAAGTTTTTACGTTTGTTCGTTGAGAAACAAATCCATTTTCAGATTTATAATGTAGGAAAACTTTTACTTTTTTAATACAGAGGTATGTTATGGAATGTTTTGAAAGCATACGGAGTGAATGGGGCTCTCCTAGGTGCGGTGCATGCCAACTATGAAAATAGTAAGGCATGTGTTCGTATTGATGGTGAGTATAGTGAGTGGTTTGAAGTTTATAAGGGTGTGAGGCAAGGATGTGTGATGAGTCCATGGCTATTTAACATAGTCATGGACAAGTGTGTCAGAGATGCTAGACTTAATGATTGTGGATTGATGATAGGAGAGAGCAAAGTGAGTGTTCTACTGTATGCAGATGATGCAGTTCTTGTATCTGATTCAGCAGTGGAATTGCAAACAATGCTCTCTAGATTGAATGAAGCTTTGTTAGGTAACCATCTGAAGTTGAATGCAAGTAAGACGAAAGTATTGATTTTTGAAAGAGATGATGAAAGTATGAATTATGAATTTAAAATTAAGGGAATGAATGTTGATGTCGTAAATGAGTTTGTATACCTGGGAAGTAAGTTTGAAAAAGATGGAAGAATGACCGGTGAATTTGAAAGAAGAGTAATGAAGGGCAGGTGTGTACTGGGTGCCACAGCTTGTATCGCCAAAAATCAAAACATATCTAAAAATGCTCGATTGGCGGTACGCAGTGGCATATTTTTACCCACCTTGATGTATGGAAGCGAGGCCTGGACGGTGAATGAAAGTGAAATTAGTAAAGTCCATACTGTTGAAATGGACTTTCTAAGAAGTATGATTGGGAAAAAACGGAGTGACAGGGTGAGGAATGATTTTGTAAGAGAAGAATGTGGTGCAAGAGAAAGTGTGAAAGTGAAGATTAAAAGAAGTTTGTTAAGATGGTTTGGGCATATGGAGAGAATGAATGAGGAAAGACTGACGAAGAAAGTATATGTTGGTAGAATAGATGGATGTCGTGGTAGAGGAAGACCGAGAAAGGTATGGATGGACCAAATATCCGAAATTGCGAATGAATGGAATATCCAGAGTCATAATAAAAGAAGAGCCTGTATGAAGAAAATTATGACTCTGGAGGAAATGAAAGAAGTATGTAAGGACAGAAAGAAATGGCGGTTGATCTGTAATGTTGGCGGCTAGGGTTTATTAAATTGGAATTTGTTTTTATTTGTAAATGGATATTTTGTATTTGGATATTATTATTTAGTGATGTATAAAATGTAATTTGTCGTGTGTGTGTGTTCCTTGACTTATAGGTTGGTATGCGGCTGACCACCCATGCTGTAAAAATGGTTCACTTTGCCAATGTCACCCCTGTCTCAGGGAAGGACGGCAAGAGTTGCAGGGTGTATGTCCATTTGAGATTTGGTTTTTATGTTGTAGGTTCACATGAGGCATGTGCAAGCGCGAACTTGTACGTGTCTGGTTGTGAGAATGCATGTAATGTGAATCTCCAATGTAACATATCTTTGCAACTTAGATTAGATTAGATTAGATTAAATACTGCGTATCTATTAACCTTTTTCTATTAAAAAGCCTATGCGACAGTTTCCAAAACGTCGCTTTTACAGCCATCATCTTTATTTATAAACTTTTAGATTAATTTTCAATTGACACACACCCGACTTGGTTGAATTAGATATTACAAAGAAAAAATCTACAAGACTTTTTTATATTTGGTCAACTGTGTCGGATAGAAATATTATAAAAGGACCTCTATTTTCTTATAATTGATTAAAAAAAATACAGCTTACTTGGTATTTATTTTACGTTGTGTTGCCTCAGAGAAATAGTTTTTCCTTTTATCGTGTGTTCATATCAATAAATTGCTCATGAAACAACCGTCCTAATAAATAATGTAGGTACCTACTAGTCATTTTTAACTGAAATGTAAATAACAGGTTGTCAAAAGATTCTGTCTATCAAATAGACATTTAAATTCATTGAACAAACCAGTGAATTATGATTAAATACAATACCTACTGTTTTTGTCGTACCTACAATGTTAAATAAATATATAAACAGATTAAGAAGTAAGATACAAGCAAATAGCAATGCGATTTTATTTTGTATAATGTTATAACTTATAGCCTATAACTTATTGTGTACATAAGTCTGTGGAGTCTCTAGATGTAGAAACTTAAATAATCATATTTATATTTGTTCGAGATCATGTCAGTGTTTACTCAAATATCCTAAGTAGAATGTTTGGGCAAAATCTCGCATGTGCCAGTTCTGAATGTTTCGAGAATAATCCTTATTCTCACCTATAAATAGAGACCGAGATGCTCAGCTTTAGCCAGTTTAGTATCTGAACCGTGGAGCTATACAGTTGAAAAGAAACTCTGTGTACGAACGGAATGTGAATCGTATCTTAAAAGAAACTGTGCAAAATAAATAACCGCAATTTTTATTAAATTGAACCCGGTAAAATCATAAATATCCCATTTCAAATAAACAAGTTTCACATAGCACATGCGATCGCTTCGGTGTAACGTGGCAAAAAGTGAAACTATATGTGCAGTTTGGTTGGGTTGCGTTTTTGCTAAATAATTTAGACCTAAATGCGTGCATAATTTATTTTATACATATACGTGGTATTTTAATTAATTTATCAATGCAAACACATTCTTAGATTTTTTATTTACGCTACGTAGATGTGGTAGGTAACAGTTTAACGATTGTAGGGATTTTTTTATCAGCGCGGCCACACTTTCGTAACGGTGTTTGTAAATCGCGTTTCAAATATTTGAATTTGACACTCGCCCGGCTGTCGCCTGAGTCATGAATCAATTTATATTGTGATATCAAACTTGTGCCATTTATACTTAATTATAATTAAAATGTTTATTAACGACGTCTCAAATAGCCATGATCTCCACTGTGCCGTCATCCAAGAGCTGCGAAGCCACGGCATTAAGTATAGACTGAAAAAATCCAATAGCAAAGTACAACAGGTAAAATCATTTTATACAACAAAGAAAGTATATTTCACGTACGAAACCAAGATATTTATGAATTTCAAAGCTTGCTGACTTATATTTTTGCTTTTATTTGTAATTAATTTACATAACTCTGCCATAATTGTGCAATAAAAGTGGTCATCTAGAAATTCCATAGAGCCAAATGAAAATAAATGTAAAATTGTTCTTTTTTCAAAAAATCGAACGTTTCCTTGTCCGAAAAGTTCCTTGACTAAAAAGTTATTATGAGACTGACCATCCTGCCGTGAAAATTGGTGGACTTTTACCAATTCCACCCCCTTTTCACGAAAAGTTGGCAAGACCTGTAGAGTTTATGTTTTAATAAGTTTTTATAGGCGCAAACCTAACATGTTAATATATCTTGGCAATTAAGATCATAGACCTTGTACTTGCCGCCATTCCGCTACGGGCGGCCAGTACCTCCCCAGATGTGTCTCCACTTTGTTCTGTCCTTGGATACTTCTTTCATCACTCTCCATGCATGCTCTTTTCTTTTTCTCAGTATGCAAATTCCAGTCATTTGCAAACTCGATTATTTGATCAACCCATTCTTTCCTTGGTCTTTCCCTTCAATGTTTACCTTTGACATTCCCTTTTTACAACCGTTAAGCAGCGATATGATATGCCATGGATTAGCTGCTAGTGAATTACACTGTTAGTAGATTCTTACAATGGATCGGAGTTGTAGGCTTACATGGCCGGCTGATGATGCTGGAGAGACGTTTTCCAGGATCTGTTGCTGTGGTCTGTTCCCACAGACTGGAAATGTAAAAAAATACTGAAAGAAGTTGGAGCTTCCGGACGTTTCACCCATGTCTACGGTGGGCTTCTTTGGCATGAAAGTGAAATGATGAAGATGATCTTGAAATGATCTTTGAATCTCCTAAATCATGGTGTAGCGTCGTCTTTTCATGGGCGTCTTCAGTTTTATTACCAGGAAAAAGTCAAAGGAGACCAAATCTGAGTTAAACGGTGAACGTGCACAATAGCTGTGTTGCTTTTGGCCAAATACTCCCGCACAAGCAACGATGTGTGAGTAGGGGCGTTATCATGGTGCAAAAGCCTTTTGGAACAGACTACGTATGTGTTTGTCAGTTGTAAAGCGTCATCTGTGGACTTCATTTTGAACCAGGAGCAGTATAAAAAGTTGTGAGCTTGTAGAGCGTCCAAAACATCTTTGCAGCATTACGCAATGCAACTAAGCTACACATATAGTGTAACTTCTTGCATGCGTTATCCCCGAAAGGGTCGCATGTGGTGATTCTGGACCTATTTATTTTTACGGGTTAGAGGACCAGCCTCACACCAACCACTTTCAGTTGAAGTGGGGGCTTGCCAGCTCCCGGGGGGGCTGGTTCTCATTTCTTGTGAAGTCTGAGTAAACCTTGAGATCGAACCCTTGCTCACGGCATGGAATGCAAGCATTCTACCAATTGAGCTATCGACTTTTTTACGAGCTTGGTCGTCGTCGCTACAAAGCGGCAATTCTCAAGCAAGACCCAGTTGCTGTAAGGCTGGATGGACCTTTGGTGACCGGTCATTGGTAAAGGTTTATGAATTTTTCGACCCAGCGAAGAGCAAATTTGAAAATACAAATGGTATATTTATTGTGCTCCGCCGGGATTCGAACCCACAACCTTCCATTCTGAGTCCGAAGTGTTACCACTGAACTACGGACCGGTTACAATGTTTTGTTTATTGTTATTTTTGTAGAACAACGGTGTGATATTTGGTGCGGCCCTGGACTCTGTCTCCCACCAGGTGGTGAACTGCTGTGAGGCTCAGCTGAAGGTCCCCAACACCGTATACGATGCGTGCAACATGCTCAGCGTGCACGTCAACATCGAGGGACTGTTCAGGAAGGCAGGCTCCCAGAGCAGGCAGAAGGAAATACGGGTGCGTGTTTGATTAACCATATTATTTAACTCCTTCAAAATTCCTTGACTTATAGGCTGGTATGAGGTTGAGCACCCGTTCTGTAAATAAGCCTCACTTTGCGACTCCTGCCTCACTTCCTCGAAAGGTAAATAAATCATTAAAAATGTATTAGTATTCATTAATGAAATGTACTAATTTAAAGTGTTTCTATAATAATCTATAATCTAAGTTGCAAAGATATATTAACACACAAGACTTAAATCAAATGCATGCCACAAACAGACACGTGTAAGTTCGCGCTTACAAATGCTGAATGTGTACTTACATATTCAAACTAAACCTCAAATGCGCATAAACCCTACAACTTTTGCCGTTCTTCCCTGAAACAGGGGTGACATTGGCAAAGTGAACCATTTTTTACAGCATGGGTGGTCAGCCGCATACCATCCTATAGTCAAGGAACATACACAATAAAAAACATTTTTACAATCAACAAATAGTCCATATAAACACTAAAACAAATACAAAATTCTAATTTAAAAAAACTCTAATCCTAGCCGCCATCATAACAGATCAACCGCCATTTTTTTCTGTCCTTACATACTTCTTTCATTTCATCCATAGCTATAACCTTCTGCACACATGCTCTCCTTTTATTATGACTCTGGATATCCCATTCATTCGCTATTTCAGAAATCTTGCTGCATTTTGTGAAAAAATATATATTCAATTAAATCTAACGTGATTAAATGTGCACGCATTAAATATGAGCCTTAAATGTCAATATACCCTTACAACTTAGATTATAGATTTTATTATATACACGTGAAAATAATAGTTTTATTTTGTTACAGCGAGCGCTAGACATAGGAAGTAAAATAGACAAATCCAGCCACGCCATCGACATTGCCAGCATCCTGAAGCTGTACTTGCGAGCTCTCCCCGAGCCCATCATAGGACACGACCTGCAGGAGGTCTTCCTGCGGTGCCTGCTGCTGCCGGATGCAGTAAAACTGCTCACTATACAGAATGCTCTGCTGCTCTTGCCAGTCAGGCATATACACATGCTGCACTATGTCATGGAGGTAAAATATTTACTGCATTTTTGTAATTCTTCAATATGTAATACTTTCAGACACATTTGGTTTCAACAACTTCCACCTAATTCATAAAAAGGTTTTAATTTATAAACCAGTATAAAGTCGGTTTTCCCATACTTATAAGCTGGATTATCTCTGGTTTCGGGTTCAACCAATCTAATGAATAAGGCCGATTATGTGTGACTTTAAACTGAACAAAAAACACAAGTAAGCTACACATATAGTGTAACTTCTTGCCTGCGTTATCCCCGAAGGGGTCGCATGTGGCACTTCGGGACCTATTTATTTTTACAGGTAAGAGGGCCGGCCTCACACCAACCACTTTCAGTTGAAATGGGGGTTTCCCAGCTCCCGGGGGGGGGGGCTGGTTCTCATTTCTTGTGAAGGCTGAGATCGAACCCTTGCTCTCGGCATGGAATGCAAGCATTCTACCAATTGAGCTATCGACCTTTTTTACGAGCTTGATCGTTGTCGCTACAAAGCGCCAATTCTCAAGCAAGACCCAGTTGCTGTAAGGCTGGATGGACCTTTGGTGACCGGGTATTGGTAAAGGAGTATGAATTTTGGAAATGGTACATTTTTGTGCTCAACCGGGATTCAAACCCACAACCTTCCATTTACGAGTGTGAAGCATTACTACTAGACTACGGACTAGTCCAACTTGATAAATTAATTTTTCATTTCTCTCATATGAAGTTTGATGCTAGTGGGTGTGAGGTAGAGAGGGAGGGAGGGGAGGGGTAGCAAAATGTGATTAAATAAAACCAAAACTGATAAGAAAAAGTAACGGACAATTTTATCAGTGGTTACATTAAATATTAGCCATGTCAGAGACTCTAGGTTACAAAATTATTTGCAATAATAGAGATTCTGATTTTGTTATATTTGTTAAATTGATATACCTGTTCCAAAGAATAGTAACCAAAGGTCCATCCAACCTTACAGCAACTGGGTCTAGCTTGAGAATTGGCATTTCTATAGCGACGACGAAGCTCGCAGAGGGCTCTTGAGGTGTGATTCAGCCAAAAACAGCGTTCAACAAATAAATCATCCTAATATTATAATTGCTATTATTTTGTAGTTGTGTTAAGTTTGCATAGACGTGTGTCGTTGGCCCGCCAAGGAAAAAAGGATTCTAGAACATCCGATGTATATTTTTATTGCTTGCATTTTCAGTTCTTCAAATTTGTGTCATCCAAGAGTGATACAAACAAGATGGACGCCCATAACCTGGCCGTGGTGATTGCTCCCAGCATCATGCCGCCCCCGCAGTCCTATCCCCCGCAGAGGATGGAGCACCACGTCAACTTCATAAAGGTGAGCGGAATACCCACATGCACAGGATGGACGCCCATAACCTGGCCGTGGTGTTTTCTCCCAGCATAATGCCGCCCCCGCAGTCCTATTCCCCACAGAGGATGGAGCACCACGTCAACTTCATAAAGGTGAGCGGAGCACCCACCTACACGTTAAACGAGGAAGTCCTTTTGCGGTGAAAACATGAGGTTACAGTGGGTCGTTGCTAATCCTGACAGGTAAAAAAACAGACGCTTCGTAGATTATCAAGGACTCCAAATTGTAGTCTACAAAATTAGAATGCAACTGTAACTGTAACTCTGTCGCCATTCCGCTAGGGGTGGCCAGAGCCTCTGCAGAGCTGCCTCCATTTTTTCCTATCCTTACACACCTCTTTCAATTCATTCATATCCATCACCTTTTTCATGCATTTTCTTCTTTTACGCTCACTTTGTATATCCCATTCTTTCACAATCTCCTCAATCTGATCACTCCATACTTTTCTCGGTCATCCCTTCCCTCTTTTTCCTTTCACACTTTCTTTGTATACATACATACTTTGTCAGTCTATCATTCATTCTTTCCACATGCCCAAACCATCTCATCACATTCTTTTGTACCTTAACTTTCACACATATAGTTCCTTCTTGCCTGTGTTGTCCCCGAATGAGTCGCATGTGGAGATTCGGAACCTATTTATTTTTACAGGGAAGGGGGTCGGCCTCACACCAACCACTCTCAGTTGAAGTGTTGGTTTCCCACCTTTCGGAGGAGTTGGAAAACCAATTGAGCTATCGATTGGACTTTTTACGAGCTTGGTCGTCGCTACAAAGCGCCAATTCTCAACCAAGACCCTATTGCCGTAAGGTTGGATAGACCTTTTGTGACCGGTCGTTGGTAGAGGCAATGAATTTTCCAACCCAGCGGAGAGCTTTTTTGAAAATATAATTGGTATATTTCTTGTGCTTTGCTGGGATTCAAACCCACGAATTCTAAGCATTTCCATTAGACTACGGACTGGTCTATTTTACCAAGGCCCAACTTTATTTTCTGTTTCTGTGCCTTCCAAGTGGTACGCAACTTCGTTAATACACTTCCTTCTTTTCTTTCTTCAAGAGTCTTTCTCAGCTCACTCCCGATCGTCAGCCTCCTCCAACCTTTCTAAAAAAAACTTGAATCTTTTTTTTTATCTTTTTTTGTGTAACACTTTTCAGCTGCTGATTGAGAACGCGCACATGATTGGGAAGGTGCGGGAGTTCCCTCAGGACAATGTTGACAGCGAGGTGGAGGAGCAGAGAATCAGGAAGAAGCGGAGAAGTGGGTCCCTCACACGTTAGTAACGAGAAGTTAAAACTAAAAAAAAACAATCATCTTCAGTTTTCTTCTTTTGACTCTCCTTTCTCTTTAAATGTTGTTGATTTGAAATATCCTATCGCCAGATCTCTTGGGTGCCATCTAATCTAATCTAAGTTGCAAAATATAAGTAACATTAGAGATTCACATTATATGCATTTTCACAAAACAGACATGTTTATGTTTGCGCTTAAACATGCCGCATGTAGTCCTACCTACACCCTGCAACTCCTGCCGACCTTCCCTGAAACAGGGGTGACATTGGCAAAGTGAACCATTTTCTACAGCATGGGTGGTCAGCCGAAGTCAAGGAACATACACAACAAATTACATTTTTAAAATCAACAAATTATAACATGTATGGACTTAAAAAACTAACAGAAAACAAATTTTAATTTAAAAAAAATGTAGTGCATGCTAACTATGAAAATAGTATGTCATGTGTTTGTATTGATGGTGAGTATAGTGAACGGTTTGAAGTTTTTAAGGGTGTGAGGCAAGGATGTGTGATGAGTCCATGGCTATTTAATAATAATAATAATAATGTTCCACACTTTTATAGCGCCATTTCATAACTAAACAAAAATGTTTTCTGGAGTGATGCTTTCCGGGATCTGTTGCCGTGGTCTGTGGGAGCTGGAGCTTCCGGACGTTTCGCCCATTTCTATGATGGGCTTCTTCAGCGTGAAGTATGATGATGATGATCTTGATGAGAACTTGATGAGAACTCACAGTTCTCATCAAGATCATCATCATCATACTTCACGCTGAAGAAGCCCATCATAGAAATGGGCGAAACGTCCGGAAGCTCCAGCTCCCACAGACCACGGCAACAGATCCCGGAAAGCATCACTCCAGCATCATCAGCCGGCCGTGTAAGCCTAAAACTCTTATTCATAAATGTTTTCAATTGCTTTTTAAACTGCTTTTTGAAATTGCTTTTTAGCATAGTCATGGACAAGATGCTAGGCTTGATGATAGTGCCACGAGTAAAGAATACAATGTTTTGAGTTAAATATGCCACTCTATAGTATTCTGTAAGTGCTGCTTGTTGATAAACTACCGCAACTCAAAAGAGTCTGAAAAATGAAATGAGAGGTAGGTAAGTATATGTGGAACTCTATTTTGCTCAAATTGCATGGCTGCAATAAGCTTCTTGGCACTCAAGATCTGGGGATAGGAATTAATATTATAATTAGGTACTGAATAATTTTGATTTACCAAGAATATTCTTTCAGCCATCAAGTCGACTGCTCCAACGAAGACAGCAGCTAAGTCAAAAAATATAGTTTTGCAGGAAAGCCAATTGAATGTCATTTATTCCATGGAGAACAATGCCTATTTGACACACAACTATTTTTTACATTAATTTATTAACGAATTTAAAAGAGAAAGAGACACGGCTGTCTTCTTGGAACGAAGATAATGATTTATTACCTTCAGAAATGGAATTAAGTCAAAAACCTCAATTTCGGAGTTACTGCCTTCTTCGTTAGAGCAGTGAAGTGTTAGAAAGGGCATTGGTGGATGTCTATGTAGTACTTGAAATTTGATGAAAAAATCAGGTATTTGTGTTGACATAAAGGCAATTTGAATGTCCTATAATCTATCTTTAATCTAAGCTGCGAAGATATGTTAACATTTAAGGCTCATATTAAATGCATGCCCACAGACAGGCACATTAGTTTCTAAACAATCTAAAAAAGCAAAGTACTTGGATCGTGCGTTTTGCATGGCTGACCCTGTGCTGTGAATGCCCTACCCCAATGTTCGTAGAGAGTGCAAGTGCGTTTAGGTCGGGATTGAAGACATGGTTATTTCGGAGATGTTGCAGTTGAATAGTGCCCTTGCAGTGATTTACCACAAAACGGCACTATAAAATATATTACCTTTATTATTTTATTTTTTTCATATTTGCATTACATTCTGATTAAAAAATTTTTTTTAAGGAATCCTGTGCGGGAGACTCCCAATTCTTGAAAGTCTTGTTTCTTGGCTAGGGGGGGCAGAGGTGTTATTGATGATGGGAGGAACTCTATTGCTAGATTTTTAAATCTTAATAAATTTCACTCAAAATTTTCTATATTAGACTTTATTAGTCTTTTCTTTATTAGTAATGTTTATATTAGACCTATTTAGGAGCTTTATACTCCAAGTCACAGGGTGTTGCGCCACGACATCAGTACAGTACATTGTTTCTTTCAAGAAGTTGCAGTATATGTGCAGCTTAGTTGTGTTTTTTTTTCATGTTGTAGTTATTCGATGACTTATCATTTATTTTGCAGGTATGTTGAGTGGGCTGCGTAAGATAGTGACTGGCAACACAGCCAACACGGCCAAAGCGCAAACCCCTGATGCCCTCTGCACCCCTGTCCTGAACAAGGGGATGAACAAGCGGAAGCAGGAGCTGCAGGCGCAAGGGATGTCGGCTAAGAAGAGGTAGCTTCCCTATAATTATAAATACATAGACAGTTTAATAATGGGATGGATAAAATACATTGATTGTAGAGGAGATTGTGATCTTTCATTTTAAAAGATAAAAAAAAACTATCGATAATCTAAGCTGCAAAGATATGTAAACATTTAAGGCTCATATTACATGCATGCCCACAGACAGGCACATGTAATCTCGCGCCTACAAATTCTGCATGTGTGCATACAAATAAACAAAGCCTCACATGTACATAAACCTTGCAACTCCTGCCGTCTTTCTCTGATGAAACCAAGATGGCATTGACAAAAGTGAATCAATTTTTACAGCACGGGGGGTCAGCCTCATACCAACCTATCAGCCATGGAGCCATTTGTTTTAAATTACGTTAAATATATTAATGGCATTTTATCTTGGATAAATTGCATTTCAGCATAAACAAACACAATAAATGAAAAAAATACTATAAAGTATCTACAATATTTCAATTAAAATGAGCATTTCATATTTAGAAGTTATTTATCCTTGACTTATAGGTTGGTATGAGGCTGACCACCCATACTGTAAAAAATGGTTCACTTTGCCAATGTCACCCCTGTTTCAGGGAATGTCGGCAAGAGTTGCAGGGCTTATGTTCATTTGAGGTTTGGATTTTATTTGTAAGTACACAATCAGCATTTGTAAGCGCGAACTACACGTGTTTGTTTGTGGGCATACATCTGAGAGCTTTGAATTAATATATATCTTGCAACTTAGATTATAGATTATAGATTTAATTAAAGTTTTTTAATAACCTATTTGAATAATAATTTGTTCCTATTTATTTTTCAGGAAAGAAATTATGGACACCCTCTCTGAAAAAACTTTCACTTGCACTCCGGTTAGGCCAATGTAAGCATAACTTTTCAATCTTAATCATATTTTGTTGCAATCATTGTCATTTTGATTGTTTCTAACAGTTGGGATTTTTTCAGGAATAACAAGGAGCACAAGAAATTAAGATTAAGTATCGGCCGTAAGTCCAAAGAAAAACTAGTTGATTTCAATCCACCACAGAGGATGACTTTCAATGACAAAAAACCCATGACACAGAATGAAAAAGAGGAGCCCAGAGCGGGATCCTTATTCACAACGGAGTCCACAAACTCTCAGAGCCAAAATAAAGAGAGTGATTACGTGAGGATATCTAAAAGCGAATATGAAGCCATCAAAAACAGGGTGTCAGCGATTGAAAATAGTATATCAAATGAGTTTAAGGTTATGACAGCGATCAATGATAACGGAGCGGGCGAACCAGTGATGCAAGTTCAAACGGCGTACGAAAAAACATTAGAAGAAGCTGCCATGCTTGCCTCGCCTGGTTCTGAACAACTGGCCAGGCGGTTAAGCCGAGAACTGAAGATACGGACGAGCGGAGAACATAAAATTATCCGATCGCCGAGTGCAAGAAAGATTGGCACAATAAGACGGAGATCCAGAGAGAATGTGACCAAGCTGACGAGAACGCAGACGTGGAATGTTCCTTCTAAGTCAAACCCACAACCCGTCGTTGTGAGGAGTAATCAGTTTTATCCAAATGTAAGTCTGAAGCGCGGGAGACCAAATACAATCCACACTGGACTCCACCAACCTAGTCCTCACTTTGTAAATGCTAACGGTGCCGTGGAAGCATCACCTGGAAGCAAACGAAGAGTATCATTTAATGAACAAACTAATCAGAATAATGTAAATAATATGCCGTCAACAAATCATGCGTATTTCACGAGAAATCACTTCAAGAGAGCGTCGTCCTTCCACGGACAAAGCGTTCTAGAAAATGCTAATCTAAATGTAGCAAATGAGAGGACTGAAGATAATTGTAATAGCTCTAAGTGGAAGAGTGCCAGCTCTTTTATAACTACTTTAGAAAATTTGAGTAACCCGCTCACAGGACGTGCGTCAGTCGCCAAACTCAGAAGTCAAAATGTGGGAATGGTTTTGGCAAAGGCTCGCCTGTTTGATGGGATGACGGACTCCGACAGTTCAATGGAGAAGAAGATAGACCCGAAACCATCGCGGATCGGTACGGGATTCGCGAGGAAACCGAGAAAAATGACTGTTCCAGACGTGCCTAAGAAAGTTTATCCCAACAGTTCACTAGACAGCACTGATTCTTTTATCTCTGGGATTGAATCAAAGCTTGTTAAAAAGAATTACAAGAGTCCTGGATATGTCTCTAAAAGAGGAAGATCCAGGATTGTGAGGTCGCCAGTTGTGGGGTTAAAGACTAAAGAGAATTTAAATCTGTCCAAACAGTTGAAGGATGTTATTTATGATGTGTGCACGCCTTTGAGTGAAAAATTAAACTGCCCGACGAATGAAGAGAATAAATCTATCAAAGAAACAAACAGAAATGTGAATGCTTTTAAAACGCCGAGAAAAACACCGCCGATTAAGAAACCTTTAAGTGTGAAGTCAACCAAGATTGCCAAGACGCCGAATGCTGGTTTGTCGGAGAGCCGGAGAATGACGACTCCAATGCGGGCTAATCACAACACTCCGAGAAGACAATCTCCGAGGTTTGTCAGTATCAAGACCAGACAACTGATCTGAATGTTCCGCAAAAGGGGAATAATCATTTAAATAGTTTTATTGTGCAATCAAATCAAAATATAGAAATACATTGTAATAGATTTATATTTATCATTTCTGTAAAAATAAAAGTTGACTGATACTTTTAATGTGTTTTTTTATTTATTATTTTTATGTCCCATCAAAGTAAATCTTGGTATGTTTCAATGGTCTCAGCACAAATACCAAAGAAAAAAAAATTGTGGACTGCAGAACACATGAGCTTTTAGTTACAAAGGGCGCTACTCCCATAAATGTTAGCCTGTGGAGAAAAAATTCAAATTTTGTGTAGTATAAAAAAATATGTGTCAAATACGTAAATATTGATTATAAATTATTTTATGTTATGTGTCATTTTAAAACCTAAATGGGTAGCACAACATTCAAAGTAAGATCTTTCTCGGCAGAAAAGCGTCACAGGTTTATTTGACTAGGATCTTAAGTCAAAATAGAATTTTATTGTGACATCAAACATTCCTTGTCTTTGCGTCGACCACATTCTTATATTGCTTGAAAATACCTGCAGTAAATATTTTGCACATTCTGTTTTATTATTACATTTTTATACTAATTTTAAAACAAATGGTAGGTATAAGTACTGTAGCTTGGTGCGACAACAGCACAACCATTTTAAAAGAAGAAGACTTTCATGCTGAAAATTTGACATTTAAGATTTTTAGGTTATGTTTTGTGAATAAGAATAAAAAATACATTACATAAATTGAAGTTCCTTAATCCTTCACGATGCGTCTTACTCTACAGCTATTAAAGCAGCACAAAACCTTTCAATTCCGCAAACATTGGCTCGTGCAGGGCAACCGGAAAGTTATAGAAACTCACGCCCATGGGCGCATGAAGGCTTTGGGCATCCCTGTAGTGGAGGCAAATGAGTTTGTGACTGAGAAACACGAGATAACTGATCAGTGAGACATTTACTCTTTATTACTCCTTGTTCTTCCATATTCAATCCCGAGATCAGTGGCTCTTTACCTTTTTTCGACCAGGGACCAACTTGATTGTTTTGTTTCGACCAGGGACCAACTGGATTGTTTTGTTTCGACCAGGGACCAACTCGATTGTTTTGTTTCGACCAGGGACCAACTGGATTGTTTTGTTTCGACCAGGGACCAACTCGATTGTTTTGTTTCGACCAGGGACCAACTGGATTGTTTTGTTTCGACCAGGGACCAACTCGATTGTTTTGTTTCGACCAGGGACCAACTCGATTGTTTTGTTTTGACCAGGGACCAACTTGATTGTTTTTTTTCGACCAGGGACCAATTTGATTGTTTTCTTTAGAACAGGGAACACTTAAATTGTGCTATCATCATCAGAGTTCCTTGACCTATAGATTGGTATGAGGCTGGCCACATGCACGTACCTACTGTAAGAATTGGTTCACTTTTGCCATTTTCACATACATTCCAGGGAAGGGCGGAAAGAGTTGCAAGGTATCTTTTTATTTGAGATTTGGTTTTTATTTGTAAGTACACATTCAGCATTTGTAAGCGCGAACTTACACGTGTCTGTTTGTGGGCATGCAATTTATATGAGTCTTGAATGTAAATATATCTTTGCAACTTAAATTATAGATTACTATAGATCGTCGAAGTTCTTGGACTTACCGATTGATATGAGGCTGGCCGCATGCACGTACCTACTGTAAAAATTGGTTCACTTTGCCAATTTTACCCCTATTCCAGAGAAGGGCGGAAAGAGTTGCAAGGTTTATTTTAATTTGAGGCTTGGATTTTTTTTTTGTAGGCACTCATACAGCATGGGTAAGTGCAAATTTACATGTTGTGCTGTTGAGCGTGCATTAAATATGATCTTAAATGTTAACATATCTTTTCAACTAAGATAGATTACCTATAAAGATTCAGGAATATCAATCTACTGTAATAAAAACATAAACTTTAATAAACACTAAGTAATATAAAGTAATATAATGTCCGGTCGATAGCTCAGTTGGTAGAGTGCTTGCATTCTACCCCGTGAGCTCGGGTTCGAATCCCACCGAGGAGGGTGTCAGAAATGATTTCCTATTTCGGTGTTTATTTCAAACCCCATAATAAAAATACCGGCAAGGTTTACTCAGCCTTCACAAGAAATGAGTACCAGCCCCCTCGGGAGCTGGGAAACCCCCACTTCAACTGAAGTGGTTGGCGTAAGGCCGGCCCCCTTACCTGTAAAAATAAATAGGTTCAACTCGCCACATGCGACCCCTTCGGGGATAACGCGGCAAGAAGTTACACTATATGTGTAGCTTAGTTGCGTTAATATAGGTATTTGTCTCATCTTTGTCATGCTTTTATATATAAAATCTCTTTTTATGTATTCTGTATGACCCTATAGTAGGTATATTCCAATACATCACAACCTCTAAATGTATATCTTTGGCAGCTTAGATTAAAGATTGTAGAAGTAAATTCCTCGCACACATGTTTGACGCGATTTTTATGAAATCTTTTTAGTGGGATTCGGGCAGTAGGCTACAAAGACACACCGATACCTCTCGATGAAAACCATCCAGATTGGAAGGAGAACAAATGTCACATGTTGAAGAACACAAATGTCCTGGTGGAGGGCCTGCCGCAGGCTCAGGTCCTCACCAAAACTGTGATGCTGGATAATGGTCTTCCCAAGAGGATCGAAGCCGCGGCAGAGAATGATCTTCCCATTAAAATCCACGACCAAGTCAGGAGCGCCATCCTGTCTGCGTGTGTGTTTGACGCTGAACAACTGAAGCTTCCTAAAATCAAAGATCCCGTGAGGCCGGCTTTCAACTTTCCAAGGATTCTGGGAATCACAGATGTCAGAAGAAAGTAAGTAACTGTAAATATAAAAATATTTAATATGTTAAACTAGGGGCGTTGCCCCTGGCTGCTACGCAGCCCAACCCCTTAACATTTGGTGAATGTGTATATTGCGCATAGTTTCCTCGCGTTAAAATTCGGAAAACATGTAAAATAAAAACATGCAGCCTTTGTAAAAGAAAATCGACCACCCATAGTTTAAAAAATGGTTCACTTTGAAGATTTCAGCTGTGTTTCAGGGAAGATTGGCAAGAGTTGCAGGGCTTATATTAATTTGAGATTGGGTTTTTATGTTGTAAGTCAACATGCATTATGTGTAAGCGTGAACTTATAAATGTCTGCTTGTGGGAATGCATTTAATATGAATCTCGATTGGTATGTGGGTATCGCCGTCGAAATTTGTACCTTTTGTCTTGTGCGTGTGTCCCCTAATGATTTTCAGCTTTTTCATAAAAACTGGTGATCTCTACTGAATTCTAAAATTATCAGAGTAAAGTAAATAAAAAGCGTATCGAAATACAAAAAAAAACTGCAAAAAGCATTAAGTGGCGATGTAATTAAAAAATAAAACAAAAACGCCTTTTTTCCATTCCCATACAAATTTTACATGTCCGCAACCCGTTTTTGACCCTTTGATGGCATGATACGATCAAAATAGTCAAACGTTTTTAAAGTTGAGTATTTTTGCATATACCTTAGTAACGTATCTTTCATTTTCTGTACTAGCCACAATAATATTTACTTATTTAAACACGAAATATTGATTGCTAAGGGTTGTCTCCATTTTTGGCTCCGAAATTTTTCTTTTAGTATGTTACCAATTCCATTGGAACTGACAAAAATCTTGCAATCTTAAGTATTTGTTCACGTATGGTAACTCTTTGATGTAGTGTGGACAACACAAAAAAACTCATTCGATACCTTCATTTTCTTTTGAGAACGTTTACATCAGACTCGGGAATTTGTCGTGTGTGTTTTGAGTGGAAGTTAGCTTGGCATTATTAAGGTATGTATTCGAATATGTTGTCAGTTGTATATTTTTTACTTAGATCCATTAATTATTCTAATGATTGTATGTTTTTATCATTGCTGACAGTATTATTTTTCAAATGGTACAAGTTTAAGGTAATGTCGGGCGGTTTTTTATTTACAATCTTTACCGTATGTTACCAGTATTAAGGTGTATTCACGTAGGTTTAAAAAAATACACCTACTTACCGTTAATTTATGGTTGACTAACAAATAACATTTACGTACCTAATTGAAACATAAAACTATCTAATCAACCTTACTACATGCTATTAATATTTTAAATGCACCATTTGATGTTTGTTATTCAAAATAGCAAAAAGGTTTATTCCGTGATCTGTGGGCTAAACGATTAAATGAAATTTGGACCACAGAGGTATCTAATTTTTATATCGGTGCTGGATACTGTGAAAAATGTACGCAAAAAAAAACATTGCCTATCTATCTAAATCTATGATAATCTATAATCTAAGTTACAAAAATATATTGCATTTAAGACTTTAAGTTCGTACTTAAACATGCTGCATGTGAACCTACAATATAAAACCCAATCTCAAATGAACATAAACCCTGCAACTCTTGCCGACCTTACCTGACACAATGGTAACATTGGTAAAGTGAACCATTTTTTACAGTATGAGTGGTCAGCTTCATACCAACCTATAAGTCAAGGAAACTTATTGAAATACAATAAACGAACGATTTTAGATAGTTATTAAATGTGCGTATTCATATTTTTATTAAACATTCATAGACAAACAACATTCATATTTATAGACATTCAAAATGGTGCTCTTATATTTTTACTGAACAGTGTTTACGAACTGCTATAAAATCTTGTATTCGTCGTCGAAAAAAGAAATGAGATATCGAAATGTAAAAAATCCTAATTTTTCGAACCTGTCCGTCATTTTGAATAGACCTTAATTTAACTCTCGATGTTTTCGTTTTCTTGAATCTTGCCGGTCGACAGTTATGGTACAAATTTCGACGGCGATACCCATGTATCTTTGCAACTTAGATTATAGAACTTAACAAAATAATTTCCTTGACTTATAGGTTAGTATGTGGCTGACCACCCATACTGTAAGAATGGTTTACCATGAAAATTTTATCTCTGTTTGAGGAAAAGTCGGCAAGAGTTGCAGGGCTTATGTTCATTTGAGATTAGTTTTTTATTTTATAAGTCCACATGGGGCATTTGTAAGCGCGAACTTATACCTGTCTGCTAGTGGGAATGCATTTAATATGAATCTCAAATGGTATGTATCTTGCAACTTAGATTAATGAACTAAACAAAATAATTTCCTTGACTAAAAGGTTAGTATGTGGCTGACCACCCATACTGTAAGCAATGGTTCACAATGCAAATTTTATCTCTGTTTGAGGAAAAGTCGGCAAGAGTTGCAGGGCTTATGTTCATTTGAGATTAGTTTTTTTTATTTTGCAAGTCCACATTGGGCATTTGTAAGCGTGAACTTGTACCTGTCTGCTTGTGGGAATGCATTTAATATGAATCTCAAATGGTATGTATCTTTGCAACTTAGATTAATGAACTAAACAAATTAATTTCCTTGACTAAAAGGTTAGTATGTGGCTGACCACCCATACTGTAAGCAATGGTTCACAATGCAAATTTTATCTCTGTTTGAGGAAAAGTCGGCAAGAGTTGCAGGGCTTATGTTCATTTGAGATTAGTTTTTTTTATTTTGCAAGTCCACATTGGGCATTTGTAAGCGTGAACTTGTACCTGTCTGCTTGTGGGAATGCATTTAATATGAATCTCAAATGGTATGTATCTTTGCAACTTAGATTATAGAACTAAACAAAATAATTTCCTTGACTAAAAGGTTAGTATGTGGCTGACCACCCATACTGTAAGCAATGGTTTACCATGCAAATTTTATCTCTGTTTGAGGAAAAGTCGGCAAAAGTTGCAGGGCTTATGTTCATTTGAGATTAGTTTTTTTATTTTGCAAGTCCACATTGGGCATTTGTAAGCGTGAACTTGTACCTGTCTGCGTGTGGGAATGCATTTAATATGAATCTTAAATGGTATGTATCTTTGCAACTTAGATTATGTAAAGAAATACACAAAATAATTTTCTTGACTTATAGGTTGGTATGAGGCTGACCACCCATACTTTAAAAAATGGTTTACTTTGCAAATTCACCTTTGTTTCAGGGAAGGTTGGCAAGAGTTGCAGGGCTTATGTTCATTTGGAATGGGCTGTTATGTTGTAAGTACACATGCAGCATATGTAAGCGGGAACTTATACATATCTGCTTGTGGGAATGCATTTAATATAAATCTTAAATGATATATATCTTTGCAGCTTAGATTAGATTAGATTAGAACTTATACATGTCTGCTCGTAAGAATGCATGTAATATGAATCTCAAATGTTATATATGTTTGCAACTTAGATTACAGATTGAAATCCATTTTTATTTGGCTTTTTTTTTATTTTTAATTTGCATGAAATAAAAGAAAATGTAAAAAAAACTTTTACGTTTTGCCGCTAGATGTCAATATTGTTCCATACATTTTTAGTATGAACAAACAGATTAATTCCTAAAAGTTTTCATACATTTGTAAACACACACGCGTAAGCTCGCCGCATTGCAGCATATATACAAAAATTAATTTGCTATAGAGCATGAATGTGTTTCATCTGCTGTGATGGCATTGATTTTGAAAATCGAAACTCGACGACGAATGACGACGACGAAGGGTAATATAATAAAGGATTATTTTCTTTTAGCAAATGAGGTCTAAAGATTTTTCAATTTGTAACTTTTTCTCAGTGAGAAAACATTATTCTTTTATGTGACTGCTGTCCGCAGCAACCAATAACAAAGTAATTTTATACCTTTTCCCTAGCAACCTGATTAAGTTTAGCAGCTGCCTGGACATCCTTGCAAGAAGGCCCCGCACTGTTTTTGGAGATTTTGGAGAGCATTCAAGGCAGCCGCTCCAATCACTTGGAACGCTATTCCCGCCTCACTGAGGGAACTGGATATGGAGAGACCATTTAAAAGAGGGCTCAAGACTCACCTCTTCGTCCAATCATACGGACAAGCGCCTTTGTAGTGACACACTGTCATAAAACAAAATTTGTCTTATCTATCTATCTATCTATCTAAGTGTCAATATTGTGTTGTCACCCGGATGGATTGCTAGGGAAAAGACAAACAAAAATTTGTTATTGGTTGTCAAGGATGGCAGCCCTATACAAGACTGACGTTTGCTCGCGAGAAAAAAGTTCCAAATTCAAAAAATTTCAGACATTGTTACCACCGCAAAAGTTTGATAAAAAATGTAAAACAGAGTTATACACTTTCATTGCGTGAATAAGATTTATATCCTAATTTTGGCTTACAATTAACTGATAACACTGAATGTAGTCTAATCTAAATCTAAGTTGCCAAGAAATACATCATTTAAGATTCATATTAAACGCATTCCCACAAGCAGACATAGTGCTCTGATTTTTATGAAATTTTCTTTAGATATTGTCCTGAAAAAATACCAGATAAAAAAAAAGTGTTATATCTGACATTTGCCCTAAAAAAAGCCTCCTTAAATTAAGCTACAGTGTGCATATTTATTTTTATTCACATGTTATATTTAACAAAAAATATATTTTTAAGCTTAATACTTGGCAACAAATTACTGGCAATACTGGAGAAAAAAGCTGGAGAGTCCACCAAAGACAAGACCATCGTTCACGACGCAGACTACATCACAACATTCGAGAAGGAAGGCGACGTCATTCAGTTCCAGCAGACTTCAAATATCCTCATATCATCAAAGACACCGCTAAAACCAATCCTGGAAGATGTGAGCCAGTTGGAGAATGTAGAGCTACCTAACCTGTACCCCATCAAACACACTCTGTCTATTGGAACAGAGAGATTCTACAAGATTGCTGACGAATATCGTAAGTATCTACACTATTTCATTTTGGAATGTTTTTAATTGCCCTATGCATATGAGCGTACGCGATGGACAAACTTTGAATAAGCATTCTGCTACATCCCGTATCGCGTACGGGATTGAGATAAAATTTTATATTTGAAAACTACAAACCGCCTAGCGTCCGCCTGAGTTCCAAAGTCACGTCATTACAAGTCTAGACAAGTAGAAACTCAATGGCAGGCTAAGCGTTCGGTTGTTTGTTTGACGTTTTGTAATTTTTCATAATACTCTTCAAAAGTCAGGGGTACGTACATTGTGGTTTCGATTCCTGATTACTTTTTGCCTATTTCTCGGAAAGAAACCTGAAGGTAGGGGGGCTAGCAGGGGACAAGCAGTATGTTAGTTTGTGGTAGAATGCTTAACTTATAATAAATAAGTACATATACAAAACCAAATAATTATTAGTATAAATGCTAACAAATCAATACAAGCTCTGTCAAGTTTCATCATGTAATATTTTCACATTCTTGTTTTCTTCTTTCTTCCTATTTACACATTTGTTGATGTTTGCCAGCGATCCGCAAGAACATGGCCGCCTTCCATCCCCACACGGCTATTGTCAACTTTAACAAAACAAAAGTGCAGAACCTGTTTGACATAGATGTGACAGACCAGCAGAAGGCGGGCAGGACTCTGCTGCACGCATTCACTGTGGCAGCGTCCTACGCAAAGACATTACACGGAGTAAGTTGCATTCTTTTCTACTGGTGTGTAGTCTATGGGCTACCACTTTGAACTCGTAATGAAAGGTTTTGGGTTTGATTTTCGGCGGAGCACAATTATAAACTTCATTTATTTTTCAAATCTTCGCTGTGTTGAAAAATTCATCTGCCTTATTTATTTTATTTCAAAAAATACATTTGTGAAGACTGGAATTCACCAACCTATTTTGCCTGGCTCGAAACAAATATAAACTTTATCAATTAATAATTAAATATTCAATATTTTTAATGAACTAATATGTATTAAGATCCTGTCTGGAATGTTCCTTATTATTTGTGAGAGAAGACGGTCCTTTTCCCCAGAATGATGATAATCCTTTCCATTGGGTTCATTTATTCCCAACTTTGAGTTAGGTATTTGATGTTTTTTGGTACTGGTCATATTTTTGGGTTGGCCACCCTATAATCTATAATCTATAATCTAAGTTGCAAGGATATATTCATTTAAAGCTCTCAGATGTAAGCCCACAAACCAACAGTGTAGTTCGCGCTTACAAATGCTGAATGTGTACTTACAAATAAAATCCAAACCTCAAATGAACATAAGCCCCACAACTTTTGCCGACCTTCCCTGAAACAGGGGTAACATTGGCAAAGTGAACCATTTTTTACAGTTTGGGTGGTCACTTAATCACCCTCATCTTAATTAAATGAATAACTACCCAATGACATTTGTTGAACCAGGGTCGAAGTTATTGTTGATGGAACATGGCGCAGGCGGGGCTCAAACCAGAGTTAGTGCCAATGCAAATTCGAGCACCAACGTCTTATCCTTGTATCATATTATATTTGTTTTGTTGCCAACTTATTAGTTTATTGAATTTTAACAAGTTTTCACAAAATATTCGCCTTATTCCCAACATTACCGTATCTTTTTTTATTGTTTTAAAGTATTTATCGCTGTTTATCTTTGTTTCAGAATGAAGTGAGTTCTCTTCCAAAGCCAGTCACCGTCCAATGCATACAGCTGGATTCCGGTTTACTCCATTTCGGGATATTCCAACTCAACACGCTAAATGTGGACGGACAGGAAGGTGTCAAGAACCTTTGGTACGCCTCTGAACCAATAGTTCTGTACGAGTCTTGCGGGTACGTGAAGGGAAGACCTGAACTAACGGGGTACAACCCTAGAGCAATCAATTACCTCAATGCATTTTATAATAACCAGTAATGTATAGTATTTAAAATTGTAAGTTATATTTTGTTAGTTATGAAATTCTTGTAAAGCTATAAATAAATAAAGTGCGAATAACTTAGACAAGAGAAATTTCTAGATGTGTGTTTTCTCTGTGGAAACAAATAAACTAACCTGCGTCTTTGAACTAGTCGTGTTCTGGTTATTTAGCCTTTTCTCTTCTGAATATTCTGGCTATATGAATACCCCCAGTACGGAATACTTCTTCAAGCACATTTTTAGAATCATTGATTTCCTATCTTAATTGATCGACGGCACTTCAAACTATGTGAACAATCACATGTATTATTATTCAAGAACAAAAATCACAAAGGTGTAGCACATATTTCCACTTGCAGACTTTTGAATTCTTGAACACAGATGTCAGGGATAAGTTCAAAATTGGATGACGTCTATGATTGACAGCCGCACTGTGTTTACACTCAACGCGTATGCGTGTCACCCGCAGTTGAAGGGTTAATTGACAATGTTAAAACCTGTTTCTGGCCAGGCAAAGTAGGTTGGTGAATTGCATTCCTCTTCACAAATCGATTTAAAAAAGAAGAGACCCACACCGGGTTGTAGTTTCATTGATGGTGACGATGTGGAAGACCAGACTTTGTCCAATGTAGGGTTCAAATACGCTGATTGTTTTTTTTTTGTATGAATGGAAAGACAGAGTTTATTTTTTATAACAAAAATTTATTCAAATTTAAGTATGCTGCATATAAATTAATTTCTTATGATGAATAATTGCAATTGAAGTGACAAAGTAACATTTTCTTTTTGATATGTTATCAATATAAAATCAAAAATAACTGGTTCACTGCAAGACAAATTAAACTAAAATATTTTTTTTGTTAAGGGAAAAGCAAAGGTACAATATTTTATAAAATAAAGATAAACATGAGAGGTACTATTTCTGTGGGCGAAAGGAACAACGGAATAAGTAAAAAAAATCGGTATGCAAAGTTATTCTTTAGATATAATATATCACTTACCAATTTTTTTTACTCTTTCCATTGTTCATTTCTCCCACAGATTTTTGAGTTAAAAATTTAATACAAACCATAAACTAACTATTTACATGTAAACGGGGAAAACACGGGTATTCTTATATTCTTCATCATTTCTTTAGCTTCGATAAATAAAATATGGAATTATATTTTGTATTGTTTGTGTATTAACACTGTGAAAATTCATTTTGTTTCAATTTATAATTTTTGGATGAAATTTTTCAAGCAAAACACTGTTTATTTTCACTATAGATGAAAAAGTCTATAGTGAAAATAAACAGTGTTTTGCTTGAAAAATTTCATCCAAAAATTATAAATTGAAACAAAATATGGAATTGTTTAATCTTATAAAATTTTATTCTAATTAGGTAGGTATCCTCTTCTCATAAAATAAGGAGAAATCAATGTGTAAGAATGATTTCAAGTTTTTGCTTCAATTGCTTGACTTTTTAAGGACTCAGAATATTTGAAAGGTGGGGAAAAATGTAATGCTACCTGGCTGGACTAAATAAAGTACAGGGCATCACAATTTCAGTAAAATATTGTGTAGGTAGTTTGAAAAGATACTAAAGTGCACCATACTGCATTTAGCATTATTGACAACTGTATGGGCTCACAGTGCTGTGAACTAGAAAAAATCCCTGATAATCAGGAATGCATTTTTTTTTCATTCTGTTGAAACTCATCTTGAAATTATTCTTACATCAATTAAAAAAAAAAGAATCCTTGTTTTAACAAAATCAATCTATTTGGTTCTTCAAAAGTGTTAAGACTAGGTATTTTTTAAATAAAATAAATATTTGCATTACGAGTCAGAAAAACCTTTCACACCATATAGAAGTCAAAACTTAATTATGAAATTAATTTCCGTGTAAAATCTACAGAAATTATTTACTATCGGGGTGGTACATGTGCTTTTAGATAGCAACATTAGCTCTTTACACTTGAAATGTGTTTTGTAAATATTTAACAAGTATCTTAATGACATTTACGTTGTATCCAATCAATGACAACAATCTAGGTGTTTTTTTATACTGACAATGTTGGCGACTACAACTTTCAAAATTCTTATGTTTATTTCAATTGTTATTAATTTTATTTATTTATTTATAGATTTTAAATTATGATTACGGTCGTTAGACATTTTAAAGAATGAAAAAAACGGATTTTTACTGACCGTGCAAAAGAGAAGAACGGTTTTCTCTACGTTTCGTCAAAGTCATATCCGACGTCCTCAGGAGACGTGTCTCTTCAACAAAGAAGAACCACGAACTGTTGAATTACTGTTGAATTATTAATGTTGAATTATTGTTGTTTGATCGAGGCCGAAGGTTGTAGGTACTTTTATTAACCTTCGGTGATGCATCCATAGATGTCGCAATAGCTCCAGTTGCACAGAAGGACAATATTATGTCTTCTTGTGAAATCGTCCGATTAATGAAAGGGTGGATCATAGAAGTTATGACTCCAACGAAACATAGAGAAAATCGTTCTTCTCTTTTGCACGGTCAGTAAAAATCCATTTTTTTCATTCTTTAAAATATTTATTTATAGTTTGTTTTTATACAGTTAATTGTGGATTCTTTTTGTTCCTTGAATTATGGATTGGTATGAGGCTTTTTCTTAGGGGCTGTCCATATATTACGTCATTCACATTAAGGGGGGGGGGGGAGTCTGGTCTGCGGATGATGGCAAATGATGTACGAGTACCAAAAGTGACGTCGTTCTTGTAAATACCAATTTCTACAAAATATACAAAATAGTATGTAAGTAATATAACATTATTAATTATTAAGCTCATCCATTATTACAGCAAGAGGGGGAGGGGGGGTCATTAGATAATGACTATAGGATGATTGTAAGGGATTGATGACGTAATTTATGGACGGCCCCTTAGCTCAGATTATGTAAAATGTGATTCATAAGACAATCGCATTTAAAGGTCATCTCTGAATTAAATGGTAGACAAGCCAGACAAGCACTGGGGGGGAAATTTATCTCATTTTCACATGAAATCCTAGATTATCGCCTTTGATTTTATAAAACTCATTTGCCTATTAGTGGACCATAGTAAAATCGTGATCATTCACATTTTGTTTCTCCTCCAAAACAATAAAGTATTCATATATTTTAACATAGGAAAGTGATAAGAACACATAGCGCCAACATGAAAACAATTCTAAACGTCTAACTCCATCCAAGGTAAGCTACAATTTTTGTGAAGAAGAATGCAATTCACCAACCTTATTTGCGTGACCAGAAACAGGTATTAACATTATCATTTAATATTTTAATCAATTATGAATTAATAATTACCCAATGACATATTCCTTGACTTATAGGTTGGTATGAGGCTGAACACCCATACTGTAAAAAATGGTTCACTTTGCCAATGTCACCCCTGTGTCAGGGAAGGTCGGCAAAAGTTGTAGGGCTTATGTTCATTTGAGGTTTGGATTTTATTTGTAAGTACACATTCAGCATTTGTAAGCGCGAACTACACATGTTTGTTTGTGGGCATGCATTTGAGAGCCTTAAATGTTAATATATCTCTGCAAATTAGATTATAGATTATTGATATATGTTGAAACAGGGTCAAAGTTATTGTCGATAGGACACAACACAGGCGGGGTTCAAACTTGCGCTTGTTTTAATAACGCAAATTCGAGTGCCAACGCTTTATCCGCTCGACCATACCAACAATATATAAAAATGATTGAAATTTGACCAAGGGGTGATTGGGCCACCAACGAGAGAGCCCTGCGAGGCATGAATACAAGTAAAGATCTCCAGAAAACAACCAAAAAGAGACAGTTGGTATCCCTTGAAACAGAAGAAGATCAAGACTGGTTGCAAAGCTTCATACGGCCTCGCAGCAATTAGGTCCTGCTTGAAGAATCGGCATTGACTAGCGACTACCAAGCATTCAGAGGGTTCTTAAGGCGTCATTTGCACATATACAGCGCTCACCAAATAAATCAGCCTGATACTCATTGACTTATACTCTCTAAAATTTGATAACTTTTGACAATGCCACCTCTGTTTCAAGGAAAGGATGTTGCAAGGTTTATGTGCTTTCCGGTTTGCGGGCCCAATGGAGTGGAACAGACTACCACCTAATGTGAGGAAGGCAGAAACTGTTGGTGTCTATAAAGGAGCACTAAAGATGCATCTTTACAAAAAATCTTATCTGTGATTTGAGAGGGCCCTTGAGTTGTGACACATACAAAAACGGCGCTCTTCAATTATGTGTACCTTATAAATAAATTATCCTTGTATACATATATATATGTTCATTCAAGATTTGTTTATTACTGTTTACGTAAACATTTAGCATGCGTAAGTTCAATCTTATATTGTGTGCATGCATTGAATATCCATCCTTAATCTTAATCAATTATCATCGAAACTCACATTATAAATTATTTATTAACTTGAATGGAATCTGACGCTTAGAAGTGCCTTCAACTCTGGCGCAAAGTTAACTAAATAAAAATCAATTAAATATATTTCTTATCAATTAAAATTAACACATAGAGCGCTGTATTTACACATCTGTGATTATCGTTTCAGTACATGTATTGTTAACGACGTGACGAGCACACCGCTTAGTTTCACTTGAGACACAGTCCACGGGTCCTGGGCTACCGCTGCATCAGTGCTGCTCCTGGTTGAACTTCTGTAATCTCCGACGTCTGAGCTCGTCAGCGGCTTTGTCTTCGTTTTGCACCACGTCCCTGCGACAAACGACAAATTATCAGTAAATAAGAATTGAAGGTTTTTGTGTATTGACATTGTGAAGATTCATTTTGAATCTCACCAAATTGACTATCAGGAAACTCCGTGTAGCACAACGAAAGCACAAAAGAGCTATGCCACACATAAGACTGTTAGATCGGATACGAAATACGTAGAAGATCGGGGCAAAGCAGAAGTGGTCGTGGGCAGGGCATGTTGCCAGATTGAGCGAACAAAGATGAACGAAAAGTGTGGTAGAATGGAGACCTCGTGAAGACAAAAGAACTAGAGGAAGGCCTCTTACACGATGGTCAGATGATATTAAAAGAGTTGCTGGTGACTGGATGCAGAGAGCCCAGGACAGAGACGCCTGGAGAGATATGGGGGAGGCTTATGTCCAGCAGTGGACAACAAGTGGCTGATTAAAAAGAGAAGAATGTAAAATTTAACACAAACGGTGCTATTCACACACGAAAAAATCTGTCGCTCATCCTCCATCAAAGCTTTCTATATTGTCACATCATTATGAAGAGGACAAAGAGTTGTCCTCGAGGAAATAAATCAACTCGTAAATAAAAAGTTTGTGTTCAATTTTGCATTATTAATTTATTAGTAAATACATGCTTTTCACAAATTGGCCGATACAGAAATACATACTTTAGAACAGATTGTTCTTATGGGCTGGTAAGTTAGTTGGTAGAGAGTTCGCATTCAATCCCAGCCAAGGGAGTCGGAGATGATTTCCTATTTCAGTGTTTATTTCAAACCCAAAACCACAGATCTGTTAACGTTAACTTAGCCTTCACAAGAAATGAGAACCTACCATGTGGTTGGTGCAAAACCTGCTCCCTTACCTGTGACAACAAGTTGCACTATATATATATATATATATCAGGCTTATTTATTTTTATTGCACATGATAAGAGAGCGCCGTTTTTGTGTGTGTCACACCTCAAGGGCCCTCTCCGATCACGGATAAGACTTTTTGAAAAGGTGCGTCTTGAGAGCTCCGCGAAATATGCCAATAGATTTGGAGTTCTTCACTCCGGGTGGCAGTCTGTTCCACTCCACCGGACCCGCAACACAGAAAGCACGGTCTCCAAAATTTGTACGGATCTGACGGTGCGGCTGAACCAAATTGATTGCACCATCGCCCGCAGATCTGAGTGTCTGCCTCCTCACACCCATCTCAACAGGCGAAATCATGTCAATCAGATAAGGTGGAGCCACGCCATTCTATAATAATCTATAATCTAAGTTGCAAGGATATATTCATTTAAAGCTCTCAGATGTATGCCCACAAACCAACAAGTGTAGTTCGCGCTTACAAATGCTGAATGTGTACTTACAAATAAAATCCAAACCTCAAATAAACATAAGCCCTACAACTTTTGCCGACCTTCCCTGAAACAGGGGTGACATTGGCAAAGTGAACCATTTTTTACAGTATGGGTGGTCAGCCTCATACCAACCTATAAGTCAAGGAATTACCAACCTATAAGTCGAGGAATGATGAACCATTGATGGCTTTATATACCATCAGACAAACACGGTAGACCACCCTCTCCGGGAAACGAAACCAGTGTAGTTTTTTTAACAGCGGAGTGATGTGAGCGAATTTGGATATCCCGAATATGAGCCTTGCTGCTGAATTATATGCGCAGCTTAATCCCATTTTGTGTTATAAGGGGAAATTTACCAGGGCATGGCAATAAAAAATTCAATATCAAGCTTATTTTTGTATCAAAATCCAGTCGATGGCTCAGTGGGTATAACACCTGTGTTCAAACTCACAAGGCTAGGGTTCGAACCGCACCAGGGGTGTCAGAAATGATTTTCCATGTTCCCTGGAAAGAAGAATTTAACAAAAACATTGAAACAATAAGTTTAACTTACCCGCTGGCATTTGATTCAGCATTCAAGAACTCCTCAACATTTTCTTGAAGCGACCTCTGACTCCCTTCATCATCTTCATTTAAAAGTCCTAAAGTCTCCGACGGCACCGTGGCTGGCTCTTTTTTCACTTTGGTCTCGTTGCCAGCCTGAGAGGTACTGGCTTCCAACACAGGAGCAATGGTGGGAGCTGCGGATGAACTGGTAGAAGGTGTTGGGTTGGAAGTTGAAGAAGTTGAAGTCCCCGGTGTGGAAGGGTCTGGTTGGGGGCTAGTGGGGACTGGTGGTGAGGTCTGCGGGACTGCGGAGGGTGGGGGGACGGGGGCGGCAGCTTCGCAAGTCTGTGTTGCCGCATCTCGAGGATCGGCCGGGTTGAAGCGTGTCGCCACGGCTGAATATTGCTGCATCATCATAACAGACGCGTCCAGCATCAGTTGTATGTTCCGGAGACACTGAAAAAATCAATTAAAACAATATATTTAATAATGTGTATTTGATTTTTATATCATGAAAAACGTGTATTGTGGAAATTAAACACTTGAGGAATGTGACAAGAAATACTCAAGAGATAGACCCTCGTATTCACGATCAAAACTGGCACTTACTTAAGGGCAAACTAGCGCTTAGATTGGGGAAATTCATTTCAAGAACAATACTTAAGGTAAAATTAGCGCTTAAGCGCTCCAAAAACTAGCACTTAGGTAAGTAAGGTCGACACGTATATTAACCAACGCTTAAGCGCTGTCAAAATATTCAGTCATATTTCATTGTTATCACATTTTTTGTTTGATTGTGAATTTACATGAAAAAATGAATTTTTACTATAAACATGATTTTTACAAGTGTATTAACATTGTTTTGACGAGTTCATTTACATTGCTTGACCATCAGAATTGGGTTTGTTCTCCGGTATGGTCTAGGACCATACTGCAATGACAGATGAACTGTCAAAATATTCCGCCGCATTTCATCAGCACATTTTTTGTTTGGTTGTGAATTATTTACATAAAATAATGAATTATTTCGATACAGTTGACTTCAACGAAAATAATAACATTGTTTTGTTCAAAAATAGTGTCCCAAGAAAATATATCAGAGACTGTAAAGACCCATTTACGTATTACGAAGAGGAAGAATTTAGAAGACGTTTTTGATTGAAAAAATGCGTCGTTCTGTATACAGTTTTGCCGTTGCTCATTGAGGGTTGCAAAGCCAACAATTTCTTCGATCTGTTATTTTATCTTCTATTACAGGTTTTTCTTTAATCAGAGCCACCAGCAGCTCCTTTTCCGCTGGAGAAAACAACATCTTTTTGGCGCTAAAATCGATCAAAACACTTTACATTGGGTATTACATAAATGTATTTTTAAAAACTAATAGAAATTGTAAACAAACAAATTCGTACTTACGGTTTACTTAAATTAGTAATAGCGTTATACGTACTTATTTGTTGTCAAGTTTTATGCAAAACTGATATGACATTGAAATTTGAAAGAGGCGGCAATGATAAGAGTGAAGTACGCCGAATATCGGTCGGAAGGTACTGACCAATTACAGAGCTGGGTTTTTTCGAGAGCCAATGACAAACCCGTACGTCTCCTGGGGCTGATTACTGCTTGAGTGTTCTTTGTGAAACAAAACACTCCAGAATGTCGACCCTTGAGTAAATGTAGCGCTTGAGTAAGGCACTTAAATCAGTTTTGATCGTGAATACGGGGGAGAGTTGAGAATGACTGCGAGTTGAAGAGGATGTGCAAGTTGAAAGAGGATATGCAAGTCAAGGTACAAAAGAATGTGATGAGATGGTTTTGACATGTAGAAAACTGAATTGAAAGAGGTATGCAAGGATAGAAAGAAATGGAGGCAACTTTGCAGAAGTCCGGCCACTCCTGGCAGATTGTAGATAGAATTAGTTACAAAAACCTTGCTGTGAAGAAAATTCAATCAACAATAAAGTTGTAATAAAAAAGGTGGGAATATTGATGACATATGCTCACTGGGTTGCTCTGGATTGCTCTGGATTCAAACAAAATGAATCAAGTTATTCAAATTGAAGAAGAAATCATTATCATCTTGTAAAGGTAGCGCCTTGTTGTGTCAGCCATTCTTCTCTGTTGTTTGCCATCCTCTTGAGCTGCGAATAGGACGAGATATGCATGAGCTGCTTCAAATCCTGAAAGTATGAAGTTCTTGGGCGATCTCTTGTTCGTCTTCCCAAGATTTTACTTTCTAAGATGTTGCTGAGAAAGGTGCTGTGTCTAAATGAGTAAAGAAGACATAACCGCCACATGATCTCACCTGGATCCGCGCCTCCACATTCTGTCTCTCTCTTCCCTCCATCCTGGCGAGCTCTGCAGGAGTCAGTGTGGCCAGGTTGGGCGGCATAGGCGGGGGAGGCCACGGGAAGCTTATCATAGCTGAAATATGACATTCATTTACAATGACCGTCATTTTAAACACATTTACTGTACTGGAGAGATGTTTTCCGGGATCTGTTGCCGTGGTCTGTGCAAGCTGGAGCTTCCGGACGTTTCACCTATGTCTACAGTTTCATCAAGATCATCTTCATCATTCATTTTCACACTAAAGAAGTCCACCGTAGACATGAGCGAAACATCTGGAAGCTCCAGCTCCTACAGACCACGGCAACAGATCCGGGAAAACATCTCTCAAGCATCATCAGCCGGTTGTGTAAGCCTAAACTCATTTAAATGCCTTGCCAGACAGCATGCCAGATAAACAAATTATGAATTGAATCAGCACATTTAAAATGTGGGATAAAAATGTGATGGAATAGCCGGGCTAAAGACAGGGAAGAGAATCATAACTTCAGTACAATTTTGTGTAGGTAGTTTGGCACAAAGCTAATGTGTACCATAGTGCACATACATTTAGCTTTACTACCAACTGCATATGTTTCATTTTTAGAATTGAGGCAACTCTGCAGAGGCTCTTTTCACCCATAGCGGACAGGGTTTCAGTTAAAGTTGAATAAAAAAATAATGCATACGTGTAAAGTTGGGTATATTGCCGAGATTGGGTGGTGCAGCTCCTGTCGCAGGTTGTGTCTGGCTTGGTGGAGGAGGCGGCACAGGGGCAGGGTTGGCTTGGGGCGCGGGGGCTGCTGCGGCGACATTGGGAGAGGTCGTGGCGCTGCGCAGGATGTTCAACCGGCAGGTGGGGCACGTCTGCTGTCTCTGGAACCACGAGCGCAGGCAGGACGCGTGGAAGATGTGGTTGCACGGCAGCTTCTTGGCTCCTGCAACATAACACAACATGGATTATTACAATATGCGTTCAGCTTTTCAGACAACAATCCAGTTACATTTTAAATAGGTGATAAAGACATGCGGAGAATGCAGTCTTCACGGGTACCAAAAAGGATCCTTGAGGATCATCCGGGGGGGAAAGAAGAGCTGGCAGACCTAGGCTGAGATGGGAGGATGAGGTGAGGAAGGACGCAAATCAACTACAAGCCGCAGCGGTAGACATGAGTTGGTGGTGAAGGCTGATGGAGGCCAAGGGGAGATATGAGCTGTAGGGCCATCGGAGAAGAATAAAGACATTCAGCTTAGTGAATTTATATTACTAAAAACAGAAAAAGGTACAGAAGACAGATCATACACACATATTTACAAGGAGCAAGTGAATGATAGGGCTCTTAGGGAGACTCAAACCTCAAAACCCAAACTATGTTTGATGCTAACGAGCCTATAGGCTCGCTCATGTAGAATAAATACCTGTAAGCTGTAATTAAAATACCTATAAAAAAAAATTAAATTAGGCTGATTTATTTGGTGAGCGCTGTTTTTGTGTGTATCACACCTCAAGAGCCCTCTGCAAGCTTTGTCGTCGCTGTAGAAAGCGCCAATTCTCAAGCAAGACCCAGTTGTTGTAAGGCTGGATGGACCTTTTGATGACCGGTCTTTGGTAAAGGTTTATGAATTTTTCAACCCAGCAAAGAGCAAATTTGAAAATATAAACAGTATCTTTTTTGTGCTCCGCCGGGATTCGAACCCACGACCTTCCAGTTACGAGTCCGAAGTGTTACCACCTGGACTACGGACCGGCCTACTGTACTGTACCCCTAGTATAAAACAATACTGTCGTGGGGGGTAAAAAAATGTTTGTTTTTTCGCATTGCCATTTATACGTACTGGAGGCTGTGTAGAATATCTGTATGGAAGATTTAACACTGTCTCTAGCGAGCTTAAACGGCAAAGTGAACTTCTTTTTAAATGGCAACTATGACTCGAGGGACAACCAGGCAATCAACAATCACCACTGGGTTTTATTTGAGATCCCACCTTGGCGCAGAGGATTGGGGACGACTTTACTTCCCTGCCCTCTACTGACCTGAGTTCATCTCCTCCCTGCAGATGATGCAGACATTGTCCACGGCAGCGGAGTGGCGTCTGGGTACAGCGTGTTCATGTTGCGGATGGCTCGCCTCGACAGCACCACATCGTTGAATGCCTTCTTGAAGTTTCTGTGAACACACAAGCAATACAACAAAGAGTAATACACAACCTTTACGTGGCACTTGACAATTGTATTACATTATTTTTTGTGTCAATCAAACTATAATCTAAGTTGCAGAGATATATTGACATGTAAGGCTTATATTTAATGAATAATAAGGCAGATAATGTTATAATTTTGATTGTTTACCTTGTTGGAGTGTTGAAATAGATTGTAAATAAATAAATATTATATGAGGATGATTTATTTGGTGAGCGCTATTGTTGTGTGAATCACATCTAAAAAGCCACGGTGATGCAGACAGATCACTGTGAACTTTAACAAAGAAATTTTATTTAAATCTGTTAAAATGGACTTTCATAAAGTTACTGCCGACAAAAATCTACATAAACTAAAAAGCCTTTTGGGAGTTTGGTTGTCGCTATATAAAGCGCCAATTACAAAATCCAGAACCAGCTGCTGTAAGGCTGGATGTCGCTTTTGTGACCGATCTTTGTTAAAGGTAGATGAATTTTTCAACCCAGTGGAGAGAATATTTAAATAACAATTAGTTACCTTATGGTGTAGTACATGGGTCGGAAGGCGAACAGGGGCAGCGTGTACTTGCGGACCATGATGGCCACGAAGGAGACGTAGAGCAGCACCTTGAGGAAGCCGACCACCAGCTCCGTGTACAGCAGCACCACGGCCTTGTTCTCCCAGGGCGTCTCCCAGTAGGAGTCTATGGCGTGCAGCAAGTACTGAAAGCATCGTAATACATTTATGGTCAATGGCATGGAGCAAGCACTTAAATGCATCCACTCTGTTTTTTTTTAAAAGATTGGTGAAGAGGAATGCAATTCAACAACCTATTATGTATGGCCAGAAATAGGTATTAATATCATCAATTAATAATTCATTACTATATATTTTAATTAATTTATTTATTTATTTATTTATTTATTTATTTATTTATTTATTTATTGACGGCACTATGTGCCTTTAACATGCATACAAATATAAAATAAAAACATTAAATACACATTCAAGTAAAAAGAAATAATCATATAAGTTAACCAATACAGTTGAGGGTGCAATATTACAAACATATGAAAAAAGTATAAAAAAACATTAAGTACATAATAAAGTAAACAAAGAAATGACAACAGGCAAGGTTAAAAGTTAAAATATAATGCAGAAGTAGCAAATAAAATCGAGTATGTACTACAGTAATAGAGATAGGAATAAAGTAAATTTAGTACCTATTTATTTATTATCATTTTATGACGGCTTTAACAGGCTAATACAATAAATATTTCATGTGAGACAAAGAGAAGAAAGAAAGAGAAGAACAATTCAGGTGACTTAATTAGACTTGAGCAAAAAATAATATTTCAAGGCCAACTTATAACTTACAAGGTCATAGTGATAATCATTTATGTGAGTATATGTATTCCCGGCACGTTGGAGTCGAGTCATTGCACTATTGTAATAATATGTGGTACTGGCAGCAACAGGGTGATATAAATGTTTTTGGCGGGTTAATGTTTTACTAACGAAAAAGTTTACTTGTTCCAGTAAAATTGGGGAATCAATCAACGAATTGACAATTTTAAAAAGGGCAATTAAGTCAAACATTATTCGTCTCTCTGAAAGATTAATAAGGCCCAAGTAGGAATTAAGTTGGGAGCGGTTAAAATCAGTTGAGGGAATATGGAGTTTGAAATTGATTAGTTTCAGAAATTTTAAGTGTATACCCCAAGTAACCATTTAGGTTTTAAAAAGGTTACAAAATGGTCCCACAACCTTTGTATGGAAATCGGCACGTAAGTCTTAGTAGTCTCAATAACGTTATATTTACCTTATACTAACCTCGTGAGTGCTAAAAGGGCCCCAGTTTTAGAACCTTGCGAAGAGCTACACCAAAACCTATAGCTCAAATACAGAACCGCTCTACGAGCTACGGCAGAACCCAAATATAACTTCGGCAACCTTAATTTTACCTCAATATAACCTAGCAAGACAGCGTTTACGTTCTAAATTAGTCTTGGATGTAACTCGTATACAACTTACAACTCGGGTTCTCTCGCTCTCGCTCGGGTGAGCGAGAGCGAGAGGACCCGAGAAACATCTCGCTCTCGCTCGGGTGAGCGAGAACGAGATGTTTCTGTGGAAGATTTTTTACACAGCCGTGAATTGAAATACATATTATAATGGCGCGTGCGCGCCATATTCCGTCTTACCAAGTTTCAAAATGGATAGATAAGTATGAGCTGTTTTCAAACAAAATAATAAATGGCTTTATGAAAGCAGGGGAAATGTAAAACATACTGCGAATGGCACTTTATCGTGATACTTTAGGATAATAGTTCTGTATACGAGACGGGCCTTTCGTAACTTAAAAAATTTAATATTTTAATTTTAATTATTTTTTTCAATTAAGTGTTTGGTGGTAAGTTGCATTATAAATAAAACTTATATTCATACAAAAAGGCATGTATTTTAAATCGCATAGCATACCTTATTCAAATTTTGCCTTATTGAATTAAAATATTGCTATTGATTAAGATAGTTATTTTTTTTTAACGAAAAAATATGGCTGCCGTAAGAAAATTACTAGTAAGCATTAAAATTAACCTTTTTAGAACTATAACAGCTAGAATCTCTTAAAATGTGCCTAAATAAGAGCTAAAGGTTATTGCCAAGAGCTTTTCAAGACTTATCAGCCGCAAAAGTAGCCGCTAAGAAAAAAATGTTGCTTGCATGTTTTGATGGTGTTAGTGGATGGTGCTTGGATCACGTGTTTACGGAAAGTGTGCTAACAGCTACAGGCTCCTCTGAAAGTGCAAGTAAGTTTTTATTTTTCAATTCCTTTGAAAGACTTAAGTTTTCAAAAAAAAAAAGCTTTGGATTACTTTATTTGTCAAGTTTGTCTTTTGAACTTACAGGTATTTTATTTCAAAGTCTTAGAAAAAATACGTTATTGTATTGTTTATTTTTTTTAAATTTAAATCCGTAAAACTCAGGTTTAAAGATGAGCCATACTTCTTAAACGCAAAACGCAACTAAACTACACATATAGTGTAACTTCTTGCCTGCGTTAACCCCGAAGGGGTCGCATGTGGCGCTTCGGGACCTATTTACTTTTACAGGTAAGGGGGCCGGCCTCACACCAACCACTTTCAGTTGAAGTGGGGGTTTCCCAGCTCCCGGGGGGGCTGGTTCTCATTTCTTGTGAAGGCTGAGTAAGCCTTTGAGATCGAACCCTTGCTCTCGGCGTGGAATGTAAGCATTCTACCAATTGAGCTATCGACCTTTTTACGAGCTTGATCGTCGTCGCTACAAAGCGACAATTCTCAAGCAAGACCCAGTTGCTGTAAGGCTGGATGGACCTTTGGTGACCGGTCATTGGTAAAGGTTTTATGAATTTTTCAACCCGGCGAAGAGTAAATTTGAAAATATAAATGGCATATTTTTTGTGCACCGCCGGGAATCGAACCCACAACCTTCCCATTCAGAGTCCGCAGTGTTACCACTGAGCTACGGACCGGTCATCCGGTCTTCTTCATCTTTGTATATTTGCAATACCTACTACATGTTGTATCGGGTTTTGTATATTATATTTTACAAGATGATAACATTCAGCGAATGCCAAGTTTTAAACCTTAAAATTTCTCTATTTTATTGATTACAATTTGAAAACTGGAATGTAATATTCTATGTTTCTGTAAAATGCGCTCTTCGAGAAACGTAATCAAGATATTAAGAATGTTTTTAAAAGTGGTAAATTCATTGAAAATATCTTTTTTTATCTCGTGAAACTTCAAACTCATTCGTAATATGAAAAAACTTGTTTTTCTAATTTTGTTGAAAATGTAATAATCTTTAAAAATGGGGAAATTATTTTATTCTAGAACAAAAAATTAAAATAAAAAAGTAGAAATATTGAAAAAATATTTAGTTTTTCGGGGCTACAGGTAATTACAAAAATGTACGAGTTCGAAAACTTGGCATTTGATGAGTCTAATCTACATCTAATCTAATCTAATCTAAGCTGCAAAGATATATATCATTTAAGATTTATATTAAATGCATTCCCACAAGCAGACATGTTTAATTTCGCGCTAACACATGCCGCATGTGGACCTACAATATAAAAACCCAATCTCAAATGAACATAAGCCTTGCAACTCTTGCCGTCCTTCCCTGAAACAGGGGTGACATTGGCAAAGTGAACCAATTTTTTACAGTATGGGTGGTCAGCCACATAACAACCTATAAGTCAAGGAACATACATGACAAATTACATTTTTAAAATCAATAAATTATAATATATACATGGACATAAAAAACTAAATCATAAAAACCAATTTTACTTTAACAAACCCTAGCCGCCAAAATTTATTTACATAATTTATTACAAAATTTACATATTATACAATATTATATCCAAAAACCAGTGCTACATTTTATTTCTTACTTTCTTGCTATAGCTGAAGGCTATAAAGAAAGTCTTGATTTGGTGTGGAAAAAAAATTTCGAGGCTTTCACGGAAATGAGTTGTCCTGGTGTAGGACATGCCAAAAAACACTATCTTTCAAAAACGTTCATCTGTATGTGTGTGTGTGTGTGTGTGTGTGTATGTGTGTCACTTTCCAAAGTATAAGACCTAGAGATACCAAACTTTGGCTACATCAATTTTTTTGGACATGTATTAAGTATGAATAACATGGCATTACACCAACTTGAAAATTCAAGATGGCTGACATACAAAAAAAACATAAAATTGCACTTTTCTCAAAAACGGCTTCAAGAATTTTTCTTAAATTTTCAAAATTGCCACTAATTAGTTTTAACTTAATAAATAAATTATGGCAACACTCTTACTAATCTGTGTCTATGGGTGGCCATATGAAAAAAACCAACGATTGTGAGTTTTTCGAAAGTTAAGTGGTTCACAAAGATATAATGTTCTACAATATTATAGACAATATAAATTTCTACAAAATTAAATTTTTTTTTTTGAAAAAATAAATATAAAGCACCGTTTACACGACCTGAAATTTTAAATAGAAAATATTAGAAAAACCTAATAAAATGCAAGATATTTAAATTTGTTTTAGATTTGATAGAAATAACAAATTTATCACTTTAATTTGCAATCAAAGATTTTTTACTTTTTTGAAAATTCAATATGGCGTCCAAAGAGCTGAAAACTTAAAATGCGATTTTCTGAAAAACGGCTCCGACGATTTGTCTTAATTTTTTTGTGAATCCATTTATAAAATCTCAGTATATAAAGTCTCAGTACTTTATTTTAACACAAATTAAAAAAATATCGTAAAAAAGATTAAACAAAGTATTTTAAAACTTCATTTTTACTCACTTACTTATAATAAAGGGTTGTATTATGTTGTATAATAATTATCTGTTCAGTCATAGTTAGAATGTTGAAAATAAGTATGTATATACATACTCGTACCTTCGTAGCGCGAGGGATATGCGTGTTATCATCGATGTAGAATTTGCACGGATGGGCGACGAAAGCAATCTTTTGAGACGTAAGAATTCCCCAACGCGCGTATCAGAAATTAAAAGTACAGTGGACTGCACATGACTTTACAGCATAAAATAAAGTTGTTTTGAGGTGATATTTAATTGACAAAACAAAATGTTTAATTTGTATTTATGAATTATTAATGAAGGCAATCTGCTAAAGTTTTTTTTTTATTTTTTTATTTTTTTTTTTTTTTATTTCATAAACAATTTTTACAAGAAATATAAATCTTAAAAATTAAACATTTTTGTCCCGATAAACCAAAAATTTTCAGTTTGTCATGGGGATTTTCAGTTTGTCATAAGTAATTTTAATTTTGCGGTTTGATCATTTTCCTTGACCTATAGATTGGTATGAGGCTGACCACCCTTACTGTAAAAGATGGTGCACTTTGACAATGTCAACCCTGTTTCATGGAAAATAGGCAGGAGTTGCAGGGCTTATGTTTACTTGAGATTGGGTTCTTATATTCTAGGTTCACATGCGGCATGTGTAAGCGCGAACTTATACGTGTCTGCTATTATGGGAATACGTTTAATATGAATCTTACATGATATATATCTTTGCAGCTTAGATTTAGATTGTTGGTCACTTTTGTATCAAAAATAACATTTCAATGCCTAGTATTTTAAATTAACCTTTTTAATCATTTTTGTATTTTTCTTCTACGTACTTTTTCTTTCCTGTATTTTTTATATGGTTGGTCATGTATTGCACCCTACACGTGACTAAGCTGCAATAAACATTTTATTATTATTGCTATCAAGAAAATTACAATAAATTTTTGTATGGAATTTTTTTGCTTTATACGGTGGCTATATTTTACTTTTCGAAAAAAATAGTGATAAATAAATGTAGGTACATATAATGGCTTTCAAATTGGCTGGCAATAATTTTTGATTAAAAGCCTTCCGCCGCCGAGAAGTTTTAAAATTTTGTTACTTTATAGCAGTCCGAAGGAGCTATAAAGTATTGTATTCGTGCGAAAAAAAAAATTGAGGTTTCAACGGAAATGAGTTGTCCTGCACCAGGACATGCAAAAAAACCTAATTTGTCGAACCTGTCCGTCCGTCCGTATGTATGTATGACCATAATCCCAGCCGAAACTACTGATCGCAGAGACACCAATTTTTGGATTAAGAGAATTGACAACCACAGATTTTGATGGGCCGACTGGCATGGCACCAGGGTAACGCCGTTTAAATTTGTACCATAACTGTCGACCGGCAAGATTCAAGAAAACGAAAACATCGTGAGTTAAATTAAGGTCTATTCAAAATGACGGACAGGTTCGAAAAATTAGGTTTTTTTACATTTCGATATCTCATTTCTTTTTTCGACGACGAATACAAGATTTTATAGCAGTTCGTAAACACTGTTCAGTAAAAATATAAGAGCACCATTTTGAATGTCTATAAATATGAATGTTGTTTGTCTATGAATGTTTAATAAAAATATGAATACGCACATTTAATAACTACCTAAAATCGTTCGTTTATTGTATTTCAATAAGTTTCCTTGACTTATAGGTTAGTATGAAGCTGACCACTCATACTGTAAAAAATGGTTCACTTTACCAATGTTACCATTGTGTCAGGTAAGGTCGGCAAGAGTTGCAGGGTTTATGTTCATTTGAGATTGGGTTTTATATTGTAGGTTCACATGCAGCATGTTTAAGTACGAACTTAAAGTCTTAAATGCAATATATTTTTGTAACTTAGATTATAGATTATCATAGATTTAGATAGATAGGCAATGTTTTTTTTGCGTACATTTTTCACAGTATCCAGCACCGATATAAAAATTAGGTACCTCTGTGGTCCAAATTTCATTTAATCGTTTAGCCCACAGATCACGGAATAAACCTTTTTGCTATTTTGAATAACAAACATCAAACGGTGCATTTAAAATATTAATAGCATGTAGTAAGGTTGATTAGATAGTTTTATGTTTCAATTAGGTACGTAAATGTTATTTGTTAGTCAACCATAAATTAACGGTAAGTAGGTGTATTTTTTTAAACCTACGTGAATACACCTTAATACTGGTAACATACGGTAAAGATTGTAAATAAAAAACCGCCCGACATTACCTTAAACTTGTGCCATTTGAAAAATAATACTGTCAGCAATGATAAAAACATACAATCATTAGAAGAATTAATGGATCTAAGTAAAAAATATACAACTGACAACATATTCGAATACATACCTTAATAATGCCAAGCTAACTTCCACTCAAAACACTGACGACAAATTCCCGAGTCTGATGTAAACGTTCTCAGAAGAAAATGAAGGTATCGAATGAGTTTTTTTGTGTTGTCCACACTACATCAAAGAGTTACCATACGTGAATAAATACTTAAGATTGCAAGATTTTTGTCAGTTCCAATGGAATTGGTAACATACTAAAAGAAAGATTTCGGAGCCAAAAATGGAGACAACCCTTAGCAATCAATATTTCGTGTTTAAATAAGTAAATATTATTGTGGCTAGTACAGAAAATGAAAGATACGTTACTAAGGTATATGCAAAAATACTCAACTTTAAAAACGTTTGACTATTTTGATCGTATTGTTATGTAAATATAAATATTGAAATAAGTATGGATAGTTATAGTTATAAGAATCCTCAAAAGTATTGGTAGGTAAGATCGATAATTATGTATAAGTGTAGAATTCTCTAGGCTAAGTAGGTACTTGTTATAATTATAGGAATTCTGTATTACATTTGTAGGTAGGATTTTGGTTGTATCTCTAGGTAGTACGTGAAGCGTCGAGAAGTAATAATTACTCTGGAACCGTCTAGCAACTTTGGTTCTAGATCATACTGCTCTACAGAGTATAAAGGTGCGAATGGCCTGCAGAGCGGGCCAGTATCATAGAGACTTACAAACACATCGAAGTCATCTGATCAGCGAACCAAAACCAAGGGGAATAATCGAGAAAGTAGTGTGAAAATAAATTTTGTAACAGTGTAAAATAAATAACTATTGAAGGAGACCTGTGTATTTTTAATTTGGAAAGACAATTGAACCCTAATTTCGTAACAGTATCATGCCATCAAAGGGTCAAAAACGGGTTGCGGACATGTAAAATTTGTATGGGAATGGAAAAAAGGCGTTTTTGTTTTATTTTTTAATTACATCGCCACTTAATGCTTTTTGCAGTTTTTTTTTGTATTTCGATACGCTTTTTATTTACTTTACTCTGATAATTTTAGAATTCAGTAGAGATCACCAGTTTTTATGAAAAAGCTGAAAATCATTAGGGGACACACGCACAAGACAAAAGGTACAAATTTCGACGGCGATACCCACCACCCTGAAAATTCAAGATGGCTGCCATACAAAAAAAACATAAAATTGCACTTTTCTCAAAAACGGCTCTAACGATTTTTTTTTAAATTTCAGTGTGATCGTTGCTTAAATTGTCGCGAAGAAAATTTGTTATGGCAACACTCTTCCCAACCTGCGTCTATGAGTTGCTATATGAAAGAAAAAAACGATTGTGATTATCTCGGAAATGGCTGGGTTGACAAAAAAAAAAGTTGTACAATATTACGCGCAATATTAATTTCTACAACAATTTAAAAAATACTTTAATTTTTTTTTTACTTAAAGTATCGTTTACACGATCTCAAAATTTTCATCGAAAATATTAAAAAGACACATAAAAATGCAATTTTGTAAAACTTTTTTTAAGGTTCACAAGAAAGAAAAAATTATAAACTTCTTTGCACTATAATTTGTTTTTCACTATTTTGAGAATTCAAGATGGCTTCCAAAGAGGAGAAAACTTCAAATGCGATTTTCTCAAAAACAGCTCCGAAGATTTTTTTTAAATTTTCAATAAAGTAGTTGCTTGATACATTCTTACCAAATTTAGTTATGGCAACATTTTTGCTAATCTGCGTCTATGAGTTGCCATATGAAAAAAATAAACAATTGTGATTTTCTAAAAAGTGAAACCGTTACATGTAATGCTTAACGTAACATCAAATTGTATATAAAAATCAAATAAATTTTTTGAAAATAAAAACATAAAGTGCCGTTTACATGATATCAAAAATTGAAATTAAAAGGCTACAAAAACCCATCAGAACGCAAAAAACTTTTATGTTTCTTAACTTTATCAGAAAAAACTTTTGTATCACTATAATTCATACTGAAACATTTTTCAAGTTTTAGCAAATTCAAGATGGCTTCCGAACAGCTGAAAGTTTCAAATGAGATTTTCTCAAAAACGGCTCCTACGATTTTCTTTATTTTTTTTGCATAATCGTCATTATAATACTGCTATGTAACAACAATAACCATTGCCTCATAATTTTCTTTGTTTTGGGGGTTGCCATACAAGAGAACAAAATAATTTAAAAATTATCGGCAGAGAAAGGGTTAACTAAAAAATAATGTTCTACAATTGAAAAGCTTTTATATATACCTAAATACATGAATCATTACTTTTTTTCAAAAAAAAATTATTTAGAATATAGAGTGACAAATTTTCATACAAAAAAATATTGTAATATTTTTGGTAGCAAAACGTCTAATACCCATAAATAAACCTACATAACAATTTGCTCAAACAAGTGCTATGTAACAAAAATAACCATTGCCTCTTAATACTCTTTGTTTTGGGGGTTGCCATACAAGAGAAAACAATATTTTAAATTTTCCCGGCAGAGAACGGGTTAACTAAAAAATAATGTTCCACAATTGAAAAGCTTTTATATAAAGCTACATACATTAATCATTACTTTTTTCAAAAAAATAATATAAGGTGTAGCCATCATACAAAGTGACAAATTTCCACACAAAAAATAAAATAACTTTCTTGGTACTAAAACGCCTAATATAAAATACTAGACTACGAGTCTTAAAATTTAGTAAGTATCCATAATAATCAATCATAACTTTACAATATATTTATGAAAAGTATACCCACCCAACAAAGTGTTAGTTTTGATACAAATGGGATCAATGATAATACTGAAAAAAGACGATTACTTAAATAGATTAGCTTCATTACTTACACACAGCTAAATGTTTTGTTATGAAAATTGACTATGACCTAAACATGACCGTATTTTATGCTTTAAAGTCATGTGCAGTCACTGTACAATTTATTTTTTTATATTCTGTTACAATAAAGTACTGAGGCGTTTAAAACAGATTTTGACCACAAACGGGACTCGACGTAAAGTTTTTTGGAAAATATTTGACTTTAAAATTCATTTCTCGTGAAACTATAGCAGATACAAAGAATATGTAAAATACCATTATTGTTTTAAATTTAATGTTCTTATTATTGACGTACAAGAATTTCAATTATTGTACTTTGATTTTTAGTTATAAAATATAATGTAATAAATACCGTTTAACCCCCCTTTCTCCTGAACCAGAAGGGTAAGAAATACAAATTTTTGGTATGTTAATTTTCTTGTTACTAGTAATGAACGTAGCATAATTTTTTTTTTCTTTATTCTCACGACTCATACAACTTATATCAAAAGATCGATTTGTATATTTGTTAAAAAAATGGCCGCATTCAAAATGTTCCAGGTTAGGAGTATTTTTTTAATGTAAAAAGCAGGTAAATAATGTAGGTCATCATCTCTTACTAGTCTCTGCCTGGTAGTCGATGAGGTAGTTTGTACCATTTTTTGGGCCTCTTTGAAGAGGCGGCATCCAGAACGCTCCAGGGTAGGATCACCAAAATCTGCAGAAAAGGCATGTACTCGATGCCGGACACCTCCCCAAACATGTTTCTGTCTGGTAGTCGATGAGGTAGTAAGCACCATTTTTTGGGCCTCTTTGAAGAGGCCGCATCCAAAACGCTCCAGGATAGGAAAAGGCAGACCAGTGAAAAAATGATGTACTCGAAGCAAACTACCAGCCTGACCATGTCTCTGCCTGGTAGTAGATCAGTCAAGGTTTCGTACATCTGGCTCTTAGTCCTACTTTACGCGCATACAAATTATTTGATTCACTTTGATAGATGATTTAAGCACTAAAACTTACTGATGTATTCATTATAAGTAAAAAAAAAAATACGGACTTTACGTTTAATATTTCCATTCCGTTTTTTTGTATCACCCTGTGTCGGTTCATCTTGCAAGACAACGGATATATATATTGCATAGAGTTATCAGCGTCTCATTGGTCCAAACCCGATCACGTGATCGCAACCTACAGGCGCGCGGGGGGGGCGGTTCCATTTTTTGACAGTTGACTTGTATTTCAAGTATCTTTGTAAAAATTATGAATTGTTGTGTTAAAACTTGTAAAAATGACACAAGGAAGAAAGCAAAGCAGAATAGCGATATTACATTCCACCGGTGAGTACAAAATTTGGCCAAGTCGAACGATTTAAAATGTTTAGTTGCGGGGGTGAAGAGGGAGAGTTACCGCCTCGCCTTACGTCACACACTCGGTCTCTATGGGATTATAATATACATACCTATACATATATACATAATATACCCATACATTATAATATACCTATTGGTTTGAATTCCACGCAGTCCTAATTTGTTTACCTAGACAAGTATTATGACTCCTTTCAAAAAAAAATCCCGTTGTTTTTAACAATATGTTTCTTATACTTTATGGCCTTAGTAAAAGAGTGACATAAATGAAAAAAATCACGCTTGTTAAACAAATTTTTATCTTAGATCTTAAGTTAATTTTTTTCATATAACTTAAAAAATCACGCCACAAAAAAATATTTAAAAAAACTCGTTTTTTTTTCTTATTTTTGCTCGCATTTTGTTGTTTTGTATTTTGGAAATATTTTTTTTCTTTATTATTATAGAATGATACAAATTCTAGTTTGTGGTGTACTTTTTAATAGAATAATAGGAATAGTTTTTGCGATAATATGAAAAAACTGAAACTAATTAATTTATTTAATTCTTGAAAACAGTTTTTTCATATTATCTCAAAAACTATTCACATTATTCGTTTAAAAATTACCCCACAAACTAGAATTTGTATCATTCTATAATTATAAAGAAAAATAAGATTTCCAAAATACAAAACAACAAAATGCGAGCAAAAAATGTAAACAAAAACGAGTTTTATTAAATATTTTTTTGTGGCGTCATTTTTTCAGTTATAAAAAAAAAACTTACTTTAGAATTAAGATAAAAAATTATGCAATATGTGTGATTTTTTTTATTAATGTCACTCTTTTACTAAGGCCATAAAGTATAAGAAACATATTTTTAAAAACAACGGGATCTTTTTTTACCCTAAAGCAATTTCAACATTCCGTAGCTTTATGGTTGTAATAATATTAAAAAAATAACTTTTAGCTCTCCATTTAGCAAATGCCAACCTCTCTAGAACCTAATCAGGAGTCTAAGACAACCTTAAGATGCACGGGCAATAAGCTCTTGAAACACAAGTCACAATAACGTAAATATAACCTCTTGTCAGCAACTTCTAGATTGCAATAATAACCACACGGTTTTATGACTTATAAGTTATTCTCAAGCCATTAATATGACCGAATAGCAAAGCATTAACCTTTCTAGGAGACTTATTAGACCTAAAGGCAAATTTCACAACGTAGGACGACTAAAGTGGTTACTTGGGACGTTCAATACTGTCAATATGTACAGAAAAATAGGGATTCCAGACAGGGGAGCAGTATTCTAAAATGTTTCTAACCAATGATGTGTATAAGAGCTTTATAGTGAATATGTTGGTGAAGTCCTTAGTTGAGCGGGATACGAAGCCTAGCATTTTCATGCTTTTGGCGCACGCCGAATTGATATGAGGGACAAAGGAAAGCTTACGATCAAAAACAATACCTAAGTCTGAAATCTCGGAAACCGCATTGAGGTCAATGTTATTGATTGAGTATGTAAAATTAATAGGGTTGGCGATTCTGTAAAATCTCATTGATTTACATTTTGAGACATTCAATGGCAATTTATTGATTACACACCAATTGGACAAACGACTCAGAGAGTTCTGAATAGCAAGACAATCCATATCACTATAAACAGTCTTGAAAATCTTCATATCGTCGGCAAATAAAAGGATCTCGCAGTCATTAAAAATTTCGACAATGTCATTGATGAATACGAGGAAAAGCAATGGGCCAAGATGCGAACCCTGAGGGACACCACTTAGAGGTTGAAATGATGAGGATGTATGATTATTGATTTTGACACTTAATGAGCGATCAGTAAGGTAACTTTGTATCCACGACAGAAATTTGCCCATTATACCCATGTTTTGTAATTTAGATAATAAAATTCTATGACTGACTTTGTCGAAGGCCTTTGAAAAGTCTGTATATATCACATCGACTTGCCGACGATTAGACAGAGCTTTAGATATGTAATTCTCATAAATCAAAAGGTTAGATAGAGTAGATCGCTTGGGTAAGAAGCCATGTTGTTGTGACGAAAGAGATCCAATGATTAAGAAAGCGATTTTAGATAGAATCAATTTTTCTAATAATTTAGGAATGGCTGATAGTACACTGATGGGACGGTAATTACTCACATTGCTTCTAACATCAGACTTGAATATAGGAGAGAGAAAAGCTTGTTTCCAGACAGGAGGAACGTAACCCAATGACATAGAGACGTTAAATAGACTGCATAGAGGACCGACTAAACTAGATGCACAGTGGTGCAGAAGTATTGCCGGAACCTTATCAGGGCCAGGATTAATTGATGGTTTCACTAGTTTAAGTTGATTAGTAACATCTGAGACGTTAAAGGAAATAGTAGATAACTGCAAATTTATATGGGAAGAAAATTCAAAAGAGCTGCGGTCAGAATCCTCGACATACACTGATTTAAAAAAGGATGCAAACAAGTTTGTAACGTCTTGAGGATTTGTGGCTGTTTGATCATTAAAGTGGACAATGTGAGGTATAGTAAGATCATTTTTTCTCAAAGTATTAGTGAAAGACCAGAATTTTTTGATATTTGAATGAATAGATGATTCAATGTTTGATATATAATTTTTAAAACACAAGTTGGACAATGATTTACATTCACTACGGATATTTTTAAATTGTAGGTAGTCATGAGAAGAGTTTGTAAGTTTATATGACAAATGTGCTATTTTTTTATTACGGACTAATCTTATGAGGTCTGGGTTAAACCAAATAGGATAACGAGTTGCATGGGAATGTTGTGCAGAGAAAGGAATGAATTTGCGGATTGCTTCATTGAGAATATTATAAAATTTGTAAGTTACGGCGTCCAAGTTACCACTGTCCTCCACAATAAATGACCAGTCAGTTTGAGCAAAAAATAGGTTCATGTTTACAAAGTCAGCTTTATAAAAATTAGGAGAATCATTAGAGAATGGGAGAGAATACTTAACACAGGAAGGATAGGAGGTAAGTAATGGAGGGTGATAGGTGTCGATAGGAACAAGAACTTCAGGAGATTCGTGTACTTTAAGATCGTGAACATTTGACAATATCAAATCGAGTAAATGGTTATTTTTATTCTTTATCAAATTAAACTGGAAGAAATTAAGGTAGTTGAAGAGATTGAGCAACACACTGTCTGTAGCAGAAAAGTTTGAATTAAAGGGGTGACACATAGAAGGATCGGTAGAATTCCATATTATATTCGGACAGTTAAAATCCCCAGTAATGATGAAATTTGAGTCAGGGAATTTAACTTTGATCCGTTCAACATCAGATACAAAATCATTGAATACATCAATACTAGAGTTAGGTGGCATGTAAACACAGCCAAGTATAGTGATTAATTAATAATTACAAAATGAAATCTGTTGAACCAGGATCAAAGTTATGGTCAAATAGCCCAAGCTGGGATTGAACCAACGTTATTTTATTCCAAATACGCTAGAAAGATCAGCCACTTAACTTTTTCGGCCATAACACTGATAACTGTTGTTATGTTATTTTAAAATAACATATAAAAAACAATCTCCAAGTGTACAGTGTGTTTTGTGGGCCGAACAGAGCCGAACGGTCACGGAAGCGGCTGAACTGCGCCGTGTGATCTGATCGGGCCGTCGGTCATCAGTTCCCGGCAACATGTCAACCGATTAAGACGTCAGCGACCAAGCACCAAGCGGTGCAAGAGGGGGCATAACAATGGAGCTCCCTCCTCCCCATCTACTTGGATTTCCTGCCAGCAAGGCACCCGCCTTGTGGACTAGAGGCATAGGAGACATAGGGCATAGGAGCGCCCACCCAGGGGCTCCAACGTGTGGAGGCGTCCGCCTAGTGGACCGCCGCTAACCTGGGGCGCTGCTTCAGGCCTTCCGTGCGGAGCTCCAGCCAACGGAATAGGGAGTGTTCTAGTGACAACCTGCAGGTCGTGCCATTCCCTAAATTCCCCTTTTTCCCCATTTTAGTAAAGTAAATAAACCCTTATTTGTTCATGTTAAACTTATCTTTTCATACACAACCTTCCCAAGATATAAGTAAGCAATACCAAAGAAAGAGCCCCACGCCCTGAGAGTGATGCTGATGAGAGCTAGCCGGATGTAAGTATCCTGGAGATACCTTTCCATTTTAACATAACACTGTTGCATAACAACCGGCCATAACTCTTGCAGCACTTTCATTGGATTTTTCATTTCTTTCATCCCAGAGAGGATTGAGTACAAAATATGTATTGCGATTTTTAACGCCCTCAGAGGAGTTTCCCCATCTTACTTGTAGGAACTGTGCACAGTGAACCAAATAGGTGGCAGACAACGCACTCTTCATTCTGCACTGGGTGACACTGTAAATAGGCTTCAACTGGCGCTTTGACGAAACAGAATGGGTTTCACGGATAGGGCTTTTAGTCTGGCTGGTCCATCCTGCTGGAACAACACCTTCTTTCAAGGTCAGTCTCCCCTCCACCGACCCATGCCTTGTATATCCATCCCATCCGGGGATGTGTCACAGGATTCGCATGCAAGTTATGTGAGATATGAGTGGCAGAAGGCCCTCCCGTGAAGCTACAATTTCCCAAGTGTTTACACAAAGCAAAGGAGGTTTAGAAATCACTGAAAGATTATAGCCGTGAGGGTTTAGAGCTCGATGATTTTAAATTTACAAACAAAAATGCAAAGTGATTCTGAGCATCTTAACATATGACTTAAGGCCTAGAATTCGAGTTGCTACTACTGAGACTGAGACCTGCTGGAACAGTCTACCTCTGGAGTTGAGAACAGAGACCAGTGTTGGCAGTTTCAGGATGTTTCAACACATAAAAGCGTTCTTGGAATGGCTAGTGCCACTAAACAGAGCTGTAAAAAATTTACCAATTCTTATTATTATTTTATAATGAAATGTCTTTAGCGGAAACTTTGTAGAACTCCATTTAAAAAAAATTAAAATATGAAAACAAACACTCTTAAAACAAAAATAAGTAAGAAAAAATAAGAAGTTGTGAGGTTTGTCCTGCCATTTGACCCCTTGTCATTTTACCCCCACTTTAAATAAGCTAAGTCCATTACAGAATCTATACAGTTAAGCTCGTCTGCATTCAAAATATGTGATGAAACATTATTTTCAGCCTACCTTGATGGCGATGTTGACAATCATGATTATGAGGATGGAGTACTCGAACCCAAACACCAGCTGAACGGAGACTCCCTTGGTGACCGTGGACTCGTAGGCGTACTCGATAAAGAAGAGATCGTGCAGGGCCAGCATTATGAGCAAGCTCAGGACTCTGACGTGAAACAGTACACCTATCACAGGACTCCTTTCCATCTGAAACCACAGCAAACACAACAGTTTCAAAAGAGAAACAGTGCACACACATTTTTAGACCACCATGCATCTGCTGTCAGATAAAAAAAACTCTACTAAGCTACACATATAGTATAACATCGTTTTCGCGTTTTCCCTGAAGGGATGGAATCTACTTACTTTTACAGGTAAGGAGGCCGGCCTCACGCCAAATACTTCAATTGAAGTGTGGGTTTCCCAGCTCCTGTGGGTGCTGGTACTCATTTCTTGCAAACGCTGAGTAAACCTTGCCGGTATTTTATTTTGTGCTTGAAATAAACACGGCAACAGGAAATCATTTCCGACACCAGCATTCTACCAACTTAGCAATCGACCGGCAGCCAGATTAGTAGGTAGGTTATTTTTTTACCTACTCACATTTATAACGAGTAACGGCTATAAGGAGAAAAATTGGTTTGTCCCTTAAATAATAATTAAAAAATATTTTTTATTCCAGCGCCGTCACGCGAGGGGTGCAATACGTGACCAGCCATATGAAATATTACAGATAACATGAATAAAATTTGAAGGTATGCAAATATATTTTATTTTAAATATGTGGGCAATTTAAGCCTAAAAGCCCAAGACGTCGACAGATTAGACTATCATTTGTTGGTGATTAGTCTTGCCACGATGCCTTTTTTGGAATCCAGCCACTTGTTTTCGCAGCAGTCCATCCAAGTGTGGCAGCTGGGCCTCAGCAAACATGCCACTGGCTCAGTATATTTTTTTTCAAGCACATTTTTTAAAACATTTGTTGATTTCCTGAATTGTCTGAGGACACTTCAAACTATGTGAACTGTCACATGTATTAGTTATTTAAGAACAAACACCACAATACCACATATTTCCACTTGCAGACTTTTGAATTCTTGAACACAGATATCAGGGATGAGTTCAGAGTTTGATGACGTCTATGATTGACAGCCGCACTGTTTGCAAGTTTACACTTGACGCCTATGCGTGTCACCCGCAGTTGAAGGGTAAGATAATGTGTTTTTAACATCTTCCAAGCAATATGAGACATGCCGGTTTAGCATATTAGCCTTTGTGCTCGTTATAACCATGTTTGACTGTACAACCTGAGATTCTGTACATAAAATTATACCCTTCGCAATCCAAAACGCTAAAATAAAAGAAGAAAATTTGTATACTAAATTGTGAGCATTTGAATTACTTACATAGTCAACCCTGTCTTCCGCCAACCAGTGAAACGATTTGAAGAACAACAGTATTGTGAAGAATGCCACAAACTTGGGATTGAAGTCGTCTCTGAACACGGTGAAGGCCAAGCATGTCTCTGTAAGGGCGTACCAAGACCTCTCCACCAAATGCTGCAAGATATAATGGCATTTTCATAAGTACAATAAAGGGTTATAACAACAAAAGGTTCGTCCATGAAAAACCATAAACATTAAGTAGGGATGTTATGGAATTCAAATTTAAGTATGGATATGGGATTAATTCGGATATCCGCTCGTTTTGGATAATTTCTGTTACGGATATTACAATTTTTAGGAATTGTGAAAATATAATACCTACAAATAAGAGCATAAACTGTATCCATGTTATTCACACTCAGAAAATCCATGGCTCAACCGCCACCTAACGTGACTTTTCCAAACACAAAAATTATGATCCATGGATCAGCTGTGGATGAGATTATTTGTGAATAATACTGTATCACTTTATTTATAAGTTATCTATAAACAGTGGTGGCCAGAGCCTCTGCAGCGCTGCCTCCATGTCTTCCAATCCTTGAAGGACAGCAAGAGTTGCAGGGCTTATGTTCATTTGAGATTGGGTTTTTATATTGTAGGTCCACATGCGGCATGTGTTAGCGCGAAATTATACATGTCTGCTTGTGGGAATGCATTTAATATAAATCTTAAATGATATATATATTTGCAGCTTATATTAGATTTAGATTATACATCCTATTCTTTCACAATCTCCTTAATCTGATCTCTTCATACTTTTCTCGGTTCTCCCTTACCTCCTTTTCCTTTCACACTTCCTCTGTATTTTCTTCAATACTGTTATAATTTTGCTTGGGTTACTATTAATCAAATTGCAGTTTAATGTATTTTACAAGATTTATTTTTCAAAAAAATATTTTCAATATACTGTTCACTCTTTACTCTCTGCTTATAAGTCTTTGCATTTAAATAGTCCAAGAGACTCTGTCTGTCCCATAGAATCTTTGCTCGTATTTATATGAGCGACAGAAACGATTCTTGCATATCAAAAGTTTATTTTGTTCGTAAAAAAAATCCATCGACGCCACACGTAATTTTCAAAAGTTGCCTCCCACCAATTTTTTTTTGTGCCTCCCTTTCTACGTCCTACGAAATATAGAATGCCAGATTTTGTTAATCACGTCCGCGGGCCGCACAGAAACGCTTGCCGGGCCGCATGCAGCCCGCGGGCCACAGGTTGAGTTTGGCTGGTATAGAGCATTGTTCCACACTATACCACAGACGTCACACACATTAACCAGTGTGCCTAGGCTCACGTACGAACTCATACCTTTGTAACAATATTACTTAAAATTATAGGAAACTTAATATAGGTTTCGGTTATGGATATGGATTTTTTTCGGATCTTTAATAGGTTCGGTTACTGATACAGTTATACACAACACTCCCAATAAACATCATATGGAAATTTTTAATGTAGAAAATAAACTGAGTCATAAAAACTCAAAGGCGACAGTATTTTTTTTATGTGATAGATATAATATAGAAACACAGTGAATGTTATTCAGGTACAATGTTCAATATTAATTTTTCCTCATATATCTTACGACTTGTCTTTGTATAGGACTCAACTATTGATTCAAAATAAATGTGTATTATTTTAAACCTACCTCAAATTCGGCTGCTCTGAGCTGGCCGAAGAAAACCTTTCTCATCAGCTTTCCCATCAGTATTACCATAATCAGGGCCTGGATATATATAACCTGCAAAAGAGAACAATAACAATGAGCTCCACACATTTAACATAAACCAAAAATTTGTTACATCACACGGCCCGGTCAATAGGGAAAAGGCGAACTAATATTTTGTTATTGGCCAGTCGATAGCTCAGTCGGTAGAGTGCTTGCATTCCATGCTGTGAGCTCGGGTTTGAATCCCAAGGGTGTCAGAAATGATTTCCCGTTTCGGTGTGTATTTCAAACCCCAAAATAAAATACCCGCAAGTTTTACTCAGCCTTCACAAGAAATGAGTTCCAGCCCACTGGGAAACCCTAACATCAACTGAAGTGGTTGACGTAAGGCCGTCCGACGTACCTGTAAAAAATAATAGGTTCCACTCGCCACATGCAAAACCTTTCGGGGACAACGCTACAAGATGTTACACTATATGTGTAGCTTATTTTGTATCGTTACGAAGTGTCATAGTCCCATACATGTATGAAATTGACCACCGAAAAAAAAGTTCTAAATTCAAATTTGTTGCGAGTCCATTGGTTTTACTAAGGGCCCCTAATTCAAATTTGGAACATCAGTGCTGAAAATGTTCCGCGTGAATTCAAATATGTTTGATGTGTATTTAGAACATTTCGTAACATTAAGGTTTGTTTATATTGAAAATCGAAAATGATTTTCCATCATGTAATATTGTTCAATATTGTTCGACGATTTGCCTCTTGTCATAACGTCACTCAAAGGAGGGCGGACTAAGTTGTTTAGTGAAAGAAAATCGCCGGCATTTTGGACGCGATTAAAATTGAGATAATAATAAAAGGCAGTTGTCATATTTTGAAAATGAAAGTACATTCGTGGCAAGTTTTTAAATTACAGAAAAAAGTCACTCACAGCCATGCTAGTGTTAGATTTTGTGATATAAACCACCGAAGGGTAAAACTGTTTCTTTTGGTAGTAGGCATTTCCGATTACAGCGGCTGTCAATGACAGGCTGAACACTGTCACCGCCAACGACCTCATTTTGAAAAACTTTTGCAGAAATCGCCCGAGTCTAAGTTGCAATATTCATAAAAAATTGGCACAACACAACAATAACTTCGCTATTCCACTTGTCAAGTGACAGTTCTGCAGGCACAAAATATGCAAAAAGAACAATCATGTTCTAAAATCAGCTCGACCAATCACGCGCTGCTAAGATATGTGAACCAATAAAAAATTAACAATAAATACCTGATTTACGTGAGACACGCTGATTGGATAAACAGAGAACCAAGATTTACTAGCGAAAAGAGAACGTCTTCAGCACGGATGTTCCAAATTTATTTTTTTCTAGGTGAGGAGACGTTATACATCTATAGCACTAGAGTACTTAGCTACTAAAAATATAAAGCATTCTCCCACATGACTTCACATTTTTTTGCTCATGTTTAAATATTTATGCAGACCTCATTCGTTGTAGGTACAAATAAAAGTTTACCTACCAGTTTTATTCCTTCAAGTTGTAGCATTGATAACTTTTGACATTTCAATTTCTGACACATCAAAATGTTTTCATTCTTGTTAAATTAATTACTTAAGTGAATGAACTTTTGAAAACCCATTATTAAAAACTGATTTAATCATCAAAGCAAATGAATCTTGAAAAAAATAAAACACCACATCATTATTTTTCTTTAAAAACGTATTTTTAGCGACTGACCTAAAATGATTGAAATTACGGCCAAACTTTTGAAAGGCTCGGTTTACATTTCTGGCGAAACTGTGGAATGCCTCATAACATTCAGCCACACAACACAACCAGAACACAAAATATCACAGAGTCACAGGTAAGTACTTTATGTTTACACTTTATTTTATAATTTAAATTATTGTTGTGTATCTAGCCACCATTTCGCTAGGGGTAGCCAGTTGGCCCATTTTAAGCGAAGTGGTTGGCGTAAGGTCGGTATTTATCTATAATCTATAATCTAAGTTGCAAGGATATATTCATTTAAAGCTCTCAGATGTATGCCCACAAACCAACAAGTGTAGTTCGCGCTTACAAATGCTGAATGTGTACTTACAAATAAAATCCAAACCTCAAATGAACATAAGCCCCACAACTTTTGCCGACCTTCCCTGAAACAGGGGTGACATTGGCAAAGTGAACCATTTTTTACAGTATGGGTGGTCAGCCTCATACCAACCTATAAGTCAAGGAATATGAATAATAAATTACATTTAAATATAAAAAAGAACAAAACCTTACAAAGAAATCTATACAAAAAAAGTAAAAAAATTCCTTTGCAAAAAATGTAGCAAATGAATACACCAACATTAGAAATCAACATTGCAGATTAGCCGCCACTTCTTCCTGTCCTTGCATACTTCTTTCATTTCATCCAGAGTCATAACCTTTTTCATACAAGTCCTCCTTTTATTATGACTCTGGATATCCCATTCATTCGCTATTTCAGAGATTTGATCCTTCCATACCCTTCTCGGTCTTCCTCTACCACGACATCCATCTATTCTAGCAACATATACTTTCTTCGTCAATCTTTCATCACTCATTCTCTCCAAGTGCCCGAACCATCTTAACATACTTCTTTTAATCTTCACTTTCACACTTTCCCTTACACCACATTCTTCTCTTACAAAATCATTCCTCACCCTGTCACTTCGTTTTTTCCCAATCATACTTCTTAGATAGTCCATTTCTACTGTATGGACTTTACTAATTTCCCTTTCACTCACCGTCCAGGCTTCACTTCCATACATCAAGGTTGGCACTAGTATACCACCGTGCACCGCCAATCTAACATTTTTTGAGAGATTTTGGTTCCTGGCGATGCAAGCGGTCGCACCCAGTACACACCTGCCTTTCATTATTCTTCTTTCAAATTCACCGGCCATTCTTCCATCTTTTTCAAACTTACTTCCCAAATATACAAACTCATTTACAACATCAACATTCATTCCATTAATTTTAAATTCATAATTCATATTTTCATCATCTCTTTCAAAAATCAAAACTTTCGTCTTTCTAGCATTCAACTTCAAATTATTACCTTTCAAAGCTTCGTTCAATCTAGAGAGCATCATTTGCAATTCCACTGCTGAATCAGATACAAGGACTGCATCATCCGCATACAGTAGAACGCTTACTTTGCTCTCTCCTATCATTAATCCACAATCATCAAGTCTAGCATCTCGAACACACTTGTCCATGACTATGTTAAATAGCCATGGGCTCATCACACATCCTTGCCTTACACCCTTAAAAACTTCAAACCATTCACTATACTCACCATCAATACGAATGCAGGCCATACTATTCTCATAGTTCGCATGCACCGCATTGAGTAGAGCTCCATTCACTCCGTATGCTTTCAAAACATCCCACAACATACCTCTGTCCACTGAGTCAAAAGCCTTTTCCAGATCCACAAAGGCCGTGAATAGTTTCCCCCTCACCGACAATTGTTTTTCAACAAGTTGTCGTAGAGTGAAAATCTGATCAACACAGCCTCTACCGGCCATAAAGCCGGACTGTATATCGGAAACCCTTTTGCTAGTAGTCAGAATCACATTTTTTATAATCACCTTACAGAAGACTTTTCCTGGTATACTGAGTAGACTGATTGGTCTGAAGTTCTGACAGTCTTTTTTGTCCCCTTTACCTTTGTAAATGGGAACAATGACTGCCTTCCTCCAATCCATCGGTACTACTCCTGCATTCATACAAAGCTTACATAATTCAAACATCCAATCTATCACACATTCACCTCCTGCTTTCAACATTTCACCATTTATACCATCAAACCCAGCAGACTTCCCATTCTTCAGACGTGAAATAGACACTTTCATTTCTTCTTTCAAAATCTTCAATTCATTCTCTTCATCTGTCTGTTCATAAATTCTTCTTTCACCCTGGCCAAAAATTTCTTGAAAATAGTTTTTCCATCTCTTGCATACTTCTTCATTCTCCCATACCATCTCACCGGCAGCACTTTTGACTCCCGGAGTGGTCAATGCAGAAGATTTATTTCTATCCGCATTGATCCACCTCCAAAATTCCTTCTTACTGTCGGTGAAACTTTTGTTAATCCTTTCATCAATCTTTCTTTGTTCATTCATCTTGCTTTCATAAATTATAGTCTTCGCCATTCTCTTAGCTATCTTATATTCGTCTTCTAGCTTTCTATCATTTCTATCATTCAGCCAATTTTCATAACACTTTTTCTTAACTTTCACAGCTTCTTTCACTCTATCATTCCACCAGGCATCTCCTTTCAATTTTCCACCTTTCGTTACCCCACAAACTTTTTTAGCACATTCAATCATTCCTTCCTTCAGATCTTTCCACATGCTTTCAATATCTTTTCCACACACATTCTTCTCAAGTTCATTTACACTTAAAATTTTGTGGAGCTCTGATACATACTTCTCTTTCACATTTTCTTCATTCAGCCTTTCTACTTTTATTCTAGTCATTCTTACTTGCTTCTTGCGTTTCTTCTTTCTTACTTCACCAAGCATTATTTTAGCACATAAGAGATAGTGATCACTGCCTATTTCAGGCCCGCGGTAGACACGGCTATCTCTTACGGCTCCTCTCAATCTTTCATCCACACAGATGTAGTCAATGATTGTGCGACTTCCCACAATCTGCCTCGTGTACAGATGCACATCCTTATGCCGAAACCAAGTATTCGATGCAAAAAGACTGTGCTCCGCACACAAAGCAATCAGATGTCGCCCATTATCATTGACTACACCTCTCCCACCAGGACCAATAATTTTCAAACATTCATCCCTCTGCGCACCTATCCATCCATTCATATCACCTAAAATTACAATGTTTTCATTCTTCTTCCTTTCATGCACAACCGCATTCAGCTCATTCCAAAAACTCATTCTCACCTCCATACACTCTGAATCAACAGGAGCATAACAGGTCACCAAGAAAAGTTTCAAACTGTTAATTTTGAATTTAACAACCAAAATCCTGGGAGAAACTCTTCGGTAACCCGCTATGCATCCCTTCACACACTCACTCACAATCACACCTACACCCTGCCTTTCATTCCCATCTTCCACACCTGACCAAATATACAATTCACCATTCGCTAATACTTTCTCACCATTCCCTTTCATTTTTGTTTCTGTCACACCCATTACTTTTATTCGTTTCTCTTTCATTACATTCATAATTTCTTTCTCCTTGCAATCATTCATCTTCCTTACATTCTATGTCCCGAAAACCCATTCATTCTTTCTATGAAAATTAGTGGTGGCATTTCCACAATGTACAGATTTAAAATTATTGTTGGTGGCCATTGCTACAAAACAAAATGTTAAGAACTAAAGTGAGTTTAAAAATACAGATAAAAAATACAGCTATAAAACATAAAATTAAAACAGAATATAGATTGTCCATATAAAAGTGTAAATTGTCCATTTCACGTCTTCTGCCATGTTCATCAGGTAGGTATTACAGGTAGGTAGGTAGGTATACAATTTTGATTTTTTATTTCTTCTTTCCATTAATTTTGTTCTTGTTCCAAATTATTCAAAAAAAGTTGAGGTTATGTTTCAAAAATGTTTCTTTAAAAAAATTATCGCAATTATTGTCTTTTTAAAAACCTCCCATCCATCCACAAATGTCAATTTCAGTTGTCGAATTTGGACGAAGGCTGCGTGTACAATGTGATTCCCGAAATAATAGATCTTGAAAAACTGTGTAGCACTCACGGCCAATTTTACATTTCAATTTTTTCCACAAATAAGAGATTTTTTGTTATAATTTATGGCCAATAATCACAAACACTTTATGTTCCTCAATTTAGATTGGATTTATGTTAATTTTGTTGACCTCATTGCCGAATTATAAAACTTTAATTCTTGTTGGAAAGAAACGCTTCCTAGTCATATTTATAATCTGTGAAAATAAATAGGTTCCACACGACACATGCAATCCCTTTGGGAACAATCGGTAAGAAGTCGCACTGCATATCCAAATAAGTTGTGTTGCATTGTGCCACAAAGATTCATTCAGACTTATAGCAACTGGGTCTTACTTGAGTTGAAGCTCTTTAGCTGCAATTTAACAGAGAGTCCTCAGAGAAGGGATTGTTAACTATTTTGAAGGATACGGTAAGAAGTTGCGCTGTAAGTGCAGCTTAGTTGCATTGCGTTGTGTTACCAAGATTCATGCAGCCTTACAGCAATTGGGTCTACTTGAGCTGAGTCTTCGGAGAAGTGATCCTTGACCGTTCAGGACAAGTCAGTAAAAAGCTGCACCGCATGTGCAGCTTTTGTTTTTTGTAACCTGTTCTGCCAGTCTCGTATATTTTAAAAGTGTTTAGTCTAATCTAAGTTGTAAAGATGTATTAACATTAAAAAACATATTAAATGAATGCCCACAAACAGACACGTGTAAGAGCCCGTTCCCACTTGTCGGGTGTCGGATCCGTATACTAATCGGAGGTTCCAGTGGCAGAACCCATATCAACCTATAAGTGAAGGGATGTCAAATTATCCTGTTGTATTTTTTCAGTGACATTTTGGAAAATTTGGCGTGGGCGTCCGCTCAGATCCATTGCTTTTATTCGACTAAAGATCACCCGGAGCCGACGTCTCCCAGCAGCATCCAAAGAGTAGGCTTCATAGGCAGCAGCAACACCTCCCTGCAAACCTTCAACTCTAACAATGGCCACATTGTCCTGCAGACAAAGCCTAAAATACTCTTCTGTGACCTGACAATACAACTGGGTGAAACTAAATCATGTGTGTATTCAAAAATAATTTAATTATCCTTCTTATCTGGAATTTTACAGTTCAAATCAATGTCAAAATCAAAATCAAATCAAAATGCTGATTTGTAATGTTGGTTTATTAGTTTGCTACATTTTTTGCATAAGAAATTTTTGACTTTTTTTGTATAGATTTCTTTTTAAGGTTTTGTTATTTTTTATATTTAAATGTAATTTATTATTCATATTCCTTGACTTATAGGTTGGTATGAGGCTGACCACCCATACTGTAAAAAATGGTTCACTTTGCCAGTGTCACCCCTGTTTCAGGGAAGGTCGGCAAAAGTTGTGGGGCTTATGTTCATTTGAGGTTTGAATTTTATTTGTAAGTACACAATCAGCATTTGTAAGGCATACATCTGAGAGCTTTGAATGAGTATATCCTTGCAACTTAGATTATAGAAATCAACTTTTACGCTACTTTCAAACTGGGGATCTAAAAGTGAGCGTTAAAGTCAAGTGCACTTTTACAATTTATTTTTAATAAATAATACCAACTGCGAAATAAGATGACTGCTTAGTGAAATATTCAACAGCTCTTCAATGGGTGTTCCAAATTTGAATAATTGTCAAAAAAATACCTATCTGTAAAATCAGGAATATTCAACAGCTGCAGGGTTACAAATTTGAATAATCCATACCAACTGTCCAAAATTGAATTGAAAATGGACTCAGCACAAATTTGAATTTAGATTTATTTTTCAGCGACTAAACTTCACACATCTATAGATACGCCTAAAATTAATACCAACAAATTACAAGATATTTCTTACCTTTTCGAGATATTAGCGCTCAAGATATGGTGGTTAAGTTGGTGATAAGTTAGGGTTTAAAAGTGGAATTGGTTTTATGTTTTAGTTTTTTTGATGTCCATGTAGGTATATATTATTATTTATTGATTTAAAAAATGTAATTTGTCATGTATGTTCCTTGACTTATAGGTTGGTATGCGGCTGGCCAACCATGCTGTAGAAAATGGTTCACTTTGCCAATGTAACCCCTGTTTTATGGAAGGTCAGCAAGAGTTGCAGGTGTATGTTAATTTGAGATTTAGGTTTTTATGTTGTAGGTCCACATGCGGCATGTGTAAGCGCGAACTTATACGCATCTGCTTGTGAGAAAGCATATAATGCAAATCCTCAATGTTAAATATCTTTGCAGCTTAGATTAGATTAGAAGATATCAAGGTCAACTCGTGGTGAAAAACTTTTTATTTTTAATTCAATAATTATTGAATAATTTTTCATTTCCAGTTGTTTATCGGGAGGTCCTCCCCCTGGACGCGCCCCCATCATACCGGGGCCTCGGAGCCAAATACTCGTACAAGATAACGCTGGCGACACAGCGGGTGAACTCTGCCATTAAGATGATCAGGATTCCCCTCAGGGTGCTGTCGGTGAATGCCATCTCCAGTCTGCCCGACGTCAGCGCACTGTGCTGCAATGAAACCACCGAGGAGCTGCAGCCGGCTAATCCATTCCTGGAAGAAAGAAAAGTGGAGACACCCCTAGATATAGCTCTGCAGGTTTTACAGGTATGCACTTCATCATATTGTTACAAATGTGTGATTGTAAATGTTAAGAATTTAACAATAATTTAACTTACCTACCAATGATGCATTTGTATTTTTGTCGCCATGGTATTTTTTGGTGCCAACTTCATGTCAGTGTTTGAACTAAATCTAAATCTAAGCTGCAAAGATATGTATCATTTGAGATGCATATTAAATGCATTCCCAGAAGCAGACACGCATAATTTCGCGCTTACACATGCCGCATGTGGACCTACAACATAAAAAACCCAATCTCAAATGAACATAAGCCCTGCAACTCTTGCCGACCTTCCCTGAAGCAGGGGTGACATTGGCAAAGTGAACCATTTTTCAGTCAGGAGAGGAGATGGATTCTGATTCCTAATCCATCTCTTCTCCTGACCTTGTTTCCTAGAAATAATAATAAATCTGTCACCAGCGATCCCAGCGCTCTGTTCCCTTCCTCACCCCTCCCACCCTCCACTACTCCCAGCCCTTAAAAGGATGATACACTAATTTATATTTTATTTAGTCAGTAATATTTTGTACCTGACGATGGAAACATTGTTTCCGAAACCGGTCGTACATAATTGAATTTTACTCGCCCCGTAACCTAATACAATTTGTTTTTTATTTTTTTTAAATGAAAGGTTACACAGTGAATGCCTCATCAATTAATGATATAATTAATTTGTTGTTTACAGAACATAACAGCCAGGAGAAGTCCCAACTTCTATGTGATCTCCAATGCCCGAGGAAAGGTTGCGAGGTTTTGTCTGTTCAAGTCGGCGTACAAGCTGGGGGAAGACATTGTGGGAACCTTTGACTTCTCAGTTGGGACCGTGAGGTGCATGCAGGTTTCCGTGGCCCTGCAATCTGAGGAGGTCCTGAAGAGCAAGGAGCCCGTGGGTGGGGGTGAGAGCCCCCCGAGGGCCGTCACCTTTGCCCGGCACCACGAGGTGACGCTCGGACTCAGCAGGTCGCAGCTCATCCTGCCCATCCCCCTGCACATCACTCCTGCGTTTGAAACTGACATCGGTTAGTGTTGTTATGATAATTAATTAAAGTAGAATAAAAAGTCTCCTTCTTCCTTCTTCATCAGCCTTTCTCAGTTCACTCCTGGACGTAAGCCTCCTCCAATCCTCTCCATGTTTGTCTATCGGCTGCTGTGTTCAGCCATCCTCTCCCTGCACTTCTCTTGATGTCGACTCATTCCTTTGCCAAACTGCCCGCTAATGGAATGAGTTACCAATATCTATGTTCCCACCCCAATTTAATACTGACCCATTCAAAACCAATATCAATCGCCACTTCCTTTCAGTGTCTCCAACGCAACACATAACACAACACTACACAGCTAAAAGTCCTACTACAAAAGATCAGGACATCAACCGCCACATCACCAACACCTCTGCTGCACTACAAAAGTGTCATAGACCCCTAGAGTAAATCCAGGGAGTCTCCCGCACAGGATTCCTTAAAAAATATAAAAAGTTTCATGCCTCAAATGTCTTTTTGGCCTCTCAAGGACCATGTCTACAAATTATCCTGTCCCCTAAAGCAAGCGCGTGCATAGGGTATAGGCAAATACATTTTAGAAAAAACATTTTCTTCCATTCCTTCAAAATAACTCATTTGTAATTGTCTGAAGTACTAACGATGATTCCTATCGAACTTTAATTTTGAATTTTAAATCTCAATACCAAGCTTAAATGTGTTTTTTACCATAAATTGCCTGCCTATAAGGCGCATGTGCCTGTATGGGATGCACGCCCTTGCCCTAAAGTTATCCTCTTACTTGCTGTTTTTTATTTGATGTATTTATTTTTCTTTCAGTGGCCCTGAAGTGGAAGCTGCACTTTGAATTTGTGACCAGCACCTGCCAGGAGCTAGACCTCAAACCGGACCAGACCTCCTGGAACGCTCCCTTTGATGTGCCAATAGAAACCATGGTGTGGAATCTGGCTGTGAGGATATACCCGACGGTGCCCAGACAAATCCCGCACTTCTGTCAGTCCAGCAATGTCTGCACTCTGACAATCAAATAGATATATTTTTTTAAATCCTGTGCTGTAGATTCTAGAGACACAAGGGCTCTATGAGACTTGTAGTGCCGCAGAGGTGTAAAAGCTTGGTCGTCGCTACAAAGCGCCACGACTCAAGCAAGATCCAGGTGCTGTAAGGCTGGATGGACCTTTTAGTGACCGGTCTTTGTTAAAGGTTTTATGAATTTTTTCAACCCAGAGAAGATCATATTTGGACATAATAATTGTATATTTTTTGTGCTCCGCCGGGATCCAAATCCACAACCTTCCATTTACGAGTCGTAAGTGTTGCCACAGGACTACGGACCGGTCCAAGAAGATCTGTTACCCAAATCAAGCCTTGGTCTCCCGAATGTATGCAGACTACTTTTCAGGTTACACTCCATTATTTGATATTGTTGAATTTTTAATCATGAATTTATGAATTACATAATTTGCCATCATACAGGAATAAGTGCCTGATGAAAAAAACTGTAATCTCAATCTAATCTAATCTAAGTTGCAAAGATGTGTAATATTGGGGATTCTCGTTATATGCGTTCTCACAAGTGGACACGTACAAGTTTGCGCTTGCACATGCCGCATGTGAACCTAACACATAAAAACCCAAATCTCAAGTGGACATACACCCTGCAACTCTCGTCGTCCCTCCCTCTAACGCGGGCAACATTGACAAAGTGATCCATCTTTTTGCAGTATGGGTGGCCAGCAATAATTCCTGCAATAAATGCAATAATTCCATTTAGAAAATTAACACTTCTTCCTGTACGATTTAAGGTAAATACATATATTTATATTTATTACTAGAATATTGTAAATAAGAGACTGTAATGTTTATATTTTGTAAAAAATATTTAATATTGTTTTTTTTTTGTAATAAAATATAATTGTACACTTAAACTATTCGGAATCGCTCATGTCTGATATTTGTACATCCCCTTCACTGTCATTGTTTGCATTCTTATCCCAGTCCTTCATCTTTGCTCCCATCATGAAGTCATCGCTGCAAACATAAAACAACATACGTAAATACTAAATATCGGGAAACAAAAAACAAGATTATGATTAAAGAGACAATTTAGATTTGTGTATCTAGCACCATTCCGCTAGGGGTAGCCAGTTGGCCCATTTTAAGCGAAGTGGTTGGCGTAAGGTCGGTATTTATAATCTGTGAAAATAAATAGGTTTCACACGACACATGCAATCCCTTTGGGAACAAATCGGTAACAAGTCGCACTGCATATCCAAATAAGTTGTGTTGCATTGCGCCATAAAGATTCATTCAGACTTATAGCAACTGGGTCTTACTTGAGTTGAAGCTCTTTAGCTGCTATCAATTTTACAAAGAGTCTTTTTTTTTTAAAACAACATACATAAATACTAAATATCGGGAAACAAAAAACGAGATTATGATTAAAGAGACGACAGGTAAGAGATCTATCTTGAAAAAAGAGGTTTTTTAAGTACTTTTGTTATTGTGGTTTCAGCTGTCCACGGCCGTATGATTACCTTAAACCAGCGGTTTCCAAACTGGGGGGCGCGCGTCCCAGGGGAGGCGCGAGCTATGGCTAGGGGATGCGCCAAAAATGTATCTATAGTAGGATTAGTATGAATATTAAGAAATAAAACGTAGAAAGGGAGGCGCGAAAAAGAAATAAAACGTAACGAAGGGAGGCGCGAAAAAAAATATCTTGGAAACCGCTGCCTTAAACATTAATTTTTAAGTTTTGACAACAGACTTTTGAAGAAAGTATGAAAACGCAATTAAGCTACTCATATAGTGTAATTTCTCACCTGCATTATCCCCAATGTGGTCGCAATTGGTGATTCGGGACTTGTTTATTTTTATGGGTAAGTGGGCCAGCCTCACAACAACCACTTCAGTTGAAGTGGGGGTTTCCCAGCTCTCGAGGGGGCTGGTTCTCATTTCTTATGAAGGCTGAGCAAACTTTGCTGGTATTTATTTTGGGTTTCAAATAACCACCAAAATGGGAAATCATTTCTGACACCATTGGTGAACATCATACCCTTGTTCACGGCATGGAATGCAAGCATTCTACCAACCGAGCTATAGACTGGACCTTTTTACGAGCTTGGTCTTCGCTACAAGTGCCAACTCTCAAGCAAGACCCAGTTGCTGTAAGGGTGAATGGACCTTTGGTGACCGGTCTTTGGTAAAGGTATATTAATCTTTCAACCCAGCAAAGAGCATATTTGAAAATACATTTTTTTTCATGCTCCGCTGGGATTCAAACCCACGATCATCCATTTACGAGTCCGTACTGGACTACAGACCGGTCAACCGGCGGTTACTATAAGAAGAATAATATGTAAAAACATACCGAAATACATTCCAATTTGAAGACTCTTTTTCATCTTTAGGCTCCTGCTTAGTTTCCTTCTTCAACGCCTTACTCAAAGTCTCTGATTTGCTCTTCCCCATCAGGTTATCCAGGAAGTGCACTTTATTGAGGGACTTCATGGCCTTCTCCTTCTTCCTCTCCAGAGGCCCGGCAGCCTCCACCTTCCTCTCCAGATCCTTTTGCTGGTTCCTGACTGCATTGAACAGTTGCACTACTCCTCTGGTTGCAATCCTAGCCAGCGCTCTATCTTTCTCCTTCTCCAAGATATTTGGTTTTAATCTTAAATCTGGAAAATCCTCACGTTTCTGAAAGAACATTCACAATAGTCAAGATTTTTTAAAATTAGAATTTGTTTTCTGTTTTGTTTTTGATGTCCATACTTACATATTATTATTTATTGATTTTAAAAATGTAATTTGTTGTGTATGTTCTTTGACTTATAGGTTGGTATGAGGCTGACCACCCATGCTGTAGAAAATGGTTCACTTTGCCAATATCACCCCTGTTTCAGGGAAGGTCAGCAGGAGTTGGAGGGTGTATGTTCATTTGAGATTTTATATTGTGGGTCCACATGCGGCATGTTTAAGGGAGAACTTATATGTGTCTGCTTGTGGGAATGCGTTTAATATGAATCTTAATTGATATATACCTTTGCAACTTACATTTAGATACAAAATAAAACCAAAATATTTGTTTGCCTTTTCCATAGCATGTCCGGATGACAACACAATATTGTCTATGCCAATTCACGGGCGGACCTCATTGCAATCGTCATTCATCACCAAGCAACTCACCTTCTTGGCTTTGGGCTCATCTTCTTCTTTCACTTTTACTTCCACCTCTTCTTTAATATCACTCTCTTCTTTAACTTCTCCGATAATCTCGAACCCAGGACTCTGCGCAGGTTTTGCTTTCTTCACATCACTCAACTTCTTGGCCTTTGACAACACCAGCGTCTTTTTCCCTTTAGGTCGGTTTGTCTTTAATATCTTGGCCATCGAGTCCGCCCATCCTGAATTAACGTTTGAGTCGCTTTCATTGGAAGCCGACTCCTCGTCGGAATTCTCGACGTCTGCGTCTAAATCAGCATCATCTTCACTGATATCAGAATCTTCGGCTGGAAGAGCGCTCTCTTGGTATTCTAAAAAGTAAATCTATTACACATCCGTACAATATAACTGAATACTTAAATGGAAATCAAATAATCGACGTACCTTCAAGTAAAGTCTGCATCTTTGTTTATTAAATTAAGAAATGTTGTATTTTAGGTTATCTTGTTTGGCATTTTACTTGTCAACATGACATGTGCTCGTTGTAGGGATGGACAAATGTATCGATACTACAGCAAGATGGCCGCTCCGCAGTGATAGATGTTGGCAAAATTTTGGTGTCTATTCCCATTTGACCCATAGACAATAATCTTCTAGAATTTACGAAAATATGTCAAAAAAGCCATAAACGGTATTCCACAAGGTCTCACCTCGATTCTTGTCATTAGAGAAGAATCATGAGCCATTTTGCCGGTGAGTTGCATCTCGAGCGCTCAAAATGTATGAAGATCTATGTTACGGAGGTTATGTTGCGAAGATTTTGAGAAGTATTTATTTTAAAAAGGTGAAATGTTATTCCTCCGTAAAATAACATATCATAATATTAAGAAGTACTTCAGTATCATATTTTTAATTTAGAATTCGTGGTTTTAAGGTGAAAAACTTGGTCGATGAAAGCATTATAAGTACTTTTATTGCAATTCCAATGCAACGTTATTTTATACGATAATAATCTCAGAAAATTATAACACTGTCCAAAATATGTAAATAATAATATTATTTTAAATTCCCAGCTGACTTTTGCGAGAGCGAATAAAAATATATGATTTAGAATGAGACAGCATGATCAAAAACAACGTTGCCAAATCGTTTTGATAGAATCGTATTAGACAGAAACACTTGCATTGCAGAATACGAGGCGGCCATTTTTTGTGAATCTTGATTTCTGGGACTCGAGATTTTTGTGAGAAATGGGAATAGCAGCCCCCCAGGCCTTCATCTCAGAGCTGTGCACAGTGTTGCCACCTTAGCCCTTTTGGGGCTAGATCTAGCACTTTTTAGCGCTAGTTCAGACACGGCGGGAACCGCGCGTTTACGAATCGCGCGGTTTCAAACCGCAAAATTGTGATGCTATTCAGACACGCGCGGTTAGTATGCGATTCGTCAGTTTCTAAATGGAGGTCGACGAAGAAGTGTGTTTACTGTGGTTGCTCCTTAAAAAAAAGAAAAGAAAAAGGCGGTATTGGGTGCATCCAATATTACGTGACCGACTAGTACATGGTCAGTTCGTAACGTTATATCCCAAATTAAGAATGTATGATAACAAATTTTTTGACTATTTGAGAATGTCAATAAAATCTTTTGATGAACTAATTGAACTGATCAGGCAAGATATTTCATGCTCTGAAACGCATTTGAGGCCAAGCTCATCAATAAATAGTTCAGTGTCGAAACGATCCATGGCGAACTCACGAACAGTGACGTGCTCACCGCGCGGTATCCGCAACGCAACTGAACGCGAAGTAAAGACTCCACAGTAATAGAAACGCGCGGGAGCAGCGCGATTCTATTTTCTGGCGGTTGGGTTGCGGTAACCGCGCGGCTTGATTAACCGCGCGGTTATGTCTGAACGATTACTAACTAACTCATATAAATAAGACCCGCGCGATTTCCATGCGATTCTATAATCGCACGGTTCCCGCCGTGTCTGAACTAGCGCTTACTGTAGGTGAACTCGTTGTTAAATGATTTAGCCCGAAAAGGGCTATCTAGCCCTTTTCATTTACTTAAAAATATTGTACGAAAATCTGAAATTAGCGCCATGCTAACATCGCGATAACATCCCAGATAGCATTTTAAACTTGTATCTGACTTGCAACAAGTTTGATGTGTCAAAAGTGAAGGCTTGCTGCAAGTTCACCATGGCAAGTATATACACTTGAGGCAAGTTTTAATCAAACTTTCTAGTTTCCCAGCAACAAGCTTGCAGAAACTTTGTCATAACAAAGTTCCCGTAAGGTTGTCATGACAAACTTGCAAAATGTTTGCTTCTGCAAATTATATACATTTTTTGATATTATTATAATATTTAAAAAATCAAAATTAGAATAAAAAGATGAAATATTTTTATTTTATTTCATTTACAGTTTGCTTATAGTAGTAACAAAGTTTTATAATAGTCACATCATCATCATCACTGGCACGACCTCCCTCAGCAACCGCTGCCAGCGCTGTCTATCCAACGTCTTCCTCCTCCAGTCCCACATTCCCACTGCACGGCAATCCGCCACCACTCCATCCAGCCATCTTGAACGCGGTCTTCTCACTGTCCGCCGTCCGATTGTGATGAATATAAATTGGGCTGCTGAACCATATTTTCAATTATTGCGTCATCTACAAATAATTGAAAATATTCCAGTGACGTTAAAATTTTAATGGATTGTAAAAAACTGGCAGTACACGTTGTGTCGGGGATATCCAAGTCACGGTGTCGCCAGCGTACTTCTGTCCACAACGAATGGGCCTGATGTTGTCCATCACCTTCCACCGCATTTGCTTCTTACTCCTGGTCAACATCACTAGGTGCCTGAAAAGAAATAAATAGTTACGTTTATAATATCATCCACAAATAAAATAGAAATTGGAACCATAGAAAACCTATTTTAGAGGACTTCAGTCAATGTCAATGCAGTACAATCTGTGATTAATTATAAAGATACGAGTTTAAAGGTACCGATTTATAGCTAATTTGTTGAGATATATTTTGAATAAAATGAGGATTTTTAATAGATAAATAAAAAAATAAAATACTAACGTTTATTTCAATGGGCATCCCAATTATCTGGCTCAACTCGTCTGCAGCCATCTCCTGGTCACCGTTTTCGATCCTTGGCTCCCACCAGGTTGTAATTTCGTCATCTTCATCTTCAAGTTCTACATCTGATGCATTTCCATTCAAACACATATTAATCTCTCGAATAGAGTAAGACATCTGAAAAAATAAAATAGTAAGGCTGTTAAAAATGACCTCAAAATCCTGTGTATGTTCAAACCATTGTTATTTTGTATACAAAAAAAAGTACTAAAAAACATAGAACTTGCTACAAATTACATACTGTTAAATAGTTTATGAACTAAGGAACACGCTAAAAATGACTTTTTTCAATTTAATGTATAATTACCTTGAAAATTGACGATTTCGAGGGGAAGAATTGTCAGAGTTGAAACGCAAGCCGGCTTGACAGTTGACAGACGTTATGGCGGTTAAAATGCACTATGCAGGCAGGAAACATAAAGAAAAAAATAATGCTGTGAGCACAACGTTGCAGCAATATTGCAACAAACTTATTTTGTCATATTTGACATGACAATATAAATTTATATACAAATCAAACTTGCAGCAAACTGACCTGCTATCTGGGATCGAACTTTCTCGATATTTGTCATATATATTGTTTTTTTTTTGTAGATACCATTTGTTCGATTATGGCAACATATCTATGGCAACTAAATGATTCTAAACGGAAAATTTGTTAATTTTAGTTTGTAAAATAACTAATATTTTTAATTTTTGAACCTAATTTTGAAAAAAATTACTGTGATTCAAACTAGAAAATACTTAAATGCATAATTGAAATCATTAGTCCAGGTGTTTTTTTAGCCTTTTTTTACACCAACTCTTTTTGTGCTCCTTTTAGCCCGATCTAGCCCTTTTTAGCTTCTTCAATTGCCCCCATTACTAAAACTAAGGTGGCAACACTGGCTGTGCAGAGTATTATAGGTTTTCTTCCATGCCTAGGAAACTTAGGGCATATTTTGGTTCCTGGCAACATTATTTGGGTAGTTATTCACAGTCACGGTTTCTCCGACCAATCAGAGCTCCGATTGGGTCACATGTCTGGTCACGAGGTATACCGCCAGTCCCCATGTGGCGGCCATTTGTGTTTTTGCAATCTACGCAAGGAGCGCTTGCCTTTTGAAAATTCTTTAAATTTTGTGATTTGGCAATTAACAATGTCCAGTCGCCGTTGTTGTGTACCTCATTGTTTTAATACGGAGTTAAAGTAATCGGATTCGTTTCTATTTCACGATTAGTAATGTACTTACTGGAAAAAACAAAAAGTTTGGGTGAACTGTATTTTTTGTATGAAATGAAGGACTGTACTTTTTGTATGAAATGAAGAACTGTTTTTTTAGAAAAGTTGTACTTTATAAGTGTGAAATGTGTCTTCTTGTGGGAATACATTTAGTGTAAATCTTAAATGTGATATATCTTTTCAACATCAGATTATGGACATAATTATTAAATTTGAATTGAGCAAGTCACAATGTATATATTATGATAGAAAAATAAGTAATAACACATTAAAAAAGAAGAAAATGTATTTATAACATAAATGTAATTTATAATCAATTGTTGTAATGTAATTAAGTTGTGCTATTTGAAGTTTTTTTTAAAAATAAAATATGTTTTACCATCTTCAATAGGGTAATTGCAATGGTGAGCAATATGGTTGAAAACGATATTTTTGTGTAGATTATAAGTCAAGGATCTCAACTATATTTTTTTAAGTGGTAAAATTGGGCTTTTCATTTTTAATTTTGTAAAATAAAATGCCGACAAATCGAGTCCAATTCAAACGCGACGCTATTGGCTGGAGCTCGTGTGACGTCATTGGATCCAAGTGGCGTGAGTGACGTGTGTTTGTAGTATTAGAAAGCCGGCTGTCAGTGTAAAAATACGTGCTATTATCAAGCTTCCGAGATCCGACAAACTTAATATAAACTCACAACAAACCTTGAAAAATGTCTTCGAAGTATCATAAATATTGTGTAGTTCCGATGTGTACAAATACGTCACGTGCAACACCGGATAAAAAGTTTTTGCGGATGCCCCGCGATCCAGCTATCCACAAAAAATGGTGTCTTGTGATGAAGCGAGACAAACTTCTGTCTTCCAAATCTACCCGCTTCATTTGCGAAGACCATTTTAATGTAAGTTATAGTATTTTGTTGTTATTTAATTGCATACCTATTTATAAAATATGTTATTTCTACATGCCTTCGTAAATAAATCACGTGGCTCAAGAAATGGCATGTGAAAACGCTGTCAAACGTGTCAAAATTTAAATCGATTTGTTTTTGACAAATTGATTAGAAACTCATAGTTTTTTTTGTCAGTAATGATCAAAAACATCCTCAAATATTGTTTGATTCCGTAATTTATAAGAAACAAGTGTTAACATAGCAAAGTTTTTGTACTTGTTTCTTTAGGAAGGCAGCAATGGACTGGAATGTAAATATAATATTTTCTCATCGGCCAAAGGTCACAGGTCTATGGGACTAGACCCCTTAGCAACCTATAATAAAATATAAGCTTGCCTTTGCCATGACAACCCGGCTGTGTGACATCACAACTTTTTTATCCTAGAAGTTTGTGTGCATACTTAATAATAATATATTGTCATGTACTAACGTGCCTAACCTACCTTTTTACTTTTTGTTGTAGTAGTTGTGTGAACTACATGCTCTCATATTATGTTATTTATATTTTTACAGCTCCAGGACGACTTGGAGAACTTTATGATGGGCAGATTGATGGGAAGCAATATGCGCCTGAAGAAAGGAGTTTTGCCGCACAAATTTGAGTGCCAAAAAGCTAAAAAGACTGTGGATAGGAAAACCGGCGAGATTAGAAAAAGAAAAATGCTAGTGATGGAACTTTTAAGAGAAGCAAGTCTGAACGCTACAAACTCTGAAGCATCCACATCAGTTGATGTGGATGCTTCCGCATCCGTTGATGTGGATGCTTCCGCATCCGTTGATGTGGATGCTGTGGAGCAGTCAACGCATCTGACTTCTGCTCCATTGGATAAAGCAGTGCAGGTGAATATGGTACCCACCTACAGGAGCAAAGCAACCAACACCTTGAATGTGAGACCCCCGACCACTCACAGTAGCTGCTCACCGATCAAGGGGAAACCTGTGGAATCTCCTCTGGAAAAATTGAATGTGGAAGCTGTCTATTCATCTTCCAGTTCAGACCCTGAAGATAGTGATTCTGATCTTTTTGTGGACTATGGTAGTGGCTCGGATTTTGAAGACAACAATATGGAAATGGACGCGCTTAACGTTGAGATGAAAAGAGGTTATATTTTGCTTGTGCAACGCCAACCTCAACTGTATTTAGGCATTCCAAAAGAAATGTACCATGTATTGGCTATTCTGCAAGATACAGTTTGTGCACCTATTATAGATATAATGATTTGCCTAAAGAAAATTAGGTTGAATTTTTCATATAAAGTAATAGGTGCACATTTTGGAATGTCAGATTCCTCTATATGTCGCATTTTTAAGAAAACGATTCCCATTTTATCAGGGGTACTCAAAGAGTTGATTATATGGCCATCTGCAAAACTCGTAAGGTTGGAATTGCCCATTGCATTTCGAGCTCGATATAGGAACGTCCGTTCCATTATTGATTGTCTTGAAATTCAAATTGAGAAACCAGGCAACTCGCTGCACCAATCATTAACGTGGTCTGAATACAAGGCCTGTAATACGGTAAAATATCTAATTTCTTGCACTCCAGATGGTCTCATTAATTTCTTATCATGTGGGTATGGAGGCCGAGCAACCGACTCTACTATTGCTCAGGACTGTGGCTATTTCGACAACATCGCCACAGGAACATGGGTGATGGCAGATCGGGGGTTTAAGAATATTTCCCATATTTTAGAGGAAAAGGGTGCTCACCTTGTTCGCCCTCCAAGCGTGCTGCAGAAAAGTACCCTTAGCCAAAACGAAGTTAAGGAAGCAAAGCGAATTGCCGCTTTACGTATTCACGTAGAACGTGTGATAAGCAGAGTGAGAGAATTTCATATGCTCACTATGCATTCAACTATCGACCACAACCTCGTGAATCGCTTGGATGAAATTATTGTGATTGCTTGTGGTCTGATCAACTTGCAAAAATCATTGATCAAAGTTTAGAAGGGTTAGCCACCCTTAGACATTACTTTTAAAATTCAATTTTTATTTTCAGTACTTATATTTAACCTTTATGCTTGTGAGCTTATGACTGATATTACTTTTTAAATCTCAAGTGTTTTTATTTACCTTGGTCGCTTTTATCTATTTTACACCATTCAACTCTTCATTTCACTTGTATGACTGATATTCTTTTTAAATCTCAATGTGTTTTTATTTACCTTGATAGCTTTTATCAAATTTTTACTATTCAACTCTTCATTTCACTTGTGTGACTGAGATTATTTTTGAAATCTCATGTGTTTTTATTTAACTTGGTGGCTTTTATCAAATTTTTACTATCAACTCTTCATTTCACTTGTATGACTGAGATTATTTTTTAAATCTCATGTGTTTTTATTTAACTTGGTGGCTTTAATCTATTTTTTACCATTCAACTCTTCATTTCACTTGTATGACTGATATTCTTTTTAAATCTCATGTGTTTTTATTTACCTTGATAGCTTTTACCTAATTTTTTACCATTCTACACTTCATTTCACTTGTATGACTGATATTATTTTCAAATCTCATGTGTTTTTATTTACCTTTATTTCTTCTATCAAATTTTTACTATTCAACTCTACATTTCACTTGTATGTCTGAGATTATTTTTTAAATCTCATGTGTTTTTATTTAACTTGGTGGCTTTTATCTATTTTTTGCCATTCAACTCTTCATTTCACTTGTATGACTGATATTCTTTTTAAATCTCAATGTGTTTTAATTTATCTTGATAGCTTTTATCTAATTTTTACTATTCAATTCTTCATTTCACATGTTGCTTACTAAGTTACATTTACTATCTAATCTAATCTAATACTATTCTGGTCAATTTTTCTGAATCTCACTTTACATCTGTTGCAACATGTACATAATGAGTATTAATGTTTGTATTAATAATGGAAAGCCTTTTTTATTAATAAAATACACTTCAATCAACAACTTCTTTATTTTTATTAGAAAAACCAACAGAAAGATGATACATTTAATAAGAACATATGAAAAACTCCAATACCAGGTATTGTTAAGTAGTGCATTTTTACATTATAATCTAAATGGTAAAGATACACATGACTTTATGATTCATATTAAATACATTTCTATAAGCAGGCATATTGTGTTAGTTAACGTTTACATAATATGCTGCATGTTCATTAACAAAATAAAGACCCAAATCTAAACTGAATGCACAAGCCCTTAAACTTGACGCTCTTCCCTGGAACAGAGGTAATATTGGCAAGTGAACCTTTTGTTAACAAAGTAGTTATCACATATATCAAATATAAAAAAGTAGTTAAGAAACAGCAGTTATAAAATACATAAATAACTATACTTTAAAATTGTTAGACTTTGGTAAATATGCATTAAAACACCTTATAGCTATACTTTTCAAAGTACCCACAGTGTAATACATAAAGTCTAATGTAGTCTATAAATATTTAAAAATATAAATGGTAAAACATTGTTTTAATTTTTTTTGTTGCTCGAATATTTTCGCCTAATGAGGCACCTTCAAGAGCAGAATGAACAAAAAAAAATAGTAAAGTGAATTAAAACAATGTTTTACCATTTATATTTTTAAATATTTATAAAAATGGACTTTCACTGTGTTAACAGATCAACACTAAAAAATATTAATGTAGTCTAGGTTGAAAATATACATAAACATTTAAAGTTCCTATTAAATACACACCCACAAACAGACAAGTGTAAGTTCTCGCTTACAAATGCTGCATGTGTACTTACAATTCAAAAACCATATAAATGAATACTCAAATGAACAAAATCCCAGCAACTTTTGCCGTCCTTTTATTGGCAAAGTGAACCATTTTTTACAGCAAGGGTGTTCAGCGTCATACCAACCTATAAGTCAAGGGATACAAACAATAAATAACATTCTCAAGTATATAATTATTCAGAATGTTGAGAGAATAAGAACAAGAATAGCAGATCAACATTACAGATAAAAATTAATTCATATAAAATAAAACATTTATTGAAATAATCTAAAAAATAATGTTTTAGTCCAAAATTCACATGCTTTTTCCATTAAATCTAAACAATAATTTTCATCATACTCCACAGTGCATTCAACGGTCTCACAACTCTTTTCAAAATCCGGTTTGGCAACACAGAATATTCCTCTTTTCTTTTTTGTAAAATGCATTTGCATTTGGATTTGTGCAAAGAACTTTGGAGTGGGTTTGTCTTTGACAAAATATTTCTCCATCCATTTTTCGGTGCTTGGACATTTTATCTCAAGTACATATTCTTGAGATACTCCATCAGGAGAAGCTCCAAAAAATGGATAATGCTTGGATAGCAATAATCCACATTTTTTCAGATCGGGAAATTGCTTTTTGATTTTTTTGAAAACCAACTCTTCCAGTTTTCGGCCACGTGTCACAGCTGCCGTCTCAAAAATTTTTCCTCCCAACAGCTGCTCCACAAGAGAGCCATCAGGAGTGTGACAGCGTGACGCTTCATGGATCTTGGATGCTGTGATTCTCCCATACCTCAACTCGTACCAAAGAGTGCAATCAGCCTGCTCCAGAGTTTCCTTGGCTGCCTCGTTGCACGCCTCAACACTCATTCTATTTTCACAGTATGTTTGAAATTGCTGAGGGGTCGTGCCTATTCCATCGTCTATAAATTCCTCCATTAATCTATGGATGCTAAGGGATTCTATAGGATTGCCCTCCTTAAAATACTTCATAAGGAGGACATCCTTGACGTCAGCTTCCTTCGTTGCTTTAACGACGGATGCCAAAAACTTTCCGTTACTCGAAGGCCCAGCTGTGAAAGTTTTAAGTTCTCCTAAATCCCTACATTTTATGAATTTCACAGCTGAGCCTATCTCTGCCATCTTTGACCGCTTCCAGTAACATTTCACTTCTGTCTTTGCTGGCTCTTCGCTGCGACGATGCACCCATGACAGAAAGGCTACTGCATGCTTGCAACCTCCTGTAAGAGAGTAAAAATAAAAAAATGTTTCATTTTGATTAATACAGATGCAAATAATGTAGACCTCTGCTTTAATACTTTATATATTGATGAATTAACAAAAAATATTCACTTATTTTGTTGACATAAATTTTAAGTAAAAATTGGAATATTTTTTCACAAAATATTGTTTTCTTTAGAAAAATAATGAAATTAAAAAGAAAAAATATTTGCAGTCAGCAAGGCCATAATGTTGGCCAATGGATTGATATGAGTCTGACCGCCCACACTATAAAATATGTTTCACTTTGCCAATGTCGCCCGTTTCAGGGAAGGTCGGCACCAGTAGCAGGATGTATGTTCGTTTGAAGATTGGATTTTAATTTGTAAGTAGGTACACATGCAGAATTCGTAAGCGCGAACTTACACGTGTCCGTTTGTGGGCATGAATCTTAAATGTTAACATATCTTTGCATCTTAGATTACAGATAGCAATTATTTGGTGAGCCGAGCCTGCTAATTAGATCTCTTACATTTTATTGCTTTTACAAAGGAATCATGACACCTCGTGAATCTAATATTCATTACTGACCTTGAGATGCTGGACAATCTTCACAGACACATGATTCAACAGTGCCTTGTTCCTCATCGGTGATCAAGGTTACCGCGTATGCTTTTGTACGGACTTTGTGTTCTGGTGTTATACGGGCCTTAACAGTGCAAATGGCTCCATCGCGTTTCACTTGCACATAGCCAATGGCATTGTCTCCGTAACTTTCTCTCGAAGATCTAAAAACAAACAAACGGAATAAGGGTTAGGTTATATTGCAAGTGCACAACCCTTGACTGGTGTAAAGTAAGGTTATGTGATTAAAAACAACTTTTAATGATGTAATAAAGGAAGTAAGCTTTATAAACAATTAATTTAGCCTTTATGCCCGCTTTCCACTGCGAGCGGGAAATAGCTGAGCGGGAGCGGGAAATAGCTGAGCGGAGCGTAGTGAAATAGTTTTGGCCTTCCATTGCGAAAGAGTTTTAAAAAATAATGGTATTTGCCTTCCACAGCCAACGAGCTCGGCGGAGTGAGCTAGGCGGGAAATGAGATGAGTCAGATGAAAGAGTTGTTTGCCTTCCATCTACAGCTGGCTTAGCGGAGCCAACTAGTGTGTGACAGCTCGTTGCAGCCTACGCCCAGATCAAACGTTTTAATTATTAGTAAAAAAAGTTTTTTTTTTTGTTTCGAAAAATAAAAAGTAATATATTATTTTGCTTTAATACATAAAAAGTAGATGTTTGAAATAAAACATACATTTTAATATTTTCAAATTTATAAAATAATGTATGATGTGCAGTGTGTGACAGCTCGTTGCAGCCTACGCCCAGATCAAACGTTTTAATTATTAATAAAAGAGTTTTTTTTTGTTTCGAAACATAAAAAGTAATGTATTATTTTGCTTTAAACATAAAATGTAGATATTTGAAATAAAACATACATTTTAATATTTTCAAATTTATAAAATAATGTATGATGTGTTTTTGTAAATCATGTATGGTGTGTTTTATCGCTGTCACGCAACTGCGCGGGTTGGCGCGGGGGGCACGGGGGAGCTGAGTCAGTTGAAAACTAGCGGCCGAGACCATGACACAGCGGAGTCATTTTTACTCGCTCAGCCTGCTCCGCTCACTCCGCTGTCGGTGGAAGCACTTCTATGAAATTTACTGTTGCTAGTCGAGCGGAGTCCGTACGGAGTCCGCTGGAAACTCGCTCAACTCTGCGACCACTTTCGTAACTCTTTGTACTCGCTCAGTCCGCTCCGCTGACTCGCTGTCGGTGGAAGCACTTCTATGAAATTTACTGTTGCTAGTCGAGCGGAGTCCGTACGGAGTCAGCTCCGCTCGCAGTGGAAAGCGGGCATTATATTAAGATTTAGAAGCTATGACATGGCAGTATTGCAATTTGAATAAGTAAGGTTACAGAATTTGTAAAGGAAAGATGTTTGCATGAAAACGTATAATATCTGGAGAATTTATGAATCTAAATGAACTTTGACACATAAACAGAACTATTTTTCTTACCTTGAAGCTTTTACTCCACGTAATTCTGAACTTATGAAGTCCATGTTCTTGGAGAAATACACATACATCATCATAGCATCGACCTCCGGTAAATTGTCAGATTGAGCCTTTTCAAAGCCCTTTTCAGTCATCTTTGATGATTACACCAATTCAATTATACTTTATACACGGCACAACTAACTTTAAAGTGCAAATAATAGTTGAAATTGATGAAAATAGATATACTCGTCAAATGTAAACAAATCCGCCATACAAAAATACACACGACTGAATGACAGCTGAGCCGAATGAGATCCATCGACGCACATCCGCCCAAATGCAAAAAATGGGCCGTTTAACCGGAAATGGAAAAATGACGAATTTAAAAGCGCCCTAATTCAAAAAATACGCATTATTAAAAAAAAAAAAAAACGGGAGACTATTTTTATAACTTAAATCTATCAATTTACGAAAGAAAAAAAAAGTGTGAAATTACCCTATTGTTTTTATTTACTTCGCCAACTGAGTAGAACAGTAATAATATAGAATGATATTATGATGATAATTTAGTATTGTCTAGACACGTAGGGTAGTTACTGGCGCTACCCATCGTTTCATATATAAATAATACTACTTGGTTACATTTTTTTTGTTCTAAGACCGCCCTCTACCTACAATACTCTGTGTATATAGGTATCATACAGCTAGGTATATATAGTAGTAATGTTGCTTTCTGGTCGCAGCAGGTGGCAGCACAAGATATTATTATCTATGTTAGGTACTTATGCTCAACGCAGGAGTGGCGCCTCTATTTACCTTACTCTGTGCTCTGGAGGCTGTTTTCATGGGGCGTCCACACGCTTGCCAACCATTCACAAGTCAAGCGCACAGTGTGTCGTCTAAAACATGCTAGCTGGACAAAATTTTGTCTAATGGACTCATTTTAATAATAAATAATAATAATTGGACAATTTGTATACAGCGCCGTTTAGTGGCACTAGCCACCCCAAGGGCGCTTTTATGTGTTGAAGCTTCTGTTAAATTTTGTCCAGCTAGCATGTTCTAGACGACACACTGTGCGCTTGGCTACAAGGCAAGCGCACAGTGTGTCGTCTAGAACATGCTAGCTGGACAAAATGAGTCCATTAGACAAAATTTTGTCCAGCTAGCATGTTCTAGACGACACACTGTGCGCTTGACTTGTGAATGGTTGGCAAGCGTGTGGACGCCCCATCACAAGTCTAATTTCTCTGTGCGCTGGCGCTGTGCCTCTGCCACAATTTGTGCTCGAGTTATCTGTAATTTCACGTATATTCCATTTTGTATTCGCAATTTACATTTGTAGGTCAACATTTTAATAATAAATAATAATAATTGGACAATTTGTATACAGCGCCGTTTAGTGGCACTAGCCACCCCAAGGGCGCTTTTATGTGTTGAAGCTTCTGTTAAATTTTGTCCAGCTAGCATGTTCTAGACGACACACTGTGCGCTTGGCTACAAGGCAAGCGCACAGTGTGTCGTCTAGAACATGCTAGCTGGACAAAATGAGTCCATTAGACAAAATTTTGTCCAGCTAGCATGTTCTAGACGACACACTGTGCGCTTGACTTGTGAATGGTTGGCAAGCGTGTGGACGCCCCATCACAAGTCTAATTTCTCTGTGCGCTGGCGCTGTGCCTCTGCCACAATTTGTGCTCGAGTTATCTGTAATTTCACGTATATTCCATTTTGTATTCGCAATTTACATTTGTAGGTCAACATCCAGAGCTCCTGTAGAGGTGTAGAGACTATATTATAATTGTTTGTTTTGTGCCAGTGATCAAGCCACGATGGACGTCGTTGTGAAGATTGAGAGGGAACCGGTCTCGGAGTTTATGGATGAACAACTAGTGTACTCTGATGAACAAATAGACATTGAAGAGACCGATGTGAAACAGGAGAGGCTGGCTCGTGAGAAGGAGTGGCTTGCCGAGGACTCTGTTCTAGATAATATAAAGAAGGAGGAGTCTGCTCCTCCACCTTCTGGCTTGTTGATGGAATGCCGCGTACTTGTGGAAAGAATCAACGTTGTGGGGAATGCAGGTAGGCACACGGCTATCAAGGATATGCTGTATCACAGTACATACGTCCGGTCGATAGCTCAGTTGGTAGAGTGCTTGCATTCCATGCCGTGAGCTCGGGCTCGAATCCCATCGAGGCTGTCAGAAATGATTGCCCGTTTCAGTGTTTATTTCAAGCCAAGAGACAAGACCAAGTTTATTCAGCCCTCACAAGAAATGAGTACTAGCCCCTTGGGATCTGAGAAATCCCCACTTCAACTGAAGTGGTTGGCGTAAGGCTGGCTCCCTCACCTAAAATCTAAATCTAAGCTGCAAAGATATGTATCATTTGAGATTCATTTTTAATGCATTCCCACAAGCAGACACACATAATTTCACGCTCACACATGCCGCATGTGGACCTACAATATAAAAAACCCATTCTCAAATGAACGTAAGCCCTGCAACTCTTGCCGACCTTCCCTGAAACAGGGGTGACATTGGCAAAGTGAACCACTTTTTATAGTATGGGTGGTCAGCCTCATACCAACCTATAAGTCAAGAAGCAGTGCTCTCCAAATATTCATAAAAGAGAGTTCTTTCCTCTTCTCCTCTCTGACACAGAAAATAGACGACGCACACGTAGACAGGGAGATGATTATAACAATTGTTATCCTCAAGTTCTCTCCATCTGCGTCTGGGCCAGGCATCCGTTGTGGCACCAGCTCATTTTTGACTGCAAGGCAGACACCACCCTTGCGAGTGCTGTGGTCATTTCTATGTACTGTGTACCGTTTGTCAAAGAGTTCAGATGATAGGACAGAAGCAACCGCTTCTGAGTTTTAAAGGTTGATGTTATCTTTTGAATCATCTACCTGCATGTGTGCAGCCCTCTGACATTTTGATGAATTACTCTAATTTAAGCCAACTTCTAGTTGGTTAAATTTACCAATATAATTACACGCCCAGTAGGCTGTGGCCATATGACCGGGTTGAACATCTTGTTCCATCCGTCTTCTAGAATGCATAATCGGTTTTGGTGGTAGCACTCCATCCAATCTTTATCATTTATTTGTCAATAAGACTTATTGGAATATATTATATTTGCAGATGATAATTGTGGAAGGAGATCAGCCAAGCTGAATCATGTGTGCCATGCCTGCAGCTACAAGGTCAATCAATGCTGTGAGCCGGAACATCCAACTGAATGTGGATCTGTCCCGGGAACAAGCAATAACCACCATCACAGATCCACAGTCCTGGAGGGCGGGCCATGCACCTCAATATGTCAGCAAAACAAATGCAATTGTAACAAGAGTGAAGAGAAAAATGACAATACAACTGTAACCAAAAACACCTCAACACAGAATGAATGCAGACTCCATTCTAGTAAACGCAAATCACAACTTAAAAAACATAAACTTACTCACAATAAACATAAATCATTTGCTCGTTTAGAGAGCTTGAAAACTCACAAAATTAAACACTCTGGTCATAAACCTTTTGCTTGTAACCAGTGTGAATATAAATCAATAAATATACAAAATTTGAAATCACATCAGTTGATACACACTAAGGAAAAGCCATTTGCTTGTGATCAGTGTGATTATAAATCAGTGCGTTTCAACCAGTTAAAAATGCACAAATTAATACACTCTGAGGAAAAGCCATTTGCTTGTGATCAGTGTGATTATAAATCAAGGCGTTTGAACCAGTTAAAAATGCACAAATTAATGCACTCTGAGGAAAAGATGTTTGCTTGTGATTGGTGTGATTATAAATCAGCTCATTTAGACAGATTAAAAAGTCACAAAATGAAACACTCTGGTAATAAACCTTTTGCATGTGACCAGTGTGAATATAAATCAATATATTTACAAAATTTGAAATCACATCAGTTGATACACACTAAGGAAAAGCCATTTGCTTGTGATCAGTGTGATTATAAATCAGTATGTTTAAACAGAGTGAAAACTCACAAAATTACACACTCTGATTGTAAACCTTTTGCTTGTGACCAGTGTGATTTTAAGTCAGCTTATTCTCGAAGCTTGAAATTACACAAATTGTTACACTCTAAGGAAAAACCGTTTGCTTGTGACCAGTGTCATTATAAATCAACTCGTGTAGACAGCTTAAAAAGTCACAAAATTATACATTCTGATCATAAACCTTTTGCTTGTGACCAGTGTGAATATAAATCAAGAAGTGTACAAAATTTGAAATCACATCAGTTTAAACACACTAAAGAAAAGCTATTTGCTTGTGATCAGTGTGATTATAAATCAAGGCGTTTGAACCAGTTAAAAATGCACAAATTAATGCACTCTGAGGAAAAGATGTTTGCTTGTGATCGGTGTGATTATAAATCAGCTCATTTAGACAGATTAAAAAGTCACAAAATGAAACACTCTGGTAATAAACCTTTTGCATGTGACCAGTGTGAATATAAATCAATATATTTACAAAATTTGAAATCACATCAGTTGATACACACTAAGGAAAAGCCATTTGCTTGTGATCAGAGTGATTATAAATCAGTATGTTTAAACAAAGTGAAAACTCACAAAATTACACACTCTGATTGTAAACCTTTTGCTTGTGACCAGTGTGATTTTAAGTCAGCTTATTCTCGAAGCTTGAAATTACACAAATTGTTACACTCTAAGGAAAAACCGTTTGCTTGTGACCAGTGTCATTATAAATCAGCTCGTTTAGACAGCTTAAAAAGTCACAAAATTATACATTCTGATCATAAACCTTTTGCTTGTGACCAGTGTGAATATAAATCAAGAAATTTACGAAATTTGAAATCACATCAGTTGATACACTCTAAGGAAAAGCCATTTGCTGCCGTTCAATTTGGACGAATATGACCGAGATAAAACATTGGTCCCCTTTTTCATCCCATACAAGTTGTACTGGTTGTCTGAACTTCAAACGTGATTTCCCAACATTCTTTTTTTTTGAGGTATTGCTCTTTATGGTTAAGCGTGCGACGTGTTCTGTGTGCATAGCATGCTCACAATCAGGGAACACAGAATTGTGCTTTGTGCAGCTGTTCAGAAGCTAACTTTCATATTAAGGCAGTATTTTACTTGTTTTCTTCTCTAAGGCTCAGTTTAGACACACAATTTTTTTTTGAAAAAGTTTCGATAGTGACGTCGACAGCGATTTTTAGCGGCAACTATCGGTTTTCCGTCTCCACACACATTTGAACAAAATATTTTTTGAACAAAACAGAATCTTTTTCTTCTAATGGCATTTAGCTGTTGCGGTTTATTCAAACATCGAATGGGATTAAAATAATGTAGGAATTAAATTATTTTAATACGTGTTAAGTTTAACTATGCGTCGGTAAAAATAAAGAATCATACAGATAATTTAAAATTCATTGTGGTGTTGTACAAACTGGCTGAATATTCCAATGTTAGTTGTGAAAATAGATTACGGGTTCTTAACCTCAAAAATATTTTTATGAAACAGAATGCAATATTGCAATTGTGTCATTAATATTGCATTGGTATTTTATATTGTGTTCACATTATATTGTGTCTTTGTTTTTGGCGCTTATTTGCCGAGACAAACATTAAATTTACAACTTCCCTTACGACTGAAATTATTTACGACTTATAAAAATAGTTGATGAACATGTTTCTTCCGTGAAAAGTTTCACGGAATCATTTCATAATTAAAACGTTGCAATAGAAAAAAACACCGTCCTGAAATAAAATTGTTTTTAATCCAAAAGTAAGAACAAACTCAATTTAATTATTACCTACTTCCTTTTTCTTTTCAAGGGGTTAACAATTATTTTATATTTTCCAAATTGTTTTTAGTTTTCACAGAAAATAAAGGTTTTCGAGTTTTAAAGTAACAAAAAAATTTAAAATACCTACCAAAATTGTCGAGTCCATAGCATTATTGTCTTTGACTTTTCAGACATTTTAACTCCGAAGTGAAAATGTCTGACAACTCAGTCTGACCAACATTACGAAATAAGCGGGTCATGCGGCATTTTGTAAAAATCATCATAATATCAAAATTGCCAGCAACTGTCACTGCGGAGCGGCCATCTTGCTTGACGTCACTATCGAAACTTTTTCAAAAAAATTTTGTGTGTCTAAACTGAGCCGAAGACATGTCAGATAGCTAGAATGTCAGATAGCTACCTGTTACAAAGAAGAAGAAGACATATCGAATAGGAACTGTCACTAACAAAGTGGGAAAAAAACATTATACCTATCAAATGAGGAAAATAATGCCTACCAAAATGGGGAAAACAGAAATGATCTGGATCCCAAATTAAAAGAAGAAGAAAGGCTGAGAATGACCATTGGGGAAGAAAGGGAGGGGAAAAAACAGTGGAAGCTCCGCGTCAGGCTGGTGAGAAGGTTATAAAAGCCACCGAAGCCCAACATTCAGGGACACAAGCTCTTCCAACGCCTGAACAAACAGCACTGACCAGGCGTGGCCAAAAAGATTCATCTTGGGTGGCCTGAGTCGCCGTTATTGCCTGCACCACACAGCCCCTGGCCGCGCCTGGGTCCCCCGTGGCAGATTCCTCTGAAGGGCGGAGCCCCTGCTCTCTACCCGCCGCAAGCGCCTGCTTGGCTACTTGCTGTGCTGCTCGATATCCGGAGCCCCGTGCCCAAAATTCCTCCGGAGTGTGGAGCACCCGACCTCATCCCGCCAAAAGCGTCGCCGTGCCTAGAGGCCGGCGCACCGAACATCGACTCTACCAGCATCCAAGCCTCAGGACTTCTTCCGTCACAGTGAGCGTAGCCCAGCCCTTAGATTCACCAGTCAGCCTTGCCGGTTTGGCGTGGTGATACTCTCAATTGTCTGTTGTACTTTAAAATAAACCCCTTCTTGCCTTTACCTTGTCTTGTACCTTACCTTTCACGTATTTTATTGAACCTCTTTAGCATCAGTGGAAAGCGAGCAAGGTGTTGGGCAACGAACACCACCCTGAGGAGTCTCTTTTGCTAGCCGGGCATCTGCAAAAGCGCGCAACCTAACCGCAAAGGAGCCCCATTGTCGGAATCCTAACCTCAAAGAGGTGACGGTTAGCGGCAGGGGCCCAGCAAGGGCCGCGCGTTTTCCTGTACATCATTACAGACATTCCCAGCTTCAGAAAAGATGTTTAAATAAAAACAATGTGCTAAAAAAATGTTTTAATAAAAGTACATATAAAAATTAAGAATTAAAATATTAAATATATATCAGGCTTATTTATTTTAAATTACCGTTGATAAGAGAGTGCCATTTTTGTTTGTGTCAAACCTCAAGGGCCCTCTCTGATCACAGATAATAATTTTTGAAAAGGAGTGCTCCGCGAAATACACCCACAGATTTGGAGTTCTTCACTCCGGGTGGCGGTCTGTTCCACTTCACAGGACCCACAACACGGAAAGTACGTTCCCCGAAATTGGTACTGATCTGATGGTGCGGCAGAACCAAATTGAAAAGCACTTACTTGCCGGTGCTGACAAATATTTTGCTCCAAATTTTACCTAACATGGAAATATATTTTTTCTAGCTTGCCACCATGTGTATTATATGTATAATAATAATGTTAGGATGATTTATTTGCTGAGCGCTGTTTTTGTGTGTATCACACCTCAAGAGCCCTCTGCGAGCTATGTCGTTGCTGTAGAAAGCGTCAATTCTCAAGCAAGACCCAATTGCTGTACGGCTGGATGAACCTGTAGCAACCAGTTTTAGGGAGATTCATGAATTTTTCACCCAGTGAAGAGAATATATCTGAAAATATAAATGATATCATTTTTGTGCTCTGCCGGGATTCAAATCCACAACCTTCCATTAACAAGTCAGATGTGTGGACCACTAGACTACAAACCGCGGTCAAACATACACAATTTGATGATTTATTGAAAAAAAAAATCACCTGCACACAAATCTGCGCATAAAAAAAACACCGTTTTCATGTGTAGCAGACCTCAAGGTCCCTTGATAAATGCGTCTTTATCTTCACTCACTCACTGAACAATCTGTTAGTCCCAATACAACTCACTGAATATGAATGACTTCAATTTTTACTTGAACAATGTTTCCGAGTTCGCAGTCCTGACATCCAAAGGCAGTCTGTTCCACACCAAGAGGGCACCATTCCAGAAAGCTTGGACGCCAAAGCGTGTCGCACAAGATCTGTATAGTTCGTCCAGTTTAACCCCGCCAGACAGCATGTTTTCCCTCCTCTGGTCCTCTGGTTGTATGTCCGTCCCATCCGGAGATGTGTCACAGGACTAGCATGCAAAACATTCATAAAGATGCAAGTGACAGAAGGTCGCCCCGTGGGGCTAACACTCAAGTGTAAAACAACTTAACAAGACAATGTGACTCATAGATCTCAGCACCAGGATACTTGTGCTGGGCTAAAAGTCTCATCCCCACGGTAATTCTTACTTACAAAATATCGGTCATATTACTATGAAGCCTGTCAATGTTAAATCAGCTGTTCACGTGCGGTCATCTTGGATATTTTTTATTAAATTGGGATGGTCAATGACGGTAAACGTTTTAATGCAAGTCTCGATTCGTCAGCTACCAGACATGAGTGTTCGCCAAATCAAGCAAATTTCATTAAGGTACTTTGTGTAAAGATCTTTGAATTATTGATTAGCTGTTCACTTGCGGCCATTTTGGATGGCTTTATTGTTTGACGACAGTCAACATACCATAAAGTTCATGTGGTAATCTCAACACTTGGGCTATCGTACATTATTGTCGGCCAAATCGGCCACTACGATATGCCAGCAGTCTGTTGTATATTGATATAACCTAAGGCGGACACAGTTTCAGGATTATTAATGTTGATTAGCTGGTTTTATTTAGTAAGTACACGTGTAGCATGAGTAAGCACAAACTACCAAGGATTTGCTCAGATTAAAATTAAGAAAATTATGTAAAATAAACAAAATACTTAAATGAAATAAATCCAAAATGGTATTCTAAATCTATACTATCTCAGATGCAAGCATGCGATGACATTCAAGGGGCTCATATTGCACGCCCACAAGCAGACTTATGTAAGTTCGCGCTTTCACATGCATGACATGCTGCATGTTAACGTGTAAAGTAAACCAAACCTCGCATGAACATAAGCCCAGCAACTTTTGCCGACCATCCCTGAAACAGGTGTGGCCTTGGCAGGCCTAGATTTTTTTTTAAAGAAATCCTGAACAGGAGACTCCCTAGATTTCAGAGACTCTTGAGCAGCGGTCGGGGAACCGGGGTAAATTACCCCAAATGGGGTAAACTTGGGGTTTTTCGGGGTAATAAGGATTTATTTATTTATTTTCCTTTGTAACTTTATTTTTAATTTCCGTGTAAATTGATTCAATAAAAAATGTTTATTTAAATACTATACATTGATTGTCTTCTTTTCAAAATGGGCTTGGTAATCGCTGCAAAGTGCCAATACTCAAGCACGACTCAGTTGATGTAAGGCTGGATGGAACTCTTTTGTCACCAGTCTTTGATAAAGGTTGTATAAATTTTTCAACTCAATGAATAGCATATTTGGAAATACAAATGGTATATTTTTTATGCTCTGCCGGAATTCAAATCCACAACTCTCCATTTAACGGGCCCCCCAATTACAGACTCAATAGAAATAAGTTTAAATACATTACACAATTTTTGAAAAGTTTTAGCGGAAACATTGTAGAACTCCATTTTAATTATTAAAAAATGATCATTTTTTAATAATTAAATATAGGGTGTTTTTTTTAGAGGTATAGAACTTTAAGTTGGCAACACTGTTTTAACTGGCGGCCATTTTGTCAGCTGTCAAGTGATTTGTGTTTAGTTTAGTTTGGCATTTCAACATGAATAGACAACTCGTGCAACAATTGAAGCCACACGATCACCTAGCAAGGCGTAGATTCGGTGAATGGGTCCAAAACAAGATTGCCGTTGATCCCGATTTTCATAAGAGAATTTCGTTTAGCGATGAAGCTCACTTTTGGTTGAATGGCTACGTCAATAAACAAAACTGCCGTATTTGGAGTGAAGATAATCCTCAGTGTATGTTGAGACACCGTTACATCCAGAAAAACTGACTGTTTGGTGTGCTTTATGGGCTGGTGGAATCATTGGTCCGCACTTTTTTAAAAAAAGATGCTGGCCAGAACGTTGCAGTCAATGGTGACCGCTATAGAGCCATGATTACTGACTTTTTCGTTCCTCAATTGAACAACCATGATGTGCAGGAGCTGTGGTTTCAACAAGACGGCGCAACATGTCACACAGCTCGTGCCACAATTGATTTACTGAAAGAAACGTTTGGTAACCGCATAATTTCACATTCCGGACCCGTGAATTGGCCTCCAAGATCGTGTGATTTAACACCGCTAGATTATTTTCTGTGGGGATTTGTGAAGTCGCTAGTCTACGCCGATAAGCCCGAAACGATTGACCACTTGGAAGACAACATTTGCCGCGTTATTGCCGATATACGGCCACAAATGTTGGAAAAAGTTATTGAAAATTGGACCTCCAGATTAGATTACGTCCGAGCCAGCCGTGGCGGTCAAATGCCAGAAATCATATTTAAATTATAATGCCAAAAGATTATCTTTCGAATAAAGTCAATTTCATGTCAATTTTAAAAAATCATCCTTGTTTTATTCCATTTCAAAGTTCTATACCTCTAAAAAAAACACCCTTTACATTACAACGAAAATATCTTTTCGCTCAAGTCTTATGAGGCATAAGTGTATTATATTTATGTTAGTATTTATTTAGTTAATAATTAATAAAATAGTTTTAATAATTAAATGGTTTATTAATGTCCTCTTTACTTGGCGTCCGCCGTACAAGTGATACTTATATATCTCTGTATCTATATAATCATCATTACAATATTATATTTAAGTCCAATACAATCTATGTAGGTACAATACATCATCCCTTCTTCTTTTTTTTTTTTTTTTTTTTTTTTTTTTAAATTATGTGTACATGATAACTTATGGCTTATGTATATGATAAGTATCACTTGTACGGCGGACGCCAAGTAAAGAGGACATTAATAAACCATTTAATTATTAAAACTATTTTATTAATTATTAACTAAATAAATACTAACATAAATATAATACATGGCGCAGTCGTGATCGAAACCAAAGCTAAATAATAAATTAAAAACACAAGTGTTGTTAGATTCATTCAGATTCAACAAGAAGCCGCGTGCAATTCATAGTTTCAAAATGGCGAGTGTACAATATAAAATGCCGCAAGAGATTAATATGGACGATCTGGTTAATGGATGGGAGGAATGGCAGCGTTTCAAATTGGAATTCAAAATCTTTTTGATGGCATCAGGATTACAAAATGTGTCTGAGTCAAGAAAAGCAGCAATATTGTTAAATGCGATGGGACCACAAGCTCAACAATTGTACTTCAACATATTAAAACAAGATGATAATCCCAAGAAAGAGGACATAATTAAAAAAAAAAAATGTAGTATATTTATGTTAGTATTTATTTAGTTAATAATTAATAAAATAGTTTTAATAATTAAATGGTTTATTAATGTCCTCTTTACTTGGCGTCCGCCGTACAAGTGATACTTATATATCTCTGTATCTATATAATCATCATTACAATATTATATTTAAGTCCAATACAATCTATGTAGGTACAATACAATAAGTGCCCAAGGAGCCCCTCAAAAGCATAACAATGTTGTGTAGAAACATTTCAACACATTTTTTGTCGGAAAATATATGCATCTGTGAAAAATAGTGAGAAAGGGGGAGTAATTTTCAGGGAGGGAGGGAAAGGCATGTTGGGGCCCTACACCATGGCCCCCAGAGAGATTAAAGCCAGCCTGGGCATTGGCAAGGTGAACCATTTATCACAGCATGGATGTTCAGCCTCATACCGACCCAAACGTCAAGAAATTGAACATTCTAATTTTCTTTATTTAATATTACTAAATTCTTCAATTAAAAAAAACATTTTATGATTTAAATTTATTTTGTTTACTATTTACACAGAGACTATTTAAAAATATTATTTTTTATACTTCAAAATAAATTACGGCAAATCAAGCTTGTTAATAACTGTCTACCAATGGAAGCAAGGAAAGCTTTAGTAAATGCATTTGTGGTATCAAAAATAGACTACTGCAATAGCTTATATGCAGGCCAACCAAAATGTCAATTGAATAGGCTACAATTGGTTGTAAATGCGTGCGCTCACATGATTTCTGGTCAGTCGAAATTTACACACATTACTCCTCTTCTCCAGAAGCTTCACTGGCTCCGTATACCGGAGCGCATCGAGTTCAAAGTGTGCACGATGGTCCACAAAGCTTTATTTGGAAAAACACCCAAATATCTCGCTGATTTAATCAAACCAGTCACCCTCGGCAAAAAAAGCCTTACACTGCGCTCGGCTGAGACTGGAGCCAAATCAAGAATTGAAGAACCTATAAGAAGAGTTAACACATTATTTGGAGAGCGTGCATTTGCAGTTGCTGGCCCTCTGGCCTGGAACCACCTGCCACATCATGTGAGAGAGCTAGAGGACCATTGAAAGTTCCTGAATGCACTGAAGACAAGCAAATTTCTGGCATCATTTGCACCAGCGCCCTTGGAGTGACTACATCACGAAACGGCGCTATAAAGAAATCATCAACTCATCATCATCATCAAATATCGTAATGAATGGTTTGAAGTATTTAAGGGTGTAAGGCAGGGATGTGTGATGAGCCGATGGCTATTTAACATAGTCATGGACAAGTGTGTTTGAGATCCTAAACTTGATGATTGTGGATTAATGATAGGAGCGAGAGCAAAGTGAGTGTTCTAAACTGTATGCGGATGATGCAGTTCTTGTATCTGATTCAGCAGTGGAATTGCAAACAATGCTCTCTAGATTGAACGAAGCTCTGATAGGTAATTAGTTGAAGTTGAATGCAAGTAAGACGAAAGTTTTGATTTTTGAAAGAAATGAAGAAAATACGAACTATGAATTTAGAATAAATGGAATGAACATTGATGTGGTAAATGAGTTTGTTTACTTGGGAAGTAAGTTTCAAAAAGATGGGAGAATGACAGGTGAACTTGAAAGAAGAATAATAAAGGGCAGCTGTGTACTGGGCGCCACAGCTTGTATCGCCCAAAATCAAAACATTGTTAAAAATGCTCGATTGGCGGTACACAGTGGCATACTTTTACCCACCTTGATGTATGGTGAAGCCTGGACGGTGAATGAAAGTGAAATTACTAAGGTCCATATACTAGTTGAAATGGACTTTCTAAGAAGTATGATTGGGAAAAAACGGAGTGATAGGGTGAGGGATGATTTTGTAAGAGTCTGTAGTCCAGGTGGTAACACTTCGCTAACTGCAGGGTTCAAATCTCGGCGGAGCACAAAAAAATACCATTTATATTTTCAAATTTGCTCTTCGCTGGGTTGAAAAATTCATAAGCCTTTACCAAAGACCGGCCACCAAAAGGTCCATCCAGCCTTACAACAACTGGGTCTTGCTTGAAGAAAGTATACGTTGCAAAAATAGATGGATGTCGTGGTAGAGGAAGGCCGAGAAAGGTATGGATGGACCAAATATCCGAAATTGCGAATGAATGGAATATCCAGTCATAAGAAAAGAAGAGCCTGTATGAAAAAGGTTATAACTCTGGAGGAAATGAAAGAAGTATGCAAGGATACAAAAATAAATGGCGGTTGATCTGTAATGTTGGCGGCTAGGGTTTGTTAAATTGTAATTTGTTTTCTGTATAGTTTTGATAATATTATTATTTACTGATTTAAAAAATATAATTTTATGTGTATGTTCCTTAATTTATAGGTTGGTATGCGGCTGACCACCCATGCTGTAAAAATGGTTCACTTTGCCAATGTCACCCCTGTTACATGGAAGGACGGCAAGAGTTGCAGCGTGTATGTCCATTTTAGATTTGGTTTTTATGTTGTAGGTTCACATAAGGCATGTGCAAGCGCGAACTTGTACGTACGTGTCTGGTTGTGAGAATGCATGTAATGTGAATCTCCAATGTAACATATCTCTGCAGCTTAGATTAGATTAGATATCTCTAATATCGAGGGAAATATCGATATTTTGGCGATATTTCCGAAAATATAACGGTACCAAACAGTACTTTTGATATCGATCACGTATCGAAATAAATTCGCCCGTCCCATAGGTGTAGGTACTCGGTGGCCCATCCCATTCTCCGCTTTCTATCGGTACTTTTGAAATATCGATATATATCGCGCATCCCTAGTTGACAGCGTTGACAGTTTCCATCACTTAACCTCAATTTCTCTGTTCTCATTTTTACTACTCTGTGCCTCTGCCTCAATTTATCTGTAATTTCACGTATATTCCATTTTCTATTCGCAAATCGCAATTTACATTTGTAGGTCAACTGTAGAGCTGCTGCAGAGTGTAGAGACTATATAATTGTTTGTTTTGTGCCAGTGATCAAGTCACGATGGACGTCGTTGTGAAGATTGAGAGGGAACCGGTCTCGGAGTTTATGGATGAACAACTAGTGTACTCTGATGAACAAATAGACATTGAAGAGACCGATGTGAAACAGGAGAGGCTGGCTCGTGAGAAGGAGTGGCTTGCCGAGGACTCTGTTCTAGATAATATAAAGAAGGAGGAGTCTGCTCCTCCACCTTCTGGCTTGTTGATGGAATGCCGCGTACTTGTGGAAAGAATCAACGTTGTGGGGAATGCAGGTAGGCACACGGCTATCAAGGATATGCTGTATCACAGTACATACGTCCGGTCGATAGCTCAGTTGGTAGAGTGCTTGCATTCCATGCCGTGAGCTCGGGCTCGAATCCCATCGAGGCTGTCAGAAATGATTGCCCGTTTCAGTGTTTATTTCAAGCCAAGAGACAAGACCAAGTTTATTCAGCCCTCACAAGAAATGAGTACTAGCCCCTTGGGATCTGAGAAATCCCCACTTCAACTGAAGTGGTTGGCGTAAGGCTGGCTCCCTCACCTAAAATCTAAATCTAAGCTGCAAAGATATGTATCATTTGAGATTCATTTTTAATGCATTCCCACAAGCAGACACACATAATTTCACGCTCACACATGCCGCATGTGGACCTACAATATAAAAAACCCATTCTCAAATGAACGTAAGCCCTGCAACTCTTGCCGACCTTCCCTGAAACAGGGGTGACATTGGCAAAGTGAACCACTTTTTACAGTATGGGTGGTCAGCCTCATACCAACCTATAAGTCAAGAAGCAGTGCTCTCCAAATATTCATAAAAGAGAGTTCTTTCCTCTTCTCCTCTCTGACACAGAAAATAGACGACGCACACGTAGACAGGGAGATGATTATAACAATTGTTATCCTCAAGTTCTCTCCATCTGCGTCTGGGCCAGGCATCCGTTGTGGCACCAGCTCATTTTTGACTGCAAGGCAGACACCACCCTTGCGAGTGCTGTGGTCATTTCTATGTACTGTGTACCGTTTGTCAAAGAGTTCAGATGATAGGACAGAAGCAACCGCTTCTGAGTTTTAAAGGTTGATGTTATCTTTTGAATCATCTACCTGCATGTGTGCAGCCCTCTGACATTTTGATGAATTACTCTAATTTAAGCCAACTTCTAGTTGGTTAAATTTACCAATATAATTACACGCCCAGTAGGCTGTGGCCATATGACCGGGTTGAACATCTTGTTCCATCCGTCTTCTAGAATGCATAATCGGTTTTGGTGGTAGCACTCCATCCAATCTTTATCATTTATTTGTCAATAAGACTTGTTGGAATATATTATATTTGCAGATGATAATTGTGGAAGGAGATCAGCCAAGCTGAATCATGTGTGCCATGCCTGCAGCTACAAGGTCAATCAAAAGAAACTCCTGAAGATTCATCAGTTGTTTAATTGCTTTGAGCCGGAACATCCAACTGAATGTGGATCTGTCCCGGGAACAAGCAATAACCACCATCACAGATCCACAGTCCTGGAGGGCGGGCCATGCACCTCAATATGTCAGCAAAACAAATGCAATTGTAACAAGAGTGAAGAGAAAAATGACAATACAACTGTAACCAAAAACACCTCAACACAGAATGAATGCAGACTCCATTCTAGTAAACGCAAATCACAACTTAAAAAACATAAACTTACTCACAATAAACATAAATCATTTGCTCGTTTAGAGAGCTTGAAAACTCACAAAATTAAACACTCTGGTCATAAACCTTTTGCTTGTAACCAGTGTGAATATAAATCAATAAATATACAAAATTTGAAATCACATCAGTTGATACACACTAAGGAAAAGCCATTTGCTTGTGATCAGTGTGATTATAAATCAGTGCGTTTGAACCAGTTAAAAATGCACAAATTAATACACTCTGAGGAAAAGCCATTTGCTTGTGATCAGTGTGATTATAAATCAGTGCGTTTGAACCAGTTAAAAATGCACAAATTAATACACTCTGAGGAAAAGCCATTTGCTTGTGATCAGTGTGATTATAAATCAGTGCGTTTGAACCAGTTAAAAATGCACAAATTAATACACTCTGAGGAAAAGCCATTTGCTTGTGATCAGTGTGATTATAAATCAGTGCGTTTTAACCAGTTAAAAATGCACAAATTAATACACTCTGAGGAAAAGCCATTTGCTTGTGATCAGTGTGATTATAAATCAAGGCGTTTGAACCAGTTAAAAATGCACAAATTAATGCACTCTGAGGAAAAGATGTTTGCTTGTGATTGGTGTGATTATAAATCAGCTCATTTAGACAGATTAAAAAGTCACAAAATGAAACACTCTGGTAATAAACCTTTTGCATGTGACCAGTGTGAATATAAATCAATATATTTACAAAATTTGAAATCACATCAGTTGATACACACTAAGGAAAAGCCATTTGCTTGTGATCAGTGTGATTATAAATCAGTATGTTTAAACAGAGTGAAAACTCACAAAATTACACACTCTGATTGTAAACCTTTTGCTTGTGACCAGTGTGATTTTAAGTCAGCTTATTCTCGAAGCTTGAAATTACACAAATTGTTACACTCTAAGGAAAAACCGTTTGCTTGTGACCAGTGTCATTATAAATCAGCTCGTTTAGACAGCTTAAAAAGTCACAAAATTATACATTCTGATCATAAACCTTTTGCTTGTGACCAGTGTGAATATAAATCAAGAAATTTACGAAATTTGAAATCACATCAGTTGATACACTCTAAGGAAAAGCCATTTGCTGCCGTTCAATTTGGACGAATATGACCGAGATAAAACATTGGTCCCCTTTTTCATCCCATACAAGTTGTACTGGTTGTCTGAACTTCAAACGTGATTTCCCAACATTCTTTTTTTTTGAGGTATTGCTCTTTATGGTTAAGCGTGCGATGTGTTCTGTGTGCATAGCATGCTCACAATCAGGGAACACAGAATTGTGCTTTGTGCAGCTGTTCAGAAGCTAACTTTCATTTTAAGGCAGTATTTTACTTGTTTTCTTCTCTAAGACATGTCAGGTAGCTAGAATGTCAGATAGCTACCTGTTACAAAGAAGAAGAAGACATATCGAATAGGAACTGTCACTAACAAAGTGGGAAAAAAACATTATACCTGTCAAATGAGGAAAATAATGCCTACCAAAATGGGGAAAACAGAAATGATCTGGATTCCAAATTAAAAGAAGAAGAAAGGCTGAGAATGACCGTTGGGGAAGAAAGGGAGGGGAAAAAACAGTGGAAGCTCCGCTCTCTACCCGCCGCAAGCGCCTGCTTGGCTACTTGCTTAGTGCTGCTCGATATCCGGAGCCCCGTGCCCAAAATTCCTCCGGAGTGTGGAGCACCCGACCTCATCCCGCCAAAAGCGTCGCCGTGCCTAGAGGCCGGCGCACCGAACATCGACTCTACCAGCATCCAAGCCTCAGGACTTCTTCCGTCACAGTGAGCGTAGCCCAGCCCTTAGATTCACCAGTCAGCCTTGCCGGTTTGGCGTGGTGATACTCTCAATTGTCTGTTGTACTTTAAAATAAACCCCTTCTTGCCTTTACCTTGTCTTGTACCTTACCTTTCACGTATTTTATTGAACCTCTTTAGCATCAGTGGAAAGCGAGCAAGGTGTTGGGCAACGAACACCACCCTGAGGAGTCTCTTTTGCTAGCCGGGCATCTGCAAAAGCGCGCAACCTAACCGCAAAGGAGCCCCATTGTCGGAATCCTAACCTCAAAGAGGTGACGGTTAGCGGCAGGGGCCCAGCAAGGGCCGCGCGTTTTCCTGTACATCATTACAGACATTCCCAGCTTCAGAAAAGATGTTTAAATAAAAACAATGTGCTAAAAAAATGTTTTAATAAAAGTACATATAAAAATTAAGAATTAAAATATTAAATATATATCAGGCTTATTTATTTTAAATTACCGTTGATAAGAGAGTGCCATTTTTGTTTGTGTCAAACCTCAAGGGCCCTCTCTGATCACAGATAATAATTTTTGAAAAGGAGTGCTCCGCGAAATACACCCACAGATTTGGAGTTCTTCACTCCGGGTGGCGGTCTGTTCCACTTCACAGGACCCACAACACGGAAAGTACGTTCCCCGAAATTGGTACTGATCTGATGGTGCGGCAGAACCAAATTGAAAAGCACTTACTTGCCGGTGCTGACAAATATTTTGCTCCAAATTTTACCTAACATGGAAATATATTTTTTCTAGCTTGCCACCATGTGTATTATATGTATAATAATAATGTTAGGATGATTTATTTGCTGAGCGCTGTTTTTGTGTGTATCACACCTCAAGAGCCCTCTGCGAGCTATGTCGTTGCTGTAGAAAGCGTCAATTCTCAAGCAAGACCCAATTGCTGTACGGCTGGATGAACCTGTAGCAACCAGTTTTAGGGAGATTCATGAATTTTTCACCCAGTGAAGAGAATATATCTGAAAATATAAATGATATCATTTTTGTGCTCTGCCGGGATTCAAATCCACAACCTTCCATTAACAAGTCAGATGTGTGGACCACTAGACTACAAACCGCGGTCAAACATACACAATTTGATGATTTATTGAAAAAAAAAATCACCTGCACACAAATCTGCGCATAAAAAAAACACCGTTTTCATGTGTAGCAGACCTCAAGGTCCCTTGATAAATGCGTCTTTATCTTCACTCACTCACTGAACAATCTGTTAGTCCCAATACAACTCACTGAATATGAATGACTTCAATTTTTACTTGAACAATGTTTCCGAGTTCGCAGTCCTGACATCCAAAGGCAGTCTGTTCCACACCAAGAGGGCACCATTCCAGAAAGCTTGGACGCCAAAGCGTGTCGCACAAGATCTGTATAGTTCGTCCAGTTTAACCCCGCCAGACAGCATGTTTTCCCTCCTCTGGTCCTCTGGTTGTATGTCCGTCCCATCCGGAGATGTGTCACAGGACTAGCATGCAAAACATTCATAAAGATGCAAGTGACAGAAGGTCGCCCCGTGGGGCTAACACTCAAGTGTAAAACAACTTAACAAGACAATGTGACTCATAGATCTCAGCACCAGGATACTTGTGCTGGGCTAAAAGTCTCATCCCCACGGTAATTCTTACTTACAAAATATCGGTCATATTACTATGAAGCCTGTCAATGTTAAATCAGCTGTTCACGTGCGGTCATCTTGGATATTTTTTATTAAATTGGGATGGTCAATGACGGTAAACGTTTTAATGCAAGTCTCGATTCGTCAGCTACCAGACATGAGTGTTCGCCAAATCAAGCAAATTTCATTAAGGTACTTTGTGTAAAGATCTTTGAATTATTGATTAGCTGTTCACTTGCGGCCATTTTGGATGGCTTTATTGTTTGACGACAGTCAACATACCATAAAGTTCATGTGGTAATCTCAACACTTGGGCTATCGTACATTATTGTCGGCCAAATCGGCCACTACGATATGCCAGCAGTCTGTTGTATATTGATATAACCTAAGGCGGACACAGTTTCAGGATTATTAATGTTGATTAGCTGGTTTTATTTAGTAAGTACACGTGTAGCATGAGTAAGCACAAACTACCAAGGATTTGCTCAGATTAAAATTAAGAAAATTATGTAAAATAAACAAAATACTTAAATGAAATAAATCCAAAATGGTATTCTAAATCTATACTATCTCAGATGCAAGCATGCGATGACATTCAAGGGGCTCATATTGCACGCCCACAAGCAGACTTATGTAAGTTCGCGCTTTCACATGCATGACATGCTGCATGTTAACGTGTAAAGTAAACCAAACCTCGCATGAACATAAGCCCAGCAACTTTTGCCGACCATCCCTGAAACAGGTGTGGCCTTGGCAGGCCTAGATTTTTTTTTAAAGAAATCCTGAACAGGAGACTCCCTAGATTTCAGAGACTCTTGAGCAGCGGTCGGGGAACCGGGGTAAATTACCCCAAATGGGGTAAACTTGGGGTTTTTCGGGGTAATAAGGATTTATTTATTTATTTTCCTTTGTAACTTTATTTTTAATTTCCGTGTAAATTGATTCAATAAAAAATGTTTATTTAAATACTATACATTGATTGTCTTCTTTTCAAAATGGGCTTGGTAATCGCTGCAAAGTGCCAATACTCAAGCACGACTCAGTTGATGTAAGGCTGGATGGAACTCTTTTGTCACCAGTCTTTGATAAAGGTTGTATAAATTTTTCAACTCAATGAATAGCATATTTGGAAATACAAATGGTATATTTTTTATGCTCTGCCGGAATTCAAATCCACAACTCTCCATTTAACGGGCCCCCCAATTACAGACTCAATAGAAATAAGTTTAAATACATTACACAATTTTTGAAAAGTTTTAGCGGAAACATTGTAGAACTCCATTTTAATTATTAAAAAATGATCATTTTTTAATAATTAAATATAGGGTGTTTTTTTTAGAGGTATAGAACTTTAAGTTGGCAACACTGTTTTAACTGGCGGCCATTTTGTCAGCTGTCAAGTGATTTGTGTTTAGTTTAGTTTGGCATTTCAACATGAATAGACAACTCGTGCAACAATTGAAGCCACACGATCACCTAGCAAGGCGTAGATTCGGTGAATGGGTCCAAAACAAGATTGCCGTTGATCCCGATTTTCATAAGAGAATTTCGTTTAGCGATGAAGCTCACTTTTGGTTGAATGGCTACGTCAATAAACAAAACTGCCGTATTTGGAGTGAAGATAATCCTCAGTGTATGTTGAGACACCGTTACATCCAGAAAAACTGACTGTTTGGTGTGCTTTATGGGCTGGTGGAATCATTGGTCCGCACTTTTTTAAAAAAAGATGCTGGCCAGAACGTTGCAGTCAATGGTGACCGCTATAGAGCCATGATTACTGACTTTTTCGTTCCTCAATTGAACAACCATGATGTGCAGGAGCTGTGGTTTCAACAAGACGGCGCAACATGTCACACAGCTCGTGCCACAATTGATTTACTGAAAGAAACGTTTGGTAACCGCATAATTTCACATTCCGGACCCGTGAATTGGCCTCCAAGATCGTGTGATTTAACACCGCTAGATTATTTTCTGTGGGGATTTGTGAAGTCGCTAGTCTACGCCGATAAGCCCGAAACGATTGACCACTTGGAAGACAACATTTGCCGCGTTATTGCCGATATACGGCCACAAATGTTGGAAAAAGTTATTGAAAATTGGACCTCCAGATTAGATTACGTCCGAGCCAGCCGTGGCGGTCAAATGCCAGAAATCATATTTAAATTATAATGCCAAAAGATTATCTTTCGAATAAAGTCAATTTCATGTCAATTTTAAAAAATCATCCTTGTTTTATTCCATTTCAAAGTTCTATACCTCTAAAAAAAACACCCTTTACATTACAACGAAAATATCTTTTCGCTCAAGTCTTATGAGGCATAAGTGTATTATATTTATGTTAGTATTTATTTAGTTAATAATTAATAAAATAGTTTTAATAATTAAATGGTTTATTAATGTCCTCTTTACTTGGCGTCCGCCGTACAAGTGATACTTATATATCTCTGTATCTATATAATCATCATTACAATATTATATTTAAGTCCAATACAATCTATGTAGGTACAATACAATAAGTGCCCAAGGAGCCCCTCAAAAGCATAACAATGTTGTGTAGAAACATTTCAACACATTTTTTGTCGGAAAATATATGCATCTGTGAAAAATAGTGAGAAAGGGGGAGTAATTTTCAGGGAGGGAGGGAAAGGCATGTTGGGGCCCTACACCATGGCCCCCAGAGAGATTAAAGCCAGCCTGGGCATTGGCAAGGTGAACCATTTATCACAGCATGGATGTTCAGCCTCATACCGACCCAAACGTCAAGAAATTGAACATTCTAATTTTCTTTATTTAATATTACTAAATTCTTCAATTAAAAAAAACATTTTATGATTTAAATTTATTTTGTTTACTATTTACACAGAGACTATTTAAAAATATTATTTTTTATACTTCAAAATAAATTACGGCAAATCAAGCTTGTTAATAACTGTCTACCAATGGAAGCAAGGAAAGCTTTAGTAAATGCATTTGTGGTATCAAAAATAGACTACTGCAATAGCTTATATGCAGGCCAACCAAAATGTCAATTGAATAGGCTACAATTGGTTGTAAATGCGTGCGCTCACATGATTTCTGGTCAGTCGAAATTTACACACATTACTCCTCTTCTCCAGAAGCTTCACTGGCTCCGTATACCGGAGCGCATCGAGTTCAAAGTGTGCACGATGGTCCACAAAGCTTTATTTGGAAAAACACCCAAATATCTCGCTGATTTAATCAAACCAGTCACCCTCGGCAAAAAAAGCCTTACACTGCGCTCGGCTGAGACTGGAGCCAAATCAAGAATTGAAGAACCTATAAGAAGAGTTAACACATTATTTGGAGAGCGTGCATTTGCAGTTGCTGGCCCTCTGGCCTGGAACCACCTGCCACATCATGTGAGAGAGCTAGAGGACCATTGAAAGTTCCTGAATGCACTGAAGACAAGCAAATTTCTGGCATCATTTGCACCAGCGCCCTTGGAGTGACTACATCACGAAACGGCGCTATAAAGAAATCATCAACTCATCATCATCATCAAATATCGTAATGAATGGTTTGAAGTATTTAAGGGTGTAAGGCAGGGATGTGTGATGAGCCGATGGCTATTTAACATAGTCATGGACAAGTGTGTTTGAGATCCTAAACTTGATGATTGTGGATTAATGATAGGAGCGAGAGCAAAGTGAGTGTTCTAAACTGTATGCGGATGATGCAGTTCTTGTATCTGATTCAGCAGTGGAATTGCAAACAATGCTCTCTAGATTGAACGAAGCTCTGATAGGTAATTAGTTGAAGTTGAATGCAAGTAAGACGAAAGTTTTGATTTTTGAAAGAAATGAAGAAAATACGAACTATGAATTTAGAATAAATGGAATGAACATTGATGTGGTAAATGAGTTTGTTTACTTGGGAAGTAAGTTTCAAAAAGATGGGAGAATGACAGGTGAACTTGAAAGAAGAATAATAAAGGGCAGCTGTGTACTGGGCGCCACAGCTTGTATCGCCCAAAATCAAAACATTGTTAAAAATGCTCGATTGGCGGTACACAGTGGCATACTTTTACCCACCTTGATGTATGGTGAAGCCTGGACGGTGAATGAAAGTGAAATTACTAAGGTCCATATACTAGTTGAAATGGACTTTCTAAGAAGTATGATTGGGAAAAAACGGAGTGATAGGGTGAGGGATGATTTTGTAAGAGTCTGTAGTCCAGGTGGTAACACTTCGCTAACTGCAGGGTTCAAATCTCGGCGGAGCACAAAAAAATACCATTTATATTTTCAAATTTGCTCTTCGCTGGGTTGAAAAATTCATAAGCCTTTACCAAAGACCGGCCACCAAAAGGTCCATCCAGCCTTACAACAACTGGGTCTTGCTTGAAGAAAGTATACGTTGCAAAAATAGATGGATGTCGTGGTAGAGGAAGGCCGAGAAAGGTATGGATGGACCAAATATCCGAAATTGCGAATGAATGGAATATCCAGTCATAAGAAAAGAAGAGCCTGTATGAAAAAGGTTATAACTCTGGAGGAAATGAAAGAAGTATGCAAGGATACAAAAATAAATGGCGGTTGATCTGTAATGTTGGCGGCTAGGGTTTGTTAAATTGTAATTTGTTTTCTGTATAGTTTTGATAATATTATTATTTACTGATTTAAAAAATATAATTTTATGTGTATGTTCCTTAATTTATAGGTTGGTATGCGGCTGACCACCCATGCTGTAAAAATGGTTCACTTTGCCAATGTCACCCCTGTTACATGGAAGGACGGCAAGAGTTGCAGCGTGTATGTCCATTTTAGATTTGGTTTTTATGTTGTAGGTTCACATAAGGCATGTGCAAGCGCGAACTTGTACGTACGTGTCTGGTTGTGAGAATGCATGTAATGTGAATCTCCAATGTAACATATCTCTGCAGCTTAGATTAGATTAGATATCTCTAATATCGAGGGAAATATCGATATTTTGGCGATATTTCCGAAAATATAACGGTACCAAACAGTACTTTTGATATCGATCACGTATCGAAATAAATTCGCCCGTCCCATAGGTGTAGGTACTCGGTGGCCCATCCCATTCTCCGCTTTCTATCGGTACTTTTGAAATATCGATATATATCGCGCATCCCTAGTTGACAGCGTTGACAGTTTCCATCACTTAACCTCAATTTCTCTGTTCTCATTTTTACTACTCTGTGCCTCTGCCTCAATTTATCTGTAATTTCACGTATATTCCATTTTCTATTCGCAAATCGCAATTTACATTTGTAGGTCAACTGTAGAGCTGCTGCAGAGTGTAGAGACTATATAATTGTTTGTTTTGTGCCAGTGATCAAGTCACGATGGACGTCGTTGTGAAGATTGAGAGGGAACCGGTCTCGGAGTTTATGGATGAACAACTAGTGTACTCTGATGAACAAATAGACATTGAAGAGACCGATGTGAAACAGGAGAGGCTGGCTCGTGAGAAGGAGTGGCTTGCCGAGGACTCTGTTCTAGATAATATAAAGAAGGAGGAGTCTGCTCCTCCACCTTCTGGCTTGTTGATGGAATGCCGCGTACTTGTGGAAAGAATCAACGTTGTGGGGAATGCAGGTAGGCACACGGCTATCAAGGATATGCTGTATCACAGTACATACGTCCGGTCGATAGCTCAGTTGGTAGAGTGCTTGCATTCCATGCCGTGAGCTCGGGCTCGAATCCCATCGAGGCTGTCAGAAATGATTGCCCGTTTCAGTGTTTATTTCAAGCCAAGAGACAAGACCAAGTTTATTCAGCCCTCACAAGAAATGAGTACTAGCCCCTTGGGATCTGAGAAATCCCCACTTCAACTGAAGTGGTTGGCGTAAGGCTGGCTCCCTCACCTAAAATCTAAATCTAAGCTGCAAAGATATGTATCATTTGAGATTCATTTTTAATGCATTCCCACAAGCAGACACACATAATTTCACGCTCACACATGCCGCATGTGGACCTACAATATAAAAAACCCATTCTCAAATGAACGTAAGCCCTGCAACTCTTGCCGACCTTCCCTGAAACAGGGGTGACATTGGCAAAGTGAACCACTTTTTACAGTATGGGTGGTCAGCCTCATACCAACCTATAAGTCAAGAAGCAGTGCTCTCCAAATATTCATAAAAGAGAGTTCTTTCCTCTTCTCCTCTCTGACACAGAAAATAGACGACGCACACGTAGACAGGGAGATGATTATAACAATTGTTATCCTCAAGTTCTCTCCATCTGCGTCTGGGCCAGGCATCCGTTGTGGCACCAGCTCATTTTTGACTGCAAGGCAGACACCACCCTTGCGAGTGCTGTGGTCATTTCTATGTACTGTGTACCGTTTGTCAAAGAGTTCAGATGATAGGACAGAAGCAACCGCTTCTGAGTTTTAAAGGTTGATGTTATCTTTTGAATCATCTACCTGCATGTGTGCAGCCCTCTGACATTTTGATGAATTACTCTAATTTAAGCCAACTTCTAGTTGGTTAAATTTACCAATATAATTACACGCCCAGTAGGCTGTGGCCATATGACCGGGTTGAACATCTTGTTCCATCCGTCTTCTAGAATGCATAATCGGTTTTGGTGGTAGCACTCCATCCAATCTTTATCATTTATTTGTCAATAAGACTTGTTGGAATATATTATATTTGCAGATGATAATTGTGGAAGGAGATCAGCCAAGCTGAATCATGTGTGCCATGCCTGCAGCTACAAGGTCAATCAAAAGAAACTCCTGAAGATTCATCAGTTGTTTAATTGCTTTGAGCCGGAACATCCAACTGAATGTGGATCTGTCCCGGGAACAAGCAATAACCACCATCACAGATCCACAGTCCTGGAGGGCGGGCCATGCACCTCAATATGTCAGCAAAACAAATGCAATTGTAACAAGAGTGAAGAGAAAAATGACAATACAACTGTAACCAAAAACACCTCAACACAGAATGAATGCAGACTCCATTCTAGTAAACGCAAATCACAACTTAAAAAACATAAACTTACTCACAATAAACATAAATCATTTGCTCGTTTAGAGAGCTTGAAAACTCACAAAATTAAACACTCTGGTCATAAACCTTTTGCTTGTAACCAGTGTGAATATAAATCAATAAATATACAAAATTTGAAATCACATCAGTTGATACACACTAAGGAAAAGCCATTTGCTTGTGATCAGTGTGATTATAAATCAGTGCGTTTGAACCAGTTAAAAATGCACAAATTAATACACTCTGAGGAAAAGCCATTTGCTTGTGATCAGTGTGATTATAAATCAGTGCGTTTGAACCAGTTAAAAATGCACAAATTAATACACTCTGAGGAAAAGCCATTTGCTTGTGATCAGTGTGATTATAAATCAGTGCGTTTGAACCAGTTAAAAATGCACAAATTAATACACTCTGAGGAAAAGCCATTTGCTTGTGATCAGTGTGATTATAAATCAGTGCGTTTTAACCAGTTAAAAATGCACAAATTAATACACTCTGAGGAAAAGCCATTTGCTTGTGATCAGTGTGATTATAAATCAAGGCGTTTGAACCAGTTAAAAATGCACAAATTAATGCACTCTGAGGAAAAGATGTTTGCTTGTGATTGGTGTGATTATAAATCAGCTCATTTAGACAGATTAAAAAGTCACAAAATGAAACACTCTGGTAATAAACCTTTTGCATGTGACCAGTGTGAATATAAATCAATATATTTACAAAATTTGAAATCACATCAGTTGATACACACTAAGGAAAAGCCATTTGCTTGTGATCAGTGTGATTATAAATCAGTATGTTTAAACAGAGTGAAAACTCACAAAATTACACACTCTGATTGTAAACCTTTTGCTTGTGACCAGTGTGATTTTAAGTCAGCTTATTCTCGAAGCTTGAAATTACACAAATTGTTACACTCTAAGGAAAAACCGTTTGCTTGTGACCAGTGTCATTATAAATCAACTCGTTTAGACAGATTAAAAAGTCACAAAATTATACATTCTGATCATAAACCTTTTGCTTGTGACCAGTGTGAATATAAATCAAGAAGTGTACAAAATTTGAAATCACATCAGTTTAAACACACTAAAGAAAAGCTATTGGCTTGTGATCAGTGTGATTATAAATCAAGGCATTTGAACCAGTTAAAAATGCACAAATTAATGCACTCTGAGGAAAAGCTGTTTGCTTGTGATCGGTGTGATTATAAATCAGCTCGCTTAGACAGATTAAAAAGTCACAAAATGAAACACTCTGGTAATAAACCTTTTGCATGTGACCAGTGTGAATTTAAATCAATATATTTACAAATTTTGAAATCACATCAGTTGATACACACTAAGGAAAAGCCATTTGCTTGTGATCAGTGTGATTATAAATCAGTATGTTTAAACAGAGTGAAAACTCACAAAATTACACACTCTGATTGTAAACCTTTTGCTTGTGACCAGTGTGATTTTAAGTCAGCTTATTCTCGAAGCTTGAAATTACACAAATTGTTACACTCTAAGGAAAAACCGTTTGCTTGTGACCAGTGTCATTATAAATCAGCTCGTTTAGACAGCTTAAAAAGTCACAAAATTATACATTCTGATCATAAACCTTTTGCTTGTGACCAGTGTGAATATAAATCAAGAAATTTACGAAATTTGAAATCACATCAGTTGATACACTCTAAGGAAAAGCCATTTGCTGCCGTTCAATTTGGACGAATATGACCGAGATAAAACATTGGTCCCCTTTTTCATCCCATACAAGTTGTACTGGTTGTCTGAACTTCAAACGTGATTTCCCAACATTCTTTTTTTTTGAGGTATTGCTCTTTATGGTTAAGCGTGCGATGTGTTCTGTGTGCATAGCATGCTCACAATCAGGGAACACAGAATTGTGCTTTGTGCAGCTGTTCAGAAGCTAACTTTCATTTTAAGGCAGTATTTTACTTGTTTTCTTCTCTAAGACATGTCAGGTAGCTAGAATGTCAGATAGCTACCTGTTACAAAGAAGAAGAAGACATATCGAATAGGAACTGTCACTAACAAAGTGGGAAAAAAACATTATACCTGTCAAATGAGGAAAATAATGCCTACCAAAATGGGGAAAACAGAAATGATCTGGATTCCAAATTAAAAGAAGAAGAAAGGCTGAGAATGACCGTTGGGGAAGAAAGGGAGGGGAAAAAACAGTGGAAGCTCCGCTCTCTACCCGCCGCAAGCGCCTGCTTGGCTACTTGCTTAGTGCTGCTCGATATCCGGAGCCCCGTGCCCAAAATTCCTCCGGAGTGTGGAGCACCCGACCTCATCCCGCCAAAAGCGTCGCCGTGCCTAGAGGCCGGCGCACCGAACATCGACTCTACCAGCATCCAAGCCTCAGGACTTCTTCCGTCACAGTGAGCGTAGCCCAGCCCTTAGATTCACCAGTCAGCCTTGCCGGTTTGGCGTGGTGATACTCTCAATTGTCTGTTGTACTTTAAAATAAACCCCTTCTTGCCTTTACCTTGTCTTGTACCTTACCTTTCACGTATTTTATTGAACCTCTTTAGCATCAGTGGAAAGCGAGCAAGGTGTTGGGCAACGAACACCACCCTGAGGAGTCTCTTTTGCTAGCCGGGCATCTGCAAAAGCGCGCAACCTAACCGCAAAGGAGCCCCATTGTCGGAATCCTAACCTCAAAGAGGTGACGGTTAGCGGCAGGGGCCCAGCAAGGGCCGCGCGTTTTCCTGTACATCATTACAGACATTCCCAGCTTCAGAAAAGATGTTTAAATAAAAACAATGTGCTAAAAAAATGTTTTAATAAAAGTACATATAAAAATTAAGAATTAAAATATTAAATATATATCAGGCTTATTTATTTTAAATTACCGTTGATAAGAGAGTGCCATTTTTGTTTGTGTCAAACCTCAAGGGCCCTCTCTGATCACAGATAATAATTTTTGAAAAGGAGTGCTCCGCGAAATACACCCACAGATTTGGAGTTCTTCACTCCGGGTGGCGGTCTGTTCCACTTCACAGGACCCACAACACGGAAAGTACGTTCCCCGAAATTGGTACTGATCTGATGGTGCGGCAGAACCAAATTGAAAAGCACTTACTTGCCGGTGCTGACAAATATTTTGCTCCAAATTTTACCTAACATGGAAATATATTTTTTCTAGCTTGCCACCATGTGTATTATATGTATAATAATAATGTTAGGATGATTTATTTGCTGAGCGCTGTTTTTGTGTGTATCACACCTCAAGAGCCCTCTGCGAGCTATGTCGTTGCTGTAGAAAGCGTCAATTCTCAAGCAAGACCCAATTGCTGTACGGCTGGATGAACCTGTAGCAACCAGTTTTAGGGAGATTCATGAATTTTTCACCCAGTGAAGAGAATATATCTGAAAATATAAATGATATCATTTTTGTGCTCTGCCGGGATTCAAATCCACAACCTTCCATTAACAAGTCAGATGTGTGGACCACTAGACTACAAACCGCGGTCAAACATACACAATTTGATGATTTATTGAAAAAAAAAATCACCTGCACACAAATCTGCGCATAAAAAAAACACCGTTTTCATGTGTAGCAGACCTCAAGGTCCCTTGATAAATGCGTCTTTATCTTCACTCACTCACTGAACAATCTGTTAGTCCCAATACAACTCACTGAATATGAATGACTTCAATTTTTACTTGAACAATGTTTCCGAGTTCGCAGTCCTGACATCCAAAGGCAGTCTGTTCCACACCAAGAGGGCACCATTCCAGAAAGCTTGGACGCCAAAGCGTGTCGCACAAGATCTGTATAGTTCGTCCAGTTTAACCCCGCCAGACAGCATGTTTTCCCTCCTCTGGTCCTCTGGTTGTATGTCCGTCCCATCCGGAGATGTGTCACAGGACTAGCATGCAAAACATTCATAAAGATGCAAGTGACAGAAGGTCGCCCCGTGGGGCTAACACTCAAGTGTAAAACAACTTAACAAGACAATGTGACTCATAGATCTCAGCACCAGGATACTTGTGCTGGGCTAAAAGTCTCATCCCCACGGTAATTCTTACTTACAAAATATCGGTCATATTACTATGAAGCCTGTCAATGTTAAATCAGCTGTTCACGTGCGGTCATCTTGGATATTTTTTATTAAATTGGGATGGTCAATGACGGTAAACGTTTTAATGCAAGTCTCGATTCGTCAGCTACCAGACATGAGTGTTCGCCAAATCAAGCAAATTTCATTAAGGTACTTTGTGTAAAGATCTTTGAATTATTGATTAGCTGTTCACTTGCGGCCATTTTGGATGGCTTTATTGTTTGACGACAGTCAACATACCATAAAGTTCATGTGGTAATCTCAACACTTGGGCTATCGTACATTATTGTCGGCCAAATCGGCCACTACGATATGCCAGCAGTCTGTTGTATATTGATATAACCTAAGGCGGACACAGTTTCAGGATTATTAATGTTGATTAGCTGGTTTTATTTAGTAAGTACACGTGTAGCATGAGTAAGCACAAACTACCAAGGATTTGCTCAGATTAAAATTAAGAAAATTATGTAAAATAAACAAAATACTTAAATGAAATAAATCCAAAATGGTATTCTAAATCTATACTATCTCAGATGCAAGCATGCGATGACATTCAAGGGGCTCATATTGCACGCCCACAAGCAGACTTATGTAAGTTCGCGCTTTCACATGCATGACATGCTGCATGTTAACGTGTAAAGTAAACCAAACCTCGCATGAACATAAGCCCAGCAACTTTTGCCGACCATCCCTGAAACAGGTGTGGCCTTGGCAGGCCTAGATTTTTTTTTAAAGAAATCCTGAACAGGAGACTCCCTAGATTTCAGAGACTCTTGAGCAGCGGTCGGGGAACCGGGGTAAATTACCCCAAATGGGGTAAACTTGGGGTTTTTCGGGGTAATAAGGATTTATTTATTTATTTTCCTTTGTAACTTTATTTTTAATTTCCGTGTAAATTGATTCAATAAAAAATGTTTATTTAAATACTATACATTGATTGTCTTCTTTTCAAAATGGGCTTGGTAATCGCTGCAAAGTGCCAATACTCAAGCACGACTCAGTTGATGTAAGGCTGGATGGAACTCTTTTGTCACCAGTCTTTGATAAAGGTTGTATAAATTTTTCAACTCAATGAATAGCATATTTGGAAATACAAATGGTATATTTTTTATGCTCTGCCGGAATTCAAATCCACAACTCTCCATTTAACGGGCCCCCCAATTACAGACTCAATAGAAATAAGTTTAAATACATTACACAATTTTTGAAAAGTTTTAGCGGAAACATTGTAGAACTCCATTTTAATTATTAAAAAATGATCATTTTTTAATAATTAAATATAGGGTGTTTTTTTTAGAGGTATAGAACTTTAAGTTGGCAACACTGTTTTAACTGGCGGCCATTTTGTCAGCTGTCAAGTGATTTGTGTTTAGTTTAGTTTGGCATTTCAACATGAATAGACAACTCGTGCAACAATTGAAGCCACACGATCACCTAGCAAGGCGTAGATTCGGTGAATGGGTCCAAAACAAGATTGCCGTTGATCCCGATTTTCATAAGAGAATTTCGTTTAGCGATGAAGCTCACTTTTGGTTGAATGGCTACGTCAATAAACAAAACTGCCGTATTTGGAGTGAAGATAATCCTCAGTGTATGTTGAGACACCGTTACATCCAGAAAAACTGACTGTTTGGTGTGCTTTATGGGCTGGTGGAATCATTGGTCCGCACTTTTTTAAAAAAAGATGCTGGCCAGAACGTTGCAGTCAATGGTGACCGCTATAGAGCCATGATTACTGACTTTTTCGTTCCTCAATTGAACAACCATGATGTGCAGGAGCTGTGGTTTCAACAAGACGGCGCAACATGTCACACAGCTCGTGCCACAATTGATTTACTGAAAGAAACGTTTGGTAACCGCATAATTTCACATTCCGGACCCGTGAATTGGCCTCCAAGATCGTGTGATTTAACACCGCTAGATTATTTTCTGTGGGGATTTGTGAAGTCGCTAGTCTACGCCGATAAGCCCGAAACGATTGACCACTTGGAAGACAACATTTGCCGCGTTATTGCCGATATACGGCCACAAATGTTGGAAAAAGTTATTGAAAATTGGACCTCCAGATTAGATTACGTCCGAGCCAGCCGTGGCGGTCAAATGCCAGAAATCATATTTAAATTATAATGCCAAAAGATTATCTTTCGAATAAAGTCAATTTCATGTCAATTTTAAAAAATCATCCTTGTTTTATTCCATTTCAAAGTTCTATACCTCTAAAAAAAACACCCTTTACATTACAACGAAAATATCTTTTCGCTCAAGTCTTATGAGGCATAAGTGTATTATATTTATGTTAGTATTTATTTAGTTAATAATTAATAAAATAGTTTTAATAATTAAATGGTTTATTAATGTCCTCTTTACTTGGCGTCCGCCGTACAAGTGATACTTATATATCTCTGTATCTATATAATCATCATTACAATATTATATTTAAGTCCAATACAATCTATGTAGGTACAATACAATAAGTGCCCAAGGAGCCCCTCAAAAGCATAACAATGTTGTGTAGAAACATTTCAACACATTTTTTGTCGGAAAATATATGCATCTGTGAAAAATAGTGAGAAAGGGGGAGTAATTTTCAGGGAGGGAGGGAAAGGCATGTTGGGGCCCTACACCATGGCCCCCAGAGAGATTAAAGCCAGCCTGGGCATTGGCAAGGTGAACCATTTATCACAGCATGGATGTTCAGCCTCATACCGACCCAAACGTCAAGAAATTGAACATTCTAATTTTCTTTATTTAATATTACTAAATTCTTCAATTAAAAAAAACATTTTATGATTTAAATTTATTTTGTTTACTATTTACACAGAGACTATTTAAAAATATTATTTTTTATACTTCAAAATAAATTACGGCAAATCAAGCTTGTTAATAACTGTCTACCAATGGAAGCAAGGAAAGCTTTAGTAAATGCATTTGTGGTATCAAAAATAGACTACTGCAATAGCTTATATGCAGGCCAACCAAAATGTCAATTGAATAGGCTACAATTGGTTGTAAATGCGTGCGCTCACATGATTTCTGGTCAGTCGAAATTTACACACATTACTCCTCTTCTCCAGAAGCTTCACTGGCTCCGTATACCGGAGCGCATCGAGTTCAAAGTGTGCACGATGGTCCACAAAGCTTTATTTGGAAAAACACCCAAATATCTCGCTGATTTAATCAAACCAGTCACCCTCGGCAAAAAAAGCCTTACACTGCGCTCGGCTGAGACTGGAGCCAAATCAAGAATTGAAGAACCTATAAGAAGAGTTAACACATTATTTGGAGAGCGTGCATTTGCAGTTGCTGGCCCTCTGGCCTGGAACCACCTGCCACATCATGTGAGAGAGCTAGAGGACCATTGAAAGTTCCTGAATGCACTGAAGACAAGCAAATTTCTGGCATCATTTGCACCAGCGCCCTTGGAGTGACTACATCACGAAACGGCGCTATAAAGAAATCATCAACTCATCATCATCATCAAATATCGTAATGAATGGTTTGAAGTATTTAAGGGTGTAAGGCAGGGATGTGTGATGAGCCGATGGCTATTTAACATAGTCATGGACAAGTGTGTTTGAGATCCTAAACTTGATGATTGTGGATTAATGATAGGAGCGAGAGCAAAGTGAGTGTTCTAAACTGTATGCGGATGATGCAGTTCTTGTATCTGATTCAGCAGTGGAATTGCAAACAATGCTCTCTAGATTGAACGAAGCTCTGATAGGTAATTAGTTGAAGTTGAATGCAAGTAAGACGAAAGTTTTGATTTTTGAAAGAAATGAAGAAAATACGAACTATGAATTTAGAATAAATGGAATGAACATTGATGTGGTAAATGAGTTTGTTTACTTGGGAAGTAAGTTTCAAAAAGATGGGAGAATGACAGGTGAACTTGAAAGAAGAATAATAAAGGGCAGCTGTGTACTGGGCGCCACAGCTTGTATCGCCCAAAATCAAAACATTGTTAAAAATGCTCGATTGGCGGTACACAGTGGCATACTTTTACCCACCTTGATGTATGGTGAAGCCTGGACGGTGAATGAAAGTGAAATTACTAAGGTCCATATACTAGTTGAAATGGACTTTCTAAGAAGTATGATTGGGAAAAAACGGAGTGATAGGGTGAGGGATGATTTTGTAAGAGTCTGTAGTCCAGGTGGTAACACTTCGCTAACTGCAGGGTTCAAATCTCGGCGGAGCACAAAAAAATACCATTTATATTTTCAAATTTGCTCTTCGCTGGGTTGAAAAATTCATAAGCCTTTACCAAAGACCGGCCACCAAAAGGTCCATCCAGCCTTACAACAACTGGGTCTTGCTTGAAGAAAGTATACGTTGCAAAAATAGATGGATGTCGTGGTAGAGGAAGGCCGAGAAAGGTATGGATGGACCAAATATCCGAAATTGCGAATGAATGGAATATCCAGTCATAAGAAAAGAAGAGCCTGTATGAAAAAGGTTATAACTCTGGAGGAAATGAAAGAAGTATGCAAGGATACAAAAATAAATGGCGGTTGATCTGTAATGTTGGCGGCTAGGGTTTGTTAAATTGTAATTTGTTTTCTGTATAGTTTTGATAATATTATTATTTACTGATTTAAAAAATATAATTTTATGTGTATGTTCCTTAATTTATAGGTTGGTATGCGGCTGACCACCCATGCTGTAAAAATGGTTCACTTTGCCAATGTCACCCCTGTTACATGGAAGGACGGCAAGAGTTGCAGCGTGTATGTCCATTTTAGATTTGGTTTTTATGTTGTAGGTTCACATAAGGCATGTGCAAGCGCGAACTTGTACGTACGTGTCTGGTTGTGAGAATGCATGTAATGTGAATCTCCAATGTAACATATCTCTGCAGCTTAGATTAGATTAGATATCTCTAATATCGAGGGAAATATCGATATTTTGGCGATATTTCCGAAAATATAACGGTACCAAACAGTACTTTTGATATCGATCACGTATCGAAATAAATTCGCCCGTCCCATAGGTGTAGGTACTCGGTGGCCCATCCCATTCTCCGCTTTCTATCGGTACTTTTGAAATATCGATATATATCGCGCATCCCTAGTTGACAGCGTTGACAGTTTCCATCACTTAACCTCAATTTCTCTGTTCTCATTTTTACTACTCTGTGCCTCTGCCTCAATTTATCTGTAATTTCACGTATATTCCATTTTCTATTCGCAAATCGCAATTTACATTTGTAGGTCAACTGTAGAGCTGCTGCAGAGTGTAGAGACTATATAATTGTTTGTTTTGTGCCAGTGATCAAGTCACGATGGACGTCGTTGTGAAGATTGAGAGGGAACCGGTCTCGGAGTTTATGGATGAACAACTAGTGTACTCTGATGAACAAATAGACATTGAAGAGACCGATGTGAAACAGGAGAGGCTGGCTCGTGAGAAGGAGTGGCTTGCCGAGGACTCTGTTCTAGATAATATAAAGAAGGAGGAGTCTGCTCCTCCACCTTCTGGCTTGTTGATGGAATGCCGCGTACTTGTGGAAAGAATCAACGTTGTGGGGAATGCAGGTAGGCACACGGCTATCAAGGATATGCTGTATCACAGTACATACGTCCGGTCGATAGCTCAGTTGGTAGAGTGCTTGCATTCCATGCCGTGAGCTCGGGCTCGAATCCCATCGAGGCTGTCAGAAATGATTGCCCGTTTCAGTGTTTATTTCAAGCCAAGAGACAAGACCAAGTTTATTCAGCCCTCACAAGAAATGAGTACTAGCCCCTTGGGATCTGAGAAATCCCCACTTCAACTGAAGTGGTTGGCGTAAGGCTGGCTCCCTCACCTAAAATCTAAATCTAAGCTGCAAAGATATGTATCATTTGAGATTCATTTTTAATGCATTCCCACAAGCAGACACACATAATTTCACGCTCACACATGCCGCATGTGGACCTACAATATAAAAAACCCATTCTCAAATGAACGTAAGCCCTGCAACTCTTGCCGACCTTCCCTGAAACAGGGGTGACATTGGCAAAGTGAACCACTTTTTACAGTATGGGTGGTCAGCCTCATACCAACCTATAAGTCAAGAAGCAGTGCTCTCCAAATATTCATAAAAGAGAGTTCTTTCCTCTTCTCCTCTCTGACACAGAAAATAGACGACGCACACGTAGACAGGGAGATGATTATAACAATTGTTATCCTCAAGTTCTCTCCATCTGCGTCTGGGCCAGGCATCCGTTGTGGCACCAGCTCATTTTTGACTGCAAGGCAGACACCACCCTTGCGAGTGCTGTGGTCATTTCTATGTACTGTGTACCGTTTGTCAAAGAGTTCAGATGATAGGACAGAAGCAACCGCTTCTGAGTTTTAAAGGTTGATGTTATCTTTTGAATCATCTACCTGCATGTGTGCAGCCCTCTGACATTTTGATGAATTACTCTAATTTAAGCCAACTTCTAGTTGGTTAAATTTACCAATATAATTACACGCCCAGTAGGCTGTGGCCATATGACCGGGTTGAACATCTTGTTCCATCCGTCTTCTAGAATGCATAATCGGTTTTGGTGGTAGCACTCCATCCAATCTTTATCATTTATTTGTCAATAAGACTTGTTGGAATATATTATATTTGCAGATGATAATTGTGGAAGGAGATCAGCCAAGCTGAATCATGTGTGCCATGCCTGCAGCTACAAGGTCAATCAAAAGAAACTCCTGAAGATTCATCAGTTGTTTAATTGCTTTGAGCCGGAACATCCAACTGAATGTGGATCTGTCCCGGGAACAAGCAATAACCACCATCACAGATCCACAGTCCTGGAGGGCGGGCCATGCACCTCAATATGTCAGCAAAACAAATGCAATTGTAACAAGAGTGAAGAGAAAAATGACAATACAACTGTAACCAAAAACACCTCAACACAGAATGAATGCAGACTCCATTCTAGTAAACGCAAATCACAACTTAAAAAACATAAACTTACTCACAATAAACATAAATCATTTGCTCGTTTAGAGAGCTTGAAAACTCACAAAATTAAACACTCTGGTCATAAACCTTTTGCTTGTAACCAGTGTGAATATAAATCAATAAATATACAAAATTTGAAATCACATCAGTTGATACACACTAAGGAAAAGCCATTTGCTTGTGATCAGTGTGATTATAAATCAGTGCGTTTGAACCAGTTAAAAATGCACAAATTAATACACTCTGAGGAAAAGCCATTTGCTTGTGATCAGTGTGATTATAAATCAGTGCGTTTGAACCAGTTAAAAATGCACAAATTAATACACTCTGAGGAAAAGCCATTTGCTTGTGATCAGTGTGATTATAAATCAGTGCGTTTGAACCAGTTAAAAATGCACAAATTAATACACTCTGAGGAAAAGCCATTTGCTTGTGATCAGTGTGATTATAAATCAGTGCGTTTTAACCAGTTAAAAATGCACAAATTAATACACTCTGAGGAAAAGCCATTTGCTTGTGATCAGTGTGATTATAAATCAAGGCGTTTGAACCAGTTAAAAATGCACAAATTAATGCACTCTGAGGAAAAGATGTTTGCTTGTGATTGGTGTGATTATAAATCAGCTCATTTAGACAGATTAAAAAGTCACAAAATGAAACACTCTGGTAATAAACCTTTTGCATGTGACCAGTGTGAATATAAATCAATATATTTACAAAATTTGAAATCACATCAGTTGATACACACTAAGGAAAAGCCATTTGCTTGTGATCAGTGTGATTATAAATCAGTATGTTTAAACAGAGTGAAAACTCACAAAATTACACACTCTGATTGTAAACCTTTTGCTTGTGACCAGTGTGATTTTAAGTCAGCTTATTCTCGAAGCTTGAAATTACACAAATTGTTACACTCTAAGGAAAAACCGTTTGCTTGTGACCAGTGTCATTATAAATCAACTCGTTTAGACGGATTAAAAAGTCACAAAATTATACATTCTGATCATAAACCTTTTGCTTGTGACCAGTGTGAATATAAATCAAGAAGTGTACAAAATTTGAAATCACATCAGTTTAAACACACTAAAGAAAAGCTATTTGCTTGTGATCAGTGTGATTATAAATCAAGGCATTTGAACCAGTTAAAAATGCACAAATTAATGCACTCTGAGGAAAAGCTGTTTGCTTGTGATCGGTGTGATTATAAATCAGCTCGCTTAGACAGATTAAAAAGTCACAAAATGAAACACTCTGGTAATAAACCTTTTGCATGTGACCAGTGTGAATTTAAATCAATATATTTACAAATTTTGAAATCACATCAGTTGATACACACTAAGGAAAAGCCATTTGCTTGTGATCAGTGTGATTATAAATCAGTATGTTTAAACAGAGTGAAAACTCACAAAATTACACACTCTGATTGTAAACCTTTTGCTTGTGACCAGTGTGATTTTAAGTCAGCTTATTCTCGAAGCTTGAAATTACACAAATTGTTACACTCTAAGGAAAAACCGTTTGCTTGTGACCAGTGTCATTATAAATCAGCTCGTTTAGACAGCTTAAAAAGTCACAAAATTATACATTCTGATCATAAACCTTTTGCTTGTGACCAGTGTGAATATAAATCAAGAAATTTACGAAATTTGAAATCACATCAGTTGATACACTCTAAGGAAAAGCCATTTGCTGCCGTTCAATTTGGACGAATATGACCGAGATAAAACATTGGTCCCCTTTTTCATCCCATACAAGTTGTACTGGTTGTCTGAACTTCAAACGTGATTTCCCAACATTCTTTTTTTTGAGGTATTGCTCTTTATGGTTAAGCGTGCGATGTGTTCTGTGTGCATAGCATGCTCACAATCAGGGAACACAGAATTGTGCTTTGTGCAGCTGTTCAGAAGCTAACTTTCATTTTAAGGCAGTATTTTACTTGTTTTCTTCTCTAAGACATGTCAGGTAGCTAGAATGTCAGATAGCTACCTGTTACAAAGAAGAAGAAGACATATCGAATAGGAACTGTCACTAACAAAGTGGGAAAAAAACATTATACCTGTCAAATGAGGAAAATAATGCCTACCAAAATGGGGAAAACAGAAATGATCTGGATCCCAAATTAAAAGAAGAAGAAAGGCTGAGAATGACCGTTGGGGAAGAAAGGGAGGGGAAAAAACAGTGGAAGCTCCGCGTCAGGCTGGTGAGAAGGTTATAAAAGCCACCGAAGCCCAACATTCAGGGACACAAGCTCTTCCAACGCCTAAACAAACAGCACTGACCAGGCGTGGCCAAAAAGATTCATCTTGGGTGGCCTGAGTCGCCGTTATTGCCTGCACCACACAGCCCCTGGCCGCGCCTGGGTCCCCCGTGGCAGATTCCTCTGAAGGGCGGAGCCCCTGCTCTCTACCCGCCGCAAGCGCCTGCTTGGCTACTTGCTTAGTGCTGCTCGATATCCGGAGCCCCGTGCCCAAAATTCCTCCGGAGTGTGGAGCACCCGATCTCATCCCGCCAAAAGCGTCGCCGTGCCTAGAGGCCGGCGCACCGAACATCGACTCTACCAGCATCCAAGCCTCAGGACTTCTTCCGTCACAGTGAGCGTAGCCCAGCCCTTAGATTCACCAGTCAGCCTTGCCGGTTTGGCGTGGTGATACTCTCAATTGTCTGTTGTACTTTAAAATAAACCCCTTCTTGCCTTTACCTTGTCTTGTACCTTACCTTTCACGTATTTTATTGAACCTCTTTAGCATCAGTGGAAAGCGAGCAAGGTGTTGGGCAACGAACACCACCCTGAGGAGTCTCTTTTGCTAGCCGGGCATCTGCAAAAGCGCGCAACCTAACCGCAAAGGAGCCCCATTGTCGGAATCCTAATCTCAAAGAGGTGACGGTTAGCGGCAGGGGCCCAGCAAGGGCCGCGCGTTTTCCTGTACATCATTACAGACATTCCCAGCTTCAGAAAAGATGTTTAAATAAAAACAATGTGCTAAAAAAATGTTTTAATAAAAGTACATATAAAAATTAAGAATTAAAATATTAAATATATATCAGGCTTATTTATTTTAAATTACATATGATAAGAGAGTGCCATTTTTGTTTGTGTCAAACCTCAAGGGCCCTCTCTGATCACAGATAATAATTTTTGAAAAGGAGTGCTCCGCGAAATACACCCACAGATTTGGAGTTCTTCACTCCGGGTGGCGGTCTGTTCCACTTCACAGGACCCACAACACGGAAAGTACGTTCCCCGAAATTGGTACTGATCTGATGGTGCGGCAGAACCAAATTGAAAAGCACTTACTTGCCGGTGCTGACAAATATTTTGCTCCAAATTTTACCTAACATGGAAATATATTTTTTCTAGCTTGCCACCATGTGTATCTAATCTAATCTAAGGTGCAAGGATATGTTACATTGGAGATTCACATTACATGCATTCTCACAACCAGACACGTACAAGTTCGCGCTTGCACATGCCTCATGTGAACCTACAACATAAAAACCAAATCTCAAATGGACATACACCCTGCAACTCTTGCCGTCCTTCCCTGAGACAGGGGTGACACTGGCAAAGTGAACCATTTTTACAGCATGGGTGGTCAGCCGCATACCAACCTATAAGTCAAGGAACAAAAGTAAGGCAAGGAATAAAATAAATAAGCCTGATATATATTTAATATTTTAATTCTTAATTTTTATATGTACTTTTATTAAAACATTTTTTTCTGAAGCTGGGAATGTCTGTAATGATGTACAGTATTATATGTATAATAATAATGTTAGGATGATTTATTTGCTGAGCGCTGTTTTTGTGTGTATCACACCTTGTTCCTTGACTTATAGGTTGTTATGCGGCTGACCACCCATAATGTAAAAATTGGTTCACTTTGCCAATGTCACCTCTGTTTCAGGGAAGGACGGCAAGAGTTGCAAGGATTATGTTCATTTGAGATTGGGTTTTTATATTGTAGGTCCACATGCGGCATGTGTTAGCGCGAAATTATACATATCTGCTTGTGGGAATGCATTTAATATAAAACTTAAATGATATATATCTTTGCAGCTTAGATTAGATTAGATTAGACACCTCAAGAGCCCTCTGCGAGCTATGTCGTTGCTGTAGAAAGCGTCAATTCTCAAGCAAGACCCAATTGCTGTACGGCTGGATGAACCTGTAAGTAGCAACCAGTTTTAGGGAGATTCATGAATTTTTCACCCAGTGAAGAGAATATATCTGAAAATATAAATGATATCATTTTTGTGCTCTGCCGGGATTCAAATCCACAACCTTCCATTAACAAGTCAGATGTGTGGACCACTAGACTACAAACCGCGGTCAATCATACACAATTTGATGATTTATTGAAAAAAAAAAATCACCTGCACACAAATCTGCGCATAAAAAAAACACCGTTTTCATGTGTAGCAGACCTCAAGGTCCCTTGATAAATGCGTCTTTATCTTCACTCACTCACTGAACAATCTGTTAGTCCCAATACAACTCACTGAATATGAATGACTTCAATTTTTACTTGAACAATGTTTCCGAGTTCGCAGTCCTGACATCCAAAGGCAGTCTGTTCCACACCAAGAGGGCACCATTCCAGAAAGCTTGGACGCCAAAGCGTGTCGCACAAGATCTGTATAGTTCGTCCAGTTTAACCCCGCCAGACAGCATGTTTTCCCTCCTCTGGTTGTATGTCCGTCCCATCCGGAGATGTGTCACAGGACTAGCATGCAAAACATTCATAAAGATGCAAGTGACATAAGGTCGCCCCGTGGGGCTAACACTCAAGTGTAAAACAACTTAACAAGACAATGTGACTCATAGATCTCAGCACCAGGATACTTGTGCTGGGCTAAAAGTCTCATCCCCACGGTAATTCTTACTTACAAAATATCGGTCATATTACTATGAAGCCTGTCAATGTTAAATCAGCTGTTCACGTGCGGTCATCTTGGATATTTTTTATTAAATTGGGATGGTCAATGACGGTAAACGTTTTAATGCAAGTCTCGATTCGTCAGCTACCAGACATGAGTGTTCGCCAAATCAAGCAAATTTCATTAAGGTACTTTGTGTAAAGATCTTTGAATTATTGATTAGCTGTTCACTTGCGGCCATTCCTCTTGAGAGCTTCGCGGTTGTTCAATGAAAAGTTTAGTGAACTGGATATTTTTTACCAATCGACCAATACTTTGAAAAAGTTAACGACGGCCATACTTTGCCCTTAATTCTTGATTAATGATGTAAAATAATAATAATAATAATTGTAATTGTAATAATAATAGAAACGTGTTCATGAAATATAATGAATTTTGACTAGAATTTCAGTGTGTAGGTATTAGTGAGTGGGAAAAATTAAAATTATAATTAAAAATATTGGCATGTTCAAGTGAATGTAAGGCTGATTTGATATATGTAATTCTGTTTTTATCTCTTATTGTTTGGTGTCATTACGGTTATCATGATTATTTTAATAGGTTTTTATATTTTATATTTTGTGTTTGAAAAAGAAAAAAAAAAAAATATCTTACTATCATTAGTATTTATATTTGTATTCTTTTTTTTATTTTAATACTTATATTTAATGTCAACATTGTATGAAAAAATATCTTACTGTCATTAGTATTTATATTTATATTCTTTTTTATATTCTTTTTATTTTTAATACTTATATTTAATGTCAACATTGTAATTGGGAAGGTACAACATCAATTGTATATATTTTTATTATTGTTTTATATATTTTAATGTATTTTCCTGTTTTGTTGAATAAATTATTTAAAAAAAAAAAAAAAAAATTTTGGATGGCTTTATTGTTTGACGACAGTCAACATACCATAAAGTTCATGTGGTAATCTCAACACTTGGGCTATCGTACATTATTGTCGGCCAAATCGGCCACTACGATATGCCAGCAGTCTGTTGTATATTGATATAACCTAAGGCGGACACAGTTTCAGGATTATTAATGTTGATTAGCTGGTTTTATTTAGTAAGTACACGTGTAGCATGAGTAAGCACAAACTACCAAGGATTTGCTCAGATTAAAATTAAGAAAATTATGTAAAATAAACAAAATACTTAAATGAAATAAATCCAAAATGGTATTCTAAATCTATACTATCTCAGAAGCAAGCACAAAAGTAAACCAAACCTCGCATGAACATAAGCCCAGCAACTTTTGCCGACCCTCCCTGAAACAGGTGTGGCCTTGGCAGGCCTAGATTTTTTTTTAAAGAAATCCTGAACAGGAGACTCCCTAGATTTCAGAGACTCTTGAGCAGCGGTCGGGGAACCGGGTTAATTACCCCAAATGGGGTAAACTTGGGGTTTTTCGGGGTAATAAGGATTTATTTATTTATTTTCCTTTGTAACTTTATTTTTAATTTCCGTGTAAATTGATTCAATAAAAAATGTTTATTTAAATACTATACATTGATTGTCTTCTTTTCAAAATGGGCTTGGTAATCGCTGCAAAGTGCCAATACTCAAGCACGACTCAGTTGATGTAAGGCTGGATGGAACTCTTTTGTCACCAGTCTTTGATAAAGGTTGTATAAATTTTTCAACTCAATGAATAGCATATTTGGAAATACAAATGGTATATTTTTTATGCTCTGCCGGAATTCAAATCCACAACTCTCCATTTAACGGGCCCCCCAATTACAGACTCAATAGAAATAAGTTTAAATACATTACAACGAAAATATCTTTTCGCTCAAGTCTTATGAGGCATAAGTGCCCAAGGAGCCCCTCAAAAGCATAACAATGTTGTGTAGAAACATTTCAACACATTTTTTGTCGGAAAATATATGCATCTGTGAAAAATAGTGAGAAAGGGGGAGTAATTTTCAGGAAGGGAGGGAAAGGCATGTTGGGGCCCTACACCATGGCCCCCAGAGAGATTAAAGCCAGCCTGGGCATTGGCAAGGTGAACCATTTATCACAGCATGGATGTTCAGCCTCATACCGACCCAAACGTCAAGAAATTGAACATTCTAATTTTCTTTATTTAATATTACTAAATTCTTCAATTAAAAAAAACATTTTATGATTTAAATTTATTTTGTTTACTATTTACACAGAGACTATTTAAAAATATTATTTTTTATACTTCAAAATAAATTACGGCAAATCAAGCTTGTTAATAACTGTCTACCAATGGAAGCAAGGAAAGCTTTAGTAAATGCATTTGTGGTATCAAAAATAGACTACTGCAATAGCTTATATGCAGGCCAACCAAAATGTCAATTGAATAGGCTACAATTGGTTGTAAATGCGTGCGCTCACATGATTTCTGGTCAGTCGAAATTTACACACATTACTCCTCTTCTCCAGAAGCTTCACTGGCTCCGTATACCGGAGCGCATCGAGTTCAAAGTGTGCACGATGGTCCACAAAGCTTTATTTGGAAAAACACCCAAATATCTCGCTGATTTAATCAAACCAGTCACCCTCGGCAAAAAAAGCCTTACACTGCGCTCGGCTGAGACTGGAGCCAAATCAAGAATTGAAGAACCTATAAGAAGAGTTAACACATTATTTGGAGAGCGTGCATTTGCAGTTGCTGGCCCTCTGGCCTGGAACCACCTGCCACATCATGTGAGAGAGCTAGAGGACCATGGAAAGTTCCGGAATGCACTGAAGACAAGCAAATTTCTGGCATCGTTTGCACCAGCACCCTTGGAGTGACTACATCACGAAACGGCGCTATAAAGAAATCATCAACTCATCATCATCATCAAATATCGTAATGAATGGTTTGAAGTATTTAAGGATGTAAGGCAGGGATGTGTGATGAGCCGATGGCTATTTAACATAGTCATGGACAAGTGTGTTTGAGATCCTAAACTTGATGATTGTGGATTAATGATAGGAGCGAGAGCAAAGTGAGTGTTCTAAACTGTATGCGGATGATGCAGTTCTTGTATCTGATTCAGCAGTGGAATTGCAAACAATACTCTCTAGATTGAACGAAGCTCTGATAGGTAATTAGTTGAAGTTGAATGCAAGTAAGACGAAAGTTTTGATTTTTGAAAGAAATGAAGAAAATACGAACTATGAATTTAGAATAAATGGAATGAACATTGATGTGGTAAATGAGTTTGTTTACTTGGGAAGTAAGTTTCAAAAAGATGGGAGAATGACAGGTGAACTTGAAAGAAGAATAATATGAAGGGCAGCTGTGTACTGGGTGCCACAGCTTGTATCGCCCAAAATCAAAACATTGTTAAAAATGCTCGATTGGCGGTACACAGTGGCATACTTTTACCCACCTTGATGTATGGTGAAGCCTGGACGGTGAATGAAAGTGAAATTACTAAGGTCCATATACTGTTGAAATGGACTTTCTAAGAAGTATGATTGGGAAAAAACGGAGTGATAGGGTGAGGGATGATTTTGTAAGAGTCTGTAGTCCAGGTGGTAACACTTCGCTAACTGCAGGGTTCAAATCTCGGCGGAGCACAAAAAATATACCATTTATATTTTCAAATTTGCTCTTCGCTGGGTTGAAAAATTCATAAACCTTTACCAAAGACCGGCCACCAAAAGGTCCATCCAGCCTTACAACAACTGGGTCTTGCTTGAAGAAAGTATACGTTGCAAAAATAGATGGATGTCGTGGTAGAGGAAGGCCGAGAAAGGTATGGATGGACCAAATATCCGAAATTGCGAATGAATGGAATATCCAGTCATAAGAAAAGAAGAGCCTGTATGAAAAAGGTTATGACTCTGGAGGAAATGAAAGAAGTATGCAAGGATACAAAAATAAATGGCGGTTGATCTGTAATGTTGGCGGCTAGGGTTTGTTAAATTGTAATTTGTTTTCTGTATAGTTTTGATAATATTATTATTTACTGATTTAAAAAATATAATTTTATGTGTATATTCCTTAATTTATAGGTTGGTATGCGGCTGACCACCCATGCTGTAAAAATGGTTCACTTTGCCAATGTCACCCCTGTTACATGGAAGGACGGCAAGAGTTGCAGCGTGTATGTCCATTTTAGATTTGGTTTTTATGTTGTAGGTTCACATGAGGCATGTGCAAGCGCGAACTTGTACGTACGTGTCTGGTTGTGAGAATGCATGTAATGTGAATCTCCAGTGTAACAAATCTCTGCAGCTTAGATTAGATTAGATATCTCTAATATCGAGGGAAATATCGATATTTTGGCGATATTTCCGAAAATATAACGGTACCAAACAGTACTTTTGATATCGATCACGTATCGATATAAACTTCGCCCGTCCCATAGGTGTAGGTACTCTGTGGCCCATCCCATGCTCCGCTTTCTATCGGTACTTTTGAAATATCGATATATATCGCTCATCCCTAGTTGACAGCGTTGACAGTTTCCATCACTTAACCTCAATTTCTCTGTGCTCATTTTTACTACTCTGTGCCTCTGCCTCAATTTATCTGTAATTTCACGTATATTCAATTTTTTATTCGCAAATCGCAATTTACATTTGTATGTCAACTGTAGAGCTGCTGCAGAGTGTAGAGACTATATAATTGTTTGTTTTGTGCCAGTGATCAAGCCACGATGGACGTCGTTGTGAAGATTGAGAGGGAACCGGTCTCGGAGTTTATGGATGAACAACTAGTGTACTCTGATGAACAAATAGACATTGAAGAGACCGATGTGAAACAGGAGAGGCTGGCTCGTGAGAAGGAGTGGCTTGCCGAGGACTCTGTTCTAGAAAATATAAAGAAGGAGGAGTCTGCTCCTCCACCTTCTGGCTTGTTGATGGAATGCCGCGTACTTGTGGAAAGAATCAACGTTGTGGGGAATGCAGGTAGGCACACGGCTATCAAGGATATGCTGTATCACAGTACATACGTCCGGTCGATAGCTCAGTTGGTAGAGTGCTTGCATTCCATGCCGTGAGCTCGGGCTCGAATCCCATCGAGGCTGTCAGAAATGATTGCCCGTTTCAGTGTTTATTTCAAGCCAAGAGACAAGACCAAGTTTATTCAGCCCTCACAAGAAATGAGTACTAGCCCCTTGGGATCTGAGAAATCCCCACTTCAACTGAAGTGGTTGGCGTAAGGCTGGCTCCCTCACCTAAAATCTAAATCTAAGCTGCAAAGATATGTATCATTTGAGATTCATTTTTAATGCATTCCCACAAGCAGACACACATAATTTCACGCTCACACATGCCGCATGTGGACCCACAATATAAAAAACCCATTCTCAAATGAACGTAAGCCCTGCAACTCTTGCCGACCTTCCCTGAAACAGGGGTGACATTGGAAAAGTGAACCACTTTTTACAGTATGGGTGGTCAGCCTCATACCAACCTATAAGTCAAGAAGCAGTGCTCTCCAAATATTCATAAAAGAGAGTTCTTTCCTCTTCTCCTCTCTGACACAGAAAATAGACGACGCACACGTAGACAGGGAGATGATTATAACAATTGTTATCCGCAAGTTCTCTCCATCTGTGTCTGGGCCAGGCATCCGTTGTGGCACCAGCTCATTTTAGACTGCAAGGCAGACACCACCCTTGCGAGTGCTGTGGTCACTTCTATGTACTGTGTACCGTTTGTCAAAGAGCTCAGATGATAGGACAGAAGCAACCGCTTCTGAGTTTTGAAGGTTGATGTTATCTTTTGAATCATCTACCTGCATGTGTGCAGCCCTCTGACATTTTGATGAATTACTCCAATTTAAGCCGACTTCTAGTTGGTTAAATTTACCAATATAATTACACGCCCAGTAGGCTGTGGCCATATGACCGGGTTGAACATCTTGTTCCATCCGTCTTCCGGAATGCATAATCTGTTTTGGTGGTAGCACTCCATCCAATCTTTATCATTTTTTTGTCAATAAGACTTATTGGAATATATTATATTTGCAGATGCTAATTGTGGAAGGAGATCAGCCAAGCTGAATCATGTGTGCCATGCCTGCAGCTACAAGGTCAATCAATGCTGTGAGCCGGAACATCCAACTGAATGTGGATCTGTCCCGGGAACAAGCAAGAGCCACCATCACAGATCCGCAGTCCTGGAGGGCGGGCCATGCACCTCAATATGTCAGCAAAACAAATGCAATTGTCACAAGAGTGAAGAGAAAAATGTCAATACAACTGTAACCAAAAACACCTCAACACAGAATGAATGCAGACTCCATTCTAGTCAACGCAAATCACAACTTAAAAAACATAAACTTACTCACAATAAACATAAATCATTCGCTCGTTTAGAGAGCTTAAAAACTCACAAAATTAAACACTCTGGTCATAAACCTTTTGCTTGTAACCAGTGTGAATATAAATCAATAAATATACAAAATTTGAAATCACATCAGTTGATACACACTAAGGAAAAGCCATTTGCTTGTGATCAGTGTGATTATAAATCAGTATGTTTAAGCAAAGTGAAAACTCACAAAATTATACACTCTGATTGTAAACCTTTTGCCTGTGACCAGTGTGATTTTAAGTCAGCTCATTCTCAAAGCTTGAAATTACACAAATTGTTACATTCTAAGGAAAAACCGTTTGCTTGTGACCAGTGTGATTATAAGTCAGTATGTTTGAGCAGGTTGAAAACTCACAAATTAATACACTCTGATTGTAAACCTTTTGCATGTGACCAGTGTGAATATAAATCAATGAATTTACGAAATTTGAAATCACACCAGTTGATACACTCTAAGGAAAAGCCATTTGCTTGTGATCAGTGTGATTATAAGTCAATGCGTTTGAACCAGTTAAAAATACACAAATTAATACACTCTGAGGAAAAGCCATTTGCTTGTGATCAGTGTGATTATAAGTCAGTGCGTTTGAACCAGTTAAATATACACAAATTAATACACTCTGAGGAAATGCAGTTTGCTTGTGATCAGTGTGATTATAAATCAGCTCGTTTAGACAACTTTAAAAGTCACAAAATTAAACACTCTGGTAATAAACCTTTTGCATGTGACCAGTGTGAATATAAATCAATAAAAATAACAAAATTTGAAATCACATCAGTTGATACACTCTAAGGAAAAGCTATTTGCTTGTGATCAGTGTGATTATAAGTCAGTATGTTTGAGCAGGTTGAAAACTCACAAATTAATACACTCTGATTGTAAACCATTTGCTTGTGATCAGTGTGATTATAAATCAGCTCGTTTAGGCAAATTAAAAAGTCACAAAATTAAACACTCTGGTAATAAACCTTTTGCATGTGACCAGTGTGAATATAAATCAATAAATTTACAAAATTTGAAGTCACATCAGTTGATACACTCTAAGGAAAAGACATTTGCTTGTAATCAGTGTGATTATAAGTCAGTATGTTTGAGCAGGTTGAAAACTCACAAATTAATACACTCTGATTGTAAACCATTTGCTTGTGATCAGTGTGATTATAAATCAGCTCGTTTAGACACATTAAAAAGTCACAAAATTAAACACTCTGGTAATAAACCTTTTGCATGTGACCAGTGTGAATTTAAATCAATATATTTACAAAATTTGAAATCACATCAGTTGATACACTCTAAGGAAAAGACATTTGCTTGTGATCAGTGTGATCATAAATCAAGGCGTTTAACCCAGTTAAAAATACACAAATTAATGCACTCTGAGGAAAAGCCGTTTGCTTGTGATCAGTGTGATTATAAATCAGCTCATTTAGACAGATTAAAAAGTCACAAATTTAAACACTCTGGTAATAAACCTTTTGCATGTGACCAGTGTGATTATAAATCAGCTCATTTAGACAGATTAAAAAGTCACAAATTTAAACACTCTGGTAATAAACCTTTTGCATGTGACCAGTGTGAATATAAATCAATATATTTACATAATTTGAAATCACATCAGTTGATACACTCTAAGGAAAAGCCGTTTGCTTGTGATCAGTGTGATCATAAATCAAAGTGTTTGAACCATTTAAAAATGCACAAATTAATGCACTCTGAGGAAAAGCCATTTGCTTGTGATCAGTGTGATTATAAATCAGCTCGTTTAGACAAATTAAAATGTCACAAAATTAAACACTCTGGTAATAAACCTTTTGCATGTGACCAGTGTGAATATAAATCAATAAATTTGCAAAATTTGAAGTCACATCAGTTGATACACTCTAAGGAAAAGCCATTTGCTTGTGATCAGTGTGATTATAAATCAGTGCGTTTGAACCAGTTAAAAATGCACAAATTAATGCACTCTAAGGAAAAGCCGTTTGCTTGTGATCAGTGTGATTATAAAGCCAGGATATTGTCATATTTGACAATTCACAAATTAAAACATATGTGTTAATTGTCGTAATGTTAAATGTAATAATTTTGGAAAAGCGCAAGCTTGCTCACATTAGACATCCTGCGACTTTCTTAGGTCTGGTATTTTCAACATTAGCATAGCGGCTTTATACTGAATGACAAGGACAGACTTATGCCAAGTGCGTGGGTAGTTTTATTTGTCAGTTTAAAGTTACATAAGCTAGCCTTGAAAATACTGGGCCTTAGTGATAGCAATCACTCATTGATGCTGGATGTGTTCTGTGCCCATAGCATGCTCACGATCAGGGAACACAGAATTGTGCTTTGTGCAGCATATTGAGAAGCTAACTTTCATTTTAAGGCAGTAGTTTACTTATTTTATTCTCTAAGACATTCCCAGCTTCAGAAAAAGATGTTAAAATAAAAGCAATATGTTAAAATAAATATGTTTTTTTTACAATTTTGAATGTATGGAAACTGATAACCTTATCTAATCTAATCTAAGTTGCAAAGATATGTTACATTGGAGATTCACATTACATGCATTCTCACAGCCAGACATGTACAAGTTCGCGCTTGCACATGCCTCATGTGAGCCTACTACATAAAAACCAAATCTCAAATGGACATACACCCTGCAACTCTTGCCGTCCTTCCCTGTAACAGGGGTGACATTGGCAAAGTGAAACCATTTTTACAGCATGGGTGGTCAGCCGCATACCAACCTATAAGTCAAGGAATAACCGACCTTTAAAATTATACAAGGAAGAAAAATTTAAAGCAGCTTTGTATACAAACTCAAACATTCAAGAGTATGACCTGAATAATAAAACCGGAAATATTGGGTAGGTAGGAATTACCGTGGTGATGAGACTTACAAGACCGAGAGGCAACAAGACACCAACCCAGATAAGGAAGAGCAGCCGGTCTTCTGCATCATCGGAGGGAGTTCCGCAATAGACATAAAGAAGACACAATATTATGTAAGTTCGCGCTTGCACATGCTGCATGTGTACATATAAAGTAAACCAAAGCACACATGAACATGGACTCCAAACTGGGGTGGCATTGGCAAAAATGAAGGGTTGACATTGGGATGTGGATTAGGAGCTTACAGAAAAAAAAAATAGTTTAGTCCGGTCGATTGCTCAGTTGGTAGACTGCTTGCATTCCATGCCTTGAGCTAGGGTTTGAATCCCACCGACGGTGTTGGAAATGATTTCCTGTTTTGGTGTTAATTTCAAACCTCAAAATAAAATACCGGCAAGGTTTACTCTGCCTTAACAAGAAATGAGTTACAGCCCTCTCGGGAGCTGGGGAACCCCCAGTTCAACTGAAGTGGTTGGCGTAAGGCCAGCCCCCTTACCTGTAAAAATAAATAGGTTCCACTCGCCATATGCTACCTCTTCTGGGATAACGCGGCAAAAAGTTACACTATATGTGTAGCTTAGTTGTGTATTAATAACAACAATAAAATAATGACTACCAGTAACAAAATATTAGTTAACCTTCGCCTCGGCATCCCGGCAGGGTAACGTCACATTTTCTTCATAATTGGGTAATTTTTGTGGACTATATTTCATCTCCACAGTGCTTGTTTGGCTTATCTACCATTTGATTCAAATGCGACCTTAAAATGGAAACCAATCCAACACAAGTGATCTAAAGAAAAAAAAGTAAATCACGATATTTTGAGAATTGATTTTAATATATTTTTCAAAATGAATTTCCAGCATTCATAATATAAGGCACATTGGTCTAGTAACTCTAGTAAACAAACAAATATTGCTCTGTAAAATTATCTCTGTTGGAGATAACACAAACAAGCACTAAGAGGACGATCTATCAGTGAGAGTCGGAAAAATATTTGCTAAAATAATTTGCGAGAAAATTTAAATTTTTGCGCAAATATTATTAAGTACCTAAGTATGAAGTAATTTAATAAAAAATAAAGTACGTACGTAGCCTACAATGCAAAAATATATTTTTAAACGGCAGTTATTATTTATTTACTTTTAAAATTTGAATTACTACCTACTGTTAATTTTTAAGCTAACATCAATTTATATACTGAATAGGCAGTAGCCGGTGTGTTTCACAACGCCATTTGGACAATTTATTTCCACAACGGAAACAGAACTTTCAAAATTATAAAAAAAAAAAACTTTACAATGATTTTTATTCTAATGATGATTCGAAAAATATTTTTTCAGCTGATTCAAGAGGTGTTTGTTCGTTTACATTATTATTAGTACCTATGTAGGTCCACATGCGGCATGTGTTAGCGCGAAATTATGCGTGTCTGCTTGTGGGAATGCATTTAATATGAATCTCAAATGATACATATCTTTGCAGCTTCTAATCTAATCTAATCTAAGCTGCAAAGATATATATCATTTAAGATTTAAATTAAATGCATTCCCACAAGCAGATATGTATAATTTCGCGTTAACACATGCCGCATGTGGACCTACAATATAAAAACCCAATCTCAAATGAAAATAAGCCTTGCAACTCTTGCCGCCCTTCTCTGAAACAGGGGTGACATTGGCAAAGTGAACCAATTTTTTTATATTATGGGTGGTCAGGCGCATAACAACCTATAAGTCAAGGAACATACATGACAAATTACATTTTTTAAATCAATAAATAACAATATATACATGGACATAAAAAAAAACTAAATCATAAAACCAATTTCACTTTAACAAACCCTAGCCGCCAACATCACAGATCAACCGCCATTTCTTTCTATCCTTGCATACTTTTTTCATTTCCTCCAGAGTCATAACCTTCTTCATACAAGCTCTTCTTTTATTATGACTCTGGATATTCCATTCATTCGCAATTTCGGATATTTGGTCCATCCATACCTTTCTCGGTCTTCCTCTACCATGACATCCATCTATTCTACCAACATATACTTTCTTCGTCAGTCTTTCCTCATTCATTCTCTCCATATGCCCAAACCATCTTAGATTTAGATTTTTAGGGTTACCACCATAGAGTTATAGTTACCACGCATACGGTTAAAACCATGGAGAACGAATGCCACCTCTGTTTTGGAGAAAGACGGCAAAAATCGCAAACGGCAAAGCTCATTTCTAAATTTAAAAAAATAGTGCAGCATGTACAAAAAACTTACACATGTTTGCTCGGTGTACCTATGTGTTTGAATTGACTCTGCACAAGTAGATGCTGTAACATTACAGGTTTATGTAACTAGGGTCTTTTCCATAAATACCGGCCTACTGATGTAACAATTCTTTCGTTTTTGAAATTTGTGCGGTCTCGATTGTCTGTTCGTGTGTAGGTATTTACTAAAAATTGGAATTTGAACTAAATTTGAAATCAGAATATTTTCTCGTCGGACAAACATCACAAGCCTTTGTGCCAAGGGCCCTTAGCAACCAATAACAATTTTTTGTATTTTGTATGGTTTGTGTTTTAACGCAAACGCAACTAAGTTACACATACCTATAGTGTAACTTCTTGCCGCGTTTTTCCCGAACGGGTCGCATGTGGCCAGTTGAACCTTTTTATTTGTACAGGTAAGGGAGCCGGCCTTACGCCAACCACTTCAGTTGAAGTGGGGGTTTCCCAACTCCCGAGAGAGCTGGTACTCATTTATTGTGAAGGCTGAGTAAGCCTTGCCGGTATTTTATTTTGGGGTTTGAAATAATCACCGAAACGGGCAATCATTTTTGACACCCTCAGTGGGATTCGAACCCGAGCTCAACACTATGAATTTTGTTTTTTTTTTCTACCAAATTTTATTGAACCAAAACAATTCGAATTACCTAACCACTGTTTTATTTTCACTCGATTTACTTATTTTATTTTAATTCATATGTACGCGAAAGTTTGCGATATCTCAATCATCTTCAGATAAAATCAAACAAAATATTTAAGTGCATACTTGGTTTGCGCCCTAGCAGTCCGGCCGTGTGACGTCACAATTTAATTTATGCCAATTAATGTGCGGACCTATAATTACACAAGTACACAGTTTGAGAAACGTACAAGCTGATACTGAAGTGAAGTTTGTTTTTCTATTTTTTAACTCCAGTGTGTACTGCCTACCTATTATTATTTTGGTTTCAATAAATACCGTTCATTGGCCAGCCGACTTTCAGTTTATTTTCAACCGCGGAAGGGTCTGGACGTGTAGAGTTACGCGCTTGTCAAACGAGGTCCACACTTATATCGACATAGACAAAATTGTGACGTAGCTTTGCTGGGGAAAATGCAAACAAATATTTTGTTATCGATGCGCTAAGGACCGTGGTCCCGTGTGAGGTAAAAGTGCGACGTTTACGTTTGGCTGTCCGGAAAAGAGTTCATTGTAAAATTAAAAATATTGTTATTTTGAAATAATATGTATAACTGCGATTAGTGAGGATTTTTTTATATGTTTGCAGTTGAATAAACAGTGTTTTAATAATCAATCGTCAAAATGAATTTAAATGGAAATTGTGTGTTGAAGAATGGATCAAGCAATGGGAAGCCGAGAGCGTCCATCAGTGAAGATAGTTCCATTTTGCAATGCTTCTCCGAGACCAGGGTATTGGTCATATACACTGGAGGGACTATTGGAATGCTAAGAGACGATTCAGGAGGTAATTGTAACTGTTACTTTTTAACTTGGGGTGGCCAGAACCTCTGTAAAATTGCCTGTTTTTTTTTTAAATATATATATATGTGAAGAGGAATACAATTCACCAACCTATTCTGCCTGTCCAGAAACATGTATTAATATTCTCAAATAATAATTCATTATTGTATATTTTTATGAATTATTAATTAAACCCAATAACATCTGTTGAACCAGGGTCAAAGCTATGATCAAGTGACCCAAGCGGGGGTCGAACCTACGTTATTCTGTTCCAAATACGCTAGAACAGGCTTGTTCAACATACGGCCCTCGACGACATCTAGTTATTGCGCAATATGTTCTTCACTATTTAAGACAGTGTGTGCCTACCCCCGCCCCCCCCCCCCTCCGTCGACAGAATTTTGATGGACAAAATCTATTCTTAAGTTTTTTTTTATGGGCAAAATGTAATCTAATCTAAGTTGCAAAGATATGTTACATTGGAGATTCACATTACATGCATTCTCACAACCAGACACATACAAGTTCGTGCTTGCACATGCCTCATGTGAACCTACAACATAAAAACCAAATCTCAAATGGACATACACCCTGCAACTCTTGCCGTCCTTCCCCGAGACAGGGGTGACATTGGCAAAGTGAACCATTTTTACAGCATGGGTGGTCAGCCGCATACCAACCTATAAGTCAAAGAACAAGGCAAAATAAATTCTCAAATTTGCGTGCCGTTCATGTTCTGCTGTTATGAAATGTCTTGTTGTTGCTTAAAGCCCTGGTTCCTGTTCCCGGAGCCTTGGCGCAGAGAGTGAGAGGTCTGCCCCAGATGCATGACGAGGAGTACGCCAGGACAATGCCCAAAACACCAGCTTCCGCGGCCACGCTGGTGCTACCAGGTAAATATGATGCAGTACATGTCTTATGGCCCTGTATATTCAAGTTTGGTAATCTTGAATTTTAATTCAAAATACTTACTCCAGTTCGTAATTGCATATTAAAAAGCTTTCACGGCCGGATTTTGTTGACATAACAAACACTTTTTTCGGGCTATGATTCTTTCTCCAGTGCTCCGATAGGCGGGCTAAACTGTCCGAAAAAAATCAACCAGACCACGGCCACATAGCCCGAAAAAAATGATTTTTACTCCAGTTCAAGTAAATTAAAACCGAGAATTACCAAAGAGAGAAGCCCCGCCCCAAAATCTTGGAAATGATTACAATGCCTTTCAAAAGCTTTAAAACAAACAACTGGTTATAAAAATCAAATGCCTGACCTTCATTAAGCTTAAAAACGATTTCAGTTTGCAACAATTTTGATGTATCCTTACATTAAAAAAGAACAGCTGCTGTCAGTGAAGGCGGCATCATGAAAATCGTTAGAAATATTTACTGGCGGAATTTGGTGAGTAAAATTTGAAAATTTAACTAAAATTGCATTTTAGTTAACTTTACTGTAGTACTTGAAAATACCGGGCCTAAATAGTTTTTTTGGTAACAATCAACAGGACATAACAGCACAGTGACAAAATAAGGCATGACATAACAAGGCATGAAATTACATCACAATGACAAAACATCACAGGAAAAAACATCACATACCTTAATCAGAATATAAAAAAAACGGCCCACTATTGTGTTCACCAAAGGAATGATTTTCCCTTTTTGGTGTTTATTTCAAGCCCAAAATAAAATGCTGGCAAGGCTTTGGGGCAAAGGCTTGGGAGCTTGATAAACTTTATCAAAAAATATACCTAAGCATGTGCTCTGTTTTGTTATTATGAGGAATTTTCCTGCGATGTTTTGTCATTGTGATGTTTTGGCATGTGATGTTTTGTCATATAATGTACTGCCATGTGATGTAACGTCATGTGTTGTTTTGTCACTGTAGTGTTATGTTATGTCATTGAAGCGAATAAAAAATTCACAGACAATATAGGAGGATCAATGCAAATAGGAAAAATGAATGCACATTGACCACCCCAGGGAAGTCTCATCCCCACGGTAGATCCTAATCTAATCTAATCTAATCTAATCTAAGCTGCAAAGATATATATCATTTAAGTTTTATATTAAATGCATTCCCACAAGCAGATATGTATAATTTCGCGCTAACACATGCCGCATGTGGACCTACAATATAAAAACCCAATCTCAAATGAACATAAGCCTTGCAACTCTTGCCGTCCTTCCCTGAAACAGAGGTGACATTGGCAAAGTGAACCAATTTTTACATTATGGGTGGTCGGCCGCATAACAACCTATAAGTCAAGGAACTACCTACCGAATATCGTTCAGATTAGTATGAAGACAAGATGGCCGCAAGTGAACAGCTGATTGGACATTGACAGGTCTTCATACTAATATGAACGATAATCGGCAGGTAGGATCTACCGTTTGTGATGAGACTACCACCCTAGGGGTCAAAAGTGTTGCCGGTGAGATGGTATGAGAGAATGAAGAAGTATGCAAGAGATGGATGAATTATTTTTTAGGATTTTTTGTTAACGGTGAAAGAAGAATTTATGCAAATATTTTAGTAGATAAATTTCATTTATTTTCCATCTGAGACATTTCTTTAAAAGGATTTTTAGTTGCAATATTTTTTGTAAGTAAATGTTTTCAAATTTAATTTATTTGGATAGCAGCTATGAGACAAATGCTACTAAATACATAATAGATTATTCAGTAGGTACTTGAGTAGGTAACCAGTGATGGCAAAATTATTATACTTGCGTAAAAAATAATTAGATTATCGTTGTTTAACTACCGGACTTCTTGTTTAATAATGAACGACTTTGGTTGCATTTTTTTTTTTATCAACATTTCATCAAACGTCCTTGGAATTTGTACAATATATATTTATTAAAGGCAGTTCGTGTTTTCGCTGTTCATAAAAAAATAATTATGGGTTCTTTACAGTAGAAAGGTGCAGTTATTTCCATGGTACAACGTTACATTGACGAAACGACACATGACATAACGACAAATTAAATAACGACACGTTCCTTGACTTGAAGGTTGGTATGAGGCTGACCACCCATACTGTAAAAAATGGTTCACTTTTTCAATGTCACCCCTGTTTCAGGGAAGGTAGGCAAGAGTTGCAGGGCTTATGTTCGTTTGAGATTGGGTTTTTATATTGTAGGTCTACATGCGGCATGATAGGTACCTACATGTCTGCTTGTGGGAATGCGTTTAATATGAATCTTAAATGATACATATCTTTGCAGTTTAGTTTTAGATTTAGACACGTGACAGAAGAACACGTTAGGTACAGAACATCACTTATGAACCGAATTTCCGAAATAGCGAATGAATGGGACATCCAGAGTCAAAATAAAAGGAGAGCTTGTATTAAAAACGTTATGACTCTGGATGAAATGCAAGAAGTATGCAAAGATCGAAAAAAATGGTGGCTTTAAAAAATATTATGTTTTGTAAGGTTATACTTAAATGTAATTAATTGTTTGTATCCCTTGACTGATAAGTTGGTGTAAGACTGATCACCCATACTGTAAAAAATGGTTCACTTTGCCAATGTTACCTCTGTTTCAGGGAAGGTCGACAAGAGTTGAAGGGCTTATGTTAATTTGAGATTGGGTTTTTATATTGCGGGGTTAAACACTTCTGACTCGTAAATGGAAGGTTGTGTGCTCGAATCCCGTCGGAGCACAAAAAAATACCGTTTATATTTTCAAATATGCTCTTCGCTGGGTGAAATATTCAGATACCTTTACCAAAGACCGGTTATTAAAGGTTCATCTAGCCTTACAGCCTAACTCTTGCTTGAGAGTTGTGCGCTTTCTACAGCGACGACCAAGCTTGCAGAGGGCTCTTGAAGTGTGATACACACAAAAACAGCGCTCACCAAATAAATCATCCTAATATTATTATTATTATAAAATGCAATCCCACAAGCAGACACGTAAAAGTTCGCGCTTACACATGCCGCATGTGGATCTCCAATGAACATATACCCTGCAACTCTTACCGACCTTCCCTGAAAGTTGAAACAGGGGTGGCATTGGCGAAGTGCACGATTTTTTTACAGTACGGATGGTCAGCCTCATACCAACCATGGCGGTACATTTTTCCTGTGTATAATTTATCATTCGGAAACAAGAGATAGTATTAAGGTACCTATTCGACTCCTTCTGAAAAAGGCTGTATTCAGAAGCGTTTAATTCATAGATGAACTATGGAGCATAGTTTTTTTTTTGTATAGAAAAGTCGGTTTAGTCGGTTTAGTCGGTTTAGTCGGTTTAGTCGGTTTAGTCGGTTGATGATCTATACATTTGCTGTTTCTGAATAACGCCTACGTTTGTAAAGCTGCGACGCACAGTGGGGTATTTGAAATATCTGCATGGCCAAAAATATATTTTAAATTGTTATATTACGTAACTTCATAACTTTTTCATGATACTTTTAAAAATTAAAGAATAACCATTTTAGGAAATATCTTTCTGTAACTCTGTCGCCATTCCGCTAGGGGTGGCAAGAGCCTATGCAGAGCAGCCTCTATTTCTTCCTATCCTCTAAAGTCAATTAAAATGAATAAATCTGATTTTGCCGAGATGTTCGATTAATGGCTTGATTCTTGAATTAATGCTACTTTGCGTTTGAGTTATTTTTACATGATTAAAAAAAAATGCTTCAAAAAGTTATTTTTTACACTGGGACAAAAATATTTTCAATGCCCAGAAAAAAAAACATAACTTAAGTTGACATAAATTTAGCTTTCTCATCTGCTTAAAGGACATATCGCAACCTTAAAGGCAAAACTGAATAAATGCTGATTTACTGAATGGAGAAATCGTGGATTCAACATTTTATTGGGAGTAACTTCTCATAGTAACCCCCGTATTCACGATCAAAAGTGATTTAAGTGCCTTACTCAAGCGCTACACTTACTCAAGGGTCGACATTCTGGAGCGTTTTGTTTCACAAAGAACACTCAAGCAGTAATCAGCGTAGTGCCCAACCCCCAGGAGACGTACGGGTTTGTCATTGGCTCTCGAAAAAACCCAGCTCTGTTATTGGTCAGTACCTTCCGACCGATATTCGGCGTACTTCACTCTTATCATTGCCGCCTCTTTCAAATTTCAATGTCATATCAACTTTGCATAAAACTTGACAACAAATAAGTACGTATAACGCAATTACTACTTTAAGTAAACCGTAAGTACGAATTTGTTTGTTTACAATTTCTATTAGTTTTTAAAAATACATTTATGTAATATCCAATGTAAAGTGTTTTGATCGATTTCAGCGCCAAAAAGATGTTGTTTTCTCCAGCGGAAAAGGAGCTGCTGGTGGCTCTGATTAAAGAAAAACCTGTAATAGAAGATAAAATAACAGATCGAAGAAATCGTTGGCTTTGCAACCCTCAATGAGCAACGGCAAAACTGTATACAGAACGACGCATTTTTTCAATCAAAAACGTCTTCTAAATTCTTCCTCTTCGTAATACGTAAATGGGTCTTTACAGTCTCTGATATATTTTCTTGGGACACTATTTTTGAACAAAACAATGTTATTATTCTCGTTGAAGTCAACTGTATCGAAAGAATTCATTATTTTATGTAAATAATTCACAACCAAACAAAAACTGTGCTGATGAAATGCGGCGGAATATTTTGACAGTTCATCTGTCATTGCAGTATGGTCCTAGACCATACCGGAGAACAAACCCAATTCTGATGGTCAAGCAATGTAAATGAACTCGTCAAAACAATGTTAATACACTTGTAAAAATCATGTTTATAGTAAGAATTCATTTTTTCATGTAAATTCACAATCAAACAAAAAATGTGATAACAATGAAATATGACGGAATATTTTGACAGCGCTTAAGCGTTGGTTAATATACGTGTCGACCTTACTTACCTAAGTGCTAGTTTTTGGAGCGCTTAAGCGCTAATTTTACCTTAAGTATTGTTCTTGAAATGAATTTCCCCAATCTAAGCGCTGGTTTGCCCTTAAGGAAGTGCCAGTTTTGATCGTGAATACGGGGGTAAGTGAACTAATAATAAAACAAAAATGCTCTTGAAAAACTTATAAAATACAGGATTTTCGCACTTCTTCAGTGTTTTGTCTCGTAGAAAATAGGAAAAAAATCTGTATTTATCTGAGAAACCCATGTCAGCTTCGTCACTAGTCATAAGTAGGGACTGGAAAGTAGTGGTGTTATTTTTTAGGAAATTCGCGTTATTTTTTTGTGAAATTCGCGTTATTTTTGATCAAAAACAGGGAAATTCGCGTTATTTTTCATGATAAACGGGGAGATTCGGTGTAATTTTTAGGGTTGATAAGATCAAAATAAAGGTTTATATAATTGCAAAACAAAATATATTACTATATTTACAATTTATTATGTAAACAACAATATGCACCTTCAAAAACAATGAATAAACAACATCTGAATCAATACGAGTATCTGCAACCGAAGATGGTGGAAGTACCCACCGAAAACGTTTTTGCAATAAAAAAATACTCAAGTGGTACAAAACAATGTTTTTTAATATTAGTTTCTTAATTTTTTTTATTTTTTTTTAAAATACTTAATCCTTTTTTACAAAAAAAACCATTGATTGAAAAAAGTATTAATATTTCAATGACACTCCGAATACCCTGCAAATATCCTTTTAAAATATTTAATTTTTGTGCATTTAGTCTCTAGATGAGGGTTATCTCATTTTTCAAGGGATGTTGGCTTTTATGAAAGCTTCAAGTTGTGCTCAGGGCTAATCCAGCAACAGCTTCACTCCTTGAAGTATTTTCCTTCATTAATGTCACGATTCAAGTCTGCTTGGATGATCCAGCACAGTTCTGCTTATCATTATTTTTTTTAATAAAATAGATTTGTGAATAGGAATGCAATTCACCAACCTACTCTGCCTGGCCAGATACAGGTGTAAATATCATTAATTTATAATTCATTATTGTTTATTTTAATGAATTATTCATTTTTAATTACCCAATTACATCTGTTGAACCAGGGTCAAATTTATGGTCAAATGACCCAGGTGGGGATCGAACCCCGCGTCTAGCGTTCTAGCGTGTTTAAACGTTGAAAGAGACCAATTTTCCTGTGCTTTGCACCTTGCAAAGGGTTTTCGCAGGATTTTTTTCTTTCCCACAAAATCGTTGCGTTGCAAAAGCGATACATGACAACTTTTTCGCACAATTTCTACCAAAAGTACGAAAATTCGCGATATTTGCGTAAAACCTGAAATTTCGCGTTATTCGCGTAAAAACATCAAAATTCGCGAATAAATTCGTTTTATCGCGATCGCGAAATTTTCCAGTCCCTAGTCATAAGTCACTTATTCAATTTTACTTTTTCAGTTGATATTATACTGTTAACATGGAGCGATATTAAATCCATGACTGTGAATGAAGCTATTACATAGTTATGGAATGTATGTTTATAGTGTTATTAAATGAGATTACATGCTTTTTGTAAATATTATTGTTTAAAAATAAAAATTCTTGTGCAATCTTTGTTTTGTACGAGAATAATCTTTTTTATTGTCTTATTTTGGCAGATGTGAAGAACCACGGGCGCAAAATCATCTACGAGATACAAGAATGGGAAACGCTTATCGACTCTTCGGACATGACCATCGACAACTGGATACAGATAGCAAAAAATATTGAGGTTTGAAAATAATATTGTTATTGTTTCCTTGACTGATAGGTTGGTATGCGGCTGACCACCCATACTGTAAAAAAATGGTTCACTTTGCCAATGTCACCCCTGCTTCAGGGAAGGTCGGCAAGAGTTGCAGGGCTTATGTTCATTTGAGATTGGGTTTTTTATATTGTAGGTCCACATGCGGCATGTGTAAGCGCGAAATTATGCATGTCTGCTTGTGGGAATGCATTTAATATGAATCTCAAATGATACATATCTTTGCAGCTTAGATTTAGATTTAGATCTCATTAATAATGTAAAAATGAATCTTCATAACGCCAGCACACAATAGTTTATAGTCATTTCAATTACACAAAATTATGTTTTTACTTTCTTGCTAGCCGAAGGCTAAAAAGAAAGTATTGATTTGGTATTAAATTTTTTTTAGAGGTTTTCACGGAAATGAGTTATCCTGGTGCAGGACATGCCAACAAACACTATCGAGCAAAAACGTACGTCTATATGTGTGTGTGTGTGTATGTATGTGTGTCACTTTCCAAAATATTAAACCTAGAGATACTAAATTTAGTGTAGGTCGAATTTTTTATGGAGGTTTTTCTTCCATCATATTTTTTTTTTAATAGATTTGTGAAAAAAAATGCAATTCACCAACCTTTTTGCCCGGCAAGTTGTCTTGATGCGAAAGCAGAAGCTTGTGTGCATGTAATGGCATCTGTTGAACTTGGGTCGAAGTTATGGTCAAAGGGCCAGGCGTGATTCGAACCTACGTTATTCTGTCCCAAATACGTTGGTCAAGAATAGTGACTTGACTCCCTCGGCCATAGGACCGACAAACTTTTATCGTTATTTCAATTAAACAACATTATTTTATTGTGGGTATTTTTCTTCTAACATCATAACTAAATTAATGTAAAGAGCCAAATGTTAAAGTTTTTTGTTATTTTCTATAAAACAAAGTGAATTTGAGTTAAATTATTGAAAGTTCTAGAGATTCTCAATTAACTAAGTAACTTGCAGTTACTTTTTTAGAAATACAAACGCTTAAAATGATGAATAAAATCATAAATTCTGTTCGAATCTTTATTTATTTTTAATCTTTAATTGAAGTTGAAAAGATTATTAGCATTAAAAGCTCATATTGAATGCATACCCACAAGCAGGCATATGAACGCTTTCACATGATGCATGTGTATATACGAAAGAAACCAAACCTCACATGAACATAAGCTTACAACTCCTGCCGCCTTTCCCTGAAACGGGGTGGTATTGGCAAAAGTGAAACAAGTTTTTAAGGGGGCCAACGTCATACCATCCTATTAGTCAATGATCACAAAAATTTCGAAAGTTTAAGTAATTAACAAGCTTATAATTAAATTAAAATAACAGTCCCTAGCCGCTAACATTTCAAATCAGCCGCCAAAAACGGAGTGACAGGGTGAGGAATGATTTTGTAAGAGAAGAATGTGGTGCAAGAGAAAGTGTGAAAGTGAAGATTAAAAGAAGTTTGTTAAGATGGTTTGGGCATATGGAGAGAATGAATGAGGAAAGACTGACGAAGAAAGTATATGTTGGTAGAATAGATGGATGTCGTGGTAGAGGAAGACCGAGAAAGGTATGGATGGACCAAATATCCGAAATTGCGAATGAATGGAATATCCAGAGTCATAATAAAAGAAGAGCTTGTATGAAGAAGGTTATGACTCTGGAGGAAATGAAAGAAGTATGTAAGGACAGAAAGAAATGGCGGTTGATCTGTAATGTTGGCGGCTAGGGTTTATTAAATTGGAATTTGTTTTTGTTTGTAAATGGATATTTTGTATTTGGATATTATTATTTAGTGATGTATAAAATGTAATTTGTCGTGTGTGTGTGTTCCTTGACTTATAGGTTGGTATGCGGCTGACCACCCATGCTGTAAAAATGGTTCACTTTGCCAATGTCACCCCTGTCTCAGGGAAGGACGGCAAGAGTTGCAGGGTGTATGTCCATTTGAGATTTGGTTTTTATGTTGTAGGCTCACATGAGGCATGTGCAAGCGCGAACTTGTACGTGTCTGGTTGTGAGAATGCATGTAATGTGAATCTCCAATGTAACATATCCTTGCAACTTAGATTAGATTTGATTAGATTAGATTTATTTCGGTTCTTGCATTACCTTATCTTACCTTAAAAGATACCGTAAGGAAAATATTTCTTGCGTCTTTTTACAGAGGTAAAAATAAATTTTGTCTCTACTCTTCCACGTTATTATTTCTTACTAGTTGTTTTTTTTTAAAAGTCGCATTAAATTTAAGTTTTGTACTTTGCCCATTTAAAGGCTTCACGAGTCCCTCTGTGCGTGCGGGCCCATATATATAAAGAAATAAATACAGTTCCATTGTTTTTAATCCTGGCATAAAATTGTATGTTATCTGAATTACTAAAACAAAATTTACAAACATTAACTAGAAAGGACAGATAACAAAAAAGATAGTAACTTCACCAAAAAAATAAGCTTTTGGCTTTGTTTGTGAATTCCCGAAATTAAGTATTGATGGGAGATAACCATATTATATTCACATTTCCCAGAAAAAGACTTTTAAAAATAGCTGATAGTCTTCCGTGTGCTAGCCACGTGGCCTTATTTCTTAACTTCTGACTCATTCCTATGAATGAAAGCTCTGACGTCACTAGAAATACCTATAATGATATACCTACTGCACCGAGTGCATAGTCTACATCAGTGGCTCCCAACCTGGGGGCGATTTGGATCCTTCGTTAATAAATAAATAAAAATAAAATATTTTTATAGCGTCTTTTCATGACCTCTTGGTCATCCCAAAGGCGCTTGCTCATATGAGCGCGCGAACAGGTGGGTCTTCAACCCCTTTCTAAAAGTACTCTCCAGATCCATTTCGCGCAGGTCATCTGGGAGGCCGTTCCATATCGTTAGAGCAGCCACCTTGAAGGCTCGATCTCCAAAAAAGGTCTTCTTTTCCCTTCTTGGAAACTCTGTCTCAAGTTTTCCAAATTTTTGTAAATTTGAAAGTAGAATGTCGTATTTTGTGCTTGATTTTAATGTTTATACATTTGTTTATGTCTAAAATGTTATTTGTTGTGTATATTCCTTGACTTATAGGTTGGTATGCGGCTAACCACCCAAGCTATAGAAAATGGTTCACTTTGCCAATATCACCCGTATTTTAGGGAAGGACGGCAGGAGTTGCAGGGTGTATGTCCATTTGAGATTTGGTTTTTGTGTTGTAGGTTCACATGCGGCATGCGCAAGCGCGAACTTGTACGTGTCTGCTTGTGAGAATGCTATGTGAATGTTATGTGAATCCGCAATGTAACATTATCTTTGCAACTTAGATTAGATTAGATTATAACATCATAATCATTGGCGCGACAACACGGGGGGGGGGGGTCTTGGCCTTCCTCATCCACCACTGCCAGCGCTGTCTATCCAGCGTCTTCCTCCTCCAGTCCCATATTCCCACTGCATGGCAATCCGCCACCACTCCATCCAGCCATCTTGCTCGTGGTCTTCCCAGTGTCCTGCCTCCTTCTGGGTTCGTCATCACAATCGTCTTCTCCAGGCTCTGATGGTCCATTCGCTGAATGTGTCCCAGCCAATACAGTCTGTTGACCTTTATTGAGTAGACCACATCAGCGTCCTGGTACAGCTCATACAATTCGGAGTCATATCTTCTTCGCCATATGTTTCTGTTCTTCTGATTTGGATCCTAAGGGGGGCAAAAATGATGCACAAGGCGATGTGGTGCTATGGGGGCGATAGTCAAACTGAAAACTGTACCTAGGTTTAGGGAGTGGCGATTTTTATTTAGGCATAAGGGGATGGGTGACAAAAGGTTGAGAACCACTGGTCTAAATAATCATCATCGGTATCTAGATTTGATTGTCCACTACTGGATGTAAGCTTCAGAGACGCACTAATTTTGGGGATCGTGCTTACCGTTATGCGCTTAAAAGAGTAGAACATCGTATTACCACCTAATGTGAGGAAGGCTAAAAAAGAGATGCATATTTGCAACAAAAAAAATCCATGATTTTAAAGAGCCCTAGAGGTGTGACACACACAAAAACGAAGCTTTCTACTCATGTGTATCATTTAAACAAAGTATCTTTTTAGTATATATTTTGGGCTTTGAAGGACCATTCAATGGAAATATAAAAGAAAAATGATGGATATGAATGAACTACGAGCATTAAAGTAAGTATGCCAGGATAGGAATAAGTGAAGGAGAATCTAGAGATGTTTTGGCCACCACTTGTGGAACGTTGACATCATTACAGTTACACTGAGAGACAATACTATTTTGGAAAAGTGGCTCAACAGTCTGCAGCTTTTTCACCTTGAAAGTATAAAGATCTTGATAGAGTAACACTTTGTCGCCATTTTTTTAAACAGAATAGTCAATTGGAGCAATTGAGCGTAGGTATCACAGCTGTTACATTTCTATTAGAATAAATAAGTTTTATTGGCTCCATGTGTAAACAACACACACGGAACATCATTGCCAATTTCACCAATAAAAACATTATCTACCTATTTATTGCAGTAAAAGAAAAACACAATAAATTCCAATTGAACCTTTATAGCAGGGGTGCCCATACTTTATCTTGAGTAGATCGACCTAGCAAAAATTAATGAGTAGGAGATCGACATTTTACCTCTTTAGCCCAGGGGTATCCAACATAGGCCATAAATAACGTCGACGGGGGGTAGGCACTTTACCCACCTCCACCCACCAAGTTCATACAACTCATGCGGAGTCGCTTCACTTGGTGATACTTCACTTGCAATGTTTTTTTGGCGGCGGAAGGCCTTCCCGTTGAAGTTAATCAGCTAAAGTTACTCTACTCAAGAAAGGAAAAAGAGGATCCTCAAATCAGGGGCTAACGCATGACTCTAAGAAGTCCCACCCTCCCCAGAACGTCGAGGTTACTGAAGCTAATGTGCCTGACGGGAGCCCTTCATTGACGTGTATCGAACGAGTTGCCATCCGCGCTGAGCGCAGTAAGTTATGGGTGTACATACGTCAATATGTATGGGTGTCGCGAGGACTGACTGAGGGCTAATGGTCACCTCTGCCCAGTCTTGAGCCCGCGGCTGCGAACTCGTGCCAGGACTGGCAGAAGCGGCGGAATGCAAGGTAGTTGGCTCTACTGGCAACGAGGTCCGCGTAGCCGACCGGTCCGGAACCGGCCGGCCGGACTGCGTCGATGAGGAGCTCTCGTTGAGAGTGCAGCAGAGGGCAATCCCACAGGACGTGCCGCACGTCCTGGGCAATGGGTCCGCACAAACACTCCCCTCCACCCTGAGAGATGACGCCCCGTTCTAAAAGGTAGTGCGCAAATTTCCCGTGACCAGTGAGGAACTGGCTGGTGAAGTGGTCCGGGACGAGCCACCGCGCAGCCATGCGCTCCCCGATCGACGGAAAAAAGGAGTAGATGACCTTGTCACACGATGTGACGTCCCAGTACCTTTGCCACTGTGCGTATATAGCGTCGCGAACCGAGTCCCTGACACGCTGCGTCAGGCGTCCATCCGGCGGCGGCGGGATCACCTGATGTTCAAGCTTGGCCGGGAGGCCTCGCCTGAGAGAACCGATAGCGGCGCGGTACTGGAGCTCGAGGTCGAGGGGGAGCACCCCGGCTAGGGCCGGGAGCGAGTCCGTCGCGGTGGATCGGTACGCTTTTGTCAGGAGGAGCAACGAACTCCTCTGACCGGAAAGCGCCGCGCGTCGTGCATTTCCACGCCGACACTTGTCCGCCCAGCATGACGCCGCATAAGCGGCGGTGCCGAGGAAGACCGAGTCATAGAGGATGCGGAGTGCACGACCCCGCAGGCCCCACGACGTGTTCGATAGTCGAGCCATCTTCCCGAATGCGCTATTCGCCTTCTGGGTGATGGCTTTCGCGTGCTCAACGAAGGGGAAGTTGGCGTTCAGGGAAACGCCCAGGTATACTACGGTCCGCGAGAATTTTACGCGTGTGTCTAGGAACATTATTTTTGGGGGTCTACCGACGTCTAGCTTACCCTTGAGGAGGATAGCTTCGGTCTTGTGGGGAGCAAAGGAGAGCTTATTATTAACCCCCCAGTCTGCTATGGCGCGGAGGGCTGACTGAGATAGAGATTCCATCTCAGCACGTGATCCCGCCTCCACAGTGAGAAGCGCATCGTCCGCGTAAGCACGCACCTCGCAGCCCTGGGGGAGAGGGAGAGAGAGAAGATCATCAAACAGGATGTTCCAGAGGAGGGGCCCGAGGACTGAGCCCTGGGGGCATCCCCTGGATACATCCCTCTCAATAAGGGTGGGGCCCGCGTCCATCGTAACGCGTCGCGCGGAGAAGTACGAAGCTATGCAGTCGTATATATTAGCCGGAATATTACGACGCCTGAGCTTCGCCAAGATCATGGGCCACCAGGCGCTATCGAAAGCGCCTGAAATGTCCAGGAGAACCGCCAGTACGTACTTGGAAGTCGATTCCCTGACCGCCTCCATGGCCGACCGGATGGCGTCCTCCGTAGAGAGGCCAGGCCGGAAGCCATACTGGCGGGCGGAAATTGACATTCCGGAAGTGGTGAGGTGAGATTCAACTCGATTAGCGATGAGCTTTTCGAGTATCTTCCCAAGGACTGGGAGAAGGGTTATGGGGCGATATGCTTTAGGGTCCGTCGGTGGTTTCGCGGTGGTTTTGCGGAGTACCTTGAGGAGGCCGACCTTCCAACAGCGCGGGAAGACTCCTTGCTGGATGCACGCGGCGAAAATGGCTTTAATGTCGTGTGGGGCTACGGCCCACGCCACCTTGACCATAGAATTATTGATTCTATCTAGTCCAGGGGCTTTCCGCGGAGCAAGTGATTTTACAATCGCATCTATCTCACTGAAGGTGGGTAGAGACGACTCTGCGCTATCCAATGGACGCGCAGCCTCGGCACGGATCTGTGCATCTTGCTCGCTGTCAATCAACGGGCAGTCCGTGGTGATGAGCGCGTCGAGGAAGGCCTCGCACGTGGACGTGAGTGTGCCAGAGTGGCCGCGCGCCCCAGGAAGAGTGATTCCGCTAAGCACCCCGCCCAGCGTGACGCTAGACGTTACCATGCGGTATGCCTCTCCCCAGGGGTCCGGATTAGTGCTAGCAGTGATGAACGCGCGCCACGCGGCCTTCTTTTCCTTCTTCATCTCCTGCTTATACACTCGAAGTGATCTCCGGAGGGCGTTCTTAAGGAACGCCACAGGTGAAACCCCATACCGGTCGGGGATGGTGCGGGAAGCGCAGCGCGGGCAGGAGGTGACGGCGCCGGCGCCATCGCGGGCGGCGGCAGTATCAAGTGGGGGGACAACCTGAGGGGCTGGGATGATCTGTGACAGCGCGGTGTCACTGAGATGACAGGGACAGTAGGTACCTGCCACGGCCCGCTGGTGCTTCCTCCTTGCATGTTTAACCCTTCCCTGGAGGGCCGCAAGCCCGTTGTTCCACCAGGCGGAGGGTCTCGATCGCGGCGGGCCACAACGCCCAATGGACTCATTGGCGGACATGATGATGGCCTCCTGCAGCCTATCGGCAGCTTCTTCCGGACCATTACAGCCCTCACGGGCGATGCGGTCGAAGCGCTCCCCAAGGCTGGCCCTGAAGCTCTCCCATCCCACTTCGTTTCCGGCCCTAAAGTGCGCAGGAAGTGCAGCTCCAGAGAGGGGGATAGGGGGAAGAGAAGTATGGGTGGATAACCTGTATGTGATGAGTCTATGATCGCTACAAGAAGCGTCTGGGTGAACCTGCCAGTCGGAGATGGCAAAGGGGCTAAAAGAGGGGCTTGTGAGTGTCGCATCTATGTGCGACTCCCCGGTCCCTGAGTGTGACGTGAAGGTAGGAATGCTAAGAGGATCATTAATGACGGTCAGTTGTTCAGTGTAAATGAACTCCTCCAGGAAGGTGCGACCTTGATCTCTGGTGCGAGAAGCCGGCACGCACGGAGCCCAGAGGGTAGACTGAATGTTAAGGTCCCCGCCGATGAGCACAGGCTTTCCCCTAAGACAGGAGAGAGCGCGCTCGAGCGGGGGAAGAAATTCCTCAGTGGGAATGGAAAATTTAAAGTAGACAGATATAATGTATAAGGACTCTCTGGAGCTCCATTGCAGCTCAATGCAGCTCTGGAAATCGGTGGAAAGATGGGAGAGAAACAGTACCTTGACGGAAGGGTTCGCTATGACTACCGCAGCTCTCGGGGGATGTCCGGTTTCCACTGTGCGGGCGTCTGGCCCCAGCCCCCAGGTTGCTCCCTCCCTGGTGTACTGCTCCTGCAGGAGCAGCACGTCCAGTTTGTGGGCCTCCATGATGACTTGGGCCTCTGCCGTTGCCGCTTGGCTGTTGTTGGCGTTCAGCTGTCCTATCATGAGAGCCATTAGTAATTTGTTCTGGCCATCTCTCGGCGGGCCGCGGCGAGTCGCGCGGGGCAATTCTCGTCGCCCGTCTGATGATCGCCCGCGGGGGCCTTGTGCTGCGTGCACGTAGCGCACTTATGGAGGGCGGCCTCCGCCTTGCACTGGTCCCTATCATGGGGGCCAGCGCACTTCGAGCACACGCTCGGCTTATTGCAATTTCTTGCGATGTGGCCAAATATCTGGCATCTGTGGCAGCGGGTGGCTCCACAGAAGTCCCGGATACCGTGGGCATCCCAGCCTAGGAACAGGCGGCCTCTGCTTATCAGGGCAGATCTGATGCACGGGGGGACGTTGACGACAAAATGGCAGTTTCCTGTACGGGGACCTGTCTTGTGGGAGAGCGTCACTCGGCGCTTTATCTCTTCTCGAGTCAAGGTGGAGTGGTCCTCTGTCTGGGCCGCGATTGCCGAGGACAGCTCGTCTATTGTTGTGGTTTGGGGCAGCCCGAAGATGATGCACCTGGGCATCCTCGGTTGCGGACCTTGGGCTGACAGACCAGCGCTCTTTGATAGGGCCTGGATCAACTTGGAGGCCTGCTCCTGGGTACGCAGCCGTACGGCTACGCCCCCATTACGAGTCTTGTCCTTTCGGACTACCTCGACACCCAGAGACTGCGGGTTAACTTCGTTAGAGAGGGCCTGAAGGGTCCTCTCAAACGAGCGGGGGGTGTCATTGTCAGCTTTGGAGCTGACAATTACCACTGGGCGAGCGGGCCCCAGGGGTGGGAAGTCGGGCTTCCCTGCCGCAACTTTGCTCCACGTCCTAGAGGGACGGAAAGGGGCAGCAGTCGCGGCGGCGGCGGTGGAAGGTGCCTGCGGGGCAGCGGAGGTCGCGGAGGAGTCCTCTAGATTCCTCCTGAGGGTGGTAATTAGGAGCTTAGCCTTGCTTAGCTCCATTTCCATATCGGAGAGGGCGAGCTTAGTTTTAGCAAGCTCGAGCTGGGCCTGGAGGAGTTCCACCTCCTGGTCCCCGCTTCGCTCGCGGATAGCGGCTCTCTCCCAGCTGATGTTGTCCAGCAGCTGGTCAATGAGGGCTCTTTCAGCCTTGGTGGTCTTGTTGGCCTTGGAGTTGTATAGCTCCTTGATGCCCCTGAAGGCCTCCTCAAAGCCTGCAGCGGGTGAGGTTGTGGGGACAGCGGCGCGGGGGGTACACGGGGTGGTGGGGGCTACCGGGGCTGTGGGGGAGTTGGCGGCGGACGTAGACGCGCGAGGGGTGGTGCGACGGTCGGGAGGGGGGCTGCAGCTACCTGAAGAAGAAGGGAGGGAGCCACTCTGGCTTCCCCTTCTCTTCCTCGTCTTAATCCGTGGCTTGTGGGCCGTCGGCGTATGGGCAAGCGGCATGGTTGGAGTTTATCAATCAATGAAACTCCAAGCAGTCGGGCCCTGCCTTAGTTGGTCCAATAAGAGAGACGGCCAGGCCCGCTGGTGGGCGGGACCAGGCGGGGGAAACCGTGGCCAGGCGGGGCCAGCCAGGGAAGGCCGTGTCGTGTACGGCCGGGAGGGGGGGGGGGTTTGGCCAGCTAATGACTGGGGGCGTGGCCAGCTAATGACCTTGGGGTGGGGCTTGGCCGAAGCCAATCAGGAGCGCGCGCGTGGCCTACTAATGGCCGGGGGTGACGGGGGGGGCGGGGCGGGCTTAATGGTGATGGTTCCGAGAAATGCCATCGAGTGGGCTTTCCGAAGTAGGCCTAAAATTTCGCGATACAAGAAAAAAGATTTTTCGCGATTTTGATACAAATTATTATTAGATATCAACGCGTGATATGTCGAACGATAGGGAATATTGCGGTGCACGTTTTGAGACACTGTACGGGTCAGTGGGGTTTACGAGAGCGGCTCTAGAAATTTATTTTAGCACAGACACTGTTTCACGAAAAACACAAAAATAAAAAGTCGAATCCAAAAAATAACTACACACGCGCACGTAAAACGATGAGACGAACAAAGTAAAGTATAGCTCGGGCTCACAGAAGCAAAAATAGCACTTTGAGAGTGAAAAGAAAAAACTTGCTGCGTTGGGCAAACGGCAGCGCGCGGAGCGTTCAGAAACACGTCCGCACACTGATAAGTCTTCCTGCTGGCAAATCTAATAAGATGTCGATTAAAATTATCGCTTCCGAGCAACACTTTTCCGACCACTGTCATAGACGCAAGCAGGGTGTCAGGTAATTTGTGAAACGAATAGGATATTTTGGATTTATTACTTTCATTGAGAAAATGCAGACTCGCACAGATATGTATATGCAAAAAAAACAGTTATTTGCAGTGCTATTTGCTTTATTAACGGATATTTCATTTCGGGGCCCTGGTGCGGGGTAAAGCTCGGGGCCCCCTATATGCCCCCCCCCTCCATGAAATTCCCCCCCCCACCCTTCCCTCCTACTTTCCATAACCTCAAAAATGTATATCTTTTCTGAAAAAAAGGGCGTTGAAGTTTTTTCTGTACAATATTTTTTAGCTTTTGGGGGGTCCCTTGGTAGCGTATGACTCATAAGACTTACACCCCGAAGACATTTTGTTGTAATGCTTGTAAACTAATTTTTATTAAGTCTGTTATCGGGGAACCCTTTGGTCCCTTTGATGCCCGGAAAGACCTGGGCACTGATAAAAATATAAGAGTTTTGGTGGCCCTGTGGGGGCCCCCTGAGTGTGGGGGCCCTGGTTCGGTTGTACCGCTCGAACCGCCCTTAATCCGGGCCTGGGTAGGGGTAGGTAGTTTAGGCACCTCGCGGCTGCGCACTGCGCTGAGCTGACTACATACTGCGCGCGCTCCATATTGCGAAAGAGAGAACGCCAAGCAGATAGTATGTTCTTCAGGAATTTCATATTTCTGTATGTCGCTTTTTTCTTTTGCAAAAACTACAGTTTTAAAGTAGATCACTGAAAAATTTAGCTATCCTCGGCGATCGACCTTAAAACCTCCCGCGATCGACCGTATGGGCCTTTATAGGATCTTACTTATTTTTTCTGCCACCCTTCGGCCACTTCAATTACCCTATTAGGGTAATTGACGGTTTAAAATGCTATGGTTGTGTCGAGTATATTTCAAGGATCACAACCATATATTTTTAAGTAGTAAAAATTAAAATATGAATGATAATTTAAAAAAATAAAATGCCGAGAATTTGAATCCCGCCAAAACGCAGTCGTCAAAATTACGTAGATGGATCCGACAGTCTGAGGACCTAACGGTACACTCCATAGATCCGAAGATCCATTGACGTCACATCCGCCAAAATAAAAAAAATGCCCTGTTATACTGGAAATCGAAAATGTGCGAATTTTAATGAGCTATAATTTATAATCTAAGCCAGATATTTTTTTTTAAAAACGCAGATGCATTTTTTAAAATGTACTCATATAATTTTATGAAATAAAAAAAAGTGAAATTACCCTAGGGCCTAGACTAAGTAAATAAAAAATATATTCTGAACCAATAACAAGTGATCATTATAAAAGAAGTCTATTTCGTGGTTTCCCATAGTAATGCATGAGTCACGGAACAAAATAGGTATGCAATGACCTCATGGCACAAACTACTGGCATAAATAACTATTGCAACACGGATTATAAAGCTTATCATTTTGATAATTAATCGATTGGCGGGCAGAAATTATAAAAATACTTAAGAAGTACCTAGGTATCATATGTTGATGTTTTTATATAGATAAAAAAGAAATTCGGAGAAACTCACTAATCCTCGGGTAAAATTTTCCAGGCAAGCAATCAAAACAATACGTGGAAGTGAAAACCGTCCGTTCTATTTTCGGAATAAACCATTATTGAGCTCTTCATTTGGTTAAAAAATAAATATCAATGGCTTGTACCAAAAACTGTTCATCAGAGATCCATCTAGCACTACAGGAATTGAGTCTTGCTTGAGAATTGGCGCTTTGTGGCTGCACCAAGCTCATAAAAAGTCCGGTCGATAGCTCAGTTGGTACAATGCTTGCATTCCATGCCGAGAGCAAGGGTTCGATCCCCACCGGGAGTGTCAGAAATAATTTCTCGTTTCGGTGTCTATTTCAAACCCAGCATAAATACCGGTAATATGTGCTCAGCCTTCACAATAAATGAGAACCCGCCCCCCCCTTGGGAGCTGAGAAACCCCCACTTCAACTAGAGTGGTAAAAAATTGACGAGGCCGGCCCCCTTACCCGTAAAAATAAATAGGTCCCGAATCACCACATGCAACCCCTTCGGAGATATTGCAGGAAAAAAGTTACACTACATGTGTAGTCTAGTTTCGTTGCCGTTTGTGTGCAGAAATACCTTTCAATGGAATAACTCGTTCCATTACAAATTAATTTTGTTATCAAATGTGATTTATCAGGCAACCGCCCATATGTACAAAATCTTTCACTTTGCCAATGTCACTCCTGTTTCAGGGAAGATCACCAAAAGTTGCAGGGCTTATGTTCATTTGAGGTTTGGTTTTTCATTTGTAAGTACATACACATGCAGCATTTGTAATCGCGAACTTATATACACGTGCCTGTTTGTGGGCATGCATTGTAATATGATTTTTTAGGTAGATTAATAATAATAGATCAAAGCTCATTAAAAAGTACCCTACATCGATATACGCCAATTTTTTAGTATCCAAATTTGTATTGTTTACATTTTATTACGTTACTAGTGAAAGATTTCTAACTGTCGCCTCAGAAGTTTTGCCGCCATGGCAGGAACAATAGCGCAGTTTACTGCTTTAATCCTACAGGTTCTATTATGTGACATGCCTGGGAGTTTATGATTGCACATGTTTGGTATCTTTCTTGATTTTTTTTAGTTTTACGGAGAAACTTTATTTCTTTATTACTGTTTGGAATGTTCCGGGCCCTATTCAGTTCTTGTGGGGCCCTGGAAGATTTGTTGTGAGAAACTTTTATTTCTTAATAATTATTGAAGACTTTGTCTGCATACAACATGACGTTATGAACCGGAAGTGATAAAAAATTGCCTCTATACACATTTTTTGTATTTCTTTTCTATATTAATCTTCACTCTGATCCCTCCATACTTTTCTCGGTCATCCCTTACCTCTTTTTCCTTTTACATTACCTCTGAATGTATTATATTCTTTGTCAGTCTATCATCATTCATTCTTTTCACATGCCCAAACCATCTCATCACATTCTTTTGTACCTTAACTTTCACATCCTCTTTCAACATTCTTTCTTTACCCATTCATTCCTAACTCTATCCTTCAGAGTTTTTCTTGTCATGCTTTTCAAATGCTTCATTTCCACCGTACACACTTTACTTACATCGCCATCATTCACTGTCCATGCTTCACTTCCATACATCAAAGTCGGTAACAATATGCCATTTTGTACCGCCATTCTCAGATCCATCCTCAGTCGCTTGTTCTTTGCGATTCTTCCTATTGCACAGACCACTTGCTTTCCCTTGCATACACTATTCTCAAGTTTCCTTGTCATCTCCCCATTCTTTTCAAACATACTTCCCAAGTATCTAAGGTGGCCTAATCAATACCTACTTAATAGTCAGATGAAAGATTACAAAGTGAATGACTCTCCTCTAATCTAATCTAAGTTGCAAAGATATGTTACATTGAGGATTCACATTATATGCATTCTCACAAGCAGACAAGTACAAGTTCGCGCTTGCACATGCCGCATGTGAACCTACAACATAAAAACCCAAATCTCAAATGGACATACAGATACACCCTGCAACTCTTGCCTACTTTCCCTGAAACAGGGGTGACATTGGCAAAATGAATAATTTTTTACAGCATGGGTGGTCAGCCGCATAGCAACTTATAAGTTAAGGAACGGGGAACACTTACTCTAATCCAAAAACTCTAATGATTAAGCAAGAAAGGTAATGCATTTATGGATGTACAGGTATGTTTGCTTCCAGGATAACTACGTGGACTTTGATGGGTTTGTGGTGCTGCACGGGACAGACACCATGTCCTACACAGCGTCAGCTCTCTCCTTCATGCTGGAGAATCTGGGGAAACCTGTCGTCATCACCGGGTCGCAGGTATGCCTTCATCATTTGCCGGTTTAGGCTTTGATTAGCATATTTGGAATTAAGTCACTAGTATAGAGTTTCCAAGAAGGGAAAAGAATACCGTTTTTGGAGATCGAGCCTTCAAGGTGGCTGCTCCAACGGTATGGAACAGCCTCTCAGATGACCTGCGCGAATGAGATATTGCTCAAATTAAAATATAGGTAGAATAATCATATTGTACACGAATGAAAATGTATAAAACTTACTTTGCACGCGTAAAAAAAAAGTCTGAACCTCACAAAATCGAAAAATGTTAATTATTTGTGTACGCTTCTTCAGAGGTAACGGTCATTTGACAAAACAAAGGTAACATTATGGTCGCTACCCAATGGTGCCAACAGAACAGTGATAAAATACCTAGGAGCGCCAAAATCAAATGGGGATCTAGTATTCCACGGGATCAAGTATTCCACCATTCTCCTACATCAGATTATGTTTTTTTGTATATTATATACTGTCATTTTTCTTTCAAAATTCACCAACCATAATAATTTTGGAATTATTAATTACTAAATTATTGTTATGAGGCTGACCACCCATACTGTAAAAAATGGTTCACTTTGCCAATGTCACCCCTGTTTCAGGGAAGGTTTAAGAGTATATAATATGAGTTTTGAATGTTAATGTATCTTTGCAACTGCTATTTTATAGGTTTTCCATTATTGGAAACTTTTATTTTGGTTTTGGTAACGGATACGGATATCCGTAACAACCCTATCGTATATTATTATACTCAATTCTGTCTTCACTATTTTCCAGATCCCCATATTTGAGCCTCGCAGTGACGGAGCTGATAACTTTGTGTCGGCTCTCATCATAGCCAGCACGCAGAAGGTTCCAGAAGTCACGTTGTTCTTCTGGTGTAAACTGTACAGAGGAAACAGGCAAGTGGATCATTTTCCATCCATTCTACAGCTCAGTTGGTAGAGTGCTTGCATTCCATGCCTTGAGCTCAGTAATAAAGTCTGGGAAGTCTTCTAGAAATATATAGATGTTACATACTTAAATAAATTGTATTTGATATTGATTTGTATCGTTCGAGATTCCGTGAGTGTTTGGTCGGATGTTCTAGTAAAGTCTTGCATGTAACGATTATCTTTATTCTTACTATAAAACAAGGACCAAAGCTCTGCTGTTGGGGAAGTCAACCGAACGTTGTATAGTGTGGGTGTAAAGTGACCCTGTATCAGAACGGAATCTGAAATAAATTGTGTAAAATAAATCACTGCAGTTTTAATAACATTGTTTCTGAAATAGCAAATGAATGTGATATCTAGAGTCATAATATTTCTGGAATAGTGAATAAATGGGATATTCAGAGTCATAATAAAAGTAAAGCTTGTATTAAGAAGGTTATGACCCTGGATGAAATTAAAGAAGTATATAAGGACAGAAAGAAATGGTGGTTGATCTGTAATGTTGGCGGCTAGAACTAGAGTTTTTTTAAATTTGAATTTTGTATTATGTTTGAGTTTTAATGTCCATAGGTACATATTAATTATTAATTGTTGATTTTAAAAATGTAATTTGTTGTGTCTGTTCAGGTTGATATGCGGCTGACCACCCATGCTGTAGAAAATGGTTCACTTTGCCAATGTCACTCCTATTTCAGGGAAGGTCGGCAAGAGTTGCAGGGTGTATGTTCATTTGAGATTTGGGTTTTTATACTGTAAGTCCACATGTGGCATGTTTAAGCGCGAACTCTTATGTGTCTGCTTGTAAAAATGCATATCTTTGCAACTTGACATGCTTTACTGACTCGAAAGCTTTCATACTATGGTATTCACGGTGACCTATTGAGGTGGATTAGTTCATATTTAAGCAATAGACTTATGACAGTAACTCTTAATGGGTTTAAATCAGAATACGTGTGTGTTACGTCGGGGGTACCCCAGGGTTCTGTTCTGGGCCCTCTGTTATTTCTAGCTTTCATCAATGACATAGGAAATTGCTTCATTCACTCAGATTTTTTACTATTTGCAGACGATCTCAAAATTTATCGTACCATAAGAACTGAGGAGGACGCTGTTTTGTTGGAAGAGGATCTCGGTTGGGTCCATGACTTCTGTGTTTGCAATAGATTGGAACTAAATCTGAAAAAATGTTTTTCCATATCCTTCACTAAAAACAAAAACATTATTTCTCATAATTATGCGATTGCTGATACCATGCTGCAACGACTCGACTCGGTAAAGGATCTTGGTGTTATCTTTGACTCCAAACTGCATTTTGACGATCACATCGATAAGATTCTAACACAATGTAACAAAATGCTTGGTTTTATCCTAAGGGTGACCAGGGAGTTCAGAGATCCCACATCTCTTATGACCTTGTATGTCTCACTTGTACGCTCTCGGGCCGAGTATTGCTCCCCAGTATGGAATCCCTTATATGACAAATATAACGTTGCATTGGAAAAAATCCAACATAAACTAATACGAATTGGAAATCACAGATTCAGAACATCCCGTTTCAATGACTTAATAGACCTCTCGTCGAGGCGTGAACTTGCAGATGCCTGTATTCTACGCAGAATTTGTATGTCTGCACTAGACACACCCCTATTACTGAAATTGATAGACTTTGCGGTCCCAACAGTTAGACGATCATTTTGGCCCTTTCACATTAAGCGTCACGTTACCAATGCAGGTTTGCGAAATCCTCTGCTAAGAATGACTAAAAATTATAACAATAAATTTAAAGATGTCGATCTGTTTCACGGTAGTTCTAATTTATTTAAAAGATCAATTTTAGCTATACTTGAGCAGTGAGTATCCCTTCCCCTTCCTTTCTTCCCTACTACTTCTATTTATATTATTTTATTATTGTTGTTTTGAATTTTTGAATGTTGTATTCCGTTTTAAAAAAAAAATGTTTTTATCCTTAGTATGTAAGTGAAATTATTTTGATATTTTTGTGTGCTTTTTTTATCACATTGTATTACGCTTACACCGGTAATGGGGTGCAACATGATTTCTTCTTTTGTTAATTTGCCTAATGTGCTATTTTTATGTTGTGCCTGTTGGTGTATGATTGTGAATAAATAAATAAATAAATAAATAAAAAACTTAGATTAGATTAGATAGAACCCACGTAAAACATTCTGTTTCATGTTTTCAGGACTACGAAGAAGTCAACGGAAGACTTTGAGGCGTTCCACTCCCCCAACTTTGAGCCGCTGGCGACATCAGGGATAGACCTGGAGGTCAACACAAGGCTCATCTTCAAGCCCACCAGCATTGCTGCGTTCAGGGCACACACGCAGGTCAACCCTAACGTGGCGCTGGTCAGGATATTCCCAAGTATTACTGACGCTGCCATCCATGCATTCCTGCAACCACCAATTGAAGGTGATTCTTTATTATATTGTGTGTGCGAGACTGCAGCCCTTACTATAGTCTGTTCTTAAAGGTCTCCAGAAGCGCTATTCTGCTAAATTCCTTATGTCCTTAAGGTGACGAGATAGCGATTTGTGTCCAAAGATAAGGTGCACTGATTTTTTATCAATGGAGTTCTTTCACGCTAGCAAGCTCAGACTTGGATTGATATCCAAAGTATATGGAATTTAGAAGAATGATGCTTCAACCGGAATGTTATGGATTTTCATACTGGCTCATGCTCTCCAAAAAACCCTTTGTCATTCATGGATATATAGAACTGGATAGGCTAAGAAATAATTCCTTTAAGAATTAGCAATGCGCTACCCCACTCATCATACAAAAATCCAAATTCATTCTATCGGTAACCTTCCAACTGTGAACAGGTGTGTTACCTAATTGGAAAAAAAATACATTTAAATGCCAAACTGGGTATTCCCTAAACGTGCCAACAAATGAGAGTAAATGTGTTGTAGAACATGGAATAATGTTTCACTTTAATCACTATTCTTTATGATTACGTTGATAAAAATTATTTTTTGTTTGTCAAAATATTTTGTTCGCGAAAGTGACAGCCATTTCTAGAACTAGTGATGTTCAAATATATAGATACTTGCTTCTTCAAGTATGTAACTTCTATGCTCGAGGTAATAGATACTTGTGGAAATCATCCCGTACACAATGAGGTGGGAACATTTTTGAATTCGGAATTTATCAGATATCTTCATACTTGCAACAACACTACTAACAAATCCGTTACCATAGTGATTTCATGTGTTTCCTTGGTGATTTGTAAATAGATTGAAGACGGAGTAGAGACACGTTGCTTACATAGAAAATGAGAAAAGCATTTCATATGTCGTGAGCGAGACAGCATTATAAACAGTGTATGGTGTCAAAGACGGTGAATCATGTTGATTGGTACTAAATCTTATGTACGACCCCTCCATTTAATACTTCCTCCATGTTGTCATTACTGTAGTTTTAATTAATTGTAGTGTTCTGTGATGGAGCTGTTTGTGGACCATATTTTGTATGTGAGTGAAATGTCGTTGTCCGAAAAGATGTATGGAAGAACTGTTGTGTGACCGATTTGTCCATGTCTAAGCTGTCTGTGACCGATTGTCATGGAACCCATCTGAAGAGCTTTCTACAAGCATGATGGAAGCCGCCTTTACACCAAACCACTTCACTTTAAGTGGGAGTCTCCCAGCTTTCAAAGGGTCTGGTTCTTATTTCATGTGAAAGCTGAGTACCTAAACCTTGCCGGTATTTATTTTGGGTTTGAAATAAACATGTTTCGTTTCTGACACCCTCGGCAGGTGTTTAAACCATAGATCTTGACACGGAAAGCAAGCATTCTACCAAAAATGAGCTATCAAACTTCTTACACTACAATGTCAAAAGTCAATTGTTGCTATTGAAATGTGAATGTAAATTATTGATATAACAAGCGTTGCTCCTGACCTCTGGGGGCAACTTTACTACATTTAGATTAATGTGCAATTTATCCGTAAAAAATACTGATGCAATGTATTTCTAATCGTAATCAGTGACATAACAGCGGTTATATCTAGTAAATGCAAAGAGATATACTCATTTTTCCTTCATTCATCGATGACCCTACTCTCACAGCCAACCTACATTCCCTCAAGGACGAAAAGCAAATTGGAATGCTCAGCGTCTTCTGTAGGTACTATAACAATGTCTGTTCTGATGAAATATCCTCACTTATACCTCCTCCTCTTGTCACAACAAGGGCAACTTGTAAAATGGCTCACATTCATCCCTTTGCAGTCTATATCAAACTATGAGAACTTGGTGTTTTCATGACTTATGGCTTGGCCAAACTGCCCTTTCATGAAAAGAGTTACCAGTATCAGTGTTTCTACCCCAATTTGATCCTGTCATATTCAAAACCAATATCAATCGCCACTTCCTTAAATTGTATGTTAGGGCACTCTTATCTCGAGGTACCACTGTTTGCAACTTAGATTGGGGATTACAGATTGTAACTTGTGAATGAACATGTACACCAATGTAAACTCTGTGGAAGTGCTGTCGTGTGTTCCATGCTTGGAGAGTCTATGCAAATGCCTTATACTCTGGGTACAGGTTGTTTACTTGTATTGTTCCAGGCATTGTTTTGGAGACGTATGGAGCCGGCAACATCCCGTCTGGCAGGATGGGGCTCCACAAGGAGCTGAAGGCGGCCGTGGACAGGGGCATCATCATCGTCAACATCACTCAGTGCTCACAGGGGAGTGTGCGCCCCATCTACAAGACTGGACAGGTAACTGGAATCTTTATTTCTAATTTAGATGCAAAAAACTGAAACAACTTGTGGACTAAATTAAATTAAAAAAAAATTGCAGCATTTTGGAATGACAGATGTCGCTCTGTAGCTGCCTCTACATCAGTCAGATCTCTGCTTGTTTTTGTGTTTTTTTCTTGTGAAAAAGTGCTGCAAACGTCTCATAACAGAAGCAACGATTAACGGGTGATGTTGACGATGATGTCCCTGTCCCTGTCCACGGCCGCCTTCAGCTCCTTGTGGAGCCCCATCCTGCCAGACGGGATGTTGCCGGCTCCATACGTCTCCAAACAATGCCTGGAACAAAAAAAGTACTTCTTCCAGATGAAATATACCATTTCTATTTTTTAAATATGCTCTCCGCTGGGTTGAAAAATTCTTATACTTTTATCTTATTTTTACCTGGTCATTCAGCTGTACAGCAACTGAGTCTTGCTTCAGAATTGTCACTTCCTATAGCGTCAACCAATCTTGCATTTGGGGCTCGCAGGGTTTTGAGGTGTGATTCACAAAAATCACTAAATCATTATAATATTATTAACGAAACTTCTTGTTTTGATTTTTACTGCTATACTTACGCCATTGTTGTACTTTCAGTGTTTGCAGAAATGTGGTGTTATCTCTGGATATGACATGACACCAGAAACTGCCTTGGCAAAACTCTCTTACGTTCTGTCCAAAAATGAATGGAATCTTGAGACAAAGAAAAAGGTAAGTTTTAATACTGTTACGAATATGTAGTTGTTTGTGTTGTGGCTGCCTGTGTTAGTGTCTCTCTAAAGTCTCTAGAAATAAACAGATGTTAGGTTAGGTTAGTTTATCAGTGGCGAAGGGTGCCATACAACTTGATTTCCATCGGCTTCCCTTTTAAAATGAGGCAACAAAGTAGTTCAAAAATATAGGCACAAAGTAAAAAAATACATTTAAAACCAAAGAAACAATACAAGGTCAACCGGGGTGATGGCGTCTACGGGGCTAAAGCATCTATTTGAATTATCTTACGAAATGCGGAATTTAGAGCTACTTACGCCATCTTGTTTTAGTCTTTGGCACTAAAAGTACAAAAAATCATCAATAGATGTCGCAACAGAGCTCTTCTTTTTTAATCGACCCGCCATTTTAAATCTCTCATTTCGTCTCGAACTTTTTATGTGCCAACACGTGAATTTTAATCTTTTGTAATCTCAGTTCATTTTGAGTGAATCGAAGATTTTATAAAGTAAGTTTTTTTATTGTTTTATTGCTAACATACTGTTTTCATTATTTTACGTAATTAGCTAAAGACTTTTGACAATTTGTAATTTTAAAATTTGTGGGCTATGTTTTTGCTTTGAGGCTATTGCGTCTGTCCCGTTGGGGTGATTGCGTCTATTGGTACGCAATAGCCCCATTATCAGGGCTCCTAAACCTTTTGATTTTAGGTAAGTACATATTATAATGGAATAATGAAAAATCTGTAATTACATTGTAATGTAATAATAATAATGTTCGGACATTCCACACAGTGCCAACTAGCCCCAAAATATGCAAATCTTGTACTATGGGTACTAGACAACTAGATATAATACCTACATACTTACTTTTTTAATGTTTGATTGCTATTTTACTGAACCAAAAGCTATAGTTTCAAAATTTGTGTCTGTTTGTCGGTTTGTTTGTATCAATATAAACCTATGAACGGATGTCGACAAAACTTAGTATGATCTTAACTCATTATCCTTTTTAATGTGGGATAACTTCTCACGTAAAGTGGGGTAGGTGCTTTTTCTTTTGGCGGGGATAAATTCTTTTAATTTTATATTACAGTAATTTGCATTAATTCTGATTTTTTATTTTAAGATTTTCAATATGGTGCGGCACTACAAAAGAAAAACAACAGCAACATACGACCTTGACACTTTAAAAGAAGCTGTAGATGAAGTTAGAAGTGGTAATTTAAACTCGTACCAAGCAGCAAAAAAATACAATATTCCTCGTACGACTATATGTGATAGAGTGAATAACAGAAGAGGTGTCGTAAAGGAGTGTCGTGGACCACCTACCGTGATTGACAGAGAAAATGAGCTCAAACTTGCAAATGGTCTACGGGTAATGGAAAAATACGGATTCGGACTTACTTCCAAAGAAACACTGGATTTAGTGAGCACACATGTGATTCAAAATAATTACTTAACTCCATTTAAAAACAACAGGCCTGGGTATGATTGGTTTGCTGCCTTCAAAAAAAGACACAATTTGTCCTTAAAAAAGCCACAAGCAGTGGAGATGTCAAGGAAAGTAGCATGCGATCCTTTTATAATTAATGACTACTTTGATATCCTTGACGAGGTTTTGATTGAATTGGGTTTGAAAGGAAGACCAGAAAAGATTTGGAATCTTGATGAGTCAAGTTTTGGGAATGACCCTGACAAAACTAAAGTAGTTGGCGCCCGTGGATTTGCCAGTACACGAACGATCGCGTCATCTGGTAAAGATAATGTCACGATCTTGTTCACAGCCAGCGCCGCTGGTGACAAATTGCCTCCATTAATAATAAATAGAGGAAAAAATATGTGGGACCTTTGGATGTCAGGCAATGGATACGAAAACACATCGTATGCTGCCACTAAAAATGGCTGGATTGATTCAAAAGTATTTGAAAAGTACATGTTCAATACTGTGATACCGCATTTAAGCGAAGATCCACCAGCTTTGTTAATATTTGATGGCCATTCTACCCATATTCAATTGAAAGTTTTAGAAGAAGCACAAAAACGCGGAGTGACTATTATAAAGTTACCATCACATGCAAGCCATTTACTGCAACCGTTAGATTTGTCAGTTTTTAAATCAATGAAAAACACTTGGGACGAAAAACTTGTGCAATGGCAACGATTGCATGTAGGTAAGAAGTTGCCAAAAGATGAATTTAGTCGCATTCTTGGAGAAGTGTGGCGCGAACTGAATCCACTTATTATTCGGAACGGTTTTAAAAAAGGAGGTATATACCCATTCAACAGAAACACGATACCTGAAGAAAAATATGACCCCGAATCATTGAAAAGATTCAAACAATTTAAAACACAAACAAAGCAGATTCCTTCTTTGAAAGAACTCAGTTTACAAGTGGTGCTCCTCAGGATGAACAGTTGTCATGACCCTGAAGAGCATACACAAAATATCATATTGAAAGAAAACAATAAAACGCTCAACGATCTTGTAGAAGGCAATAAAACCTCAAGTTCTCAACTAACTCTGATAGCAGCGTCTTCCAAATTGCCTTTGAACAGTCAAGGAATGCGATTTGATAACTCGAATGACAGACCCATAATTAAGATTATTGATGATCGAATTTTGTCTCCCTCAGAAAATTATTCTTTTGAATCTTTACTATTGCAGAGAATAAAACGAAGTGATACTACAATTAAATTGAAAAAAACAAAGGTGTCAAAAGGCTGTGAAGTAATTACAAGGGAAGAGTTTTTAGAAAGAAGAAAAAAGGAAGAGGAAGAAAAAATAATTAAAGAAGAACGTAAGAAAAAACCCACAAAAAAAGAAAACAAAGATCCCCAATCTAGCAAGAAAGCAAAATGTACAAAATCATCAGAAGAGAGCTTAAAGGTAGAAGAAAAATCTGATATTAAGCTACCAAAGAAGAAAAAGACTGATCAAAAATCTAAAAAAAGGGTGAAAAAACAAAAAAAGTGTGTTGATTACGATGAAGAATCTGAAGATGAAACAGATATTAGTTTTGCTGAATCTTCTCTAACCTGTGAAGATTTTGATAGTTATCGTGAACAGTTTTTCGCAGAAATGGAAGACCTTGATGATTCATTGCTGAGGACAGAAAATGTAAATGACGATTGTTTATTGCAAAATGATGCAAAAATTGTAGCCAATGACGAATTTGAACCGTATGTCGGCAAAAGGAATCCGGAAATTCACGATTGGATACTAGTGAGATTTTCAACAAAAAAGTCTGTTAAGTATTTTGTGGGGAACATTATTTCTATCAATGACGAGAATATACCCAACGTGAAATTTTTGAGAAAAATAAAGAACAGTAGGTTTATGTCTTTCCATTGCCCAGACGTGGAAGATATATCGGAAGTTAAACATTACGATGATGACATTGTAATGTTCCTTACGAAACCTGATATATCCCGCAGAGGCCATGTTACGTTTAAAGAAAATTTTAAAAATTACAACATTCAGTGAAGTTTGAAAGTTAAATTTGAAAAACGCATGAGATCTTTCAAGTTATTCAATAAACCCAGATAGCATTGTTTTGTAATATTTCATAAGTTTGTGTTAATTTTAATAGAATTCAAATAACTTATTTTGTTTTTTATTGATTGTAGAGGCATTTACTTTGTAATCCTTCATCTTAAAATATAAAAAGAAAAATAACTTTGTTATTGATTTAAATTTAAAATAATGGAAAACAAAGTTTTTTTTTTAACTTTTATTATTTTTGGAAACAGGTAACCTGTAAATGGTTTAGTTTTTTTCGGGTTAGACCATGTTCTATAAGCAGTAATTTTGTCTGCCGACGTTTCGTTCCCACGAGCGGGGAACGTCGGCAGACAAAATTACTGCTTATAGAACATGGTCTAACCCGAGAAAAACTAAACCATCTAAAACCGACCATGAAAGTGAAAGTGAAAGCTTAAAACTTTATTTAGGTAACCTGTAAATTATTGATTTCTTTATTTTATTCTGACAGTAACAAATTTTTAAAATGAACTTTTCATAATGGACATTAAAAACCCAGAATACTGCTTTGGACTTATTCACTCTATTGGCTCTTAAAAGATCTCACGCGCTTTAAATTCTTTATTTTTGTAATGATTGTAATGAGACGGGCAAAATGCCGTCATACTCCGTTGCTCTAATAAATGATACGTAATTTCAAAGTTGTTTCATTCTTATCTAAAAAAAATGTTTGGCAGCCCTGGAATCTAGGATGGGGCGAATGCGTCTACGAGAAACTACGAAAATTAGACGCCATAGCCCCGAATATTTTTGTTCGACTACTTTCCCTAAACAAAGGCTAGAATTTGGAGTACAAGATAATACTATACTATAAAACTAATATTTTTATAAATTATTGTGATTATCATTGTTATTAGGTCTTCCAATTACATAATACAAGTGAATGACGCTTTCGCCCCATCTAGGGCTATTGCGTCTAAAAATCCCAGTTTTTATAGAAACGTCATTTACATATAGAAGTTATTTAAAATGTCATTATATGGTATAAAAATATGAAATTAGATAAAAATTCCTAACTTTTACCATAACTTATAGCTTAAAATGATGCACAATATGTTTGTTTTAATCATATGAATATGCCGTTCAAAGTATTGTGACGCAATAGCCCCGGTTGACCTCATATTTTTTCCCCATTGAAACCATGCAGTCTATTTATTATCATTTTTGCCTCATTTTAAAAGGGACACCGATGGGAATAGAGTTGTATGGCACCCTTTGCCACTTATATGATTTGTATTTGATATTTATATTGTTCAAAACTGCTCCAGTGTTTGGCCGAATGTTCTAGTAAAGTCTCGCATGTATCAATTCTCAATGATTTGAGAATGATCCTTATTCTTGCTTTAAAATAAGGCTAAAAAGTCTCTGTAGCTTTAATTTTTAATTTATTTTTTCCAGATGATTCAGACAAGTTTGAGAGGAGAATTGACTGGAGAAGATATGACAGCTGTTGAGGTAACTATATCTGCAGTACTGTCTGAATTACAAAATGATAGATATATTTTATTGTCAGTGGTAAGTAGGTTTATTTTAAAAGAGCAGAAAAGCAAAGCAAGAAATACAATGTAAGTTTTGCATAAAATTAAAATGGATTTTGGGAACCATTGTAGGAAATTATAGGTTTCTCAACATAGTCATATTGTCCCCCCAGTGCTTGTTTGGCTTATCTATCATTTGATTAAAAAAATGACCTTTCAATGAAATTGTCTTAAGAATCACATTCTACACAATCTGATCTAAGAAAAACACACAAAACACGATAATGTGAGAGTTGTTTTACATATTTTAAAAATCAATTTCCAGTTTTCATAAGACACATTGGTCCGGTACACATACAAACATTGCTCATGTGAAATTACCTCTGATGGACATAACACAAACAAGCACTAAAGGGGCGACATCCGACATCATTATTCTTTTATGGAAAAGTACAAACAAAATTGTCAGCAAAAATTGTGGTTTTTCGTGATTGAAGATTGTAGGTGCATGATGGGATCTGGTGGTGATTCAGTAACAGATGTCAAGAAGGCTCCATTAGTGCAAAAGGTACTAATTGTATTGCATTGTTCGTTAGAATAGTAGATGACAGGTAAGTAAGACTCGGATGACAAAAGGAAGGAAGGAAGTTGAACCAACATAATAATCTATAATCTTATTTGCAAAGATAACATTTAAAATTCATGTTAAATGTATGCCCACAAACGACACATGTAAGTTTGCGCTTACGAATGGGGCTGTTACTCGTTTCTTGTGAAGGCTGAGTAAACCTTGCCGGTATTTTATTTTAGGGTTTGAAATAAACACCGAATTGGGAATCCATTTTTGACACCCTCGGTGGGTTCGAACTCGAGCTAACGCCATGAAATGCAAGCACTCTACCAACTGAGCTATCGACCCGACAAATCAATTCACGAATCCATTTAAAAAATAAAACTCTCCTAATATCTGATTTGTCTCACATTCTCCAGGACTTCAGCGTGATAGACGCCATAGGACACTGCATGGGAGCCTCGGGCCCCTCCGAGGCCGCCCACATCACCTCCAAGAGTGTGATGCCCGCGCTGCTGTCTCACGCTGCCATGAACTCTCGCGCTGACCTCATCGAGAAACTGCAAGGTACGAGGACGTCACGTAACCGGGAACAAGGATGCTGCGTATGCTCGTAGAGATGAATAACAATAATAATATTATTAGGATGATTTATTTGGTGAGCGCTGTTTTTGTGTGAATCACATTTCAAGAGCCCTCTGCAAGCCTGCTCGTCGCTGTAGAAAGCGCCAATTCTCAAGCAAAACCCAGTTGCTGTAAGACTGGATGGTCTTTGGTAAAGGTATCTGAATTTTTCACCTTTCCAAGGTCCTCTAGATCAGTGATTCCCTAACTATGGTACGCGTACCACCTAGTAGCACATGTTACTAGACCATCGACTTATAATATCTGTGGACTAGAAATTATTTTAACAAAAATAGACATTATATCTGTTTCAACCTACTTACGAAAATAGTCATTAGTAAGAAAGAGAAGGAAGAACTTCACAGTTGGGTTTCCATTTGTACAAAAAATTGGGGCGAACGTAAAAAAGTTTCTAGATAAATATGTTCAATAAATAGGTTCAACTCGCCATATGCGACCGCTTCGGGGATAACGCGGCAAGAAGTTACACCATATGTGTAGCTTAGTTGCGTAGAAATGTGGCAGCATTGCCGGAGCAGTCCGAACATAGACGCACGCGGTATAAATCTTGTGATGGATAAAATTGACAAATTTTAAAGGAAAAAGGCATTATTGCATGTGTTGTAATTGGGTGTCAAAACACAAAATAGAGGAAGCAAGAAAACATAAAAGTTGACATGTAAAAACATGTTTTGTATGACTAAACAACTACAACTTTTGACAGGACAGAGACGAAAGTGGTGGATAGTATGTATCAGTGCAGTAAGTTAGTTTCCGCTCCTCGTAGTATTATAGTATACTTATCTATGCACTCCTCTATGTTACTACTCAATGGTTTTGACCATTGACAAATAACATCTGTGGACAAGAAATTCACATATATATCTGTCTCAACTTGCTTATGAAAATGGTCATTAGTTAGAAAGAGAACAAAGAACTTCACAGTTGCATTTCCATATGAACAAAAAACATGTCAGAACGAAAAAAAAAATCTTGAATGTTGGTACCATTGCAAATAATGGCTGTCGATTAGACCGGAAATAGCTAAAGTTGGCAGATAACACGCGTTATAAATATTGTGATCGCCAAAATTGATGTCAGTATTTCATATTTTCAATGTGTATATTCATATTTAAATTTTATCACTCATTTCACTAAAACCATTGTGATATTTAACCACGGCAACGTTTGACAGAAGAGGAACGCATGAGGAAACAAGTATGTATCATTATTTTTGACTTAACAGATTTTGGTGCTGACGTGTGTGCGCTGAATGCTGACGACCGCTCTGCCCTGCATGTTGCCGCTTGTTGTGGAGATGTTCCTGTGATTATGGCTCTCCTGCATCGTGGGGCAAATGTGCATGTCACAGATAGGTGAGTCACCTGGGCTGGACTAATCAGCTGTTGACTTGCGGCCATCTTGGATTGACAGGTCTTCATACAAATATTACCAATATTCGGTAGGTATGAATTACAGTGGTGATTCTTCCACCCCTGTTCTTTTCTCCATCTACATCTGAAAACCTTATGTATCTGTTTTATCCATGTTATTTTATATTAACAGTTCGCTGCCTTAGTTCTTGTTTGCCGTATAGACCATTAAGCTAATTTTACATAAGCAATGTTTGCATGTGTACAGGACCAATGTGTCTTATGAAAACAGGAAATTGATTTAAAAATATTTAAAACAACTCTCACATTATCGAGTTTTATCTTAACCCAGATTGTGTAGAATTTGATTCTTAAGACAACTGCATTAAAAAGTCATATTTGACAGAATTGGTCTATACGGCAAACAAGAACTGGGGGAGCGAGTCTGTTAGTTGACTTCCAATGTCAGGATGGACTTATTTGTCATTGTGATGTGTTGTCATTGTAATGCAATATGCTAAGCACCCTTGGGGTGGCTAGTGCCACTAAATGGTGCTATATAAAATTGTCAAATTATTATTATTATAATTAATATTTTTTTCTTGTGATCTGTCATGTGATGTATTATCCTGTGATGTATTATCTTGTGATGTTCTGTCATGGAACCGTATCTTCCAAACATTTTTCTATTTAAGCAATTGAGCAGAGTTTATGTAATGCTATAAGCTCAGGGTACTCATATCTATTTTCTTCCGCCCATTTCCAGATATGGCAACTCTCCGCTGATGGACGCCATGCATCAGGAGCAGGCCGCGGCCGTGGAGGTGCTGCTGCGCTGCGGGGCGCACCTGCGGCACTGCGACGCCCCACGCCTCCTGGCCGAGGTGCTGGCGGCTGCGGGGAAGGGGCTCATCAGGCGGCTGGAGCTCTACAAGATGGCGGGTGCGGAGCTGGGGGCGCAGGATGCAACGGGCAGGACGGCCTTGCACATGGTGACTTACCCATAAATCTCAAGCCTACTTTACCTGTGTGATGTATTTTTGTATGAGATATAGTCGGTAATTAATCAATATTTTATATACCTATCTCGTCCTGGTACAAACAATTATTGTAGGCAACGTAAGCATAGACTATTGTTACTCCCAAGGTGTAGAACTAATCTTCCTAAGGCTATGACAATAGCTATGGTCAACGAGCTCTCTTTTTTGGTGGATACTTCCACCTGAGCGAGAATCAGCTTAACAGAAACTTAAGCTTCTGTCTAAGCTGATTCAGATTTTATTTTTATTAAAAATTTTTAGAGGTTGTGTATTTATCCCGTAAATATTAATTTTTATGAGAAAGTATATTTAAAAAAAAACACGCTCCTTAATTTTCCATATTTTTTTCCATAAGTATCTACAATTCATAGTTGATAGATAGATGATTGAATTAACTACCTAATGATGGAAGATTTTTTTAACTATTCGCGCAACATCTATTGATGTTGTCGCGGGCCAGATGAAGGACTTATGTGGGCCACATCGTGGCCCGTGGGCTGTATGTTGGACAGGCCTGGTATATACCTACAATTTAAGGTGGAGCGTGAACTTTTTTTTGGGATTTTGATTTGGGCGGAGTTGGGAATTGGTGCTCCATAGGGATACGAACAAAGACACTATTACAAGATTTCAATATTTTCAGTGGAAATTGTGCCACAAAGCCACTGAAAAAAACAAAAAAGTCCAAAAACAGGGGTTCAAATTAAAATCAGTAAAAAAAAAACTATAAGTATTTTTACATATTTTATATATTAATATTATTTGTTGACTACCAACAAAAGAATAAAGTGAAACAGTTTACACAAATAACACAAGATTTTTTTTTTTTAAATGGTTGAAAATACGGTAAATTTCTAAAAATTACTTAGTTTTGTATTCTCTCTTGGTATTGAAAATTGGCATAATTTTACAGGATTACAACTTATTTTTTATCCATCCTTCCCGTCTTTCGGGGCCACATACAGCAGAGCACGCTTCAGTCACAAGTTTGATGCATCTTTCAGTTGCTTGAGTGTGACAGGGCATTTGGCGAAAGAGTATCAAAATCTGAGTTTCTACTATATCTGGATTGACGATGGCATCCTTCAATAATTCTGTGCTAATTTGTTTCAGGACTAGTGGTTCAGAAACTTTGTCCCATTCAATCAGGTCATAATATTGCTCTGCGTTGAAGTTCAAGCTTGGCACCTTGAAGACTCGGATAGGAGCGAACCCTGACGTTTGTTCCCTGATCTTCACGATTCGCCTGACAGCTAGTTCTCGGATGTGGCTTCTCTCGTCGTTCAACATTGCAATTAGTACATTTTCGCAGTGACCGAAATAACCATTCCTTTGTATCACGGGGTCGACAATTTCTTTCAAGTGTGTTGGAAGATACCGAGTCAATTTAATGGTTTCGTGTAGGTGTTTTGCCCTGTAAACGCACAAAGGTTTTGTTTTAATGTGGAACCACATCGGTGCGTAAACCTTCAAGACGAATTCAGTCACAGTCATCTGTTTTTCAGTCGGATTATTGGTAGAAATGTATAGCCTGAGAAGTGAGTTGGCTGTCGTCATACAACGCGAATGACATATTTTTCCTGGAGACCTCTTAGCCAAGTTTTCATCACAATGTCCTGCACTAATAGCTTGACATATTTCCAACAAATATAGCTGGTCTGTGCTTATATCCCCGCGAACTTTTGTAATGTCTGGCAGGTTGCATGTTATTGGTATAAAATCAACTACTGGGAGGTATTCGCAGTTTTTCAGCTGTTTTTCCAGCTGACCGCTGAAGCTCTTGGGTCCTGTTGTCATCCCATCGATAGATTCAAAAAGGTGACGCAAGCTCAATTCATTCGCATGTAACTGACACACTAGCCACTGGAGCGGTCGTTTAAATGTTTTTTCTATAAGGCGTATGATACTTGAATGAATTCCAGTATTAACGGCAGTACCGTCGCACCCGATGGCTGTGATTGTAGTTGTATCGATCGATTTCGCTACAAAATGAGCTAAAACTTTGTTGGCAATAGTTTTAGCATCGCTTGACTTGCATATAATGTGGTCAATGTATTGTGACCCAGGTTCTTTTAAAAGAGTGATGTGTTCTTCTACTACCAATATTCTGCGCTTGCCTTCCGTGACTAACGTTTTATCCTTTCGTCCGTCAAACGAGATACAAATGGACTGCCCTAGGTCAAGCTGAGTGGAAATCTGCACGTTCCTAGTTTGAGTACGGGCTCGGCGGATCTTACTGCGATCTACAACATTCTTGCAATCATCTTCAGTCACCAATCCGATATCTTGTAATGCAGCAGACACGATGGCAGCTCCTGCCCGATCGGAAACGCCATAACGATCCAGTGTTCTGGGTACAACTGGCAAATTAAGTTTATTGAGCTGCTTGCTTGCTATAGCAGTAGCTGTAGTAGCTGTATCCGAGTTTACTACAACTACTGGACTGCCAGACGTGAATGGTTGATCTCGACCCGACAAGTTTTCCCTGTTTTGAACATAGCAAATTTGCGCGAAAAATTACTTAATCGACAACGATATTTCGCGGGTAAACACATGTTTTTTTAGGATTTTTTCACTATTATTCTTTAGTTGTGTTTATCGTTAGTCAACAGCAAGTGAGAAATTGTACAATTTATGGTTAGAATTTATACGAAACCAGTTATTGCACTACCCACTTTTGTGAATATTTGTGATATTTCAAGGGCTTTGGGGCACAATTTGCAGATAAGATATTGAATTTAAATTTTCTGTGCTTAATATGTATGTACCAGAGCACCGATTTCGCACCCCGCCTTTTTTAAATTCGAAAAAAAAAAAAAACTCCATACAAGCACGCTCCAACCTGTCCTACATACCATAACATGGGCCTGCAGACTCAACAGGCTTGGGTAAATCTTACAGAATTCATTTTAAGATTGTAAACAATAAAATACTGCGTAAGTACTCCTAGCAACCCGGCTTTGTGACATCATAATTTTGTCCATCTTGTCTATTCATATGCAGACCTCGTTGTATGTGACTGGTTAAATTTGATAATAATTTAAGCTATCTCTTTTCCAGGCTGCTTTGTTCGGGGACAAAAGGACAGTGGAGTATTTGTTGGAGGAGGGACTGTCGCCTAAAACCAAAGACATCTTTTCCCTCTCTCCACTTGACTATGCCAGACAAGGAGGCCATCAGGATACTGTAAAACTTCTAGAAAATCTCATACGTTGATTTCTTCAAGTTTTATTTTTAAATTGTAGCTGTGATTTTATTTTATCAAGTAGGTAGCAGTGGCGAAGGGTGCCATACAAGCCGGTTCCCATCGGCTTCCCTTTTAAAATGATGTAACAAAGTATTAAAAAATATAGGCACAAAGTAAAAAAAAACATTTAAAATCAAAGAAACAATACATATTTTTTCCCCATTGAAACCATGCCGTCTACTTTATTATCATTTTTGCCTCATTTTAAACGGGAAACCGATGGGAATCGGCTTGTATGGCACCCTTCGCCACTGGTAGGTAGGTACATTATTTATGTTGAAAGTTTAGCATTCTACTTACTTTTGTGAAATGTGCATACTCTTAAAAATCTAATTGTAAATTTTTATCTGTTTTTGACTGCTCTACATTCATGTTTTTGAATTGTAATTATGGCGTAAGATATTTATATTCAATAAAAAACTAATTTTACGAACCGTGATGGTGGAGAAGGTTAAATATTTCAATGTTTCTTTGGAAATTAATTGTAACATCATCAGGAGTCGTGTTTTTGCTAATGACTACAATAAAATGAACAGATATCAAAACCAGCATGGCTTGTAAAATTATTTTTTAATTAATGCTTAAATTAATGTTTAAATTAAAGTTTAAATTAATGTTTAAATTAATTGTTAAATTAATGTTTTAATTAATGACATTTAAAAAAAATGCTTTTACTGACAGTATTGACAGGAGCATGCATTCCATAGAAGCCAATAAACTATAATTTAAGTTGCAAAAATATATTGACATTTATGTCTCATATTGAATGCATGCCTACAAGCAGGCACACATAAGTTGGCACTTACACATGCTTCATGTGAAGCTACTAAGTAATTAAGCCAAACTTCACATGAATGTAAACCTTGCAACTCCTGATACCTTTCTCTGAAATGGGGCGGTATTGGCAAATCAAGGTTTTAACAGCTTGGGGGGTCAGCCTCTTACCAAACTTTTAGTCAAGGAACTAATCGGTATTTTTTGTAAAGTTTAAATGACAAAGGTTAAACAAATGGCTAAATTTCATAGTTTGTATTCAATTTTCAGATTATTTTTGGATGACAAGAGTTGTATAAAATCAAACAACAAAACAACAATTAAAGATTTTTGAAATAAACAGGCGAGTACCTACTTATATACATATGCAAATGATTTTATGTGTCGGTGTTATGGCCAAGGGGTCAAGTCAATTTTTTTGGCTAGCTATTAGTATTTGGAATAGAATGACGCTGGTTCGAATCATGTCTGGCCCATTTGACCATAACTTCGACCCTGGTTTAACAGATTTTGTTGCATGCACACAAGCTTCTGATTTCGCATGAAGACAACGGGCCAGAAAAATATTTTGGGGAATTGCATACCTTTTCACATTTTTTTTAATCTCATTTGTCCTAAATACCATATTTGATTCTATACACCCCGTTTACTGCTTTTCTTGTATAGAGTGCAGGCTTCTGAATTTTTGAAATGAAAAAAATATTTTTTTGTTGAAATATTTGTAAATAAAAGACAATAAGCAAAATGAAATATATTTTTATTCTTAATTTTAATACAGTATTACTAGGTAAACATTTTGAAATCTTTAATTCTTCGTCAATTGCGCCACAGCCCAATTCAAGCCATGGTCATTTCCTCGACTTATAGGTTGGTTTGAGGCTGACCACCCATACTAATCTTATCTAAGTTGCAGAAATATGTAACATTAGGGATTTATATTATATGCATTCTCACAAGCAGACACATACAAGTTTGCGCTTGCACATGCCACATGCGAACCTACAACATAAAAACCCAAATCTCAAATGAACATAAACAGTACAACTTTTGCCGACCTTGCCTGAAACTGTCACAGATGTGAGATTGGCCAAGTGAACAAATTTTTACAGTTAAGCTCCTTCAATTAAATTCTACTTATTTCCTAATATATTGTTAAACAGTATCTTTGCCAGGTTCTGTAGAGCCGTGTGACTGATCTTACACTGAGGGTATAAGGAGGAGCAGCTTTCTTCTCCGTATCCTGAAGTGATGGCAGCCGTTACAATTGTACCATGGAAGTAGTCCTGAAGCCATTTGCTCCTGAAAATAAAATGGAAATCTGATACATTTGACCGGTCCGTAGTTCAGTGGTAGCACTTCGGACTCTGAATGGGAAGGTTGTGGGTTCGATTCCCAGCGGAGCACAAAAAATATACCATTGTTATTTTCAAATTTGCTCTTCGCTGGATTGAAAAATTCATACAACCTTTACCAATGACCGGTCATCAAAGGTCCATCCAGCCTTACAGCAACTGAGTCTGGCTTGAGAATTGGCGCTTTGTAGCGATGACGATCAAGCTCGTAAAAAGGTTGATAGCTCAATTGGTAGAATGCTTGCATTCCATGCTGAGAGCAAGGGTTTGATCTCAAAGGTTTACTCAGCCTTCACAATAAATGAGAACCAGCCCCCCCCGGGAGCTGGGAAACCCCCACTTCAACTGAAAGTGGTTGGTGTGAGGCCGGCCCCCTTAGCTGTAAAAATACGAAGCGCCACATGGGACCCCTTCGGGGAAACACAGGCAAGAAGTTACACTATATGTGTAGCTTACTTGCGTTTTTTTTTATATAAGTTGTTTCTTTTTTACTTGTGATAAGACCGGTCTGTAGTCTAGTGGTTAACGCTTTGGAAGGTTGTGGAGCACCAAAAGTGTACCATTTATATTTTCAAATATGATCTTTGCTGGATTAAAAAAGCCATGTACCTTTACCAAAGACCGGTCAACAAAGGCCCATCCAGCCTTACAGTAACTGGGTTTTGCTTGAGAATCGTCGATTTCCATTGCGACGACCAAGCTCGCAGGGGGTTCTTGAGGTGTGATTCACTCAAAAACAGCACTCACTAGATAGAATGTGAATCACACCACAAGAGCCCTCTGCGAGCTTGGTCGTCGCTATCGAAAGTGCCAATTACTAAGCAAGACTTGATTCTGATATTATTATTATTAGCAACGCCATTCATATTATGGATTTTCCCTCTGAGACAAAAAATATTTTCAGAGTTAATTGATTGTTAAAAGGATTTTCTTACGTGGCCAGTCCATCCACAATCTTGTCCATGCTGGTGGGGCTGTCAGCTTCCTTGGCTCTCCGCACTAGGGCGCAGAGAGCGCGCTCGGCGCAGGCGGAAGGGGGCGCGCCCCCCGCCTCTAAAGCGCGGGACAAACCTGAGCGGGACCAATGCTCGTGAACACCTAAAAATATTTAATATTTTAAATCATCGTAAGTAATGTAAATATCGCGTCCTAAAAAATAAATATTATTTTCGTGGTAGGCATAATTCTATGTAGGGAAATTTTTTTGTACGCTGGCAATGACTAAATATGAAAACGTTCCATTTTCAAAAATCCCAGCTTTCAAATTTCTACGTGACGTTTTTCCTTTGTTTTGATTATAAGAAAATTAAGGTGGTTTGGTTTTTACATTTTTTTTAAACATTTATCATTTTGAGACGCTTATTTGGATTCAATGATATTACTTGCATATTAATAGTATTTGGATGAAAAGTAATTTGAAAACTGAGGAATATTACCTATATAAAATAATAAATTACAAATTACGTAAGTTTATTATAATTTTTCATGAAATATGTTATTGATCTTTCTCTTTTCCCTACATTAATTATATTGCCTGAATAATTTGATAAATTTAATGAGTACTTAAATATCAACATCAACCGGTTTTAATTAACAATATTCAAAATATAATACAATGAATGAAAGTGCTTTTGAAATATTCTTATTAAAATTAATTACTTAAAGTACGTGAAGGCATCTTTGACATTTTTCTTTTTAAAAACATCGCCGAAATCTTTCAGCAGCCGTTGAAAATGGAACTCATTTACATGATCGAACTTTTCATCAATAAAATAGACCTGAAGAGCGAAAGCAACCAAGTCACAGAGCCGAAAAAGAAGTTGACGGTAAACATAGACTTTGGAAGAATGGCGTCTTTCGCAGTCAGGCAAGATGAATTCGACGATGAAATTTTAGACAACAAATCAAAAAGTGTGTTTTCAGATGTTTCACAATTAACTGGCCACACGTTTTCATGGATAAAACCAAAAAATTCAAGTGAAAGTGAAAAAAGTAAAAATACAATTTTCCAAGAGGACAGCAAATTCGGTAACAAAAGTTTATCAACCATCAAATCAGTTGCGTCTGAGAAATCAACTTCAGAATATTTGTTCAACATTGGTGCTTCGTTTTTGTTTTCTTCGCACCCCGAAAATCTCCTCCAAAATTTCGATTGTTTTCCTTTAGAGTTGTCAATCTGGAACAATGACCAAACAGAGAAAAGGGAGTGTGTAGGGTTCGTGAGATACTTGTGGGATAAAAGCTTTTTGGATATGATTGCAGATAGTTTGAAATGTGAGAACGTTGCTCCGATTTTGTTGAAGGAAGTTTTGAGTTTCCGCAGTGAATATGCCAGCTCAATCATGGGTGAAATAACCATAGTTTTACGTCTTTCTTCTTTTGGAAAAAAGATTGTCACTCGCTTCAAAGAGATGCCGGTGGCAGATAATGTCGCTTCGTTTTTGTTTCGAGATAGTACATCAAAATCTTCGTTTATCTGTCAAAAGTATGGAGCGAATGCTCATCCACCTATCACAGTCAGTCCTATCTACGAATACCTCTACATTAACGACACAGAGGAAGCAGAAAAAGACGATCGCCGAAGGAGAGTAACAGAAGAATTGATCAACGCTGGGATATCAGAGGAAGCCATCATGTTTGTTGTCGGAGACAGAAAATACAAATGTCCCAAAAACGAAAAGATTACAATTCCATGCGGTGATCCGAATTGTAAATTTACTGAACTAGTGAAAGAATATGTTGTACAAGATAAAACAGCAGCAAAAACAAGCAAAGAACCTAATATTGTAACAAATTTAGAAAGCTTGAAGCATTGTAGTGATTTGGGAGTTGATAAAACGTGTATTTGTATGAAGTGCGGAGGGATTTCATTCAGTGGAACTACGTGTTCTTCTAATGCAGTTGATGGAACTGAAGTGAAAGACGGGGAAGAAAATAAAGAAGAAGAAAGAGTTGGGGATTGCTGCAAAGCTCCTTGCTGTACGAGAGATCCTGCGATGCAGAAATGTCTGGCCGAGGGACTTGCAAAGATGCTTGGAAGTGTGAGAGGGAGCACGCACACGACTTATTGTCCAGAATACAAACCGAATATAACCTGCGAGATGAAAACATCGAAAGCTGGAGACGGGAAGCAGAGCTGTTCGAATGGAAGATGCAGAAGGAGGAGAAGATAAAATATTGTAAACAGCGGCATGTGAAACAAATTAAAATTGAAAAATTAAACCCTAAAAATTGATTCCGAATACTTGAAGCATTCGTAAATGAATTTGTAAATTTAATTTTTAGGAATCTTGTTGGCACTTTCGTTTTAGTTAACTTGCTGGCTTGAAAAGCTTAACCTATTGAATATGGATACAACACCGAATGGAATGCTATTTGAGAGTGAAATTACAACAGACCACAGTAAAGCGTCAGTTAAAGTGAAAAGAAAGAAGTACAAGAAGAATTCGAAGTACATTTACACCCTGGGGAACAGATATCCAGGTTACATACTTACATATCTAATCTAATATATTAAAATCAAAGGGATGTATGGTATGCATATGTTTGTCCTGTATGGACTCCTAAACTACTGAACAGATTGCCATGAAACTTACAAGAGTAGTTCTTTACATGCCAACTTAGTCTTCTATATATAAAAAAAATAGGGCAATGAAGGTCAAAATGACCAATCTGTAGTTCAGTGGTAACACTTCGGACTCTGAATGGAAGGTTGTGGATTCGAATCCCGGTGGAGCACAAAATATATCCAAATTTATATTTTCAAATTTGCTCTTTGCTGGGTTGAAAAATTCATAAACTTTCAATGACCGGTCACCAAACAATCCAGCCTTACAACGGCTGGGTCTTGCTTGAGAATTGGCGCTTTGTAGCGATGACCAAGCTCGTAAAAAGTCAGGTCGATAGCTCAAGTTGGTAGAATGGTTGCATTCCATGCCGAGAGCAAGGGTTCGATTTCAAGGTTTACTCAGCCTTCACAAGAAATGAGAACCAGCCCCCCCGGGAACTGGGAAACCCCCACGTGCAACCGCTACATGCAACCCCTTGGGGATAACGCAGGCAAGAACTTACACTATATGTGTAGCTTAGTTGTGTAAAGTAGGAAATGAGGGCAGAAATATGCTAAATTTATTTTCACCTCATGACACAGCGGAATTTTTAGGCTAAAAGAAGTGTGCAAGCACACACCACAGTAGAGACACATGTGCGGAGATACTGGCCATCCCTAATAGAATGGCGGCATGCTAACAGTAAGCAGAGGAGCCACCACAAGGGGTGGCAGGGTACAGCTAATTTATTATAAATTATAGGTATTGATTTGAAATGCAAAGTATTATTTTTGACTAAGTTAATTTTTATCTCAGGTCTTGATTTCGGTCATAAAAATTGTATTGTGAAGATGAGGAATGTGCCAGCAAACATGGGCTGGCTTTGGACGAACCACGGAATATTTGGGGGAAAAGTAAGAATTTTAAATTTCAAGAAATTCAATTTTATGACTGCTTTAAATAAATTTGAAGTGATTGGATTATTATTTTTCAGGATCGTCCCGGTTGGCGTCCGGGAGCAATCGGGAAAACGATACGAAGGGTGATGAACATAAAGCAAGTTATTTTTAACATTTCTCGGGAAAAGAGGAAAGAGAAGACCGAGAAAAGTATGGCTGGATCAGATTGGTGAAATTGTGAAAGAATGAGATATACAAAGCGAATGTTAAAGCGGGAAATGTATGAAAAAGTGATGATGAATTAAATGAGACATGCAAGGATAGGAAAAAATGGAGGCAAACACAAAAAAAGCAGAGGCTCTGGCCACCCCCAGCAGAAAGTCGACAGATTTATAGTACTTAACAGTTACGAGTAGAATATATGCTCATAAAAAAGCGTTTTTCTGAAAGGTTGTTAAAATGGTTCACTTTGCCAATGTCACAAAAGGTGAGGTTTGGATTTTAATTTGTAAGTACACGTGCAGCATTTGTAAGCGCGAACTTACAAGTGCCTGTTTGCGGGCATGCACACAACTTAAATTATAATAATTATGTATTGTAACGTTTTCCAGAATTGAAGATTCAGAGGAGTTCGAATCGACAAGCGACATATTTGCGTCATTAGAAGAGAAACGCAGAATATCTGAAGCCTCTCAGGGTAAGGAGGAGGAAGACGAGGAGGCGAAACCAACATTGCTGATCAACAGGCGCGGCGACCTCTACACGGTGACAGTGCACCCGCTGAAGGAACCAGACGAGCTCAGGCCAGGAGAGAATCCTTACATAGACTGCGACCCGATAGTGTTTAGGATTGTTAGAAAGAAAACATCCGAAGAGATTGCGAGGAGGCATGCCAAGAAGATGGCGACTCTCAAAAAGAAGTGTGAGAAAGAGTTGAGGACAGCTTTGGAAAAGATTGCGCAGAATATTTGCACGAGTAGCTATGCGGATATTTTCGGGAATGACCCTGCAGCTTTAGATGAAGTGATTGCTGGTGTGCCGGAGTTTGAAGACAGGGTTGAGTGTACGTGCAGTGATGGGGGGGAGAGCGGGTCTGAGAGCGATTCTGAATGGGATCTGGAGTACACTCCTCCGCTGGCTGGTGAAGAGAAGAAGCCTGACTTGGTGCATGTGGAGACGCAGTATTGTGAGAAGGACTGGTCGCTGTTTAGGACGAGGTCTGGTTTGAGGAAGAGAGGAGTGTCGAGGTCCCATGTGAGTGTGCGGTCTGTGAGTAAAGCTAACTAATAAAGAACTTTGTTCAGCGTTGATTTTATTGTTTCTCCACACGTACTTTCCTTGATTTATAGTCTGGTCGATAGCTCAGTGGCTAAAGTGATTGCATTCCATTAAGCCCGGGTTCGAATCCCGGCGAGGGTGTCAGAAATAATTGCCCGTTTCGGGTGTTTACTTCAAACCCCAAAATAAAATAACGGCAAGGTTTACTCAGCCTTCACAAAAAAAGAGTACCAGCCCTTTCGGGAGCTGGGAAACGCCCACTTCAACTGTTATTTTTAACTTTACCAATGTCCCCCCTGTTTCAAGGAAAGACGGCAAAAGTTGCAGGGTGTATGTCCATTTGAGGTTTGGGTTTTTATATTGTAGGTTCACATGCGGCATGTGCAAGCGCGAACTTGTACGTGTCTGCTTGTGAGAATGCATAATATAATGTGAATCCCCAATGTTACATATCTTTGCAACTTAGATTAGATTAGAAGACTAATCAGCTGTTCACTTGCGGCCATCTTGGACTGACAGGCCTTCATACAAATATTACCGATATTCGGTAGGTAAGAATTACCGTGGTGATGAGACTTCCAGCCCTGGACCATATCGATGGTTAAAAGGTAATAGGGCATAAGCGACAAAAATTAAATTGTTCAGGAGAGCAGTTTTAAGTTTGAGATTACAGAAAAATTACATAACTTTTTTTATTTCTTATCATTTAGTTAAAACGAAAACAGCTCTAAAATAAAAATAAAAATAAATGCATTTATTGGCATTGCTACGAGTATTACCTAATGTGGTTTTACGATGTTGTACGATTTTTTTTATGTCACAAGCGCCTTTAGGACAACAAATGCCAAAATCTTTTCGGTTACACCCATGGTTACACCAAAACCATACTTTGAAAACGCAGTTGTTTGCTTGGGCATAAACAACAACAAAAAATCATCGTAGAGTTATGGGAGTTAGCGCATTAGAAAGAGCGGAAAATTTGAAGTATAATAGCATTCATAACTCATTTTTGACCAAAACGTCGCTTATGACAGTCGATATTATGTGAAGATGGAGTGAGCGTGTTGTTACCTTTGAAGTGAGTGTGCTCGAAGTCGTCGTGAGAGAAGAGCTTGAGCAGGTTGGGCAGAACAAACACTGCACCACCGACCACAGCTCCGGCCAGACCGATGGCCGCCAGGTTTATGTTGGCGGGAGGGAAGTGCTGGAAAATGAAGAAAACTTGCAGTTATAAATGTTGTGTAATTCACTTATTCCCTGTACTCCGAAGTATCTAACATTTCGATAATATAAGGATGATTTATTTGGTGAGCGCTGTTTTTGTGCGAATCACACCTCAAGAGCCCTCTGCAACTCTGATGGAACTTTGGTGACCGGTCTTTGGTAAAGGTATATGAATTTTTCAACCCAGCAAAGAGCGGATTTGAAAATTAAAATAAAGAATTATTAACTGATAATGTAGAATTATCGGTGTTATGGCCGAGGGAGTCAAGTGGCTGATCTTTCTAGCGTATTTGGAGTAGAATAACGCTGGTTCGATCCCCGCTTGGGTCATTTGACCATAACTTTGATCCTGTTTCAACAGATATTATTGGGTAATTAATTAATAAGTCATTAAAATAAACAATAATGAATTATTAATAATTAATGTAAATATCTCTTTCTGGCTTAGAGTGTATAAAGGGAATGTAATAGGTAAGCGTGGAAGGGGAAGATCTAGAAAAGAATGGATTGATCAGATAAGTGAGATTGCGAATGAATGGAATTTACAGAGTGGAAACAAGAGAAGAGCATGCATGAAAAGAGTGATGAAATTAGATGAGATGAAAGAAGCATGCAGGGACAGAGTCAAGTGGAGGCACTTGTGTGGAGGTACCGGCTACCCCTAGAGGAATGGCGGCAGGATACAAGACAAGACAAGACAAGGCCATGCAAAAAAGGGTGATGAATTCTATTCCACTTCACAAATCTATTTAAAAAAAAATCACAGGTAGGTAAATACTTAAACATAGCGTAAAAAGAAAACAAAATAATAATGAAAGTAGATACCTACAACATCACCTCTAATAACACGTGTTTTTAAAGTTTAAATTAATTATTTCTGCGTACGCAATGGTTTAATATCGGGGTACGGGAATCTGTTTGTGATGACCACAGATCACGTGATAACTATGTTTTGATCGAATATCAACTTACATTGACGAGCCCAGTTGCCGCATCTACAGTTTTCTTGACTGGGATGGTGAGGAACGGGACAGACAGCTGCATCTCTATCTGCAAATAAAACAAACAATTCATTAACATGCCGTCCCCCGAGTGCTTGTTTGGCTTATCTATCATTTGATTCAATGATGACCTTTCAAATGAAATTGTCTTAAGAATCACATTCTGCACAATCTGAGCTTAGAAGAAAAACGTAAAACACGATAATGTGAGAGTTGTTTTAAATATTTGTAAAATCAACTTCCAGTTTTTATGACACATTGGTACAGTACACATAAAAACATTGCTCATGTGAAATTACCTGTGTAGGACATAAGACAAACAAGGGGCGATGTGGCGAAGTGACAAAACTAAACAATAAAAGTACTCCCTGGCTAAATGCATTTGATTAAGTATGACTCATAAAATATTTTCAAAATATTTGTATCAAAGATTTGTATTAACTTTTTATTCACTAGGTACCAATCCCTTTCCTTTTAATATTCGTTATAGAAATTGTTTTTTTTAAAAAGAAATCTTGTGCGGGAGACTCCCTAGATTCTAGAGACTCTAGGGGTCTGTGACATTTGTAGTGACGCAGAGGTGTACGAGCTTGGTCGTCGCTACAAAGCGCCAATACTCAAGCAAGACCCAGTTGCTGTAAGGCTGTATGGACCTTTGGTGACCGGTCATTGGTAAAGATTTATGAATTTTTCAACTCAGCCAAGAGCAAATTTGAAAATCTAAATGGTATAATTTTTGTGCTCCGCCGGGATTCGAACCCGCAACCTTCCCATTCAAAATCCGCAGTGCTACCACTGATCTACGGACCGGTCAATTATTGTAGGACTTTTAATTATTCCAGTGAAACTGTCGTTTTGTGGATTTAAAAAAAAAAAACAGCACGTTAGAATTAGGTAAAGCCTAACGGTGCTATTCTTAGACAGCTAAGCCATGGCTCATCTGCAGCCTACGGTTAATTTTCCATACAAAAAATCTACGATCCGTAGATCAGCTTTGCAGCAGGGGCGTGCATCCCATACAGGCACATGCGCCCAACGGGTAGGCAATATATGGTAATAACCCTTTAAATATTAATTAAATATTAAATATTCAAGATTTAAGTTCGATTGGAGTCGTTATTTTAAAGGAATGGGAGTAAATGGAGTAAATAATTATTCTGAAAAGTATTTGCCTATACCTTATGCACACGTCTAAGCTATGGATCAAATGCTTTGTGAACAGCCCTGTAAATTATTTATTAACAGATGAATTAAAGCTCACCGATATTGTATTGTCGATTGTGGTGAAGCTGAGGAACCTGGGAGTCTTCCTGAGACCCAGGAACCTTCCCTTCATGAGCTGGTCTTCATCCAGCCTCAGAAGATTGTCTGTGGTGTTGTCGGAAGCCTGACATGGAGACGACAGGAACAGAAGCAGCAAGCAGCACGAGATGTGATGTAAACACTGAGGTGACATGATGGAGTCTAAGGTTTTTTTAACACACGTTTTTAAAGTTTTAAAATTGAGACCTGCTGCACAAAACTCCAATCAGAAAGAAAACAAAATTAAGTGTGATTTCTCCCATCAAATAAAATAATTGGTTGCATGTACGTAAGTCAGCTGATGTACATCATATTTTCTGTTCAAATTCCATCATATTACCCACTTTCGAGAAATATTTAAAACCGAGGTCCTTACCAGAGTTTAGCAATCAAATTTCGTGTGTCGATCAAATATTGATTGGAGGTTGGTGCAACAGGCTTTAGGTATGAATTAGTTTACAAATGACATAGATGATCGATAAAGAAACAAGTGCCTACTCACCTCTATAATCTAAGTTGCAAAGATGTATTCCATTTAAGATTCATATTGAATGCATTTCCATAAGCAGACACGTATAATTTCGCTCTTAGAAATGCTACATGTGGACAACATAAAAACCCAATCTCAAGTTAATACAAGCCCTGTTACTCTTACCGACCTTCCCTGAAACCGGGGTGACATTGGCAAAGTGAACCATTTTTTCAGTATGCGTGGTCAGCCTCATACCAACCTATAAGTCAAGGTATCTATCATCAAGGAAATAAATAATTCTAATATTATATTAATAAGATACTTGTATTGTTCCTTGACTTATAGGATGGTATGCGGCTGACCACCCATGCTGTAAAAATGGTTCACTTTGCCAATGTCACCCCTGTTTCAGGGAAGTTCAGCAATAGTTGCAGGGTGTATGTTTATTTGAGATTTGGGGTTTTATGTTGTAGGTTTACTTGCGGCACGTGAAAGCGCAAACTTATACGTGTCTGCTTGTGAGAATGCATGTAATGTGAATCCCCAATGTTACATAAATTTGCAACTTAGTTTAGTTTAGATTAGAAGTAATGAGCTAAGTATATTTGCTACCTGACTTCCTGAACAATTTTAAAAAGTTCATTCTTGCAAGAAAGGTATCTACCATCAAAGTAAAGGTGCAAAATGGGAATTTATAGACAAACAACTATTATTTTTATTATTTCGCGGAGCAATTTTCGCCTTTTCCGGCCAAATTCAATGACAATTGATGCTTTTATCCGACTTAATACTCCTCTATTGTTCTCAAAGGTAGCAAACACTCTGAAATGTGTCGTAACACATACATTATGCTTACAGAGACAACAATAACAATAATAATCTGTACCGGCGTCTGCATTAACAATGTTTAAACTAAATATATATGTAGGTACGAAAATATATTGTGTGTTTTTACATAAAGAATAAAATATTAGAACCTGTGCTTAGAAACTGAAATCTGACAAAAAAATTGAAAGATAAAAGTTTAATATAAGGTACCTACTAATTTTATTTTGTTTACAAAGGGGCCGTCCATAAATACCGTCATCGATTTTCGACCCCCCCCCCCTTACAATCATCCTATAGTCATTATCTAATGCCCCCCCCCCCTCTTGCTGTAATAATGGATGAGCTTAATATTTAATAATTTTATAATACTTGCATACTATTTTGTATATTTTGTAGAAATTGGTATTTACAAGAACGATGTCACTTTTAATACTCGTACATCATTTGCCATCATCCGCAGACCAGACCCCTCCCCTCCCCTTAATGCGAATGACGTAATATTTGGACAGCCCCAAAGCAGATAAATAAATAAAATGGATAAATTGAAAGTATCAGAGGAATAAGACATTAAATATGAGACTAATTTTCTATATCTTGATTTAGATGTTGGTATGTGGCTAAGCACCTTTACTGTAAAAAAATGGTTCACTTTGCCAATGTCACCCCTGTTTTGGGGAAGTTCGGTAAAAGTTGCAGGTTGTACCTATGTTCATTTTAGGCTTGGATTTTAATTTGTAAGTAGATACACATGCTGTATTTGTAAACGCGAACTTATACGTGTCTGTTTGTGGGCATGCATTTAACATGAATCTTAAATTAACATGTATTTTCTAATTATATTATTATAATTATAGATAATAGAATTGAAAATATCCTAGTCGAAAAAGCTTTGATCACTGAGTACAAAAATCAATTAAATAAATAAAAAATACCTTAAAATTACCAAAATATGAACGAAAATATTTTTAATTAATTAATATAGTGTTCAATCAATCACTAATCACTTATAGAGAATTCAAAGTAAAAAAGCTTTATACACGTTTTTAAAAATTATTTACAAATATTTTAAAATATCCAAAATAACACGTGACAGTTTTTTCTCTTTTTGAAAATTCGTATAAAACTTTTTCTATATCCGGTGTGCGCGACGGTGTTACCAGCACTGACAATCTTCAGCTGTTGTGCAATTTTCGTAACTGAATCTTTTTCCACTTGACACTGATTTTTATTCCGTCGCCTTCCTCTGCAGAGCTTCCTACACACGCTATAATATAATTTTAATCGTAATTCGCATACAGGTAATAAATATGTAGGTCTGTGGTGTTAAGTTTTATTGTCACATAACCACTGAAAAAAGGAAGCAATATAAAAGCATGTCCGTATTCTTAATTGTTGTTTTTGCTGTTTAGATGTTATATTTTTAATTACTATATATTTGATTATTTTGATTATTCAACATCAAGAGAAGGAAGTTAAAAAAATATTTCAGAACAAAACAATACTTACTTTTTGTCCCTCCTGAGCGCAAGTAAGTAAAAACAGGATATCCGTATTGTTTATCATAATTTTCTTATGCATATAATATCTACAAGCCTTTAACTGAATGTGGTGAAAATCGTAATAAACATCGCCATCTTGTAAAACTTAATTTTTTATTGTTCAATGTGATGTTAGCTGAATTTTTTAAATTTAAGAAGTATTTTATAGAAGAAAAACGAAGGCCGCAAAGTCATAAAAGCGTCCTTCTTTAGCTGTCTTCTAAATTCACCAATATCCAGTGTAGCATCCTACTAATTATATAAGAAAAGTTATGGACTGCCAATTAAAATATTCTTTGAAGATATTGCCACCTTAAAGGTTAAACTGAATAGCTGCTGATTCACTGATTCGAGAAATGGTGGATAAAACACTTTACTGGGTGTAACTTCTCGTTTTCATGAAAAACTTCTACACTACAGGATTTCCACACTTTTTTTACTGTTTTCTCTCGTAGAAAATAGGAAAAAATGAGCATTTATGTGAGAAACCCATGTTAGCTTCATATGTTACTTATTTAGACTGTGAAGGGCCTGTGTCACTCCATTGTTATTTTTTAAATTTATTTCCCTTTACCAAGGCCGTTCAACAATGGTCCGTCCAGCCTTACAGTATTAATTGGGTCTTGCTTGAGAATTTGCGCTTTATGTAGTGACGATTCATGCCGGTGTTATGGCCGAGGCTGATCTTTCTAGCATATTTGGAAAAAAATAACGCTGGTCCGATCCCCATCTGGTTCATTTGAGTAAACCTTCGACCCCGGTTCAACAGATGGCATTGCATGCACACAAGCTACTGCTTTCGCATAAAGACAAAATAGGTAGGTGAATACCATTTTTCTTCACAAATCTATTAATAAAAAATTACAATAGACTCGGCGCAATCAAAACATCCCTCAGCTATGTGACGTGAACAATAAATAGAAAATTACCAGAACCTAAATAAAAACAGTATCAGTGAATACAAAATGGATTCCCGATATTCATGAAATTTTTGTAGTTATCAGCATTGTGAAGCATATGGAGTTGACGGTTATTCTAAACATCTGTGCCTTTTCAAGCTACCCACATACAGTGTTGCCACCTTAGCCCTTTTGGGGCTAGATCTAGCACTTTTTACTGTAGGTGAACTCGTTGTTTAATGATTTAGCCCGAAAAGGGCTTTCTAGCCCTTTTCATTTACTTAAAAATATTGTACGAAAATCTGAAATTAGCGCCATGCTAACATCGCGATAACATCGAACTTTCGCGAATTTTGTCATATATATTGTTTTTTTTTTTTTGGTAGATAATATGGCAACATATCTGTGGCAACTAAATGATTCTAAACGGAAAATTTGCTAATTTTAGTTTGTAAAATAACTAATAACAAAATTATTGTGATTCAAACTAAAAAATAAATACATACTTAATTGAAATCATTAGTCCAAGTGTTTTTTTAGCCTTTTTTTACACCAACTCTTTTTGTGCTCCTTTTAGCCCGATCTAGCCCTTTTTAGCTTCTTCAATTGCCCCCATTACTAAAACAAAGGTGGCAACACTGCCCACATAATTTTGTATTAAAGTTGTGACTTTCGATAGTTTCCATCCCGTTTCTAGCCCGGCCGAGTTACATCACATTTTAAATGTGCTGTGTTAATTTTTTTTATCACGACTCCATTTTTAAGAAGACGAAGAACGATTCAGCTGATTATATGATTATGTTGCCAACTAGATGTCGTAACAGGCAGAAAAGTGTAACACTAGAATGGCGAATTTTCCGCTCTACCACGTTCACAATCTATTGTCTACCACTCATTTTTACCATAAATTTAATTTGTAATTTTTTTGTCAAAGTGTAAATTTGCAGAAAATGATTTCGACACAAATTACAAAAATAAAAAATTGTGGCGTAACACGGCCGGGTTTTTTGGGAAATGTATAGCTTATATTGGTTGCTCAAGACACTAGTCACCTTTTTACAGCCAATAAGGTTTGTTGAAGTTTTCTTCTTCGTAAGATAATTCCAAAACCTACAATCGAAATTTGTGTAGGTAGGTACATTTAAATAATGTGGTTCTAGAAGCTTGTGGGCGTGCATTCAATATGAGCTTAAAATGTTAATACCTATATCTTTGCGACTTATATTACAGTATACATTAGCACAATTTTTTTTCAAGTTTTCATACAACTTTAAAAAATGTCAATGCTTACTGCCCAAACCTATTTTTTTTGCTATTCAAAAATCATCGTACAAGCAATGGAATCCACACGTGAATTGATAAAGACAAAATTGCGACCGGTCCGAAGTTCAGTGGTAACACTTCGGACTCTGAATGGAAGGTTGTGGGTTCGAATCCCGGCGGAGCTACAAAAATATACCATTTATATTTTCAAATTTGCTCTTCGTTGGGTTGAGAAAATCATAAACCTTTGCAAAAACTTGCATGCAGTACATAGTTTTATTTTTACATTTTTTGAGTTACATTGCCTAGGCGCTATTGGACTTTATCCTTCCTTAAACTTAAAAATGACTTTTCACTCCGTAAATGCACAGATTTTAGTGAATCCAGAATCCTAAATGTTTATACATCTCTGTAACTTGGCTTAAACAAAGATTAATTATGGAAAACTAAAGAAATTTCAAGATCTCGGTGCCTGTGTGCATTAGTACCTACAGAGGTGGGAGAGCAATGAATGAGTGAGAAATTTGGATTTATATACATGAGGTTTTAAAAATGTAATGTATTTTTTGATAAGTAGATCGATAGGTAGAAAAAATATCTCATTAGAAGGCAACACTGTTTTCATTTCATTCCATTTTCAAATACTTTTGACGTTTGATTTTTTTTCAGCTGTTTAGTTTTTTTTTAACAATAAATTAATGCTGACATCTTCTTCTTCTTCTTCTGTTTGGCGAATCCCGCGGAGAGCAGGGGCGCCAGTGTCAAGTAGACAATGCTGACATCTGATAACGTTAATAGCTATTGAAACAAAAAAAAAAAAAAAAAAAAAAAATTACCTACCTACCAAGTTTGAAAATTTTCCGGTAGGTATAAAATATTCGTAAACTTTGTGTGGGTATTCGGTTCCATTTTCAAATTGTAGAATGTCCGGCGTTCGATTTCTTAAAAAAATAATATGGCTATTAACTTTCTATATAACTAACCAATGCAGGTACTGAAATTAATCATATCTACCTGTTATTGTGATGGTCTTAGATAAAGAAAAAAATCACAATCTGAAACTGGCCGAGTCATGGAGGAAGAGGAAGGTAGCAATGAATAAAAGCTGATTAATTTATTTGAGAAATCGTAAATCATTTGACTTGGTGTAACTTCTCATAGAAAGTGATCTAATTACAAAGAAGTTAAAATTCTTGTTAACAAATAGAACATCAAAAATAAAATACCGGCAAGGTTTACTCAGGCTTAAAAAAAACGAGAGCCAGCCCCTTTGAGAGCTTGGAAAGCTTTGCGTAAGGCTGTCCCTTTAACTATCTATAATCTATCATATAATCTGTGAAAATAAATAGGTTCCACACGCCACATTCAACCATTTCTGGGACACAGTAAGAAGTTACTCTATATATGCAGCTTAGTTCCGTTGCGTAAAAATCCTCTTCGCGGAGTAGAAAATTTTGTATGCCTTCACCAAAGACCAGTCCCCAAAGGTCCACTCATCTTCACAGTAACTTTGAGAATTGGCGCTCTCGAAACCTACGAGCAAGCTCGTCGAGGGCTATTCTATAACCTATAATCTAAGTTGCAAAGATGTATTAACATTTACAACTCATATCAAATGCATGCCCACAAAGAGACAACTGTAAGTTCGGGCTTACAAATTCTATGTGTACTTACAAATTATTACCAAACTTCAAATGAACATAAGCCCTGCAACATTTGTCAACCGTCCCTGAAACAAGGGTGACATTGGCAAGGTGAAACATTTTTTACAGTATGGGTGGTCAGCCTCATAACAACGTATAAGTCAAGGAAACCAACCTATAAGTCTTGAAGGAGTAATATACGCAAAAATAGGGCTTAATGCCAACTTAATGATCCTAAAAGTTATTTAGCTTTTTCTTCTTCTTTTTCAATGGCTCTACATCCCATATTGAGCCTTGGCCTCAGTTATCCTCAGCCTCTATCCGTCTCTGTCCTTTTTACTGACTGAATTTGCAAATAAACTGGGTAAGTAGTTTATTTGCTGATTTATTTGGTGAGTAGGGCTACCTCACCAAATAAATCCGCCAAAGTCATTATCACGCTTCAAAGTGTCATTGTGTAGAAAAGCTAGCTTCAGTGTAGAAAATGAAGTGATTTTGTGCAAATTTCAGCCAAATTAGGCGTAGGTGCATTCACAGTATGATTCACAGCGAAATCTCCATTCGCCAAATTAAATCCTCGACGCTTTCCCAGCAGATGTTCTGTCATTTACGCACTCCATAATACGATGCAATAAAACCTTCCCTTTGTGCGACAAACACAAGAATAATATTCCCCAGATGCTATCAACACAAAAGTGAAATTGAGTTTCTACATATTTGTTTTACAATGAAAGGAAAAGTAGGAAATTATTTGGAGAACAATATGTTACGTTGCAGTATTGCTTCACATGTTTTTGTGTCTATTGTCGGTGCTCGTTGCCTGTGACGATGTGCGTTGATATATATGGCTGTTGACGACTTGGAGACATCTTAGTCGAGCATAATCTTCAGCAGAGATCTGTCAACTGTTGCTGCAGACATGTATTTCATATCGACTGTTGTACTGTTATTTTTTTATAACTCTGTGCAAGCAGTCACGAACCGAGAGGCGTATAAGCAAGCTGAGTAAGTTAAATTTTCTTTAATAATTTAAAAATAAAACACTTTTGAAAGTTTCAAATGCGATTTACTCAAAAACGGCTCCTAAAATTTTCCGGAATTTGCATTCGTAATTTGTAATTTTTCTCAGGCATAGAGATAGATAACCGGTCATAATAGCTCAGTTGGTACAGTGCTTGCATTCCATGCCGAAAGCTCGGGTTCGAATCCAACCGAGGGTGTCAGAAATGATTTTCCGTTTCGGTGTTTATTTCAAAGCCAAAATAAAATACCGGCAAGATTTACTCAGCCTTCACAAAAAATGAGTACCTGCCCCCTTGGGAGCTGGGAAACCCCACTCCAACTGAAGTGGTTATCGTGAGGCCAACCCCCTTACTTGTAAAAATAAATAGGTTTCACTCGCCACATCCATCTCCAGCAAGAAGATACACTATATATGTAGCTTAGTAGAAGCGTTACAATGATCTGTGGTCCCGAATAAGACACCTTATAATTAATTGTTTACAATTCAAAGTCAAGTAGGTAAGTAATAAAGGCGCTTGTGACATAAAAAATCGTAAAACATCGTAAAACCACTAGGAATGCCAATAAATGCCTTTATTGTTTTAATTTTAGAGCTGTTTTGATTTTAACTATATGATAAAAAATAAAAAAGTTATGCCATTTTTCTGCAATCTCAAACTTTAAACTGCTCTCCTGAACAATTTAGTTTATGTCGCCTACTGCCTTTTAACCGTCGCTATGCATGAAACTGAATGAGTGACTAACTAAGCTTTTTCTTTCTAAGCTTTGACTTTTCTCTCTACGAGAGAAAACACTACAGAAGTGCGAAAATCCTGTTGTTTAGAAATTGCTCATGAGCACTTCCTCATAATTAATTCACTTACTTACTATGAAAAGTTACATTCTATAAAATGTTTAATCCACGATTACTCTAATCAGTGAATCAGCACTTATTCAGTTTTACCTTTAAGCTGGCGATATCATAAACTGCTTTTCTCTTCGAATACGTCTGAAAAAAAATCTCTTTCTACTGGTTTTCTCGATCTTGCTTCCAGGAATGGCTTCCACCCCAACTCTGGTTTCTACCGCAGCGCTGACCAGGTGGCGGAGGCAACTTCCAGGGTAGGAGAAGACCAGGAGAGGCAGGATACTTCAGACGAGGGGAACTCCTTGGGAGGCGCTGACCAGAGAACGCAGAGGTTCGGCATCACCACATACGGAGGAAGTGGAATACAGGTACATAATCTAGCATCATGACAAATCGGTCGAAGATAACTCATCTACAGACAGCTTATCCATGAACAAATCGGTCGCACCATCTTATCATACAAGGAAAGGTTAAGGGGAAAAGAACTCAAGGACGCTGAAGGTCATCGAGGCTTAAAATCTTGCGATAGTGATTTACCAAAATGACCAAATACCTATTTAGAACCATGGCATGTAATTTATGTAATAAACAATTTATTTAATAAATGTAATTTATTGTCTATGTTCCTTAACTTATGTATGCAGTTGTTAACTATTAACTTTGGTATGCAGCTGACCACCCCTGCTGTAGAAAATGCTTCACTTTGCCAACATAACCACTGTTTTAGGGAAAGTTGGCAAGGGTTGCAGGGTGTTCGTTCATTTGAGATCAGGGTTTTTATACTGTAGGTTCACATGCGGGATGTGCAAGCGCGAACTTGAACGTGTCTGCTTGTGAGAATGCATAATATAATGCGAATCCCCAATGTTACATATCTCTGCAACTTAGATTAGATTAGCATCTAAAGCAAAAATATGCATGATGATCGCCAATCTTCGTTTGAGGTGGCGCTTAAAGAAGAAGACCTCGTACTCTATAACTTCTCTTTTTTTATTTACGTGTATTTATTTTATGTGTAATTTGCAGGGTGGATATCCATCCCTAGGAAGTTCTCCGGGTCTGTATGGTCCAGTGAAGATAGACCTTGGAGGAGTACTGCTGGGATCTCTGATTGGACTGGGAGCTGTTCTCATCCTGCCTAAGCTGGTGCAAGCTTTCTCCTACTCCTACGGTGGAGGATACGGAAGAAGTAAGCCTTCATTGTTTATCTTCCGGCCCGGTATTTTCAACATTAGCGTAGCGACTTTATATTAAATGAAAAAGGCGTACTTATGTCAATCTGATGTGTAGCTATTTTTATCAGTTTCAAGTCACATAAGCTAATGTTGAAAATACTGGGATTAAGGGTGTGTTTTTTCAACATTAGCGTAGCGACTTGACTCTGAATTAAAAGGACGCACTTATGCCAATGGTGTGGGTAGTTTTAATAGGTTTAAAGTCACATAAGCTTAAATGTTGAAAATACCGGGCTTTAGTAAGAACATGTAGAGTGAGAATAAAAGAACATTCACTTTCACTTTCATGGTCGGTGTTTAATGATATGGTATTTCTCGGGTTAGACCATGTTCTACTTGCAGTAATCCACCCCGCCAATCACAACGAAGATACATGATGACAGAGATGAGAAGAGCACCAGCAGCCAGCCAGTTGCCAAAAGTAAAAGGAGGATAAAGGTCCCCCGTCGCTTTGAGCCTTGAAAATGTTCCCCGCTCGAAGGAATGAAACGTTGGCAGACAAAATTACTGCGAGTAGAACATGGTCTAACTCGAGAAAAACTATATCAATAAAAGAACACATTTTCATACATTTCTTTCTTTTACATTCACTTTGTACATACCATTCTTTCACAGTCCGGTCTATAGCTCAGTTGGTAGAGTGCTTGCATTCCATGCCGTGAGCTCGGGTTCGAATCCCACCGAGGGTGCCAGATATGATTTCCTGTTTCGGTATTTATTTCAAACTCTAAAATAAAATACCGGCAAGGTTTACGCAGCCTTCACAAGAAATGAGTACCAGCCCTCTCAGGAGCTGAAAAACCCCTACTTCAAATGAAGTGATAGGCGTGAGGCCGGCCCCCTCACCCGTAAAAATAAATAAGTCTCGAATCACCACATACACCTGCTTCAGGGTTAACATAGGCGAGACGTTACACTATATGTGCACTTTAGCTGCGTTTTCCTTCTTTTACATTCACTTTGTATATCTCTTATTCTTTCACAATTTCCCCAATCTGATCTAGCCATACTTTGTCAGTCTTCCGTTTCCTCTTTTTCCAGCTAAGGGAAATTTGGAATGTGTGGATTCCGCTGAATTATTTTTGTTTTGTATTGTTCTCAGGTGTCGAGGCTGACATGAATTCTTTTGCCCTGCTCCTGAGCAAAGTGGATGAGACGCTGGAAAAGAACAATGTGGATTCCTCGTCTTGCATGCAGAGGGCAGCGTGCTCCTACGTCCAGAGCTCCATCGATAACCTCAAAGGTGTAAACGCAACGGAAATCGATCGCTTTGTATCGTCCATGTCGAGGTAAAGAAATAAATCGGTTGTATTTACTCAAAATATAGAAAGTCGAATATGAATATGCGCGTTGTTGGCATTTCTTGGACCGGTCTGTAGTCCTGTGGCAACACTTTGGACTCGTAAATGGAAGGTTGTGGATTCGAATCCATAACACAAAAAATATACCATTTGTATATCCAAATGTGCTCTTCGCTGGGTTAAAAAACTCATAAACCTTCACCAAAGACCGGTCACTGAAAGGTCCATCCAACCTTACAACAACTGGGTCTTGCTTGAGAATTGGCGCTTCCTACAGCGATGACCAAGCTCGCAGAGGGCTCTTGAGGTGTGATACACACAAAAACAGCGCTCACCAAATAGATCTTTGCTCATCAATAGAACAGAGCATTTTTGTGTGTGTCAAACCTCAAGGGCCTTCCTAATCATGAATGAGATATTTTATAAAGGTGCCGTTTCAGTGCTCCCTTAAAAATTCCAACAGATTCCGAAACCCTCACTCCGGGTGGCAGTCTGTTCCACTTCATCGGTCCCGCAAACCGGAAAGCGCGATCCCCAAAATTAGCGCATATTTGACAGCGAGGCTGCATCAACCTGACAGCTCGACACCTTGACACTTGTTATATTCAGTTTCCAGGCAACCTGTTAATCAACCTATTTATTCAACAACATGTTGATGTCTCTTTTTAACACATGAAATTGATATCTTTTGTCTCATTTTTAGTTTTTTACTTATAATTTTAATGATAAATTTGTTCCTATGGGAAAAACAGATGTAAGCCATCTATGTCTATTATATTGTTTTATGGCCTTTTCCTTAGCAACCAGTCGTGTGACATCACAATTTTCTCGTCAATTCAATAAATCATTAAAATAAAATAAAAAATCCATTAGCTACAATAAATAACAAATAAGTTACATCAAGTCAAAGATGGTAATTGAGATTTTTTTTTAAAATAGAGAAAGCCACATTTTGTGAGTTTAGATGACATTCGCTGTTTTTCCATAAATATAATACTTGTACTTGGAAAAAAATTCGTGGAATTAAACTGGAGGGGGGTTCCAAGCTAGATTTTTTCTCAGCCCACGGGTCTATGTGACTAGGATCTTAAGAAAACAATAAAATATATTGATTTCTTGTTTCAGTAATTCCTTGGTAGCATACATGCTGGACGGGACTTCCATAAAGCAAGCTGTCGAGGCGGGAAAAAACATGGATACCAACTGCATCACCCTGTATCCACGCTGCCAACTTGACAAGCAAACAATCCTCAAGATTATATCAAACATGTTGCCTTCATAAATATTTTTAAAAAGAAAAAATACCTCCCTTTCCTTACAAATATAAACAAATGTTTTTTTTTACCAAAATGTTAGTAAATAGATTTTGTAAATGTATTTAAATATTTAGATATTTTCTTCCAACAGAGGAATATAATTAAGAAAGGTAGGTATATAATTTTAACCTACCCAGAATACAGATTTCACATACTGGCAACATTTTCATTTGAAATTTTAAATAAAGAATGTTTTCTTTCTCATGAAGATTCCATAATTTTAAAAGGATACCTATCAAGATGAAATTTAATAAAAGGCATGTTCATATTGTAATAATTTAATTAAAAAATATATACAATATTTATCATTATTTCATTCAATTTAATTTCTATGTAAAAATGAATATTAAAATCTAAGATTAGATTTGTGTGACACTTCGGTAGCTAAAAAGGCAGCGATTTTTATTTCAGAACCAAACCTGGCACAGGCTCACCAAATATATAAACAAAAAAAACATGGTAGGCTCGCCTGTACTTGGATGCAAAATGAAAATAATAATCAAATAAAGTTTTCAATGCTAAAAAAATTACATTTTAACAAAACAAACAATGACTAAGTAAAATGGAAAAACCTAGAATTACAATGTTTTACAGAAAAAAAAACATTTATAACAACAACAAAAAAACAAATCTAATTTATTTATTGAGTGTCTAATAATAATTTAAGTGGTTAAAATGTTTATTTCCTTCACTAAAATTTACATTTTTATAATTTCAAATGCACAATGAAGTTATCAACAAATACTACAAATTAAAAGAGGATTTAAAAAAAAAAAAAAAAGAGGAAAACCTTACAATCATAAATGGTATGATTTAAGTAATACTTTGAACTATAATTTTTTTCAAAAATTTACTAAACAAGTTTTTTTTCATCTTAATTTAGTGCACTTATCTAGGCCAGCAGATATTGCGTAAATAAACAATTCCTTGAGATTTTTTATTAAAATTTTATTTGTGTTTTTACACAAATGGAAGGAAATGCAAAGATAAAAGTTTTTCATAGATTCATTTAAAATGTCTTTGTGTATGTCCAGATGTGTGCAAGCTATTTTTATAGGAAAAAAGTTTTTTTACATTAAAACGAAATAAGATATCTTTTTGAAAGAATAAATCTAGAGTAAAACCACTTATATAGTGGTTTCAAGGTGTATAGAATCAACGGCCGCAACCTAGGATTTTTTTCAACAATGAAATATATATATATGGATGCACGGGATTTTTTTTTTTATCATTTCCATATATTTATCACATATTCTAAAAAAATCCTTGATTCTATATCTACGACTCCTATTTTACAAGAGCCAATGTGTAAAAATGAAAAATAAATATACTGAGCAATGTATTTAAATGTTTGTATGCAAAAGGACAATATTTGTTTTTATAGTTATCAAATGAATGAAGTTCTTGAGATATATTGTTTTATTAAAAAAAAATGCACACAAATGTACCACAATAAGACAAGGACTTTTGTGGATGTTTTTCCTATAAATTTGAATAAAATAAATAAAAAAATCACTTTATTCCATACAACAAATTTGATTAAAATAAACAGTGTTATGAGTAAGGAAAAACTTGTCTTTTTTAAAAAGAAATGACAATGGTTCGGATGCATCGAAAATCTTACATAAATAAATACAACAATTTAATTTTTATTTATATAATTGACTGGTGAGTATGCTGTACGGCGACCCTCGCAGAGATAATATGGAATGATGTACAAGAAAAGTATGCAGAGAGAAAGAAAATATTAAGACTAAAGTAAATGGCGATTGGTATAAAGTTGTGACGAGCTTTGGTCGGTATTAAACTCGGTGCGGGAATCCTGAGGCCCCCGATAATTGTTTCTTCATCAATATATAAAAATAGCTTACAGATGCTGTGCTGCTTGGTTAACACATCATGCTGAGGAGGGGGTTGGCGTATGCCATCGGTTTCACATTGGGATGCGGCTGTAAAGAAGTAATCAAAACATTAATTATACATTTTCTTATGCATTATTACACACCCTCACTCACCCCTACACACCCTAACACCCTCCGCACACTAGATGACAGGCGACAGCGACTTGTCGGCGCGACTCGGTGTGTGACATGACAAGTGTGTGCGGAGCTTTTAACAAAATATATGAAAACTGTCGGCCGCAGCCTGTCGCCACAACTAGTCATCGAGCTGTCGATGTCGCCTGTCGTCTAGTGTGCGGAGGGTGTAACTCTCCCTTGACACAAGGGGGCGTGTATCCCATACAGGCACATGCGTCTAATAGGTAGGCAATATATGGTGAAAAACCTTTAAATCACCCTATGCACATGAACGTACGCGATACGCAAACTTTGAGTGTACCATTCTGCTACATCCCGTATCGCGTATGCGCCTCAGAAAAAATAATCTATTTGAAAACTGCAAACCGCCTGGCGTCGGCAAGAGTTGCAGGGTGTATGTCCACTTGAGACTTGGTTTCTTTATTGTAGGTTCACATGCGGCATGCGCAAGCGCGAACTTGTACATGTCTGCTTGTGAGAATGCATGTAATGTGAATCCCCAATGTTATATATCTTTGCAACTTAGATTAGATTAGAATTCAGATTGAAAGAAAACTATCATGATCAAATAAGACTGAAGATAGATTAGTACATTGCTCAGTGCTTACCACAGCTTTGTAAGATGTGAACACTGGTTTCATATCCTTCCCGTTCATGTTGATGAATGCACCGTTATTGTCCATGGTATCACTGCAAAGCAAAATAAATCCTTCATATTTACAAATTCATGACGTCCAAAGCCAATCATTTAAATTGTTATTTTGTAATTGTTTTGGCAAATACATTTCAGAATGATGTATTTGTCTTTTATCTAGCACTCTTTTGCTACAGAATTTCTCTTCATGTAAATTATTCCTCCCAAAAGTCTGGTTGATTTTTCAGTTAGTAGAGTGCTTGCATTCCAAGCCGTGAGCTCTGGTTCGAATTCCACTGAGGTGTCAGAAATGATTTCGCGTTTCAGTGTTTATTTCAAACCCACAATTGGCTGGTATGCGGCTGACCACCTATACTGTAAAAGAATGGTTCACTTTGCCAATGTCACATCTGTTTCAGGGAAGGTCGGCATGAGTTACACAAAGGAAGAAAATGCAAAGATAAAATATTTTTGTGGATTCATTTAAAATGTCTTTGTGTATGTCCAGATGTGTGCAAGCTTTTTTTATAAAAAAAAGTTCTTTTTACATTAAAACGAAATAAGGTATCTTTTGAAAAGAATAAATCTAGAATAAAACCACTTATATAGTGGTTTCAAGGTGTATAAAATCAATGACCGCAACCTACGGTTTTTTTCAACAATGCAATATATATATATGGAAGCAAGGGAAATATTTTTTTCATCATTTCCATATATTTATCACATATTTAAAAAAATCCTTGATTCTATACCTACGACTCCTATTTCACAAGAGCCAATGTGTAAAAATGAAAAATAAATATACTGATACAATGTATTTAAATGTTTGTATGCAAAAGGACAATATTTGTTTTTATAGTTATCAAATGAATGAAGTTCTTCAGAAATATTGTTTTATTAAAAATAATTGCACCCAAATTTAGTTAATTTCAAACCCACAATTGGCTGGTATGCGGCTGACCACCTATACTGTAAAAGAATGGTTCACTTTGCCAATGTCACATCTGTTTCAGGGAAGGTCGGCAAGAGTTGCAGGGCTTATGTTCATTTGAGATTGGGTTATTTCTGCTTATGGGAATGCATTTAATATGAATCTCAAATGCATTATATCTTTGCAACTTAGATTATAGATTATAGTTTTGGCAAATACACTTCAGCATGATGCATTTGTCTTTTGCCTTGCACTCTTTTGCTACTGACTTTCTTGTTGTATAAATTATTCCTCCCAGGCGACAATTGCTTGGTTGTGAAATGTATTTGATTGTCTGTGATGCATTGATCTAAATAAAATATATAGATGGAGCATTAGCGTATATATCCGATCCACATCATTGTTGCCCTAAATGATAGTGTATGCCCCATTTGCAATCAGTTGTTTACCAAGCGTCGGCAAGGAAACATCGAGGTACCTACATGTAAATTGAAGACAACTATCATGCGAAGATAGCCTGACAGTTTCATCAAATTTTCAAATTTCCCCATATAATAGAAATAAGTTAATTTAATGAAATAAAACTCATGATAAGCGCGTGATGAATTATTTCAAACAAAAGCATACAGTAAAAAACCACAAAATATAAAAAAAAACTCAGTTCTTCATACTTATACCCATTATTTGACGATAGATTTTTTTTCTTATATTAGACACATTAATAGTATTTTTTAAGGTTTATTTAGATATAAATACAAAAGAAATAAAGATATTAAAATGTAAATAAGCATATAAGACAACTTTCAGAGATGCTCCTTTAAAGTAACGTAGAAAAAAATCTGCTGATATTCATAAAATTATCAAAAAATACTCTATTACATAAAAGTAAGATACAGTCAGTAATGCGTCTTTTTTGTTTAAGTTTTTTTTTAGTTCCTACACAACCTTAAATATAATGCACTGATTTTTTTTTTAAATGTGAATTTATTCGTATTAAGTTATTTTTCCTTACATTTTGGGAAACGTATGTTGTGAGACGTCAGCCTCAACTGTCACCTGTTAGGTTTTCTTCACTTCGGCTTGAGTACCATGGAGTTCTATTAAATGGAGAGGCTATTTATTTGATTTAGTTCTAAACACTGTGTTCCATACCGTCACTGAAATCTAATTTCGCCAGACATTGTCCCTTGTTTTGTCTCGCTCGCACAACATACGTTTTTTGTTGTTGTAATTTTCTATCACGTTATGTGTCTCTACTCCGTCGTTAATTTATGTAAGCAGGTAATATTGCTTAGCAACGAATTGTTGATGTTATTTTCTATGACAACATAATTTAGTGTTGTCAAAGGTTTTGACAATATCTGATACTTTTTAATGCTTCTGTTCCATAAACGTAAATATTTTACTTAATGTTACATAATTACTTGTGAAAATTATTTCAATTACATTTTTTTAATTTTAAGTTTTTTCAATGATGTTAGGAGTAATACCTATAGAAGACAAAGTAAAAAAAATATTATTTTTAATCCAATTTCCTTGAAATATAAAAGGATAAATGAAACAAAAAGTGTAGGGTAGAAATTGAAATTTTGAATTTTGAAATACAGACCACTTCAAATACATACATTTCACAAAAAAAAATGTTCTCACGTGACGGTATCAGATACTATATTTTATCATCATCACATCTCTATCACTAAAAATGGCCGACGGTTTGACAGCGGGGCTATTGCTTTGTGGCTAAAGGCATCGGCAGATAAAATTTAAAATGAATTTACTTAAATATTAATATTCACTGGTAATTACGAGTGAAAAGTTACTCCAGACTTTTTATTACAATTTCTCGTATTGTTTGTGCATTTGGAAAATGTGTGGCTTGGCATTTTGATGATTTTTCTTTCCAGTTAGGAAACACACCTGTTAATAGTTGGAAGGTTACCGATAGACTGAATTTGGATTTTTGTATGATGAGTGGGGTAGCGCATTTCTAATTCACAAAGGATTGCTTTCTCAGCCCATCCAGTCCTTACAAATCCATGTTGAGTACGGCCCCTGATGTTGTCATGGAGATCAGAAAGAGACAGAAACATAACAAAATTTCTAATGTTTCTTTCTCTTTCTTTCTACAATTTTGTGGCACAACCGTTTGTATAGGAAAACACTCACGCGCTCCATCTATGTACGTACCAATAGTTGGGAGCGGAGAAGACGGTGATGCACTTGCCGTCGTGCGCCACCTCGTAGCCCTCGCTCTTCACCTCGTGGCTGCGGATGATGTAGTCCAGGTTGTTCAGCTGCAGGAAGCGCTTGGTGACGTCGGGGCCGAACTGGCAGCCCACCCCGCGCTTGCTGGGGGCGCGGCCCAGTTCCGGCTGGGGGTCTGACCACAGCAGCTCACACATCACTCCTGGAAACATGGCGCCACATTACTTCATTACAGCTGTCTCGCGATAATCTGAGATACTTGGTATCTTCATCTTCCTTTCTTCCCCTCCAAATTATCATCACAACCAGTCATTTCAGGTTATGCTCTTTGCCATGAACATTGTGTCCAAAGAACTGAAGAATACGTTGTGCATCAGTCAATTCTGTTATGATATTAGTTGGGGTTCTCTTTTAATTATAAACTGCAATTATTTATTTTAACATAATTTATTTTACATGGTTTGATTTACAATTTACAATGTACTTATTTCAAGCTCTTGACTTCACGGCTCAATGTTTTAATCGACTCTCGCTCATACCAGACTGCCATTCCATGTACCTAACTACTACCATCACACTAGAGCCAGATAGAGACAGTAGCTGGGCCAGTTGCCTGGGACAAGCTGCCTGTCGACCTTCGCTCTGACCAGCCCACCATCACCTTCAGAAGAGGACTTAAGAAAATGCTGTTTTTGAAGAGCCACGGCGCCCTTGAAATGGTCTGTGATCATTAAACGACATGACCGGAAATAAATTATCCATCATCATCATCATCATACCTTCGGGAGGTGGTTGCCGATTCCTGTCGATCTCCGCAATGTCCTTCAGCGTGACATCATCAGTGGAGAACAGTCCCCCGTGCATAACCAGCACCTTGTTGTTGAGGCAGTGAGCCAGGGGCAGCCAGTTGTACACCTCGGTAAACAGATCCGCCATCTGATCAGAGTACTTGGCCTTCACCTCACCCTCAAAGCCGTATATTTTGTTCATAGTTGAAGATTCGTGATTGCCTGAAACACAAGAAGGCAAATGGTAAATATATGTTTTGGATACAGAATGAAATCATTTTAACTGAGTGTTGAGATGGATTCTTTTGTGATAAGACGTTAATTGTTTTAAATCACATTGAGCTTGAATGACTTCTGTCCTAGCGATTGACGATTAGGGGCTGTCCATATATTACGTCATTCGCATTAAGGGGGGGGGAGTCTGGTCTGCGGATGATGGCAAATGATGTACGAGTACCAAAGGTGACGTCTTTCTTGCAAATACCAATTTCTACAAAATATACAAAATATTATGTAAGTAATATAACATTATTAATTATTAAGCTCATCCATTATTACAGCAAGAAGGGGAGGGGGGATCTAGATTATGACTATAGGATGATTGTAAGGGGGGGGGGGGGGTCGAAAATCAGCCAAAATCGATGACGTAATTTATGGACGGCCCCTTACATGTTATAAGAATATTTGAAGTATTAGTTATTGAAAGTATATGATAAATTCAATATGCATAAATATTACTTAGTCTTCATGATCATAGCGTAATTATTGGTGTACCAATTCAAAGACTGGCTTTAGATCTCTTGAGGAGCTAGCATTATCATGAAATCTTACCAATCTACTTTTACAACTTCATTTTGACTGCTCCAAGGAAAACAGCACTAAAGGCTTGTTCGCACAAGGCCACTATTTTAGTCGAGTACCGAGTAATTTAGTGGTGGACGGGGCCACAGAGTATGTAAGTTTATAGAGAGCGGTCTTAAAACAAACAAAATGGAACCAAGTAGTATTAAGTATTGGCTAGACACGTAGGGTAGTTACTGGCGCTATCCATCGTTTCATATAAAAATAATACTACTTGGTTACATTTTTTTGTTCTAAGACCGCTCTCTATAAACCTACATACTCTGTGGCCCCGCCCACCACTAAATTACTCGGTACTCGACTAAAATAGTGGCCTTGTGCGAACAAGCCTTAAGTCAAAAAAGATAGTTTTGCAGGAAAGCCAATTAGGAAGGAAGTATCTCCGAGGCAGCTCGGCAGAGGCCACCCCCAGCGGAATGGCGACAGAGTTACAATACAAAAATTACAATTACAAACTATCAAAACTTGTACTTCTTTCCAACTTCACCACTAAACTTGATATCTGTGGCAACATATAATTGGCTATATTATTATTATAATTGTTATCTTTCCTTGACTTATAGGTTGGTATGAAGCTGACCACCCATACTATAAAAAGTGGTTCACTTTGCCAATGTCACCCCTGTTTCAGGGAAGGTCGGCAAGAGTTGCATTGCTTATGTTCATTTGAGATTGGGTTTTTTATATTGTAGGTCCACATGCGGCATGTGTGAGCGCGAAATTATGCGTGTCTGCTTGTGAGATGGAATATAATATGAATCTCAAATGATATCTTTGCAACTTAGGGGCCGTCCATAAATTACGTCATCGATTTTGGCCGATTTTCGACCCCCCCCCCCCTACAATCATCCTATAGTCATTATCTAATGACCCACCCTCCCCCTCTTCGTTCTACAAGAACGAAGTCACTTTTGGTACTCCTACATCATTTGCCATCATCCGCAGACCAGACTCCCCCCCCTTTAATGCGAATGACGTAATATATGGACAGCCCCTTAGATTTAGATTTAGATCTTTATATTCTTCTGTAACGCTGTTTGTTGTCCTATTAAAAAAAATATATATATTATACATACAAGATAGAACATACCTCGCGACATGAAGAAGTGGTCGGGGTAGAGTAATTTAAAGCTAAACAATGTGAAGATGCACTCCACGCTGAAGGAGCCCCGGTCCACGAAGTCTCCGTTGAACAGGTACGGGTTGGTCATGGAGGGCAGGCCGTTGAGCGCGAATATGTTCAGGAGGTCGTAGAACTGGCCGTGGATGTCCCCGCAGACTGTGAACGAGTCCTTCTCCCCGACGGATATGTGGACCAGGGAGGACTGCTGCTGCATGTACGCCTTAATGTCTACTAGGATCTGAAAATAACAACAATACTATGTCATAAACAGCTGTATGTCATTGGGAAGGTCGAGGGTATAAGGCGTTGGCACTCAAATTTGCAATATTTGACACTACCACGGGTTCGAATCCCACCTGCGCTGTGTCCTATCAATAATAACTATGACCATATATATCTTGTATGTATAATATATATTCCTTGACTTATAGGTTGGTATGAGGCTGACCACCCATACTGTAAAAAATGGTTCACTTTGCCAATGTTACCCCTGTTTCAGGGAAGGTCGGCAAAAGTTGTGGGGCTTATGTTCATTTGAGGTTTGGATTCTATTTGTAAGTACACATTCAGCATTTGTAAGCGCGAACTACACTTGTTGGTTTGTGGGCATACATCTGAAGGGCTATTCGGGATCTCAAAGGCGAGGCCGAAGGCGACTGATACCGATTCGTTGCCGAATGAAAGGTGAATTGTGATTCTCGTTTGAAAATTTGGCTGAAGGCTATTTCTTATACAGGTGAGGAATCTGCCGGAACTGTCAAAATATAGCGCGGCCGATTTACCCCGCCGTAAAGCGAAGGACAGAAATTGTCAGTAGATTATTACAAATATATGACTTATTTTCTTCAATGACCTAAATAAATGTATTCGCAAACTCATTCCTTATGTTTATTTGTGACCCACGTGACATTATTATAGGAAATTATGACGTAGAATAGGAATTACGATCTTACGAAAATTGGCATTCTGAACGGCATAATATGCGCGTCGCTAAGTACGTCATGCAGATAATTATTATGCTTTTGACAACAATAAATTTGCACAAAGAAATTGAGTTATTTTTTCACAGTTTCATCTTCATTTGTGACAAATTGTAAACATAATTATTTACAAGTGATTTTCAATCATTATAACGCTCAATTTACAAAGATTTAAGCATAGATTTAATTGTCAAATGTCAGTTGACAGCAGACGTGAAGTTAGCCTGATTTGCCAGCTTGCTATGCGAGAGCTGTGAACTATGAGAATTGCCCCCAAAGTCCAAGGAAAAATAATTTCACATAAAATGTTATTTATAATCATTTCCTAATTTTAACATATCTGAAATTAACAAATCACCTTAAATTTTTTAATTAAAATAAATTGGGCTAGTTTTAACGAGTTGAAGGAGTAAAAGTACAATATAAACAATAGTTTTCACCAAACATTGTATTGTTGAGAACTGAGTTTTTTATTACATTGTAATGTAGTTTTATGTATTTTCATTCCGTTGTTTCGTACTTATTTGCACTTATTATTGTTTTACTACTTTTTGATGAAGTTTTAGTATTTTTTTTAAATATATGGGGAAATTTACCCTTTGGGCTGGCACCTGTCGGACGATTATCACATCGATCATCCGTCAGTCTGGCCAATCGAGAAATAACATACAAAACCCATTGCTGTCCCTTGTAAGGATAGTCGGAAGGTCGGTGGGAACGAGAATCGCAAAACGGCAAAGGAACTCTTTCGCAAGGGCTATTAATCTCCACCGGCAACTAATATCTTTAGTGCAACCGAACATCGAGAATTGCACTTCTGAGAGCTTTAAATGAATATATCCTTGCAACTTAGATTATAGATTATATTATAGACCATGGTTCAACAGATTTTTTGTACCCAACAGGTTTCTCTTATTACAGTGCACCAGTGGCGAAGGGTGCCATACAAGCCGGTTCCCATCGGCTTCCCTTTTAAAATGATGTAACAAAGTAGTTAAAAAATATAGGCACAAAGTAAAAAAATACATTTAAAACCAAAGAAACATTACGTATTTTTTCCCCATTGAAACCATGCAGTCTACTTTATTATCATTTTTGCCTCATTTTAAACGGGAAACCGATGGGAATCGGCTTGTATGGCACCCTTCGCCACTGCAGTGCACCCTCACACAGTCATCAAAAAGCTGGGAGGAGCTCTTTGACGAGATCTTCAAAATAAATTAAATATCCCCTTGTTTCTTGACTTATAGGTTGGTATGAGGCTGACCACCCATGCTGTAAAAATGGTTCACTTTGCCAATGTCACCCCTGTCTCAGGGAAGGACGGCAAGAGTTGCAGGGTGTATGTCCACTTGAAATTTGGTTTTTATGTTGTAAGTTCACAAGCGGCATGTGCAAGCAAGCACGAACTTGTATGTGTCTGGTTGTGAAAATGCATGTAATGTGAATCTCCAATGTAACATATCTTTGCAACTTAGATTAGATTAGATGAAATACACTTTTTGCAAGTATATAATGCTTTGCCCTGAGTATAGAACATGAAATTGTAAAAGATAAATAAAAAAAAAAGTATGACAACTAAATCACTGTTACTATCCAAATAAGATAATGAGTAAAATTTTAAAAGACATTGCCGTGACGTCAGTGTGTGATGACTTGTGAGGTTGCCGCGGTTGTTGACCGAAGGACCAAGAAAGTAGTTGTGTTCTTTCGGCACAACCCAAAGTCTCCCGAAGCTGCACACTGCCTGAGTTCCGGCGAAAGGCTTGATCGAGATGTGACTGAGAGCAGACGTGCACCACAGAGCTGTGAGGTTCAGCGCGGTAAGCCAAGTTCGCAGGACAATAAACGTGGCACGCGCCTGGTGAACCGGAGCCTGGTGCAGAGGATCTTCCACCCTGAGTTCCACCTGTAGAGGCGTTAGCTTCGTGGACTGCAGCTTTCGGGGACACAACAGTTATTTGTGGAAGTGCTTGTTAGTGCCAAAGTGCAGGTCTGGCCTTTACTTGTATCCCATTTCCCTTTCCCATATTAGTTTAATAAACCCTCTTTCGTTCATATCAAACCATGTTTTAATTAATTGCCTTTCCCAAAATAAAATAAGCAATACCGCTAGAAAAGAATTCCCACTCCTGACCATAACAACTCTCTAGGAGTGCTATGGTGCCTATCCAAAAGGGATAAACGAAGACTAGAAGCTTTCGAGATGTGGTCGTATAGAAGGCTTCTAGGAATTTCCTGGAGAGACCACACCACAAATGAGGAGGTTCTCCAGAGAATCGAAGGAGGAAGGACTTTGTCCGAAAGGCGTGCAAGATGGATCGGCCATGTAATGCAACAAGAAGGTCTCTTGCATGCCATAATGGAGGGGATGACCGAGGGGACCAACTCTAGGGGATGCCCACGCCATGAGTACCTGGAGGACCTGCTGGTGGACGTGCGCTGCTCAACATATGCAGACCTAAAAAGAGCCGCACAAGACAGGGAGGAATGGAGAACAAGAATAAAAGATTTTGCCGCAAACCAATCCTAGGATTGAAACAGAAGAAGAAGAGGAGTGCTGTACATTCCATATTTTGTATACTCGGGGTAATGGTCAGATACAAGTTTGGGAAATTTGGGTTGATATCTCGATTCAGATCCTCTCTGGCATTATAAGTGTGATAAGATAAGATGCGACAGGCGCTAAGTGGCTTCAAGGGTTGAACGAGCAAAAACCCTGAATAATCCACAGCACTGCCTTTTTGGACAAAGTGGCTCATCATCAAAGCGCTCGAAGTCGCGTCGCAGTTTCCTTAGCTTTGTGCACCCTTTGAATACGGAGCTGGCGGGGGAGAGATTGCACTTGTGGAATCTGGAGCGAACTGTAAATTTTGTGCAGCCAAGCGAGAACCTCCCACCTGGACGGGATCTTGAGTGGCCTGTGTGGAGGGCACTCAACAGGTTGAGAACGGGTGTTGGCAGCTGTAACATGAGGGCCTGGGGAATCCTTCATCAAGATGACACCACGCTCTGTGAATGCGGAGCCCAACAGTCCATGGATCATTTTGGGATCTACCCGGCCTGCCCAACAAGCTACTCACTGGCCGATCTAATGGAGAGTAATGGTGGAGCAGTGGATGTTGCCCGACACTGGGCAAGAGTAGTGTAGCGTCTGACACGACGAAGAAGAAGAAGTGTGATAAATGTATTTGTTATGAAATGTAGTACATGTATATCACATACCTTATAGGCATATTTCCTATGTAGTTTTTTTTGACTTTTGTAAGTCTCCATTAGTTCAGTCACAAATTTTACAGTCACCTTGTCGTCCTCTAATTTTGGTCCGTCGTATTCATCTTCAATGGCTGCAAAATGAAACAAAATATCATAGAGTTTAAATGGACTGGAAAGTAAGTAAATATAAAGGATTTATATTTCTAACTCGAAGTCATAAATGAAAGGGCGTGGGTTTGAATTCCGGCGGAGCGCACAAAAAAACACCATGTATATTTTCAAATATGCTCTTCACTGGTTTGAAAATTCATATGCCTTTACCAAAGACCAGTCACCTAAGGTCCACCCAGCCAGCAATTGGGTCTTGTATCAGAATTGGCGCTTTCTATAGCGATGACCAAGCTCACAGAGGGCTCTTGATTCACACGAAAACAGCGCTCACCAAATAAATCATACTAATATTTTTTTTCACACAAGTAAAAAATGCTACTTACTCATAGAGTCAAGGTCTAGGGAGTCTGATATACATTTTTCTGGTTTGTCTACTGCGATGGCCCTCTCGAATGCTTGCTTCTTGACAATCTTATTGCATTCTGTAAATTTCATTTTAGCACTGGCGTCATTTGGTCTGAGCTTGGTAACCTGAAAGCATTTAATTCGTTTGTTATTTTTATTTCCATGCTATCAAGAGCAATGCCAATTTATTTATATCTTATTAACAGATGAAATAAAAGACAAAGAGAGAAATAAGAAGTATAACATTCTTGTGAATGTAAATACTACACAGCAAATCAAATTGAGCCAGCCATTTTGAAAATAATTTCAAATTTGGAATAAAATTATTCAATGTTGCCATGGTAATAATTTAAATTTGCAATAGTGTGGCAGGTAAACAAAATAATTAACATTTCAAATGGGATAAGAAAATTACATTAGGTATGTACCTACTTGGTTGTGCTAGAGACAGGAGAGGCATAATGAGGACAAAAGTTTCAAATTAAAAATGTTCTGGGTCCATTGCCATATTATAATAATTATTATGTAAGTAGATTCAAGACACAAAAGCACAGGTAGGTACTGCATTTAGCAAAACCATCACTGTATATTTCCTGTTGTGAAAAAAACACGTGTGTATCGGGAATCCATTTTTTATTTACCATCGGTGACAACTTGTGATGTCACATTAATATTCTGAATGTGCGGACCTGATTAGGCTGTGTTGTCAGAATTCAAAATGAAAATGGTTAGGTTTCCTTTTACTTACATATTCAAAATCCTTCAAGGCTAGTTTAAATTTTCCTAACGACATGTAAGCGGCAGCTCTTCTGTAGTAACCTTTGAGGTAGGTTTTGTTGCATTCTATGGCTTTGGACGCGTCTGTGAGAGCGTACCCGAAGCACTCCGTGCGCAGGTAAGCGATACTCCTATTCGCAAAGTAAACAGCGTTGTGGGGATTCGCTTCTATACTCTTGGAATACAAATCTATAGCTTCATCGTAGTGCTGATCTGAAAAGTGAGGTTAGAATACCCAATGATAAATTTTCAAGTATTTACACACATTTCAACACCAAACTAACCTCAATATGATACAACACCACGATATTAGCAAGTAAATAAAATTGAATGAAGGTTTAATTGGATTAAAACACGTATTACTTGGTATTGAATGATTCATGACACTTACTTTTGAATAACTCGTTCGCGTCGTTTTTAAGTTTTTCCGCTAAGTCAATATCTTCCTGGGAAATGGTATTTTCATTTTCTGTGTTAGTAGACATTTTTTGTTCAGTAAAAAATATATCTTTGTAGATAATTCACAACCTTTTTTATCGCTCTCAGACTAGCCCGCTCGCCATATAAATTTGTAGTAATACCATTGCGAAATATTTTTCCCGATTTGTCTTAGTTCCTTTTTGGTAGGTATATACAGTTATTTAAAACAATTTACAGATGTAGGTAAGTGAGGTAAGTAAAAAGATCATCTTATATGTGGTACAAATTTGAAAAAAAAATACACACGCACATAAAATAAGCATCGAAATATAAAAGAGTGCAGTACACTATACTACGTATACAAAAAAAAATCAATCACGTGAGGGAAGTTTACAAAAATAGTGGATACTATTTACATGAAAAAATCTCATTGCGCCGCTGTGGCATTTCCTTGGATTAAGATGTTTATTATTTAAGCAATATTTCCTATTTATAAATTTACTTTTATCGGCCGTTTTTAATTTACAAGTCCGGACTGTACTTTAATAAATATGCCCGACTAGTAACAATCAAGCATGTAAGAAATGAGTGCCAGCTGAGTTGGGAGCTGAGAAACACTCACTTCAGCTGAAGTGGTTGGCGTAATCCCCGGCCTCCTTACCTATAAAAATATATTATAGGACTCGCTAAATGTGACTTCTTCGGGGAGAATGTGGCAAGAAGTTACTATATATGTGTAGCTTAGAAACGTTCGTATCACTGAGATGATTTGCACTTTGAGTTTGGTGACAAGGAAAACAAATCTGGTACCTACTTTTGTCAAGCAACTGACTTTGGTTCTTTAGTGGGACGATATCTTTTTGACTAGCTTGAAATAAGTAAGCGAGTCCTCTGTCGTGTAGGAATGACAAATTAAAACTCTCCCACCATTACCACCATCCCACGTTAAGACACGCCGTCAACCAATCACAGTGAGAGAAAGTCGCTGAGCAAGAGAAAGTACTTAAATAGAATCTCGATCGCGTTGTCAGCAGTTAATGACGGTATTTCAAGAAAGTGCGTGGTGTTTTCGAGCTCGATTTCGTAAATTTAAAGTTCGCGGGTAAATGCTTTTTTTTTCAACACGTTTTTTGAAATGTTGAAAAGTGATATAAAATTAAAAAGTGTAAACAATAAATCAAATTAAAAAAAAGACTGAAATAAACATATTACCCCTCGCTTTATTATTTATTAAAATAATTTTACTAAATGTAATCAGAACAAAATTTGAATGAGTCGTACGTCAACAAAGGCGGAAATTTAGTTTTTTTTGTTGAAAATCAAATAAACTGTACAGAAATAAACGAACCATTTTCTTATTTTTTTTTAAAAACAATTAGGCTACACATTAAGTGGAACTTCTTGCTGCGAGTGAACCTATTTATTTTTACAGGTAAGGCAGGTTGCCTTATATCAACTATTTCAGTTGAAGTGGGGGTTTCCCAGCTCCCGAGGGGGCTGGTACTTATTTCTTGTGTATTCTGAGACCGAAACAGGAAATCATTTCTGACACCCTTGGTGGGGCTTGAACCCGAGCTCTCATGCGTGGAGTGCAAGCAGTCTACCAACTAAGCATCGACCAGACTTCATTTTGAAAAAAGTAGATTTCCACCATTGATTCATTAAGTATTCAAATATACCACGTTTGTGTTTTTAAAATAAGTGTTGCATTAAAAAACACAGTGTGCAGTTCACCGTTTTCTTCTTTTTCTTCTTAACTCAACAGCACCATCATGAAAAAGCGTGTAAAAAATGCGATAATAATATTTTTTCTATTAAAATAACATGTAGGGCTATAAAATATTTTATATCCTAAATCAAAGTGATGGGAATTAAGTGTAATTAAAAATATTTTCAATAGATTATTTGAAATAAAATAAAGTGCCATGTGAAAGCCAAGATAGGAGCAGCAACCGGGAGCGTGCGCTAACACATGTAAATAACTATTTATTAATACTTGTGTAAAGCATTTAGTGTGTTCCAGGGGCGGTTTCAGAGTAATGTAAGTCATTTTAAATTTATGAAATGTTTTTATGACATTAAATTTATTGTGTTTTATTATGTGTTGACATTTTTGTTTTTTAATTTTTTAAATGATGAAGGTTTTGTTAAGGAATCCTGTGCGGAAGGCTCCACACTTCTTGAAAGGCTTGGGGGTCTATGTCACCCTGAAAGGTGTTGCTTGAGTTGTTGCTTCTGTCGTGGGGCGTTCAAGGAACTGGTGATTGATGTTGGTTGGTTTTGAATAAAACCGGATTAAATTGAGGAGGGAACATAGACATTGGTAGATCATTCCATAAACGGGCAGTTTGACAAAGGAATGAGTCATGAAAAGCCAAGTTCTCATAGTTTTGAAGTGTGTCTGTGTTTTATAAAAAATGGTAAAGAAGGCTTTATACAGGCAGGCCCGAAAGGCGGCTCGAGCTGTGCGACCGAACAGGGCCCCTGCGTCCTAGGCTCCCCCTAGACGTTTTAGAAAAATATACTCAAATATTTTTTTGAGATGAATTTTGTTCGAGGGCATAGGTTTTTAAAACATTCACGACCACGCCCTCATAGACTTTTTTGGAAATTAGTAGTTAGAGATGTTAACTTTTAATTATTTTTGGGGTCCGAATCAAAAGCAGCCTTTGAGACTAAAGACACCCATGGCGACTTACCTAATCTTAAATCCTTATTTAATCCGGGCTAGACCGGTCCGTAGTTCAGCGGTAACACTTCAGACTCTGAATGGAAGGTTGTGGGTTCGAATCCCGGCGGGGCACAAAAAATATACCATTTATATTTTCAAATTTGCTCTTCGCAGGGTTGAAAAAATCATAAACCTTTTGTTAATTTATTTTTTTAAATAACATAACAAAACGTGAAAATATGGCAATGGAGTTCGTACAGAACGTCATTTTTTTTCTCGGTTCGATGACGGGTTTTACTACACTATAGTCTTTAATCTAAGTTGCAAATATATAATAACTAATTTTTACAGTATGGGTGGTCAGCCTCATACCAACCAATAAGTCAAGGAATACTGTAATGTACTAAAACACAGTATTATTGTATGTTTCCAAGGGCGTGGTGGTATTTTTTTTGTAAGGGCCATTAAACTAGTTGTAAACTACAATATTTGTAAGCTATTTCATTAGTAAACGGGCTGGGACATATGTATGTCACAACTTTTCCCGCCTCTTTTGTGCGTTTTAATTAACTTTACTGCCATCTTCTCATTGTAGGATTCCAATATCAGCTTATCGTTACTTCTTCTTTACATGATTTTGGAAATTCTAAAAAAATTCCAAATTATGCTGGCCTCTCAATTTGATGGGGAAATCATTATTTTTATGTTATTAAAAAAAAAAACATTTCGAATTTTATTTATTTTTAACTGTAAAAACCAAAACCTGTCAGTCATGTTGGTTTTATTACTCATTCTTAGAAATTTGTAAATCAAACATCACCATCTTGTTTACTCATCGATAGAAAAATAATATATTTTGGTACTCACCTGTAAAATCAATAACTCTTATGTTATCATTGCCATTGTCACAAAACATACAACGCGACCGTGTAAGTTGGTAGATAGCTAGATAAATAAATGTATACCTACCTAATTAAGATTGAAATCGAGGTTTAATTATATTTTTTAGTACGCATGAAGTACCCTGCGTTGAAATCTGAAAAAATGTTACAGTGAATGTGGGAAATTTAGAAAAGCACTAAAATATTAGGTTGTAACTAAGTTAGTAACTTGGTAACAGGCTAGATAGAACAATTACGAGTAGGTACTTGTATGTGTGTAAATCAGAGAAAATATAATAGTTCAGTACCCTTAGTACGAGTTGCAAAACTTGATACGTAAAGTTTACGGAAAGTATTAAAAAGTGATTTCCCCTAAAATCTGCCGTTTTTGTTTCTTATACTGTATGGTCTTAGCAAAAAAGTTACGGTGATGAAGAAAATCAAGTTCAAACAAACAAAAACGGCAGATTTTGGGGAAAACCACTCTCTTTACTTAATTTTTGCAACTCTCAATAGGTACCCTTAGTACGAGTTGCAAAACTTGAGTAGTGTCAAGTGTACGGCAATTATTAAAGAGTGATTTCTTCCAAAATCTGCCGTTTTTGTTTGTTTGAACTTGATTTTCTTCATCACTGTAACTCTTTTGCTAAGACCATAAGGCTGTAAATGGTACAGCTCCTTCATATTTGGCTGACATGTTTACACCCGTTGAGAGGGATTTGAGGCGCCAAACGCTCAGATCTGCAGGGGATGGCGTGGTGGACTTGGTTCAGCCACACCGTCAGACACGCACTAATTTTGGGGACCGTGCTTTCCGGTTTGCGGGACCAATGGAGTGGAACAGACTGCCACCTAATGTGAGGAAGGCAAAGACTGTTGGTGTCTTTAAAGGAGCACTAAAGACACATCTTTACAAGAAATCTTATCCGTGATTTGAGAGGGCCCTTGAGGTGTGACACACACAAAAACGGCGCTCTTTAATTATGTGTACATTAAAATAAATTATCCTTATATATATATATATAAAGTGTAAGAAACACAAACGGCAGATTTTGGGAGAAATCACTCTTTAATATTTTCCGTAAACTTTACTTTTCTCAAGTTATGCAACTCGTACTAAGGATACAGTATTGCTTTAAGTAACTGTAACCTTGACAAGATTTAAAATAAAATACAAAATCAGGATTGTTTACAAATTCGGAAGTAAACGTCATGACGAACCGTTATTAGAGAACTTACTTTATTCCCTCCCGTTGGTAGTGATCAAGGGTCGACAAAGGTGTCAGAAGCTGAAGAGCTGGCGATTCGTGTCCAAAAATAAGGTGTAGGTACTAAGATTTTTTTTATCTATGGAGTTTTTTTGTAAGCGCTAGCAATCTCCGACTTGTATGGATATCCAAAGTGAAAATAATTTAGCAGATTAGCGCTTCCTGTGTCTCATAATGACGTTGGTTGCGACACTAATGAAACGTAGAGAATAAAGTGAGTTCCCTAATAATAACGGTTCGTTGATTATTCTGTTAGTAAATTAAGCATACTCAAAAACAGCCATTTTTTTAAATTTTGGGACTTAATTTTTTTTTTCTTTTTGACTCTCATTATAAGAATAAATTGAAATACAAATAAAATTCTTACCATCTTATTCATTATAAGGTTTTCGTTTGTAGTAAATTTGTTTTAAAGGCAGTCTTTCCATACAAAAAAATAGTTTACGGCTTAATGTTTTATTAAATTGCTTGGTTTTAAAAATCCAATGATTAAGGCCGTCTTTTTTAATTCAAATTTCAATAAAAATGTGATTGAGAAAAATAATTAAGTAATGCTTGTAGTTTTTTTTTCATTCATATTGTGAAAAAGTCTAATCTATCACCTGAGTCCTAAAAACAATGCCAATGGCCAAATAATGTGATATTTTATCAATTTGACTGTAACTTATTTATTTAGGTTCCGGAAAATGCTTATTCTCAAATCAATGTATTTCAGTTATCATGTAAAAGATAATTTCCCAATAATAATACTTTTTATTTATTTATATAACCAGTTACATAAGGAAGTAGGTTTATCTTTTCGCATCTCGAACACAAAGACAAACAACTATATAATTTTTAAGTATAAATAGCCGCTAGTTTTGGCGGATTCGTTCAGTAATCCTAAGATTTCCGTTGAACAAAGTGTGGTAGGCTACAAATAATATTCCGCAATGCAGTTTTTGATTGTTTTGGTTGCCTGCCTGGCTGCCGCGCATGCGCAGATCGTGTTCCCGGGAAAATGTGACGCGAATGTCAAAGTTCAAAATAACTTTGACGTTGCAAGAGTAAGTTGAACATCGCATTTAATGATTAAAAATGCCCCATTTGGCATCCCTTGACTTATAGGCTGGTATGAGGCTGACCACCCATATTGTAAAAATGGTTTACCTTGCGAATCTCAACCCGGTTTCAGGGAAGCTTGGCAAGACCTGCAGGGCTTATGGTCATTTGAGATTGGGTTTTTATATTGTAAGAACTCAATCGGGGCTATTCTTAGACATTTTAATCGTCGGTTGAGCCCACGCTTTGACAAACTAATGGTGCCTGCGCTGGAAGTTTCATCAGCACGGTCATTCTTACCTACCGAATTTTGTAATATTTGTATGAAAACAAATCAACTGTTTACTTGCGGCCATCTTGGATTGACAGGTCTTCATACAAATGCATCATTAGTTTGTCAAAGCGTGGTTCATACAAATGCGGTCTTCATACAAATGCATCATTAGTTTGTCAAAGCGTGGTCATTTGGTCATGGTCATGGTCATTTGAGATTGGGTTTTTATATTGTAAGAACTCAATCGGGGCTATTCTTAGACATTTTAATCGTCGGTTGAGCCCACGCTTTGACAAACTAATGGTGCCTGCGCTGGAAGTTTCATCAGCACGGTCATTCTTACCTACCGAATTTTGTAATATTTGTATGAAAACAAATCAACTGTTTACTTGCGGCCATCTTGGATTGACAGGTCTTCATACAAATGCATCATTAGTTTGTCAAAGCGTGGTTCATACAAAGCGGTCTTCATACAAATGCATCATTAGTTTGTCAAAGCGTGCTCAACCGACGTCTAAAATGTCTAAGAATAGCCCTGAATGATTGTAAGTCCATATGCGGGCTGTGTAAGCGCGAACTTATACCGGTCTGCTTGTGAGAATGCATTTAATATGAATCTCAAATGATATATATCTTTGCAACTTAGATTTACATTAAGATAAGTTTAACATATTATCTCTACCTACGAGTCCCTAAACTATTTTTTTTATTATTCAAATCTGATTTCTATGAAACTTTGTGTCGTCTCATGGATCCTAAGATGTGGACGCCGCTTAGTTTTTTTATTTTTAAGAGGTTTTCCAGATGAAGACGAAAGATGATTATCGTGTGTTTTCTTTGTGACCGGTTCGTAGTCTGGTGGTAAAGTTTTGGACTCGTGAATAGAAGGTCGTGGGCTCGAATCCCGGGGAGCTCAAAAAATATAAGTAGTTACCATTTATATTTTCAAATATCGCACGTTTAATAATAAAGAGCAATAACTCAAAAAACATGAATGTTGGGAAAACGCGTTTGAAGTTCAGACACCCAATACAACTTGTATGGGATGAAAAAGGCGGCCGATGTTTTATCTCGGTCATATTCGTCCAAATTGAACGGCTGTCGCATTCTACGCATTCTTCTCGCATTGTTCTTGCGTTTTATTACAAAATCTCGATTTTCCCAATTTTCGAGTTATTTCTCTTTATTATTAAACGTGCGATATGCTCTTCGCTGGCAATTAATTTACCTTCACCAAAGACCGATGGCCATGGCGCCCTTGAGATGGTCCAGGGCTGGAAGCCTCATCACCACGGTAATTCTTACCTACCGAATACCGACAATATTAATTGTATGAAGACTAATCAGCTGTTCACTTGCGGCCATCTTGGATTGACAGGTCCTTATAAAAATATTACCGATATTCGGTAGGTAATAATTATCATGGTGATGAAACTTCCAGCCCTGGACCATTAATGCCGACACAGGAAATAAATCATCATCACCAAAGGTCTATCCAGCCTTACAGCAACTTGGTCTTGCTTGAGAATTGGCGTTTCCTTAGTTCTCAGAGGGGAATGATTCACACAAAAACAGCGCTCAACAAATACATTTTTTTTTTTTTTTTTAGTACACTGGTCTGTGGTACGAGATCCACCGCTACGAGCAGTTCGACCAGATCGGCGGCGACTGCGTGACGGCCAACTACACCCTGCAAGATGGCGTGGTCCAGGTCAACAACCGCATGGTGCTGGCCGGCAACGTGCTGGGCATCCGCGGCACGGCCGTGGTGGCTCCCAACGCCAACGGCACAGGGAAACTCCTCGTCACCTTCCCGTCAGTCAGTGAGTATACCGCGTTCACTTCTTTTGTGCTTGTCGATTGTCCATTATTTGGATTGACCATTATTTGGATTGTCCAGTATTTTGATTGACCATTATTTGGATTGTCCATTATTTGGATTGTCCAGTATTTTGATTGACCATTATTTGGATTGCCCATTATTTGGATTGCCCACTTTTTTGATAGTCCATTATTTGGATTGCCCACTATTTGGATGCCCATTATTTTATTTATTGAACATTTTTCGTTAGAGCCATTTTGTGAAAAATCACATCAAAGACATTTTACATTATTATTTGTTTTTTTGTTTACATAAAACTATTTGATATGTATTGCCCATTATTTGGATTGACCATTATTTGGATTGTCCCTTATTTGGATTATCCATTAATTGGATTGCCTATCATTTGATAGTCGTTTATGGATACATCAAATAGGTGAGATTACAAAAGAGTGAAACCGGCTGTGTGAGAATAACAGAAGAATATGTATGATGAAAGTAATGAATGTTGAAGAGATGAAAGAGATATGCAAGGACAGAAAAAAAATTGGAGACGCATCTCCGGAGGTACCGGCCACCTCTAGTGGAACGGAAATAGTATACACACACAGGTGGACACAATCTCGACAAGAAGAAATTCTAAATTCAAATTTGTGCAAAATCCGTTTAACAGCACTGAGGTCGGAAGATTTTTGAATTTAGAACTTTTTTCTTGTCGAGCAAACGTCAGTCTCGTGTGGGACCGCAGTCCATAAATACAAATACAACAAAACATTTGTATGCATTTTCCACAGCAACTCGGCCGGGTGACGACACAATTTTGTCCATGCCAATTCACGTGCGGATCTCATTGGCTGAACATTGTATTTTGGACTTTGGATTGTGGGCAGATTTTGCTAAAAAAAACAATTTTGTCGGTTACTATGCTAAGCAAACTCGCTAAATTTTGAACAAATAATGACTCTGAAATAAAATAAAACTTGTTCTTGTATTTTTTTACGCACGATGTTTATCGAATTTGACATCTCAAATATTTATTTATTAAATTTTTTATTTTCCAAGAAATACGAGTGCATTTAAAAATTTTTTTTGTAAGACATAACAAGTCATGAAGATGAGCAATATTCTGGTAACTGCGACACAATAAAAAAAAATCCTTCGGCCAAGTGACGTCACCGATAGTACAGAAAAAATGGATCCCCTCTAATCAGGGAAATTTTAATTTTCACAGCACTGTGACTCCTTGATCACGTGACATGTCGCACGCTTAATGATAAAGAGCAATAACTCGAAAAATAAGAATGTTGGGAAATCAAGTTTGAAGTTCAGACAACCAGTACAACTTGTATGGGATGAAAAAGGCGACCTATGCTTTATCTCGGTCATATTCGTCCAAATTGAACGGCTGTCGCATTCTACCTATTCTTCTCGCATTGTTCTTGTGTTTTATTACAAAATCTCGATTTTCCCAATTTTTGAGTTATTTCTCTTTATGATTAAACGTGCGATGTGTTCCTTGACTTATAGGTTGGTACGAGGCTGACCCCCCATCCTGTAAAAACTTGGTTCACTTTTGCCAATGCCACCTCGGTTTCACGGAAAGACGGCATGAGTTGCTAAGTTTATGTTCATGTGAGGTTTGGTTTATTTTGTATGTACACATCGCACGCTTAATAATAAAGAGCAATAACTCAAAAATTGGGTAAATCGAGATTTTGTAATAAAACGCAAGAACAATGCGAGAAGAATAGGTAGAATGCGACAGCCGCTCAATTTGGACGAATATGACCGAGATAAAACATCGGTCGCCTTTTTCATCCCATACAAGTTGTACTGGTTGTCTGAACTTCAAACGTGATTTCCCAACATTCTTATTTTTTGAGTTATTGCTCTTTATGATTAAGCGTGCGACATGCAGCATTTGTAAACGGGAACTTCCATGCGCCTGTTTGTGGACATGCATTAAATATGAGCCTTAAATGTCAATACATTGCAACTTGGAATACAGATTATATTGAAACGTATGCAGTTGACGTTTTTGCTAAATGCAGTATGTATGTATCGCTTTTGTGCCTTTAGAAAGTATGACTCTCTCCTGCCTCTAGCCCGGCCAAGTGACATCGCATTTTTTTCTCCACATTTTAAAAGTACTGAGCCCATTTTTAAATAAAATATATTTTTGCAAAGTATCGATTGAACTTTGCTGTTGATATTTTCAATTAACATAATTTTTCGGTTGAGTCAGCTGATTTAAAAAGAAAGGTATTTTCAAACTAGTTGACCTTCACTGGAAGTAGCAAAAATAGCAACATTAAAGTGGGTATTTTTTTAGATTTTTCATTACCCTGTAATAAAATTAGAGATGTGTATTTTACACACTAATAACGTAAAAAAGTACTTATTTTTCTGCAGAAGACTTTATTTTACTATCGACAAAAAACTAATCGTGTTTTAATGGTTATTATCTCCGACTAGCCATCAGGAGGTATGTGGTTTGCAGAATTTTTTATCTAAGAACCCCATGTCTTTAGTTTTTACCTTTTAGGGTAAGGGACGGGTACTACAGAGGTGGGCTTGAAAATCCTTTTGTATCTACATTGTTTACGTAATATTTTTTTGTATGTTCCTTAAAATTATCTTTGTATTTCCTCGTAGATCCGGAGGTATGTGGTTTGCAGAAATTTTATCTAAGAAACCCATGTCTTTAGTTTTTACCTTTTAGGGTAAGGGACGGGTACTACAGAGGTGGGTTTGAAATCCTTTTGTACCTACATTGCTTACGTAATATTTTTTTGTATATTCCTTAAAATTATCTTTGTTTTTCCTCGTAGATACAAGAAATGATTCACCTAAATATATAATCACTTACATTTGTTCAATATACATCAGTTACGTGATTTCTTATCTATGTATATATATTATTATTTTTAAATCCATGAATTAATCTACTGAATAAATGTCCAAGGATAAATTCACAGGTAGCTTAAGTTCATTAACTTGTTATCAGACAGATTACGATTTAATTAACACAGTGTTTGCACGCATTGAAATGTTTTTTTTATTATGTAAATACATGGCAACATTATGGGACATCTCATGCAATTACTTGTGAACAATTTAAAGAATAAATAATCCCTTTTTTATTGTAATTTTGACATTTAGCAATGTCCTCAATTGTATGGACTAGGGAGCCAAGTTTGACTCAACCATGTGCAAAGAGGAGAAAGGAGGTTGAGTGTTGTTCTAGATTTAATAAGCGTATGAGCAAATTGAACCCAGGCAAATCTGCCAAAGCCGCAGATCATCAGGTACAAAGATAGGAGTCTGAAATAATCTGATGGGACTCTCCTCACTTCTGATTGATCTTCTTTTAATTTCTCCTTGTCGAACGCGCGCGACTTGGGATGCAGCCGAAAAGACAACACGTCATTTCGATCTCGAAAATTGACGAGCATTCTCTTGACACTTGACACAGTTTTTTTTGTCACAAGGTGAGAGGTAAGAATAGACAGGGCTAAAAATTGGCTACAGGAGTAAGGATTTCAACGGTCTACAACCAAAGACAAAAACTACCTATTTACGATTCGCTCAAAAAGTTCTTATCCTTGTCTAATCTCGTGTATTACGGAGCCATGAGTTCTGCTTCCTGTCGAGACTTTGTTTTCCCTCATTCTGTCCTCCAATGATCAAATGCAACAGTCCGTACTTTTTCCCTCTAAGCAAATGCCCCAAGTACGACACCTTTTTAGCTTTGATAGTTGTCAGCAATTGTTTCTCAGTTGTGTCTCTCTGGAGCACATCTGAGTTGCTGAACATATCTGTCCATGGTATGCGCAACATTTCACGATGCAACCACATTTAAAATGCTTCAAAACGGTTCATAGTTATCATTTTGAGGGTCCACGATCCAAAAATGTACAAAAACATGAACTATTTTTTTTCTTCCTTCTTTCCTCAGCTTCTTTCAAATCCTAGACGTATGCCTCCTCCAATCTTTTTCACCTCTGTCTTTTGGCTGCTGTGCTCAGCCATCTTCTGCCTGCAGTTCCCTTGTCCAACTTGGACATCCTGAGCCGATACTGGACGATCCTTTTCATGGTCCTGTCTTGCGACGTGACCAGCCCAGCGCAACTTTAAGCAGGCCACTCTCTGTATGACATCAGTGACACCAGTGCGTCTACGGATCTTCGGGTTTGGAACCCTGTCTCTGAGGCTGATTCCCAGCATCCGCCTTTCAATGGCTCTTTGACACTTCCTCAGTGTGTTGGCGCTATACTGAGTGAGACCTTTTGTTTTCAAGCCATAGGTGGACACTGGAAGCATGCGTGACTCAAGCCCTGCGTTTCAGGAATAAACATAGCACTTGAGCATCGTTTGCGTGGCTGATTCCCAGCATCATCCTTTCAATGGCTCTTTGGCACGTCCTTAGTCTGTTGGCGCTATACTGAGTGAGTCCTTTTTATTCCAACCCATAAGTGGATACCGGAAGCACGCATGACTCAAAGACCCTGCGTTTTAGGTTAACATGCATTTTTGTGCCGTTGAGGATTGTAACGAGATGGATTTGTTTGTTAGGTAAAATGGAACATGAGATTTGAATTTGAATGAAAAGGAAAACAAAAGAATAAAAAAAAAGGAGGAGAAGCTTGCCAGGCGGGATAGCCGCAAGCCTGTGTAATTAAGAATAATTAATATTATTGTGCTGTGGTTTATTGTGTATACATTGTGAAAGAAATAAAAATAAACATATTAAAGTGGCTGTTAATTATTAATTGTGTCAATCAGCAGGACAAAGAAGAAAAACCCTCACATTTTGGCGCCCAACGTAAAAGAAAAAATCTGTAAATGAAATTCCTATGAAGAAAATTTTTCACAAACAAAAACAAATGACAGTCGATTTCAACAAATGACATTGAAAACAATACAATATATGAAATAATTAAAATTGGACAGATTTATAGTTGTGAAAGCATCAACACGTTTAAAAGCTAGTGAAGACATCGACTTATACAATTAACAACAAGAAATTACAAGATTTGAAACGCTGTTTGAAAATATTGAAGGTGAGAGAATTCAAATTACCTACACTACGTTCAGAAGAATGGAAATTCAAAAATCGAACGTCGCGGGAGAATGAAGAATGGATATGAACCAGTTTGTTTCAAATCAGTTTAGATAAATATATATAGATGGTGTTATATTTAATTTGTATGAAAAAAAAAATTTCCATGAAATGATTTTTTTTTAATTGCATAAATTGAAAATATACAGCAAATGACGAAATCTAAAAAAAATAAATAATAAAAAGGATTTAGAAAGTAACACAATGGAGTCCATAAATTTTGATCCTCTCAAATTAAAAATATCTTTTAATGGTGAAAGTGAACCAAATGAATTTATAATAAGGTTAGAAGAATTAGCCAAAGTCTACAAATTAAAATTAGATTATTTGGTAGAGTGTATGCCTATATTTTTAACAGATTTTCCGTTAACTTGGTACAGAGCAATTAACTGTGAATTTGATTGGAAAATTTTTAAAACCAAATTCTTACAACAATTTGAAAAATATGACTTTCAAAGGAATCTTAAGTTAGAAATTTTAAATATGGTACAAGGGCATGATAATGCATCAATTTATATTTTAAAGGTAAAATCCAAAAATAATTTATTAAATAAAAGAATGCATGATAAGGAACTTATGGACATAATAATTCATGGATTGTCAGAAAAATATGCAACTTTACTGACAACATCTGAAATTAAAAATACAGAGGAATTATCTACAATATGTAGCAAGTTTGAATCATTTATAAAATTTAATGAATGTAAAAATTTAAATGTAATGAATGACATAAAAGAGAAAAATGTAATGCAAAAATGCAATTTTTGTAATAAATTAGGACATGATGAAATAGATTGTTGGACTAAAAATAGAAAATTAGATTACATACAGAATAAATGTAGAAGTTTCACAAATAATATAGTATGCCACTTTTGTAATAAAAGAGGACATGTGGAAAGAAATTGTTTTATAAAAAATGGAAAATAGAAAAAGAGTGGATAGACCGTTAAAAATGCTGAGTATTGATTTGATAGGACCATTACCAAAATCAAGTACGGGCTATATACATATATTATCAATAATAGATGTTTTTACCAAATATTGTTGGTTATTTCCTTTAAGAAGAGCTACTACAGAAGAAATAGTAAAATTAATAGAAAATAAAATATTTTTAACAGAAGGAGTACCGCAAACGATAATAACAGATAATGGAAAGAATTTAAAGTCTAATGCATTTAAAGATTTTATGTACTCATATGGAGTACAGAAAATATTTTATACAACTTTATATACTCCCATGTGCAATAATGTAGAGACATATAATAGAACAATAGGATACACATTAGCTATTTTTGTTGAAAATGAACAAAGAAAATGGGATACTTTCTTAGATTCAGTACAAAGCATAATAAATAATACAGTCAATTTAGCAACAGGATACACACCTAATGTATTAGCAAGAGGTAGGGAGATTGTACTAAATGGTGAAATTCATGGTGAAATAGTAAATGATGAAATAGAATCAAAGGAAGATTTAGATAAATATAGAGATATGCATAAAGATAAAATGAAGGAATTGAACACATTATACAAAATTGTAACAGAAAATTTATGGGATGCATATAATAAAAATGCAAATTATTATAATAAAGGTAGATCAAATCGTGTCTATGATCAAGGGGATATAGTATGGCGTAAGAATTTCATACAATCAAATGCAGGGAAATACTTCTGTACAAAGTTGGCTCCAAAATTTGTCAAAGCCAGAATAGAAAAGAAAGTTAGCAAGATAGTCTATGTATTAAAAGATATAGACACAAATGTTATAAATAAATATCACATCAAGGACATAATCAAATTAGATTAAAAAAAAAAAAAAACATATTTTCATGTGTATGAAAAATTTGAGGTGATGAATGATACGGTGAAAGTTGATATAAAAGTGATCAGTGAAAGAATGAATTATGAAATATTGCATGAATGAAGGTATGAAACATTAATTAAACAAAGTATTACATATGAAGGTAAAGTTTTTTTTAAAAAAAAAATTGATGGACTGATAAATTTATTAATGAAAAATAAATTTGAAATAAATTTAAATATTGGGAAAGATGTGATACATGTTTAAAAAAAAAAGTTATTTTAATGAATTGATTAATTAACTGGTGAATGTTTATTATGTATTGTTATTTGATTATTTTGAATTGTTGAATTAAGTATTAAAAAAAAAAAAAACAAATATTTGTTTATAATATTGAATATGAAATTTGTGTTAAAAAAAAATTATATTAATTTTAGTATGAAAATAATTGGTATTGTTAAAAAAGGTATTAATGACTGAATAATGTATCAGAAACAGGTTTTTTTTTTATTTTCATATTTTTGAAATTTATCCTTAAAATAAAACAAAATATGTGGCGCCGGCTGAGCATTATGATACATTATTTACTCATTGTAAAAAAAAAAAAAAAAAAATTGGGAATGTTTTTTTTTATGAGAGGAAGGAGGTGTATTGTAACGAGATGGATTTGTTTGTTAGGTAAAATGGAACATGAGATTTGAATTTGAATGAAAAGGAAAACAAAAGAATAAAAAAAAAGGAGGAGAAGCTTGCCAGGCGGGATAGCCGCAAGCCTGTGTAATTAAGAATAATTAATATTATTGTGCTGTGGTTTATTGTGTATACATTGTGAAAGAAATAAAAATAAACATATTAAAGTGGCTGTTAATTATTAATTGTGTCAATCAGCAGGACAAAGAAGAAAAACCCTCACAGGATGTAGCCTAAATTTCGAAAGCTGCCCGTGTCAGTGCTATCCTTCTTCATCATCTGTTGTTTCATCAACCGAATTGTCTGTGTATTGTCTCCCTCGACCTGCTCCAGTTGCTTCATTCTCTCCTTTGTTCTTCCAGGATACTGGAAGCACGCGTGAATCAAGATCCCGCGTTTCAGGAATAAACATAGCACTTGACCATCCTTTGCTGAAGGTTCATATTCAGGTTGTTGTCGCTAAAGTTTTTCATGTTGACGTTTTGTTTCTCTTCTCCACAGACCGCACCTCCGACTACTGGGTTCTGAGTACCAACTACGAGTCCTATGCTCTGGTTTACGTCTGCGCTGACATCAACAACGACAGGAAGAGGGGTAAGAGAACACGTTTTACATTAATTTTAGATTAAACTGTACAGGCAACGATCCGAGCTAAGGACCGGTATTTTCAATATAAGTAAAGCGACTTTATACTGAATGAAAAAATGACGCATTTCTGTCAATCGTGTGGGGAGTTTAAAGTCGCATAAGCTAACTTTGAGAATACTGGGCCTTAGAATCGTAGACTAGATCGATCGGACCGTAGTCTAGTGGTTAACGCTTCAGACTCGTGATTGGATGATAGTGGGTTCGAATCCCGGCGGAACAAAAAATGTTTCATTTTTCAAATATGCTTAAATTCACCAAAGACCGGTCACCGTAGGTCCATCCAGTCTTATAGCACCTGGATTTTGCTTGAGTATTGGCGCTCGTAAACACCTCTGCGGCACTACAACAAGTGCCATAGACCCCTAAAGTCTCAGATATCAAGAGAATCTCCCGCACAAGATTAAGATTTTAATTTTTTTATTACACAAATAACTGAGTTGACTGTGTGTTTTGTCTGTACAGTATCCAGCTGGGTGTTGAGCAGGACCCCCGCTCTGAAGCCCCAGGATGTGTTGTCCATGAACGCTGCCATTGATGCTGTGGATGGCCTGGACTGGGCCGCCTACAGGGAGACCAAGCAGACAGAGGCCGCCTGCAGGGTAAACGGCGCCACCACCACAGCTGCTTCCGTCAATGCTTAAAGGAGAACCAAACAAACTGCGCGTCTAAATGTTGTGCCTGTTGAATAAAATAAGTTTTGTAAAAAAATAAAGCGAAAGTTGATACAAAACGAACATGTCTTTTTTATATTTGGTGTGATGATGCGAAGGGCTAATGATTATTTTCCGTTAATTGGTGTTATACATCTTCTAATCTAATCTAAGTTGCAAAGATATGTTACATTGGAGATTCACATTACATGCATTTTCACAAGCAGACACGTACAAGTTCGCGCTTGCACATGCCGCATGTGAACCTACAACATAAAAACCAAATCTCAAATGGACATACACCCTGCAACTCTTGCCGTCCTTTCCTGAAACAGGGGTGACATTGGCAAAGTGAACCATTTTTACAGCATGGGTGGTCAGCCGCATACCAACCTATAAGTCAAGGAACATCCACGACAAATTACATTTTTAAATCAACAAATAATAATATGATGGACAAAACAAATTCCAATTTAATAAACCCTAGCCGCCAACGTTACAGATCAACCGCCATTTCTTTCTGTCCTTACATACTTCTGTCATTTCCTCCAGTCATAACCTTCATACAGGCTCTTCCTTTTATTATGACTCAGGATATTTCATTCATTCAAAGCTAAGGAAAACCCTGCGACCCGTAAAAGATGGCGAAACCTGGATAATAAGACACAATGAAGAGCTATGAGAATGGTCCTTAGTCTAATGGTTAGCGCTCCGGATTCGTAAATGGAAGGTCGTGGGTTCGAATCCTGGCGGAGCACAAAAAATATACCATTTATATTTTCAAATATGCTCTTCGTTGGGTGAAAAATTCATAAACCTTTACATACAGCATCTGGGTCTTGCTTGAAAATTGGCGCTTTCTACAACGACGACCAAGCTCGCAGAGGGCTCTTGAGGTGTGATACAAACAAAAACAGCGCTCAACAAAACCACTACACATAAAAATATTGCTCATGTGAGATTAGCTCTGATGGTCATAGGACAGACAAGCACTAAGGGGACAACCACTGAGGTCAGCTACATCAAGAAGCAGCTGCCTGGACATCCCTGCAAGAAGGCCCCGCACTGTTTTTGGAGACAGGGCATTCAACGCGGCCGCTCCAATGACTTGAAATGCTGTTCCCGCCTCACTGAGGGAACTGGATTTGGAGAGCCTGTTTAAAAGACGTCTCAAGACTCATCTCTTCGACCAATCATATGGACAAGCGCCTTTGTAGTGACACACTGTCATAAAAGGCGCTATATAATTTTTGCAATAATAAAAATAATAAGGGGATGAGATAAAGAAGACCTCAGGGTAACGGATACGTAGTACGTACGTGCAGAGGACCCTAGGATTATCAGTAATGTCTTGGATGGTGCTCCCACCGGTGTCAGACCACTCGGACGTCCCATCAGGATAAGGTGGGCAGACAATGTCGCCGAAGTACAAGGAGTAAGGAAACCATCGAGGGAAGCGGCACTAAACAGAGAGCCCTGGAGGATTGTGGTGCAGGAGGTCCTGAGCGCTCAAGGCTTGTGAGCCGGAGAAAGTAAAAAAGAAGGCAATATAGCTGGTGCTATACTTCACATGAGGATGATTTCCGATTGACAACAAAAAAAAATTGGGGTAAGGAAGGTCCTCTTATCTGGAAAAAATAATGAGTTCTACACGCCAACATGGTTCACTTTACCGTGGTCTAGTGGTTAATACTTCTGACTCGTAAATGGAAGGTTGCGGGTTCGAGTCCTGGCGGAGCACAAAAAATACACCATTCATATTTTTATATATGCTCTTCGCTGGGTGAAAAATTCATAAACCTTTAAAAAAAGACCGGTCATTAAAATATGTTCATCCGGCCTTACAGCAACTGGATCTTGCTTGAGAATTGGCGTTTTATACAGCGACGACCAAGCTCGCAGAGGGCTCTTGAGGTGTGATACACACAAAAACAGTGCTCAACAAATAAAACATCCTAATATTATTATTGTTATTATAACACACAAAAAAACAGAAAGAAGTGACATGAAAGAGGAGCAGCCTAGATGAGGAGGAAGGCGTTGCCAGGCAGCGGTGGCTGCGGTTAATCAGGAGACCAAGATCCACTCTGGTTGTCGTGCTCATTTTGGTGATGATGCAGCTTAGATGTATTATGTCAAAAAAGGCACACCTATGTCATTCCTTGACTTATAGGTTGGTATGAGACTGCAGTCTTCGGGAACCGCTCTTTCCGTATTGCCGGTCCAGCGGTGTGGAATGCTCTCCCAGAGAAACTGAGAGTCCAGGATAACAAGACAGTCTTTAGGAAGATGCTGAAACATTTATATTTTCCCGCTAGAGCCTGAATACTGAATACGTATTGAATAAAATAACATGTAAAAGATGATATTAAAATTGCTACAAGGTCATTCTTCAGAACGAAACCAAAGTTTTCTCGACAGAATTATGATACCGTTCATAAGGAAGCTAAAGTCTGATTAATGTTTTTTTTATGTGAATAATAAATTTATCAAAATACAAGATGGATTGCGATAATGAGTGCTGTAAATCAAGCCAAATTATATAAAAAAAAAACAATCATCCGAGTTACATAACGGCTGAATGAATAATTAAAAAATATAAACGACAATATAAAAAATAAATCCGTATTAGTGATTACCTAATCATGGATTGTCTTGTCTTGATTATCATTTGTACCCAAAATAATGCATTGAAACTAAAACCCTCACTAGAAGCGCTGTTTTCGTATCGATATATTTTTTGTACGTGATTTTGTCGACTTTGACCGCAAAGTTCTATTCTCATGGAATTGTACTTGCCGTGGTAGTACGTTTACGATTACCAACACTTTTATCATAATCTGTTTTGAATAAGTTCGATAAGGATTTTTATATAAATTGCTGGAGGTGTGAGTTGCAGATCACAGTTTGTCTGAACAGTTTCCATTCAGCCTTCTTCCTTCATCATGATGTTCCTCGTGTTTCTGGCGGCTCTGGCCACCCTCTCCAGTGGACAGATCATCAGCTCTGGCAGATGTCCAACCAACATCGTTGTCGAGGGAAACTTCAGCGTTCCCAGGGTAGGTCATCTCTATATTTCATCTGCTACCCAAGGAAGGATATAATATGTCCTATTGTTTTCAAATTCTGCCCCTTTTTTAGGAAGGAAAATATTTCGTATTTTTGCGATTTACTTGGGTTCAATTTAATAAAACCTTGATTAATTGCATTGTTCACATTGTTTTAAGGATTCACTTACATTTGGTTCACAGTTAATTTTAGTACTATCTCGTTCAATGGCTCTGGTACAGTCTGCTCGGCGCCTTTTATTCGAGTCTCGTTCAAAGCACCGCGATCTCTATATTTTATAAGTGTATAAAAATTACTCTGGCATACGCTAGATTGCGCTAGAATATTCTTACATAGAAGCTTCGAGGGAACACTAGTACAACCATCCAAATACCTACATCTAGAGACACACTCACACAAGTAAGTAAAAACACACAGACACACAATCATAAGTAAATATACAAAGACATACAATCATAAGTAAACATACACAAACATACAATCACACATTCGTAACTATGTGCGCTAAGTTTTTGGATAATCCAGTCTCCGTGTAGATAGTTTAGTAGTGACGGAATTCTATCGGCTAGACTCCTTCCTCATTGTTTGCAGCTAGGAACCTAACTTGCGATCTACCCAAAGATGCAAGTTTGTCTTCTCTAGACTTCAACTAAAAAAGACTAAAAATAGAGGAATGATAAGTTAATGTATAATTTACTTATCATTCCTCTTTTTGGGTCTCTTCTGGAGATGTCTTTTTTTAATTTAATAACTTTCTTCGTTAAAATATTGCCTTCAATAATTGACACGTAAAGTTAAGTTGGCGTAGAGTTTTCGAGAGACAACCTTTTTTTAAAACAATGCCGTATTAAAAATGTTTCCATGAAAGTTTTCAAATTGGCTCAAAACCTCAAAAAATCAATAATGAATAGGAATTAGAACGAAAGTATCTCTTCAACGATCTTTTTAACCATAGTGATAAAGAATCCATTTATGAAATTGTGGATTTATGGTGAAAGTCTATGTAAATGCAAACGATAAATCAGCCATCGAAATGGCCTGTTAAAAGACCTCAATAACAAAAATAGCATCACCAAAGATTATATTGATAAAACTTTCTTCTTTCCTTGCAGTATGGCGGTCTCTGGTATGAGATGTTCAGGTACGAGCACGTCAACCAGCTGATGGCCGACTGTGTCACCGCCAGGTACACCCTGGTCAACACCACCGTGGAAGTCCTCAACTCCATGGTCGTCAAGGGAAAGCCTTTCATCATTGAAGGAACAGCCGCTGTTGCCCCCGACGCCAACGGAGGTGGAAAACTGATCGTCAACTTCCCCACAACTGGTAAAAAGACAATTCTTTACATCTTAACAGTTAATCAAGCCTTTTTCAAAGACATCCCGTACGAGAAACTTCTCTTTTCTGTTTAATGGTGCTACAATCCTAATTTAACATAAGTATCTCAAATGAAAGTCCTCAAAAAGTCCATTCGTCCTCCAATTTGTCACATGTGAGGCAACTTTCCAAACTCCATCCTCCCACTGCAGACTGGAACTGCCTTTTAATATCTTTCCACCTGTGCATCCATTCATGAGTTATTTTTATGACATAGAATCTACCGTTCACAGAAAACTTCTTAACATTTGTGACAAGGCCAAATAGGGATTGGTCTCGGTTGAGTCATATGAGAGGACTACGAAGCTGTTGCAATTAATGTCCTGTTTTTTTGCAGCAAAAGTGTTTGATGCTTAGTGGTTTATGTTTAAAATAGTGTAACTCCTTGACTGATAGGTTGGTATGCGGCTGACCACCCATACTGTAAAAAATGGTTCACTTTGCCAATGTCACCCCTGCTTCAGGAAAGGTCGGCAAGAGTTGTAAGGCTTATGTTCATTTGAGATTGGGTTTTTTATATTGTAGGTCCACATGCGGCATGTGTAAGCGCGAAATTATGCATGTCTGCTTGTGGGAATGCATTTAATATGAATCTCAAATGATACATATCTTTGCAGCTTAGATTTAGATTTAGATATACCCATTACATCTGTCTTTCTGAAAGTAACAAGTTCATAAGTATCATCTGATGGAGCTTCATTTTGGAACACAATACAATGTGCCAAGAAAATCTGTTCCAAGACAAGAATTAAAGAGTACGTACTCTTTGTCAAATATCAAACCTTTACTCATCTACCTATTTCTTTTTGCAATTCCTCTATTCCTTGTCTTTATCTTCTTTTGGTTGTTCCCAAGAGACTTTTACCTGAAATTTTCATATTTTGTGGATCGACCATTGATGTCATGTATTTTGCTTAAGGAAATGAGTTCTCCGACTATTGGGTTCTGAAGACCGACTATTCCAGCTACTCTCTCGTCTATGCTTGCACCAACCTCCAAAACAACACCAAGAGAGGTAAGAAAACAATCGAGTCTCCAAAACGATACTTACGTATTTTTGAAAATTCAGATTGCATTGTTTTGATCAAATTTTTTTTTGTGGTCAAACCAAACTAAAATATATTCTCTAGTGGCTTGATGATGTCAAAGTCTTTGAAGGATTGATTTTGAAAATTGAATGCTGCAGCTTTAGATTTTTAAAAAATACGTGAAAGAAATGACTGGTATGTCTCAGAACAACAGGAACAGTTACGACTGTGCTATGAATGAGTGCGGTATAAACGAGACTATCACAGTGAATGTGCAAAGGCGTACAATAAGATGATTTGAATCATCTAGAAAGAATGATCGATGAACGACTGACAAGAAAAAGTGCACAAAAGGAATGCCAGAGATAAATGTGGAAGGGAAAGAGCGCAAAAAAAGCGACATTGTAACAAAAGGATTAGATTTTGCAGAGTGAGAAAAAGAGAAGAACATGCATGGAGAGATTGATGAATGTCGAGGAGATGAAAATAGAGTGCAAGGACAGATCACAGTAAAGACTTATCTACTAAGATATGGCCACTCGTAGAATAATAGCGGCTGGATACCAAAACAAGAACTTTTTCTTCTTCCTCAGCCTTTTTCAGTCCACTCCTGGACGTAGGCCTCATCCAATTCTCTCCATGTTTATCTATCGGCATCTGTGCTCAGCCATCCTACCTGCAGTTCTCTTGATGTCGTCCAGCCACCTCTGTCCCAACTCCCCGCTTGGACATCCTGGGCTACCACTGGATGATCTTTTTCGGCCACCTGTCATGATCCTGCCTTGCGACGTGACCTGCCTAGCGCCGCTTTAAGCATGCCACTCACTGTATAATCTCCCAATAAGAACAAGAGCTAGGAACGTCTTCTCTTTTGTGATTGATTTCAAATGCTTTGTTTTTGTTGTTTAGTGTCCACCTGGGTCCTCAGCAGAGCCAAGACCCTCAGTCCTTCAGCTGTTCTGGACATGAGCCCTTCTCTTGCCGCCGCCGACCTCTTCTGGGATAACTACAGGCCAACTGACCAGAGCGACGCTGCTTGCAAATCCACCTTCTAAGCGACCACATGACATTTCAACGTCTTTATGATGGCTCAGTTTCTGACAAACCATGCTGCCAATTGCCCTAACTGTGTCTGCCATCACAGGCTGTCAAATATCATTTGTAAAACTTGTTTTGTATTTTGTAACAAATGTGATACCTTTGAATGTTTTTTCTTGTAAATATGATTAAATAAACATTCACAAAAATTACAAACATATTTTTTGATCAATTGTTGGACTGTAAACAACTGGTTCACTTTGACAATGCCCATCCTGTTTCAATCAATTCAAGAATTGAAAGTTGTGAGTATATGCATTAGAGATTTTTGTTTTTATTTTGTAAATATACATGCCGCATGTATAAGCGAGAACTAGAACGTTTCTGCTTGTGGGCATGCAATCAATATGCATCTTAAATGATAATGTATCTTTGCAATTTAGATTATAGCTTTTGCACAATTTAAAACCTCAAACAAGGTGTGACTCTTATACGATCGGGTTGCTAGGGCAAAGACCAAAAAATAAGTTGTTTTTTAGAGGACTCTAGTTACAAAGACTTGGCGTTTGTCCGACGAGAAAAGAAAAAACAAAAACGGATTCCTAAATGTAACAAACAAGTCTCTCTGATGAATGGGATAACGCTGTGGTGAAATCTCAACACAGGCAAATAGTTGATGCCGTACTTGATTAATAACAAAACAAATTCAATTTAAACTGGAATCATTTAATCAGAACACCTCGCAGCTGCAAAGTAGGTACATAAAAAAATGATGATGATGATGATGAGTTGATGATTTTTTTATAGCGCCGTTTCGTGATGTAGTCACTCCAAGGGCGCTGGTGCAAAAAAAAAAAAAAAACAATTGTAAATACATAATCTTGTATTTACAATTTTTTTTCTCGTTAAAGAAATAGCTGATTTCGGAATTTCATAATTGTTGCCTACCTACGTGTGAAATTTTATACACGTCCCTGGGATAACGTGGTAGTGTATGAAAATAAACTATTACGTAAAAAAAATAAGGACTAGATTTGCTAAAAAAACAGTATAATAATAAACAGATATAAGATTGTGTTTACAAATATTTTCAAACTCACATTATTTTGAATCAGAAGAAACGATTGCTCTTTGCTTACGTGGAAGAAAATGTTGGACAAGTTTATTAGATTTTCTTTGCGTATTAATACGAATTCAAAGATTTTATTTCAGAACACTGTCCACTTTCTTGAATTTTCAATTATATAAAACAGGTATGAATTAATAAAAAAAAATCTCGTCCTCATAGTTGCGTTTCTTTAAAAATTTCACTAAGTTTCTAAGACGCAAAATATTAAATCTCCAACAAAGCATAAAGGTTGGTTCTCCCATTCTCCCTTGCAAATTGCACTTGCAGTAATCGACACTTTTGAGATTTTCACTTTTTTGCAAAAATGACATCTCCTGGACTTAGGCTATATGTAAAAAAAATCCATGTTTTTTTTATTATAACTATGTATTTTATTTAAAGAAAAACGCAGTACTTACACAAAATTATTGCTTTAGCTAAAAAGATCTGCTGCATTTGTTTCTCTCCAAACTGCCATTTTGCAAGTACTGCGTTTGCAATAAGGAGGGCAGCATTTGCACTTTATTTTCCCTCATTTCTTTCACTTTCAGTCAATAATAGCTCAGTTGGTTGAATGTTTGCGTTCCATGACAGAGGGCTAGAGTTTAACCCCATCTCAAGAGTGTAGGAAATGATTTCCCGTTTCCAAGGTTCACTAAGCCTTCACCAGAAATGAGAACCAGCTTCTTCGGGAAAAGCTCCAACTTTCAAGTGAAATGGTTTGAGTGAGGCTGGCTCAGTTACATTTGGAAATAAATCCACATGCCACATGTACAGTGTACACGCTTTGGGCATAGTGCTGTTGAAAGTTGCACGATATGTGCTGCTTAGTTGCTTAGTTCACTTTAGTATATCGGTCAAAATATTGCGTTACCATGCTGCCAAAGTACTTAAGTCTGTCCACCTTCTCGATGTTTGTACCACTTAACTGAAGGCATGCTCCTGAGTTATCCACTCGTCTAAATGTGATTCATATAGTTTTGTTTACAATCACAAATCTTCTGTCTCAATTCTAAGATTGGCTTGCTTCCAATGTTCAGTAACCTTTATCGCCATTCTCCTCTATTTATGGTAATCTGTTTGAGTTTTTCTTGGGATAAACAGCACATATCTGCCAATATATCCTGAAGGAACTCTCGGCGTGGTCATCCTCAGGCATTTGTCCCCTCGATCATCCCCTCAATTATGCGTAGTATTTTAAGTATTTCAGATATATAGGGCATTCAATAATAATTGTTCCTTGACTTATAGGTTGGTATGCGGCTGACCACCCATGCTGTAGAAAATAGTTCACTTTGCCAATGTCACCCCTATTTTAGGGAAGGTCGGCATGAGTTGCAGGGTGTCTGTCCATTTGGGATTTGGTTTTTATGTTGTAGGTTCACATGCGGCATGCTCAAGCGCGAACTTGTACGTGTCTGCTTGTGAGAATGCATGTAATGTGAATCCTTAATGTTACATATCTTCACAACTTAGATTAGATTAGATAAGATGGTATGCAAGAGATCTTCCAGGCGTTTTTTTTTATATTTTGCATGCTCACATTTATAATGAGGTCCAATTCATATCCAGCTATATCTACCTTTTTCAGTAGTTCTTGGAGGTCTGGTATATTCTCTGCCAAAATTATGGTGTCTTCAGCATTTCGTATGTTGTTGATCACAGCACCATTAACATTTATTCCTCGATTAGAAATTTCAAGAGATTCACTGGAAAATAACGTCAGAAAATAGATCATTCACATTTGACTGGTCTATTATTTAAATAACAAGCAGCTTTGATTTTAATTCCAAAGTGTCTTGACATGGTTTCCAGTTTTGATGTTTCTTTTTTATACAGGCGTTATTACCGAAAAAAACTTCTAATGTGTTTATCATGCACCTCTCAACCAACAACCATTATAATCCATCATTCGAGTTCTTCAATTTTTATTGTTTTTCGTCCTCTCGGCAGTTACAACTCTTGTTAGTATGTCGATTTCAATTGTCAATTCAACAAACTTCAAATGAACACAATGCCTTTATTTTTAGATGGAAAACTTGATTATAATGTTAAAATGATTCACAAAACTTAACTTCATACATAACACTTATTTTCACTAAAAAACCGACCCGTTTTTTGCTTTATTACTCTTTAATCGAAAACGACTTCCAGCTCAATATTTTGACAACAATGCAGCTGTCAAAACACGTCACAGCGTCCAAGGATAAACTACCAACATGTACAAGAGTATGATCGTTTCAGTCTATTTTGTAAATTAAAAACAGCAATAAATACTGCTTGTTCTTACTTCAAATCCTTCGAATAAACAGTTTAAAGGCAACAAAGTATATTTAGATTTTTTAAAGAGCAATAAGTGCATTTATGATGTTTTTTTTAGTAATTATGCATGCAATTGCGACATACCTTGCACTTTTATCGTTAGATGTAAATCAGTCATGTACCTTTTCACTTTTATGAGCTCCTGGTATCCGTGACGTCATTGCAGGTCGACGCTGATTGGATGTTAAAATGTCAACAAACTAGCGTCCTCCGACAAACCACAAGTATGAACGTAACAATTTATATTTTATTTAAAAAAAAGCATTAATAATACTGCTTATTATTACTTATTATTTTCAAATATTTTGTTACTGCTTTTTGAATTTAATTCAGATTTTTAAATGCATGATTTAACGTTATACCTATTGATATTATGAATGAAATGAAATACACTACAGGCATACCTTGTGATATTTCCTTAGAAATAAATCTTTCATTTACCTCCTCATATTTCATGTGCTCCGGGTATCCGTGAGGTTATTTTAGTTAGCATTTATGTCCCACAGGTGTCGATGTCTCATTGCTTGTATGGATTATTTCTTCAAAATTGATTTCCATTAGGTTGTTTTAGTTCACAAGTGATACACAGATGTCAATGCTTGCAGTAATTTTGGTCACTTTATCTCTTCAAGTTTCATTTAATCCTTGTATTTGTTAGGTTACTCTACTTGTAAAGAAAAATATGCGGATGTCAATGAATAATTGCAAATTTTAACTTCAACGTCCATTGACTTCTGGCATCCATGAAGTTCTTCGGTTACTGCCACTCAAAATATTGATCGTCGATCATCTTGGCTGTTTTTTCTTTAGATGCTGCAGCCCTAAAAACGCTTTGGTGCTATCATCAGAAGGTTTCATAATCTTATGTTCTAGGGTTTACTCCTGACTCAGATATTAGCCTTTTAAAGGTTCTAAATGTTTCTCTTTTTTGTAAAGTAATGAAGGACTAATAAACTTTCAAATGGATAATCTATATTTTATCAATTATTTTAAATTACTAAATTTAGATACATTCAGCATGTGCAAACCAAAAAAAGGTTATATAAAAATGTATATTAATTTAAAATAAACTGAGTTTGATTCTACTATTTTTTTGTTTGTTAAAAAAACAAACAAAATATCGAGTTGACCGGTTTTGGCCTTTTGGCCATCTTCATAAAATAAAAATATATATGTAGGATGAAACAGAGTTTATTTTAATTTTTTTTTAAATTTAAAATGGAGTTCTACAAAGTTTCCGCTGAAACATTTAATAAAATGTATTCAAATTTTTATATATCACTGAAGTTTGATGATAAATTTATATTTTTTAAAATTCCTTGAATTACAAATTAGTTTGTGGATGATGATCAGGCCCGGATTAAGAGCGGTTCGAGCGGTGCGGCCGAACCAGGGCCCCCGCGTCCTAGGGGCCCCAAGACGTTTTATAAAAATATTCTTAAATAACTTATACTTTTTTGTACTCTTATTGCCTATACTCGTTTTTATCGTAAGCGAGGATGAAAGAGTGGGAGTAGGGAAGAATGGAGTTGGAATTTGAGATTGGGTTTTTATAATGTAGGTCCACATGCGGCATGCGCGAAATTATACATGTCTGCTTGTGGGAATGCATTTAATATAAATCTTAAATGATATTTACTCTTGCAGCTTAGATTAGATTCGATTAGATTAGGTCCCTCATGACTTTCCCCGCACCAGGGCCCCCAGTGGTCTTAATCCGGGCATGGCTGTTCGTCATTTTTACGTAATACGAAAATTAAAGCTTTTACCTAACACCACATATGTGTTTCCAGTTTGTGGATCATTGTTTTAACATCAAATCTCTTTTATTGATAAGATTACTTTAATATCTGTACCTTAGAGCATAAACAACGGTAGTCACATTTAGTAAAATGTGCAGGAGACGAGTTTTAGTGAAAATGTGCACTTTTTTAAACCATCATAACTTCTAAACTAGACGAGATATTTTTGATCTGCAAAAACTGTTTATCTTCTTTTATCGATATTTATTTAATGTGAAGTAATGTGAGCAAAGTATGTGGAACTTCCGTGGTTTATGCTCGCACTTTTATGTGCATCCCATATTTAGTACACTTGATATCTCAGTAACTATGAGTCCGAGGACTCCAATATTTTTACCACTTATAGAACAGCTAATTATAATAACTTCTGCATCATTAACTCAAAAACGCAAAAAGTGGACTTCCGTTGTTTATGCTCTTTAAGTAAGGTACAGAAATAATATGAGTAGATAAATTAAAACGTTGCTCGCATTTGTTAATCAGATTTGTTTTGTTGTTTCCACTTTGACGATGAAGTTGCTTTTGCCGTTTCTCCTGGCTGCTGCCATGACAGTTCACGGACAAATTGTTAGTTCAGGAAAATGCAGAGACGATGTTCAGACTGTGAAAAGATTTGATGTGGAAAGAGTGAGTTTTTTATAGTTATTTTCTACACATTTACGCACAACGTTTGCGTAGATATCTAAATCTAAATCTAAGTTGCAAAGATATGTATCATTTGAGATTCATATTGAAAGCATTCCCACAAGCAGACACGCATAATTTCGCGCTCACACATGCCGCATGTGGACCTACGGTATAAAAAAAACCCAATCTCAAATGAACATAAGCTCTGCAACCCATGCCGACCTTCCCTGAAACAGGGGTGACAATGGCAATGTGAACCATTTTTTACAGCATGGTTGGTCAGCCTCATACCAACCTATAGGTCAAGGATATAATAAATAATAATATCAGGATGATTTATTTGTTGAGCGCTCTTTTTGTGTGAATCACACTTCAAGAGCCTTCAGCAAGCTTGGTCGTCGCTATGGAAAGCGCATATTCTCAAGAAAGACCCAGTTTAAAAAAAATAGATTTGTGAGGAGGAATGCAAATCACTAACCTTTTCTGCCTGGCCATAAACAGGTGTTAATGTCATCAATTAATAATTCATTATTGTATATTTTAATGAATAATTAATTAATCATTACCCAATGACATCTGTCAAACCAGGCGAGGATCGAACCAAGTTTATTCTATTCCAAATGCACTTGAAAGGTCAGCCCCTTGACTCCCTCGGCCATAGCACCAATCAGTTGCTGTAAGGTTGGATGGACCTTTCTCACGAGTTGCGAATACATCAATAATAGATAAGTAACTTAAATGTCAAATTTTACTAACAAACTTTTTATACCTAAATGACATTTTTGAATTTTTATTGTGTGTACACATGAAGATGATCGAGAGCTCGAAAACGTTCGTATTTGTTCATTAAACTAAAATTTATGATAGAGTAAAAATAAAACGGCATAATGTCGGTGTTATGGCCGAAGGGGTCAGGTGGGCTGATCTTTCTAGCATATTTGGAATATAGTTAAGTTGATTCGATCCCCGCTTGGGTTATTTGACCATATCTTTGACCCTGGTTCGACAGGATGTCATTGGGTAATGAATAATTAATAATTAATTAAAATATACAATAATGAATTATTAATTGATGTTATTTTAATACCTGTTTCTGGCCAGGCAGAATAGGTTGTTGAATTGCATTGCTCTTCACAAATCTATTTTTTTTTTAAGAAAATAAAGTAATGTTTCATTAGAACTTTTGGTTATATAAAGATTAGTAGAAATCAACCATATTTTATGCTATTAATTCATGTGCAGTCCACTGTAAAATTGGTTTAAGTTAATATGGGTGACGTCACATAGCCTAGGGATATTTTGAATGTTTGGACCTCATCGGTATTGGTTTTCAGTATGCAGGAACCTTAAAATACATGTAAGAAAATAGACACAGGGAAAGAATAATAAATTATGTACTAAATATTAGAAACAGGGAAAGAAAATAGAAACAGGGAAAGAAAAATAAATTATGTACTAAATATTAGAAACAGGGAAAGAAAATAGGAACAGGGAAAGAAAAATAAATTATGTACTAAATATTAGAAACAGGGAAAGAAAAATAAATTATGTACTAAATATTAGAAACAGGGAAAGAAAATAGAAACAGGGAAAGAAAAATAAATTATGTACTAAATATTAGAAACAGGGAAAGAAAAATAAATTATGTACTAAATATTAGAAACAGGGAAAGAAAATAGAAACAGGGAAAGAAAAATAAATTATGTACTAAATATTAGAAACAGGGAAAGAAAATAGAAACAGAGAAAGAAAATAGAAACAGAGGAAGAAAATAGTAATAAAGAAAGAAAATAAAAATGTTCGGACCTCATTGCCATATTGTATTTGTTTGCAGTACGCAGGAACCTGGTACGAGATCCACCGCTACGAGAACCCTGAAGAGAAGGACGGCGAATGTGTGGATGTAGAGTACACCCTGGTGGAAGGAGGCATCAACGTCACCAACAGCCAGGTCGTCTTCGGCACCAAGATGACGGTGAAAGGCTTTGCGAGGCAGAATCCTGAAGCCAACGGGGATGGGAAACTGCTAGTCAACTTTCCAGACTTTGGTGAGATATATTTTTAAAATACATTTGTGAAGAGAAATGCAATGTACCAACCTATTTTGCCTGGGCTGAAAGGCTCATTCTTAGCTACCGAACATTAACATTGATGACCTGCAGAAGCAGCTCCTCATGGTGCATGAACTGAGGATAGTTTCCCTGCGTCCTCATGAAGAGGTACCTCAGAAACTTCTTCTCGAGCTGTTCTAACATGTTGATGTACTTCCGCTGGTGAGGTGTCCACACCTCAACAGCGTACTCTAATTTAGACGTAGCTGAAGACATCCGCCATCACCCTGGGCTCTGTAAGCTGTTTACACAGTCTATTAAAAAAACCCAGAGGCTGATAGTATTCGGTCGTCAGTCACGTCATATGGTCTGAGAACTTTAGTCCGGGATCAAAGACAACTTTCAGATCCCTAAATGAGGTCACACGAGTCAGTGTTGGAAAGGACTTGTAGGAGTGCACAGCTTTGTGTTATGGTTTGTTTTGAGTAAACTACCACATTGGAGGTAAAAGTTACTGTTTTGACTTTAATTTAACCACCGAATTGTTGCAGATGACAGCTTGTACGATTATTGGGTTTTGACCACCGACTATTCTTCCTACTCTTTGGTGTACTCCTGCGAGAACCTGACCAACAACTCCAAGCAAAGTAAGTTCATTCAAAACCGCTAAAAGACTCGATGTTATTGACAACAGTGACTATTATACAGCGTTATTGAAGCGTTTGAAGAACGAAATCGCGAAAACACGGCCACATTTGAAGAAGAAGAAAGTGTTGTTTCACCAAGACAATGCACTATGTCACAAATCATTGAAAACGATGGCAAAATTGCATGAATTGGGTTTCGAATTATTTCCCATCCACCGCATTTTTCAGATCTGGCCCCCAGCGACTATTTTCTGTTCGCAGACCTCAAGAAAATGCTCACTGGAAAGAAATTTAGCGTCAATGAAGAAGTAATCGCCGAAACAGAGGCCTATTTTGAGGCTAAGGACAAATTTTACTACACAATGGAATCGAAAAGTTGAAAGATCGCTGTAATCGCTGTATCGCCCTCGAAGGCCACTATGTTGAATAAACAAGTTGAATTTCGCCAAAAATGTTTTTTTCTTAGTTAGGACTAAGACTTATCTACCCACATGTTTTTCAAATGTGAGGAGAGAATATGGTGTCATTTGGCCGAGCTGAAAATAAGAAATAAAATAAAGAAGAGAAAAATAACTAATTTCCTACATTTGGTTAAAATATCAAGGTTTGATGTTAAAAAATACTGTTGGTAGCATGGAGGAAGTATTAAATGGAGGGGTCGTACATGTGATTTAGTACCAATCAACATGATTCACCGTCTTTGACACAATACACTGTTTATAATGCTGTCTCGCTCACGACATATGAAATGCTTTTCTCATTTTCTATGTAAGCAACGTGTCTCTACTCCATGTTCAATCTATTTACAAATCACCAAGGAAACACATAAAATCACTATGGTAACGGATTTGTTAGTAGTGTTGTTGCAAGTATGAAGATATCTGATAAATTCCAAATTCAAAAATGTTCCCACCTCATTGTGTACAGGATGATTTCCACAAGTATCTATTACCTCGAGCACAGAAGTTACATACTTGAAGAAGCAAGTATATATATATTTGAACATCACTAGTTCTAGAAATGGCTGTCACATTCGCTAACAAAATATTTTGACAAACAAAAAATAAATTTTATCAACGTAATCATATAGAATAGTGATTAAAGTGAAATATTATTCCATGTTCTACAACACATTTACTCTCATTTGTTGGCACGTTTAGGGAATACCAAGTTTGGCATTTATATGTATTTTTTTCCAATTAGGTAACACACCTGTTCACAGTTGGAAGGTTACCGATAGAATGAATTTGGATTTTTATATGATGAGTGGGGTAGCGCATTGCTAATTCTCAAAGGATTGATTTCTTAGCCTATCCAGTTCTATATATCCATGGTTGGTAGTCAGGATTTTGTGTACAAAATAGGAACAATAAAAATGCTGGCAGAAAATATGATGTCACTTGGCCGAGCTATAACGCCGGGCAAGACATAAAGTCACATATCCAAGGGGTTTTTTTTTGTGTCGAGTCTTAAAAAAATATCATTTAACCTTTTTATTTCAGTTTCAAGTTGGATCCTCAGCAGACAGAAGACACTGAGCCCACTGTCAGTTTTGGCCATCGACAAAGTCATTGACGGTGTGGAAGGATTGTTTTGGCAAAACTATAGAGAAACATTGCAGACTGAAGCCGTGTGCAAAATAACAGACAAATAAGTAATATAAAAAGCATTTCGCACGTTTAATAATAAAGAGAAATAACTCGAAAATTGGGAAAATCGAGATTTTGTAATAAAACGCAATAACAATGCGAGAAGAATGCGTAGAATGCGACAGCCGTTCAATTTGGACGAATATGACCGAGATAAAACATCGGTCGCCTTTTTCATCCCATACAAGTTGTACTGGGAGTATGAACTTCAAACGCGTTTTCCCAACATTCATGTTTTTTGAGTTATTGCTCTTTATTATTAAACGTGCGATTTGTATTGTACAAATATATAGGTTCATGCCGGCGTGTTTTTGTGATTGTGTGCCTAGGCGTGTTTACTTATTGTGTATGTGTGTGTAGACGAGTGTTTGACACGTTGAACTTTTTTTATTTCTTCCACTCTCTGGAAACATTCATTCTAGAGGCGTCTCGATTGGTCAGGAACACGTGATAATAGGCCTTAGTCACACATAAATACAGGCTGCGGTTCTGTGAAGCTATAGTGATCCAATAACGCCCAAGCCGTGAAACCGACAATACAGAAGTTATAGAGTAAATCAAACTATGTAATCAACTTGTTAAAAAATAAAAAGTGTGAAATCAATTCAACTGCATTTTATTTAATGTGAACCCTAATAAATCATAACAGTTTAATAATCTTATAAGTATTATTATTTTTTTTTACAAATCCTGTGCGGGAGACTCCCTAGATTCTAGAGACTCTAAGGGTCTATGACACTTGGACACTTGTTGTAGTGCCGCAGAGGTGTAAGAGCTTGGTCGTCGCTACAAAGCGCCAATACTCAAGCAAGATCCGGTTGCTGTAAGGCTGGATGTACCTTTTTTTAGTGACCGGTTGTTGGTAAAGGTTTTACGAATTTTTTCAACCCATTGTACATTTTTGTGCTCCACCGGGATCCGAATCCACAACCTTCCATTTATGAGTCCGAAGTGTTGCCACTGGACTACGGACCGGTCCAAGAAATGCCTACGACACGCAGTGTACCTGAGCAGTCACCCATCCAAGTAGCATCCGCGCCCAATGTTGCTTAACTTCGGTTATCTGATGAGACCCGGTGCTTTCAACATGGTATCGTGAGAGGCTGGATAAAAGTTTTCCGGGATCTGTTGCGTGCATAATCACAGTTTTCATCAAGATAATCTTCACTACATAAAGCATCCAACAGTGTGTGGAAATGAAAGGCAAATAGTCTGGATACCAGAGAAAAACTTACAGTGAATTACTGTACCCTAAGTACGAGTTGCAAAACTTGAGTAATGTAAAGTTTACGGCAATTATTGAAGAGTGATTTCTCCCAAAATCTGCCGTTTTTGTTTGAACTTGATTTTCTTCATCACTGTAACTTTTTTGCTAAGACCATAAAGTGTAAGAAACAAAAACGGCAGATTTTGGGAGAAATCACTCTTTAACATTTTTCATAAACTTTACTTTTCTCAAGTTTTGCAACTCGTACTAAGGGTACAGGGTCTCCATATACTGGAAAGTTTGTAACTGTCATCTCTGTTGAAGTTGGGGTGCCTGTGTATTTCGATTGCTTCCTTCACGAGTCGAGGGATGAGAAATCTTTCTTTTATTAAAAATCTGATCAGCTGATTCACCCCTTTCTGTGAATGTTCACAGATAGCAGACTTGTTCGGGTTATTCGTCTATAATAGATTGCTTGTAAGAAGCGAAAAAAAGGTGTACCCATCATTGTATCATGAAAAAATATTTTACGCATTAAAAAAATAAGTGAAAAAATATTATGGTATAATAAATACGATTGTTTAAATATCAGCTGTCAAAAGTTGATTATTTCATCACAAAACACGGTGATGTTAATTTAATAGATTGATTTCGCGATCGATTTCCTGAAACAAGATTTATTACCATCAGATAATTATGTTGATAAAATAGACTAGAATTAATTGTACAAATAAAACATTTCTTTCATTCTTGGGCCGGTCCGTTGTACAGTGGCAGCACCTCTGACTCGTAAATGGAAGGTTGTGGATTCGAATCCCGGCGGAGCACAAAAATATACCATTTATATTTCCAAATGTGCTCTTCGCTGGGTTGAAAAATTCATAAACCTTTACCAAACACCGGGCACTGAAAGGTCCATTCAACCTTACAACAACTGGGTCTTGCTTGAGAGTTGCTGCTTTCTACAGCGACGACCAAGCTCGCAGAGGGTTCTTGAGGTGTGATACACACAAAAACAGCACTCACCAAATAAATCATCCAATTATTATTATTATTATTTGCAAAGTCGATATACTCTCAAAAAACTTAAGAGAAAGCAAACGTTTGGTTCGATTTCGCCCAAGAGTATGAGATCGACCCCCCATGCTATAAAAAACTTAGTTCGCTTTTGCTAATGTCACTACGGTTTCAGGGAAAGATGGTAGGAGTTGTAAGGTTTATGTTCATGTGAAGTTTGGTTTTTATGTTGCAGGTTCACATGCGGCATGTGCAAGCGCGAAATCATACCTGTACGTGTCTGCTTTTGAGAACAAGTACATATCGACGGTTAAAAGGCAGTAGGGCATAAGCGACATAAGCTATATTATTCAAGAGAGCAGTTTAAAGTGTAAAATCGCAGAAAAATGGCATAACTTTTTTATTTTTTTATTATATCGTTAAAATCAAAACAGCTCTAAAATAAAAATAAAATAAAGGCATTAATTGGCATTTGCTGTTAATGTGGATTTACGATTTTTCTTATGTCACAAGCGCCTTTTGGACAAAAAAAGGCCAAAATCTTGTCCGTTACACCAAAACCATACTTCGAAAACGCAGTTGTTTGTTTGGACATAAACAACACAAAAATCATTGTAGAGCTATGGGAGTAAGCGCATTAGAAAAGGCGGAAAATTTCAAGTAGGATAGCATTCATAACTCATTTTTGACCAGAATGTCGCTTACTGCCATTTAACCGTCGATATAATGTGAATCCCCAATGCAGTATACTTGACACTGGCGCCCTTGCTCTCCGCGGGATACGCCATACAGAAGAAGAAGACTCCCCAATTGTTATGTTATTTTATAATAACATTGAAAGAACAATCCCGAAGTGTGCAGTGTATGTTTGTGGGCCGAACGGAGCCGAACGGTCACGGAAGCGGCCGAACTGCACCGTATGAACTAATCAGGCCGTCGTTCGTTAGTTCCCGGCGAGATGTGAAGTGAGTCAGACGTTAGCGACCAAGCACCAAGCGGTGCAAGAGGGGGCACTACGATGGAGCTCCCTCCCCCCCCATCTACTTGGATTTCCTGCCAGCAAGGCACCCGCCTTGTGGACCAGAGGCATAGGAGCGCCCACCCAGGGGCTCCCACGTGTGGAGGCGTCCGCCTTGTGAACCGCCGCTAGCCTGGGGCGCTGCCCCAGGCCTTCCGTTTAGAACTCCAGCCAACGGAATAGGGAGTGTTCTAGTGACAACCTGTAGGTCCGGCCAATCCCTTATTTAGTACAGTAATAAACCCTTATTTGTTCATGTTAACTTTATCTTTTAATTATAAAACCCTTCCCAAAGTACAAGTGAGCAACCGAAAGAAAGACCCCCACGCCCTGAGAGTGATGCTGATGAGAGCTAGCCGGATGTAAGTATCCTGAAGATACCTTTCCATCGAAACATAACACTGGCGCATCCAACTGGGATTCTTTCGATATTGCGAACTTTTATTTTGGGAATTGTTTTGTGAAGCTCTGTTTTTTTAGTGTATTTTTTTTGCTTTCATTATGACGTCATATGTTTTCTTGCCTTGATTTTGGAGTGAATTGTTTTTGTTTTGATTGCTTTTGCATTTTGCTTTAATGTCCTTTTGACGATTAAAAATTATGATAGAATTTTTATATCAATATAAATTGACATGCAATCTTTGAGAAGCCTGAAAAATAGATCATTAAATCTTTTATCATTTGCTAAGAAACCTCGTCATATTTTAATTTTTTATGCCAAATTTCATTTTTTCTTCAACATTTAGTATTTCTGTCTATTTTGATTCTAACACTATTTTGGTCGCTTCCTTTTTTTTGTTTTTTGCATTTGCGTAAATGTGCTTTGACGATTGAAAATTCTGTGAAATTTTAATATCAATAAAATGTACATGCATTTTTGAGAATTCATTTGAGAAAGCATCATTATTTTGTTTTATTTTTTTCACAGAAATCTAGCTTTGTTTATTTTACATAAGTACCTACCTTGAAATTGATGCATTATTTGTTGCTAGGCAAATAAACTTTCACTTTATGTTTTTTTTCATAAAAGCTTTTAACAAACTTTTTTCCACATTAAAGGATTCTCAGAAGTATTTTATTTAATGTGAGGATTAAGTGTTTGGTAATTCATGATGTTTTTTTTCCCCCATTTGGTTTTTTTAATGTGCTATTCTCAAAAACATTTTAAAATATATATTTTTTTTCGGGGTAGACTGGTGATTAGGTCCTTTCGGAAATTTACTACGAACTATAGCTATTCTGTTGGCTGCCATTGTAAATAATTTTATAGATTAGCTTTAGGTACTTTTGTGTGTTGTCAGGGAACATTGAAATCGTTCCAAGAACCCTCAAAAAACGATAGAGGATTGTAATTTTTGTAAAAAGCTTAGGATTCATTTTAGTTTAATATTTACGATGGTTTTATTTCTTGCAAGCCAATAGCATATCACTTTTGTGCGATGTTTGACTGATATACGGGTCACTTGGAGATTTAAACTTGAACGGTTCTCAAAAAACATCGGAGAAATTTTGTTTTATAGTGTACAAATAGGTAATTTAGTTAGAATTAGGATTTCTTCACTACATTTGTTTTTATGTATGTAAATATCTTGAACAGTTTTTTTTGTGTAAAATTTCAATGGTTTTCCGAATTAACCCTTTGGAAAAAGATTGAATAATGAAGTTTCTTTATTCTTCTAAAAAATGAAGTGGCGCCACCGAGAAAGAGTGGGAAAATGTGGTCCTTTGGGCAAGGGAAGCCGTTTTCCGGGATTCTACTTTCGTAGGTCCGTGTGTGGATTTTCCACGGTATGTTGATGTAAGGATGAAATTATCACTGCTTTGAGTGGAAATTGATGTGAGGGGAAGAAATGCTGGCCTTTTTCTTGGAAAAGGGAGCGCATTTTCTTGAGATGTTACGTTTTGTAAATCTGGGATCTGATATGCACTTTTGTGTATAAGATGACACTTAAAGCCTTGTTCATTTTGTCGAAGGAGGAAAATGTCTGTGAGTACAGACGTGTTTGAGGCTCGAAAGAGCTGGTGTTTTTGTTATATTTTGTTTGTGTATTCCATATTCACTTTAAGATGTTTTATATGGAATGTTCCACTCTTTTTCGAGTGAGTTCGTAGTGGATTTTACGCACTAACATATTAAATATTTTGAGCGAGCTTGGATGTTGTCTCCATATGTATTTTTTATTGTATTCAGCTCAGAACGTATTGTTATATAATAGTCGACTCCTGTAACGAGTTATGACTTGGTTAATATAAGTACCAGTGTAAAATATGTTTTGATTGCTGTGATTATTATTTATTGTATAGAGTTTTCGACATGTTTTGGTGAAGAAAAAAGGCCTTGTTACAAGATCGCTTTTAATCCGCGTCTTGTCGGTTATTGGAACCACCTTGAAATTTCCCAAACCAAATCGATAATTCTCAAAGCCACCAGTTTTCTTCTTCCTTCTTTCTGGTGTGTTGATAGGACAGAAGGATGTTCCTGTAAATCCCCTTTTCCTTTTTGTGTTCCCATAAAATTTTCAATTTTCTTAATGGCCAAAGACCTGGTGTTGTGTGTGAAGACTGTTGTGTTGCTCCTGGTTTTTTTCTTTCTTTATTTTTGTGAGAAAGGGGAATGTTATGTTATTTTATAATAACATTGAAAGAACAATCCCGAAGTGTGCAGTGTATGTTTGTGGGCCGAACGGAGCCGAACGGTCACGGAAGCGGCCGAACTGCACCGTATGAACTAATCAGGCCGTCGTTCGTTAGTTCCCGGCGAGATGTGAAGTGAGTCAGACGTTAGCGACCAAGCACCAAGCGGTGCAAGAGGGGGCACTACGATGGAGCTCCCTCCCCCCCCATCTACTTGGATTTCCTGCCAGCAAGGCACCCGCCTTGTGGACCAGAGGCATAGGAGCGCCCACCCAGGGGCTCCCACGTGTGGAGGCGTCCGCCTTGTGAACCGCCGCTAGCCTGGGGCGCTGCCCCAGGCCTTCCGTTTAGAACTCCAGCCAACGGAATAGGGAGTGTTCTAGTGACAACCTGTAGGTCCGGCCAATCCCTTATTTAGTACAGTAATAAACCCTTATTTGTTCATGTTAACTTTATCTTTTAATTATAAAACCCTTCCCAAAGTACAAGTGAGCAACCGAAAGAAAGACCCCCACGCCCTGAGAGTGATGCTGATGAGAGCTAGCCGGATGTAAGTATCCTGAAGATACCTTTCCATCGAAACATAACACAATGTTGCATATCTTCACAACTTAGATTAGATTTGATTTTGAAAACGGTATCCTAAATTACTTATCTAAGCTGTGTGACAAAGTACACGGTTTATCTAGCGTGGACTTGAAAATACAATGACAAACAAAAGATTACGACTGATTCGCCTATAAAAAGAATTGTCCTGGTGATTGTGGGTAGTTTTGATTTACAACTGCTAAAAGATGAACGCGCTTCTGGTTGTCCTCTTGGCTTGCGCCACGGTCATCAGTGGCCAGATTGTCAGTCCAGGAAGGTGCCAAGAGAATGTAGACGTTGTCAAGATGTTTCAGGTCCAAAAGGTAAGCGTGCTTTGGCCTTGAGATGTCTAACATTTATGGATTGGTTCTTCAACCTTGATTCTATTGAAATACCATTTTGACATGTCATCTAAATGTAAGCTGCAAAGATATTATGTATCATTTGAAATTCATATTAAATGCATTCCCACAAGCAGACACGCATAATTTCGCTCACACATGCCGCATGTGGACCTACAATATAAAAAACCCAATCTCAAATGAACATAAGCCCTGCAACTCTTGCCGACCTTCCCTGAAACAGGGGTGACATTGGCAAAGTGAACCATTTTTTACAGTATGGGTGGTCAACCTCATATCAACCTATCAGTCATATCTTGTCTTGTATTGCCTATATACATATCTTGCCTGTATATATCTATAATCTATCTATAATCTAAGTTGCAAGGATATATTCATTCAAAGTTCTCAGATGTATGCCCACAAACAAACACGTGTAGTTCGCGCTTACAAATGCTGATTGTGTACTTACAAATAAAATCCAAACTCAAATGAACATAAGCCCTGCAACTCTTGCCGACATTCCCTGAAACAGGGGTGACATTGGCAAAGTGAACCATTTTTTACAGTATGGGTGGTCAGCCTCATACCAACCTATAAGTCAAGGAATACCAACCTATAAGTCAAGGAATGATATATCTTGTCATATATCATCCCTTGACTTAAAGGTTGGTGTGTGCCTGACCACCCATGCTGTAAAAAATGGTTCACTTTGCTATAGTCACTCTTTTTTCATGGAAGGTCGGCAGAAGTTGCAGGGTTCATGTTCATTTGAGGTTTGGTTTTAAATTTGTAAGCGCGAACTTGAGTGAACACGAAACGGCGCTATAAAGAAATCAATACCTCATCATCATCAAGGACTTTCAGCTACATCTCTTTCCACCTTTTGAAGGTCTTCCAGCTGGGCGTTGACCTATTGTCATCTTAACTCATTGTGAATCATGGTCTTTCCAAAACCGCCTCCAGGATCTTTTTCATCTCACTATGCCCTCTATTTCACAGACTTTTCGATTGTGTTCATTGCGAATGCTATCTTGTAATGTTCTGTCAGTGATCATCTAAAGAACTTTTATTTCAGATGTTCTGAACAGCACATGAGTGTCAATTTGTCAATTTTTAAATCACTAAATATGTAAATTTAATTTGATCAATTGTATTAATCGTCATTCGGTTTCCTCTTAAATTTTCCAATTGCGTTAAAAAAATTACACTCGTGTCCAGTACCCTTAGTACGAGGTGCAAAACATGAGTAGGTAAAGTAAAGTTTACGGAAATTATTAAGGAGTGATTTTTCCCAAAATCTGCCGTTTTTGTTTCTTACACTTTATGGTCTTAGCAAAAGAGTTATAGTGATGAAGAAAATCACGTTCAAACAAACCAAAACGGCAGATTTTGGGGAAACCACTCTTTAATATTTTCCGTAAACTTAACTTTACTCAAGTTTTGCAACTCGTACTCAGGGTACATTAATTCAATGTAAGTTTTTCTCTGGTATCCAGACTATTTGCCTTTCATTTCCACCCACTGTTGGATGCCTTTATTTAGTACAGTGTTTTTGTGTCAATCCCACTTCAAGAGGCTTCCATCTATATCTAAACAAACAGGTGGAAGTTCGCGCTTACAAATACAGCATGTGTAATTACAAACTAAATCCAAACCTCAAATAAACTTAAACCCTGCAACTTTTACAGGGGTAACTGTAACTGTAAACTCTGTTGCCATTCCGCTAGGGGTGGCCAGAGCCTCTGCAGATTTGCCTTCATTTTTCCTATCCTCTTTCAGTTCATTCATATTTATCACCTTATTCTTGTGACATTGGATGACATTGACAAAGTAAATTATTTTTACAATATGGTTGGTCAGCCTTATACCAACCTATAAGTCAAAGAATGATCTTTTTTACTTGTGTACGAAGTCTTATGACTTTGATAGACTAATTTTAATATTTTGTTTTCAGTACGTAGGAGACTGGTTCGAGATCCATCGCTATGAGAATGACGAACAGCTGAGCGGAGACTGTGCCACAGTCCTGTATGTGCCGGTGCAGGGTGGAATCAACGTCACCAACACCATGGTGGCCAGTGGAAGAAACGTCACTGTTGAAGGATTCGCCATGCCGAACCCTGCTGCCAACGGAGACGGCAAACTCTTCGTCACCTTCCCACTGTTTGGTAAGGAACCAAACACTTTCTTCATCCTTCGTTTCTTCAAATGTGCTGCTTTATAAAGGCCTGTTGCACCAAACTCCAATCTGACAAAAATCAAAATTAAGTGTGATTTTTTCCCATCAAATAAAAAATATGGTTTGTTATGTTAAAAAATGGAAAAGTACCTTCAGGATGTACCTACAAGGATACTCACTCCAGCTAGCTATCATCGGCATCACTCTCAGGGCGTGGGGTTCTTTCTTTGTGTTGCTCACCTTGTAATTTGGGAAGGGCTGTATATTGATAAGACAAGAGATAATGTTAACAAAAGAGAACCCAGAACTGGCGAGCGATAACCGATGGCTGAATGAGATCGCACGGCGCAGTTCGGTTGCTTCCGTGACCGTTCGGCTCTGTTCGGCCCACAATACATGCTAATCTAATCTAATCTAATCTAAGCTGCAAAGATATATATCATTTAAGATTTATACCAAATGCATTCCCACAAGCAGATATGTATAATTTCGCGCTAACACATGCCGCATGTGGACCTACAATATAAAAACCCAATCTCAAATGAACATAAGCCTTGCAACTCTTGCCGTCCTTCCCTGAAACAGGGGTGACATTGGCAAAGTGAACCAATTTTTATATTATGGGTGGTCAGCCGCATAACAACCTATAAGTCAAGGAACATACATGACAAATTACATTTTTTAAAATCAAAGAATAAAAATAACAATATATACATGGACATAAAAAACTAAATCATAAAACCAAATTCACTTTAACAAACCCTAGCCGCCAACATCACAGATCAACCGCCATTTCTTTCTATCCTTGCATACTTCTTTCATTTCCTCCAGAGTCATAACCTTCTTCATACAAGCTCTTCTTTTATTATGACTCTGGATATTCCATTCATTCGCAATTTCGGATATTTGGTCCATCCATACCTTTCTCGGTCTTCCTCTACCACGACATCCATCTATTCTACCAACATATACTTTCTTCGTCAGTCTTTCCTCATTCATTCTCTCCATATGCCCAAACCATCTTAACAAACTTCTTTTAATCTTCACTTTCACACTTTCTTTTGCACCACATTCTTTTCTTACAAAATCATTCCTCACCCTGTCACTCCGTTTTTTCCCAATCATACTTCTTAGAAAGTCCATTTCAACAGTATGGACTTTACTAATTTCACTTTCATTCACCGTCCAGGCCTCGCTTCCATACATCAAGGTGGGTAAAAGTATGCCACTGCGTACCGCCAATCGAGCATTTTTAGAAATGTTTTGATTTTTGGCGATACAAGCTGTGGCACCCAGTACACACCTGCCCTTCATTACTCTTCTTTCAAGTTCACCTGTCATTCTTCCATCTTTCTCAAACTTACTTCCCAAGTATACAAACTCATTTACCACATCAACATTCATTCCGTTTATTCTAAATTCGTAGTTCGTATTTTCTTCATTTCTTTCAAAAATCAAAACTTTCGTCTTACATGCACTGTACACATTTACTTTATTTTAAATGTTATTATAAAAATAACATAATAAGTTGTATGTACGTTAATCAGCTAATGTACATCATCTTTCCTGTTTAAATTCCATCATATTGTAACGAAATACACTGGTAGATGTTTATTGGTGTACGTGTGTTTTGAGAGAATGTTCTGGCCCAGACGATTGTATTTGTAAGGTGTGTATGTAGGTAGGAAATGGACTCTTCATGAAATAAATATGTCCAGAATCGTCTATACAACTGTGGTAGTGGAAGTTTCTAGGGCAGGCTGGAATGGCCCCTAGGTTCCGCTATAAGAAGGGCGACAATGGGCTGAAGCGAGTCAGTCTTCGAAGCACTCACACAGAGGAGTATCTAGTTGCCAGGGCGACCAATAAGGTGTAAAATAAATGTAATCTGTGCGAAATAAATAAGTGTGTTAAAATAAATCTGTTAGAATAAGTCTGTTAAAAATAAATCTATTGTAAGAAAGTCTGTGTAAATAAACTGTATGGCTAACTTGTGTTAAACTTGTGTTTTAATTAAAAGAACCCAGGAAAAACGTAACAATGGTGTCGGTGTGAAGTTTAAAACCAAGTACCAAGTAAAAACTGTGCTTGAGACTTTTGAAAAATATATGTGGACAACATAATAAAAACTGATGAATAAAAAAAAAAAAGTTTTAAATAAAACTGATTAAACTTGAATTAAAAACGATCGTGTGGTTACCCGCTAAAAATTTGATTGAAGTGTGGATAGATAACGTGTTAATAATATTGCGTTAGTGTTTGTAAATACTCATTAGCCGATGACGAAGCAAAGTAAATAATCATTATCTAATATCATTATTTGAAATTTAAAAATAAATATTAAAAGGCGGTACCTACCTACCGTCAGTATAATTAGATAAATTATTATTTTGCTAAAGTACGTATTTAAAATAACTTTATATATAAAACTCATAACCCGTATTAAATAAATTTGCAAATATTTTTGTTTTGAAGTTTGTTAAAATAAAAAATGGCTAAGGTGAACATCAAGGACCTCAAAGCCTATGAGCTTAAGAATGAGCTTCTAGAGAGGGACCTGGAGACATCAGGAGGGAAGGCGGCCTTACAGGCACGCCTCATGGAGGCCTTGGAACAGTCAGGCGAAGACCCGGCATATTTTGTCATGGCGTCTGGAGGGGACCGCGAGCGAGCCGTGGAAGAGTTTAAAACAAAGATGGCTGCCAACTTCAAGAGCTTGAGGGAAGACCTAGCTGGTTGGAAGGAGGAGATGGCTAAAAACCTAGCCTTAAAAATGTCGGTGGACACTGATAGTGTAAAATTAAGTGATAATCAGGATGACAAAAAGGCCGATATGTCAACTGAGGATGAGTCGTCTCAGAAGTTGGGGAAGGGAGACCTGAAGGCCAAAAACAACGGCCAGCTCAAGGTTGAGGACGCAGCTGACAGCAAAGATGTCAAAGACGATGTCAAGTCGGCTGAAAACGGCAAGAGTGACTCGGCCGAGGTGAAGGCTGACAAGGATGCGAAGGAGGAGACGGACGCCAAGGAGGAGGATGAGGACGCCAAGGACAATAAGGGCAAGGCCAAGAAGGCCAACAGTGTGAAGAAGAAGCCCGCGCCCAAGAAGAAGGCGGAGGAGGCCGTGGAGGAGGCTCCCAAGAAGAAGAAGGCCGTGGAGCCGCCGGTGCCCGTGCCCGCGGGCCGGGGCATCCCCATCGACCACATCCCCGACGTGGAGGTGGCCATCTCCAGGTTCAAGATGGAGGACCTCAAGTTCCGGTACAATCAATTGTGCCGCACGAACCTCATCAAGCGCAACAAAAAGAAGTTCAAGGGCTACGAGTTTGAGAAGGACACGCCTGAGCACAAGGCCAAGCTGGAGGAGGTGCAGAAGCTGGAGCCCAAGCAGCTGCGGACGCTGTGCGAGAAGCTGGGCTTGGACAAGAGGGGCGCGCCCACGGAGCTGGTCAGCAGGGTAATGGGCTTCCTGCTGCTGCCAAAGCAGGTCTCCTCGCACGCCAGGGGGCTGATGAAGGAGAGGCCGGTGACTGACCGCGGCGAGGCCACGGGAGGCAGGCCCAGAAGGTCCGCTGCTGCTATTGTCAAGAGAGGTTACTCTAACGAGGAGTATGAAACAGATCCGGAAACCAAAGTGCGGGGACCCAAAGTCAGCAGGGATGAATTAGGGGATTCAGATGGCTCGTACAACCCGAGTGGCTCCGGACAGGAGGCGGACTCTGACTTTGACCCGTCAGTGGGGGAGGGGGGCGCTCCCTCCCGCAGGCGCCGCGCCCCCGCCCGCAGGGGCTCAGCCAAGCAGAGCAAGCAGAAGGGACGACCCAAGCATGGCGCGGCAGGAAGCCACTCAGCGAGTCAGAGGACGAGAGCGAGAGTGAGAACTTCGCTTCCGAGCAGGAGAGCGGCTCCGACGACCAAGGATTCTGATCCTTTGACGCCGGCAAGCAAGCGGGGCCTAGGAGCGGTGGCCGCCCGGGGACGCAAAGCGGTGCCCCCAGCCAAGGAAAGGCGCCCATGCCGGCCGCCAAGAGGAAAGCACCCCCCCCCACACCAGCCAGCAATGACGGGCAAAACCATAAGGGGAAAATTCCGTGGAACGTCATTTTTCCTGACCACTGGATGCAACTGTGGGTCAAACTGCCCGTACCTTCTTAAAGAAAAGACTGTTCCGGGGCGGAACAGTCTAAGGGGGGGATAATGTAACGAAATACACTGGTAGATGTTTATTGGTGTACGTGTGTTTTGAGAGAATGTTCTGGCCCAGACGATTGTATTTGTAAGGTGTGTATGTAGGTAGGAAATGGACTCTTCATGAAATAAATATGTCCAGAATCGTCTATACAACTGTGGTAGTGGAAGTTTCTAGGGCAGGCTGGAATGGCCCCTAGGTTCCGCTATAAGAAGGGCGACAATGGGCTGAAGCGAGTCAGTCTTCGAAGCACTCACACAGAGGAGTATCTAGTTGCCAGGGCGACCAATAAGGTGTAAAATAAATGTAATCTGTGCGAAATAAATAAGTGTGTTAAAATAAATCTGTTAGAATAAGTCTGTTAAAAATAAATCTATTGTAAGAAAGTCTGTGTAAATAAACTGTATGGCTAACTTGTGTTAAACTTGTGTTTTAATTAAAAGAACCCAGGAAAAACGTAACAATATTATTACCCACTTTCGAGCAATATTTATCCGAGGTCCTTACCAGAATTAAGCAATTAAAGTTTATGTGTCAGTAAAGTATTGATTATAATCAACCTATAATTTAAAGGTTGGTGCAACAGGCTCTTAATGTACGGTGTTGAATTTTTTAAGTAGATTTGTGAAGAGGAATGCAATTAACCAACCCATTTTGCCTGGCCAGTTGTCTTCATGCGAAAGCAGAAGCCTGTAATGGCATCTTGTTGAACCAGGGTCAAAGTTATGGTCCAATGGGCTAGACGTTATTCTGTTCCAAATACGCTAGTCACGGGTTCAATTTTATAAAAACATCGCTTGATTTTATCACACAATTTATTTTAAGATTTCGTTGAAGCGTCGGTTCGTTCACAGTTAACTTTTGTACTGTATTGCTCGCCAGCTCCGATACAAGTCTCCCGCTACAGACAACTTTGGCTCTTTTACAGCATGACATAGGGATGGTTCTTGAAACATTTGGAATTGAAAAATGCGTGGTTTTGCCAGAATATTCTATCACGCTCACACCATCGAGCAAATACACATTTAATTATATTTTGAATGGTTTGTGTATTAACATTTAACACTGAAAATTCATATTCATTGACTTCTACTAAACTTTAAAGAACCAAAACTTCTAATTAAAAACTGTTTTATTTTCACTCTACTATTAATTTTATTTTCATACATAACTATAAACGTTTTTGATTTCTTGATCATCTATAGGTCAAGTATAAGCATATTTCAAAATATAATGGTATATTTTTTAGTGTTCCGCCGGGATTCGAAGCGTACCTGTTCCCATTTACGAGTTCGTAGTGCTAGCCACTAGACTACGGACCGGTCTTTTACTTGCTTACTTCACTTATTAAAATCTATGACTCCATGTTGTAGGTGACACCCTGTATGACTACTGGGTGCTGTCCACCGACTATACCTCCTACTCCATGGTCTACAACTGCGTGAACCTTCCAGGGAACAACAGGCAAAGTGAGTACATGTTTCGTTTTGCTTTTAACTCTTCGTCTCCCTAGTGGTTTGCTTGTCTTATGTTCATCAGAGGTAATTTCACATGAGCAATGTTTGTACGTGTATTGGACCAATGTGTCTTATGAAAATTAGAAATTGATTTTAAAACTGTATAAAACAACTTTCATATTATCGTGTTTTACGTTTTTTCCTTGGCTCAGATTGTGTAGAATGTGATTCTTACGACAGTATCATTGAAATGCCATCTTTGTCTTTAAATGGTAACTGTAACTGTAACTGTAATTCTGTCGCCATTCCGCTAGGGGTGGCCAGAGCCTCTGCAGAGTTGCCTCCATTTTTTCCTATCCTGACATACCTCTTTCAATTCCTTCATATCCATCACCTTTTTCATGCATTTTCTTCTTTTACGCTCACTTTGTATATATCCCATTCTTTCACAATCTCCACAATCTGATCACTCCATACTTTTCTCGGTCGTCCCTTCCCTCTTTTTCCTTTCACACTTTCTTCGTATACATACTTTGTCAGTCTATCATCATTCATTCTTTCCACATGTCCAAACCATCTCATCACATTCTTTTGTACTTTAACTTTCACATCCTCTTTCAAATTACATTATTTTTTTACCCATTCATTCCTAACTCTATCCCTCAAAGTTTTTCCTGTCATACTTCTCAAATGCTTCATTTCCACCGTACATACTTTACTCATTTCACTATCATTCACTGTCCATGCTTCACTTCCATACATCAAAGTCGGTAACAATATGCCATTGTGTACCGCCATTCTCAGATCCATCGTCAGTCGCTTGTTCTTTGCTATTCTTTCTATTGCACCGACCACTTGCTTTCCCTTGCACACCCTATTCTCGAGTTCTCTTGTCATCTTTCCATTCTTCTCAAACATACTTCCCAAGTATCTAAATTCATCCACAATTTCAACTTTCGTACGATTCAAAATAAACGTGCATTTTTCATTTTCATCCGTTCTGTCGGATAATAAATGGTGGATACTCCAAACAAGCACTGGGGGAATGTCTTGTCTTTTCTGGAACTAGATTTGTTAGACTTGTACTTTAAGGGGGCGATATGATCGACTAAATATTCGTTGCTATTGTTTATCCACATTGCTCATTGCTAAAAATTGGACAAATTGGGTACAAAACATTGAATTTCTTCTTCTGTTTTCTTTAGTTCTGAGTTGGATCCTGAGCCGGAAGCCGACCTTGAGTCCTGCTGCTGTGCTGGCTGTGGACAAGGTCATCCAGAAGGTGGACGGCATCAGCTGGGACAACTTCAGGGAAACCATCCACTCAGAGGCTTCGTGCAGGATCACCGGAAACTGAGCGCGTTTCTAAATTTTCTGAAATTATGGATCTGTAATAAATAAAACAAACAAAAATAAAAAGTTCTTTTCTTGCAACATCACATTTACTGTAGGTACTTTTTGCATGGCAAAAAACGCAACTAAGCTACACATATTCAAGCGCTCTTGGAGTGACTACATCACGAAACGGCGCTCTAAAGAAATCATCGACTCATCATCATCAACTTCTTGCCTTCATTATCCCTGAAGGTTCGCATTTGGCGAATCGGGAACTATTTATTTTTACGGTAACGGACAAATTTAATTTATTATTATTATTATAGACCGGCTTCACACCGACCACTTTCATTTCAAGTGAGGATTTCCCACTAGTCCGGTCGATAGCTCAGTTGGTAGAGTGCTTGCATTCTACCCCGTGAGCTCGGGTTCGAATCCCACCGAGGAGGGTGTCAGAAATGATTTCCTATTTCGGTGTGTATTTCAAACCCCATAATATAAATACCGGCGAGGTTTACTCAGCCTTCACAATAAATGAGTACCAGCCCCCTCGGAAGCTGGGAAATTCCCACTTCAACTGAAGTGGTTGGCGTAAGGCCGGCCCCCTTACCTGTAAAAATAAATAGGTTCAACTCGCCACATGCGACCCCTTCGTTAGTTACACTATATGTGTAGCTTAGTTGCGTTTTTTTTTTTAGTTGCGTTTATTTCCCAGCTCTTGGGGGAGCTTTATCTCATTTCATGGGAAGGCTGAGAAAACCTTGCCGGTATTTATTTTGAGTTAGAAATAAACACCGAAACGGGAAAGCATTTCTGAAACCTTCGATGGGTATGGAACCCTTGCTCTCGGCATGAAATGCGAGCATCCTACCAACTGTGCCACCGACCGGACTTTTTACAAGCTTGGTCGTCACTACATAAAGCACCAATTCTCAAGCAATACCCAGTTGCTGTAAGGCTGAATAGACCTTTAGTGACCGATCTTTGTTAAATGTTTATGGTTTTTTCTACCCAGCGAAGAGCATATTTGAAAATATAAATCGTATATTTTTTGTGCTCCACCGGTATTCCAACCTATATCTTTCCATTTACGAGTCTGAAGTGTTACCACTGGACCACGGACCGGTGCTAGCACTATGGGTGTAGCTTAGTTGTATATTTAGTTGCAGTTGCAGGAGTAAAGATCCAAGTCCTACATCCATTTCTTCTTCTTTGTGGCGATTTCCCGTGGAGAGCAGGGGCGCCAGTGTGAAATTGACTTAATGTGGAGACTGGGAATAACCATTGAGATATAATATTAGTGGGGAAGAAACTAACTTAGTGCATTGTAACATACAATGAGGCCTAATTGTCAACCGGACCTGTCAATGTCAGAGCTGTCAAACACCACATAATACTTGAATCCTATGCTTTCTCTATCTTTTTTTTAGATACCCAATAATGAGGTCAGCACGTGAATCGAGATAGATAAAATTATATCGTCACCCAGCCGAGTTGCTAGGGAAAAGGCAAAAAAACTTTTTTTGATTAATGTTTTCAACATTCCCTTTCACTTCCATGGTCGGAGCTATACAGCAAATTGCAGCTTTTTTATCTGCTGACGTTTCGCATTTTCAAGGTAAATTGTCTTAAGAATGCTTTCTGCTAAAAGTGAAACGTGAGCAAATAAAAGAAGGTGCTGTCGGCAATCTCTCGAAGCACATATGGCAGTCAGTTTCCTGCTCATGGTGTCGCCACTGCAAAAGTACATGCACCAAACACTGTTGCAGACTATTCTGTTCGTATACAGAAATTGTGCCTCAATTTTTGCCGTGTTCTCCGAGGTAGTCACTGTCGGTGAGTGGAACAAATTGTTTTTCTCAGGTAAGCGGGGCAGACTTACGCCAACCGCTAAATTTGATGTGGGAAATTCGAAGAAAATCAATCAATCGATCATAGATTTTTTATGCAGCTTTGTATCGTTACCACTATGCAAGACACTAGCACCCTTAGTACGAGTTGCAAAACTTGAGTAATGTAGGTAAAGTTTACGGCAATAATTAAAGAGTGATTTCCCCCAAAATCTGCCGTTTTTGTTTGTTTAAACTTGATTTTCTTCATCACTGTAACTCTTTTGCTAAGACCATAAAGTGTAAGAAACAAAAACGGCAGATTTTGGGAGAAATCACTCTTTAATATTTTCCGTAAACTTTACTTTTCTCAAGTTTTGCAACTCGTACTAAGGGTAGTAGTTATGTTTGGTTTGTCTGTGTTAGCTAATTATAAGTCTATGAAATCCCTTGGAATGAGTAGAAGCTTAGGTAGGTACCTAATAATAATTTGTATTTTTTCGAAATTAGTTAATTGTTAAATCGAATATTCTAGTGAAATCCAGTAAGGTGGTATGTAACGATTCTCAATGCTTCGACAATGTTCTTAGTAATCTCAACAAATAAGGACCAAGACCCCTTCGAAAGACAGATATAAATCAACCGTCGTGCTGTTCAAATGTAAAAAAAAAAAGCTGTGAAAATAAACTGTGTAAAATAGATGAACCGCAGGTTTGAATAAATAGATCCCGCAAAAACATAACAGTATGTTATATAATTTTTTTTTGCACAACATGACTATAAAAAAATCATCCAGATTAATTACACATGATAAAGAAACGAAGGTCGATCTTATGCAACAAAAAGTAGTTTAATTATTTTTAATCTTTGCATGACAAATAAATAAACAAATAAAACGCTGTTTAGGTAAGTGTTTCCTTATATAATTAAAAAAATGAATAATTTACACAAAAAATAATATCTAATAAACCTAATGATAAGATAAAAAAAAAATAGATTACTTAAACCAAGCCCTTGCTTGTCACATACCAGTTTTTACAGTCATACATTGTATTCTGCTTATTAAATACACAAGGAAGAATAGATTACCAATTTTTTTTAAAACTTTTTAAAAATGTTTTTTAAGTTGTCAGTTTTTGTTATTTGTTTGGCCTTCTTGGAGTCGTCTTTTGGCCAGATTGTAAGCGATGGGAGATGCCCAGTGGTGTCCGGGCAAAGCAACTTTAGTGCGGCAAGGGTAAGATTTTCATAATAATAATATTAGGATGATTTATTTGGTGAGCGCTGTTTTTGTGTGTTTCACACATCAAGAGCCCTCTGCGAGCTTGGTCGTCGCTATTGAAAGCTCCAATTCTCAAGCAAGACCCAATTGCTGTAAGGTTGGATGGACCTTTGGTGACCAGTCATTGGTAGAGGTATAAGAATCGTTCAACCCAGTGAAGAGCATAATATTTGAAAATATAAATGGAAAACACAAGCAGACACGTATAAATTACTCGTACAAGCAGACGCTTAAACATGCCTCATGTGGACTTACAATATAAAAACTCGAATCTCAAATGAACATACACCCTGGCACTCCTGCCAACCTTCCCTAAACAGGGGTGACATTGGCAAAGTGAACCATTTTCTACAGCATGGGTGGTCAGCCGCATACCAACCTATAAGTCAAGGAACATACACGAATACACATTTTAAAAAATCAATAAATGGACACGTATGCACATCAAAAGTAAAACAGAAAACAAATTCCAATTTAATAAACCCTAGCCGTCAACATTACAGATCAACCGCCATTTCTTTCTGTTCTTTCATTTCCTCCAGAGTTTTCATGATCAGGTTCTCATGATCTTTATGAAATTGTTTCATCTTTCAGTACGCCGGTCTCTGGTACGAAGTCCACCGTTATGAAGTGGACTTCCAGCGTGGCGGAGAGTGCGTGACGGCTGAGTACACTCCCCAGAGCAACGGCTCCATCACCGTGGTCAATTCCATGGTGCTGCAGGGGAGCAGGTTCACCATCCTAGGGTTTGCTGTTCCGAATCCCAGCGCTGGCGGCAAAGGAGAGCTTCTAGTCAGCTTCCCAACTCCAGGTGAGCAAAAAGTATCCTCCTTGATTTATAGCTTGGTATGCGGCTGCCCACTCATGCTGTAGAAAATGATTCACTTTGCCAATGTGACCCCTGTTTCAGGGAAGGTCGGCAAAAGTTTCAAGGAAGTAGGCATTCCTATTTTTTAATACTATGCTATGCTTTTGGTTTGTTAAAGTAAAATTGGTTTTGTGATTTAGTTTTTTATGTCAATGTATAGGTATATTGTTGTTTATTGATTTTAAAAATGTAATTTGTCATGTATGTTCCTTGACTTATAGGTTGTTATGCGGCTGACCACCCATACTGTAAAAAATTGGTTCACTTTGCCAATGTCACCCCTGTTTCAGGGAAGGACGGCAAGAGTTGCAAGGCTTATGTCCATTTGAGATTGGGTTTTTATATTGTAGGTCCACATGCGGCATGTGTTAGCGCGAAATTATACATATCTGCTTGTGGGAATGCATTTAATATAAATATTAAATGATATATATCTTTGCAGCTTAGATTAGATTAGATTAGATTAGATGCTAGATTCAATTACGTACAATAAGTGTTTCAAAAAGAATTCATGAAAAAATATAGTTTCGACTGCTCCAAGGAAGACAGCACTAAGTCAAAAAAGATAGTTTTGCAGGAAAGCCAATTGAACGTTATTTATTCCATGGAGAACAATGCCTAAACTATTTTTTACATTAATTACTTATTAACGAATTTTAAAGAGATAGAGGCACGGCTGTCATCTTGGAATGAAGATAATGATTTGATTTGTTACCTTTAGAAATGGAAATAAGTCAAAAACCTAAATTTCGGAGTTACTTCCTTCTTCATTGGAGCAGTCGATTTAATACCTACTCATGTACTGTTTGTACTGTTATAAATAAGCAGTACACTGTTTTTTCAGTACACTGTTTATTTTCACGGATATTCTATTATAAAAAATGCAAACGTTTGCGGTCCTCAAACATATTATAAATACCTAAAACATAAACTCATAATTTATCAGATTGCTTCTTCACTTAATTCAATTATTTTCATAAGTTTTTATTCTAAACGTACATTGTTCAAAATCATTTCAAACATTGAAAGTGAAAATGAAAATCAAAAAGAATAATGAAAATTGAAAGATCATCTCAACGACAATACCATGTTGAAAGCACCGGTTCTCATCAGATCACCGAAGTTAAGCAACTTGGGCGCGGATGCTACTTGGATGGGTGACCGGTAGGTACACCGCGTGTTGTTAGCATTTCTTGAACCGGTCCGTAGTCCAGTGGCAACACTTCGGACTCCTAAATGGAAGGTTGTGGATTCGAATCCCTGCGGAGCACCAAAAATATACCATTTATATTTCCAAATGTGCTCTTCGCTGGGTTGAAAAATTCATAAACCTTTACCAAAGATCGGTTACTGAAAGGTCCATCCGACCTTACAGCAACTGGGTCTTGTTTGAGAATTGGCGCTTTCTACAGTGATGACCAAGCTCGCAGAGGGCTCTTGAGGTGTGATACACACAAAAACAGCGCTCACCAAATAAGTCATCTTAATATTATTATTATTATCTTTTTTTAGGAAACGTGCCCAGTGATTACATCGTTTTGACCTCTGACTACACTTCATATTCTTTGGTATATTCGTGCATGAATTTACCAAACAACAGTTCACGAAGTGGTAAGTGACCAGAATCAATACTTGACAATTCTTTACTTTATTGATAATAATCGTTTCAATTGGATAGGCGAAACAAGGAAAAGTAATTTTATTCATTTTCCAAAAACCTAAAACGGGTCGACTTGTCGGAGGTAGTTTTTTTTTGTATTTTATGGATTATTCATTGTCCTCTTAGTCACATTAAAAGGATTTTGCAATTTTTTGAGACGCACATCATATGTTTATAGGATCACACAGTAAGATTTGCAACCAATTCGGCAATCATGAGCGTAGCAGTAATTTTTTTGCTAAAAATAAACATATTGTGTCCATGTGTGTACAGTAAAACAGGAGTGGTCCAAGAACTGATCCTTGTGGAGCTCCAACAAAAAAAAACGATAGTATGTTACCGGGCATGCAGGCAGCTTCACTATTTCCTGTTAGATAGGCAATGAACCAGTCAAGAAGCCTTTCATACTATTCCGAGGGTCATTTTAAGTTTCCTTGGAAGATCTGATAGGCGATTGTTTGAACTATTTTCTTCAGACAAGGATTTTGGAAATTTTCTGAATCTGGTCTTACAAAAATGTTTTTTTTCAGTCATGAGTTGGATATTGAGCAGAAAACCGACCTTGAGCCCCTCATCTGTTTTGGCCATCAATGAGAAGGTGGAAGCAATCGATACACTGTTCTGGCAGAATTACAGGGAGACAAAGCACACAGAGCAAGCTTGTAATGCTTGGTGATTTTACTGAGTAATTGTATTTTTTTATTGAATAAAACAAGAACGATTGAATATGGCGTGTTCAAAGTTTTTTCTTCTTCTTCTTCTTCTTGTGCCACTTCTAACGAAGATCGGCGATCATCATAGCTATTTTGAGTTTTGATGCTGCGGCTCGAAATAGGGACTTGGTGCTTCTGCCGAACCACTGTCGCAGGTTCTTCAGCCACGATGTCCTTCGGCGTCCCTGAGATCTTCTCCCCTCAATCTTACCCTGAATGATAAGATGAAGGAGACGGTACTTCTCATTTCTCATAATGTGACCGAAGTACATTAGCTTTCTCTGCTTAATGGTAGGCAGGAGCTCCTTTGTAGTGCGCATTCGTTGAAGGACTTCTTCATTGGTGACTCGATCACGCCAAGAGATCCGAAGCATTTTTCGGTATAAACACATCTCGAATGCTTCAATACGTCTCTCCAGTGCCTGCGTGAGAGTCCATCCCTCCATACCATACAGAGCGATTGGGAAAACGTAGCACCTCACTATGCGCTTCCGGAGTTCAAGGCTTAAATTTCGGCACAACAGTAATTTGCTCATTTTAGCGAAGACATTTCGGGCTTGCTCTAGTCTGCTTCTGACTTCTTGACACATGTCCCACTTTTCGTTGACCACACATCCCAGGTACCTGTAACTAGTGCATCTTTCAATGCTTTCGCCATCTAGTTCTACATGTACGGAGGCGTTTGTGTTTCTGCTGATAACCATGACCTTGGTCTTCTTAAAGTTAATGTTAATGCCAGCTTCTTTGCTAGCGACATTTATTCTGGTCAACAATGTTTGCAGATCCGCCTGAGTGTCAGCGAGTAGGACTGTGTCATCGGCATACCGCAGGTTGTTTACCAGCTGCCCGTTGACAACAATGCCTTCTCTAGCCTCATGAAGTGCTTGCGCCATGATCCTTTCTGAATATAGGTTAAAAAGTGTTGGTGACAGTACGCATCCCTGTCTAACTCCTCTTCTGATGGGTATTTGTCTGGTCTCTGAACTCTCTACAAGCACTGAAGCAGTTAAAAGTTTTTTACTCACCATTTTCCTCTATACTGCTAAACATAGCCATCCAAATTATGATTTCATGTAAAATACCTACAAACTTACTGATCACAAATGCGAGTTGGAAGAAGATGTAAAAGTGAAGGTACAAAAGAATGTGATGAGATGGTTTGGATATGTCTAAGGGCCTGTTGCACCAAACTACAATCTGACAAAAATCAAAATGAAGTGTGATTTTTCCCATTAAATCAAAAATTTGGTTACAAATACGTAAGTCAGCTGATGTACGTTGTACATCTTATTTCCTATTTAAATTCCATCATATTATTACCCACTTCCGGGAAAATATTTAACCGAGGTCCTTCCTAGAATTTAGCCATCAAATTTGATGTGTCAATCAAATATTGATTGGAAGTTGGTGCAACAGGCCCTTAGTATTTATTTAGCCACTTGATGATGCGAACGGATTGCTTGCGAAACCGGTCGTGGAATCACAATATACTCACCGTAATCGAATACAAAATTGTATTTATTTTTATCTTTTGAATAAAATGTTTGTCATAACTGCATACGCAAAAATATTGTTCTCACAAAAAAACTGTGTTTTTATTTATTAAATAACTGTTTTTAATTTCGTTTACAACTGGTGACATGTGATACTTACAGGCTAGCTTATAAATACTTTCTTAAGATTACAGAAGTTTGGCTAGTAAAGATGAGATGACTATCATTGCCAGCGTCATCTGTTGCGTGGTGGCGGAGTTGCAAGCTTCCGTGGTGTGCAAGGTTACTCTGTAGTTGATGGGGTTGATGACATTGGTTGCTAGAATGACTTTATTCATCTCAGCTTCATCGGCGGGCTTCAAAGTGTTGGTTCTGCTCAGCATCCAGCTGGAAACTGTACAACAACAACGTCATAAATTCATCAAACACTTGTTTATCCAATTTAACAAACAAATTGATACGAAGGGAGGAATAGAGGAAAAAGAAGATCCCTTGCACGATGGACTGATCAAGTGAAGACAGCAGGCACCTCGTTGGTTGGAGCGCTGCGGGCAGCACAGTCAAGAGAGAACTGGAGAAGAGTGGTTGCTTCCGCACGGGTCATAACCATCAGCAATGAAGAAGAAGATTAAGAGGAGTTCATAAGAATTACGGATTTGATTTATTAAAAACTTCGGTAAATTTATTTTAAGATTCCGTTCAATTTGGTTCACAGTTCCTTTGTACTGTCTTGCTCAGCGGCTCTGGTACTAGTCTGCTGTAGCCCTTGTATAGTTTGACACAAAAGTGGTTTTCGAAACATCGTAAACTAGAGCATGTGAGACTTCCCCAGAACCTTCGAGCAAACACTACTTGAATTAGGCAAACACCTACATCTAGAGACACACTCACAATATTTATGACGTGTGTCAATGCTCTCACTAGGTGCTGAACGAGGACTATCCAAGCATCATCATCGTGATTAAAGCTACAATCCTGTGTGGATGGCCTACTCGAGAAGATGCCGACACCTTTGCCAAAATGTAAGCATATGTTTAAAATAAAACAACACATTTTTCACCCCTTTTGGGTTGCTGGATATTAGTTTTGACCCTGATTTTACAGATAGCATGGACGGCATTTAATTAGGAATTATATTTAGAGAAATTAAACAAGACGTGCCAAAGAGTCTTTAGATGCTGAGAATCAACCTCAGAGACAGGGTTCCAACCCAAAAGATCCGCAGACGTGGGTGCTGGTGTCACTGATGTCATAAAGAGTGTGGCTTGCTTAAAGTGGCGCTGGGCTGGTTAAGTCGTAAGGCAGGACCATGACAGGTGGCCGAAAAAAATCATCCAGTAGAGGCACAAGATGTCCAAGCATGAAGTGGGAAAATCCCAAATGGGGGGGGGGGGGGCTGGACAGCATTGAGGAAACTGCAGGCAGAGGATAGTTGAACACAGCAGCCAATAAACATATATAGAGAGAGGATTGGAGGAGTGCAGGAGTGGACTGAGAAAAGCTAAGGAAGGAATGAAGGAATGTTTGAATACAAGAAAGGAAGTGGCAGCCCAGAATGTCCAAGTGGACAGTGGAGAGACCCCAACTGAGGTGGATAGACGACATTAAGGGAACTGCAGGCAGAAAATGGCTAAGCACAGAAGCCAATATAATGAAGTGAAGAGGATTGGAGGAGGCCTACGCCCAGGAGTGGACTGAGAATGGCTGAAGAAGGAAAAAATATAAAGTAAGGAAGAAAATGGTGGCAAATGGTGGCAAATGGTGAAGTCTGTAGTTACCTGCTCTCATGTTGTTTGCCAGGTCCCTGCAGGAGTAGACGAGAGAGTAGGAGTCGTAGTTGGTGGCCAGGACCCAGTACGGAGATGTGCCGTCTGAAAATCAAATAAACCCTTTAAATTTTGAATCTCTTTACATGCCACCTTCTAAACAATGATTAGATCAATATTAGAACTTAGTGTCTCAGGTTCAACTATCCAAATCACTGATTATTCTTATCTTTTTCAGAAAAATGTAAAATGGGAACCTATCAAAGTCGCACGACATGGCGTCCCGTTAGTGCTTGTTTGTCTTATGCCCATCAGAGGTAATTTCACATGGGTAATGTTTGTACGTGTACTGTACCAATGTGTCATATGAAAACTGAAAAATAATTTTCAAATTATTTTTAAATTCTCACATCATCGTGTTTTCCGACTTTTGCTTAGCTAGGATTGTGTGGAATGTGATTCTAAAGACAATTTCACTGAAAGATCTTCTTTGAATCAGATGCTAGATAAGACAAACAAGCACTGGACAGAAGAGGAAGAGCCTTAGCATGTGGATTTGGAATGTCTCTACTTGACCAATTAGGCCCTTCTGGTAGTTTCTCTGTAGACCTCTGAGAGGCAATAAAGAAAGTTGTGACATTCGGAAAACTTTCGAGACTGCACTCAATAGCCCAAGAAACTTTGACAATTTCAATTTTGGACTCAAATGACCTTCCACCAAATTTTGACCATTTGACATTTTCCAACATCGGATTTTGCAGAATTTCCACAAAGTTTCGACGCAACGAAACTACGTAACTAAGCTACGCATTTAGTGATGTTATTCTTACCGCGATCTTCCCGAAGGAGTCACATGTGGCCGGCCTTACGCCAACCGCTTCAGTTGAATATGGAGTTATAAAACTCCCGAAGAAGCTTGTACTCATTTCTTGTGAAGGATGAGTAAATCTTCTCAGCATTTTTATTTTGAATTTGAAATAAATACAAAAACAGGAAATCAATTCAGAAATCCTCAGCGGGATTCGAATACGAGCTCTCAGCATAGAATGCAAGCACTCTAGCAACTGACCTATCTGACCATTTGCGAAATTGCCCTCTTTCAATTCTGCAAACCTTGGACAATTTGAAAATTTAAACATCATATTCTGTAGGACCTTCCGCAGTGTTTTGAAAGCGTTTCACTTACTGGATTGGGTTGGGAACGTCACCAACAGCTTGGCTTCGTCAGAGGAGCTGTTGGCCTGGACCGCGTACCCGTCCATCACAAATCTAGTCTTGTTGACGACTCCGACGTTGTGCACCAAGACTCTGGGGAGCTGAAGAGTGTAGTTGGCGGTGACGCAGTCCATCCCGGGCTCGAACACTTGGATGAACCTCTTGATCTCATACCACAAGCCACCATACTGGAATCAAACATGTTCACAATCGAATGAAAGACGTTTTGACATCTGTTACGGTTCGAACACTCTGTCACATGGAGTGTGACATGACATTGTTACGATTTTACCAGGGTTTCTTTTAATCACACTGCAATTATTTATTTTACACGGTTTGGTTCAGAATTTACAACAATTGACGATCACTGATTTCTAGCTCTTGCTTTCGAACTTCACGGCTGAATGTTTAATCGACCCTCTCTTCTGCACACGATTTCGGCTTACATTTATACTCATTCATACGGACGTTTCTCGAATATGGTGGATAATTCCAATACCAGAGCGTCGTTCTACTAGCATGATAAGGATCACGTATGCACTAATGTCTAATACTACCATAGTTCATACTGGACTGTTTTACACACACTATTGTACCTGTACAGAAGCGCGTGGGTACTTGAAATACGTAGTTCGTAACACTATCATCTGTTCTATGTATGCATGTACTGTCGCACATAGGTACTCCAAGTTCGTAACAACATTTACCATCAGCAAGGCTGAGAACCGCTTTCCTTTTTTTTATATCTGGCTAGTCAAGCCACCCTCCTGCAGGATCCAACCAATGACCATCCTGTATTAAAATCGATATTGGCGTGACGCAAAAGTGGATAAATAGACCCCACGAGGGAAGGAAGGTCACAGTTGAACCTTTACCATCTTGCCTACAGCATTTTCTGTCCGTAGACTACTCAGATTCAGGGTCGAAACTCTTGTCAATCAATTCATTTAACTTCAATAAATAATCGTCTCTTAAATTAATCCCTCGATCAATCTAACTATAACAACATCTTCAAAGATGTAGTCAACTAAATTCGTAGAACAACATGAACACCTTTTTGAGTTTCTCGAACAATCTTTTTACAACTACGGTACCTTAAAGATAATGAGTTAAGTGGCATATTAAGGGAATGTTGCACCAACCTCCAATCAATATTTGATTGACACACCAAATTAATCTGTACCTTAGAGCATAAACAACGGAAGTCCACTTTTTTGCGTTTTTGAGTGAATGATACAGAAATTATTATACTTAGCAGTTCTATAAGTGGTAAAAATATTGGAGTCCTCGAACTCATAGTTACTGAGATATCAAGTGTAATAAATATGGGATGCACATAAAAGTGCGAGCATCAACCACGGAAGTTCCACATACGTTGTTCACATTACTTCACATTAAATAAATTTTGATAAAAGAAGATAAACAATTTTTACACATCTAAAATATCTCGTCTAGTTTAGAAGTTATGATGGTTTTATAAAAGTGCACATTTTCACTAAAACTCGTCTCCTGCACATTTTACTAAATGTGACTACCGTTGTTTATGCTCTAAGGTACAGTTTTGATTCCTTAATTCTAAGAAGGACCTCGATTAAATATTTCCCGAAAGTAGGTAAATACGTTGGAATTTGAACAGGAAACATGATGTACATCAGCTGATTGGAACCAAATTTTAGATTTGATTGTAGACATCACAATTATTGTTTATTTTTATCTGATTGGAGTTTGATGCAAACGGCTCTAAGCTAACATGGTTTTCTCAGATAAATGAACGTTTTTTAGTATTTTCTACGAGAGTAAACACTAAAACAGTGTGAAAATCCTGTTGTTTAGAAGTTGAGTTATTTATGAGCACTTTCTTATAATTAGTTCACTTACTATGAGAAGTTACACCCAATACAATGATTGTTCCACAATTTCTAAGATCTGTGGATCAGCAGTCAGTCAGTTTTACATAAGGTGGTGGTTTACAGAATAATGGGATTGAGAATGATGAAATTACAGATTTCAGAGTCTTGGAGCCAAAAAAATCCATTTATTATCTAGATACTCGTATACCTATTATTCAGAAAAATAGTAAATTACAAACAAAAGCAAGGTTCATCCGGTCCACCGTTAACGACAAACCGGTCAATGATAGCTCACCTACACACAACTCGCTCATTGACCAATAAATTGGTCTATTTTAACGAAAATAGCGGTTGATCTGCAATGTTGACGTTTAAGGCTGAGGTTTTAAAAAAAAACACTTTTTCATAAAATATGTTTTGTAGGTAATAATTTTAATTGTTTAATTTTTTAGTGTTGGTTTGTTCTATCTGCTTAAATGTGATCAATTGTTTGTATTCCTTGACTTATAGGTTGGTATGAGGATGACCACCCATACTGTAAAAATTGGTTAACTTTGCCAATATCACCCCTGTTTCAGAGAAGGTCGGCAAGAGTTGCAGGGCTTATGTTCATTTGAGATTGGGTTTTTTATATTGTAGGTCCACATGCGGCATGTGTTAGCGCGAAATTATACATATCTGCTTGTGGGAATGCATTTAATATAAATCTTAAATGATATATATCTTTGCAGCTTAAATTTAGATTTAGATGCGTTAAAATAATTCGTGTCCTTTCTATTTGAAGTCAATGGTTTTGAGGATGTAACTTTTTTTTTGCATAGTTATTAGTATACTTAATACTTAGTTCTAAATCTAAATCTAAGCTGCAAGGATACGTATCATTTGAGATTCATATTAAATGCATTCGCACAAGCACGCATAATTTCGCGCTCACACATGCCACATAGTTGATTTATAAAAATCGTAAAATTAACAAGGCTACACCTGCATGGTTGGTTATATTAGTAATTAAAGCAGGTATTGTTATGAAAAAAACATAAAACATAGTTTTCATTACAACTTTGTCGCATGCGAGGTCTTTACTTAAGGATTTTATGGATATAAAGATTTGGATATGGATACATTAGGGATATGACAATTATATTATTTCAATTTCATATACTACCTATAATCTATCTATTGTAGCATTCAAAGCTCATATCAAATGCATGCCTATAAACAGACACGTGTAAGTTCGCATTTATAAATGATGAATGTGTACATAAAAATTAAAATCCAAACCTCAAAAGAACATACACCCTGCAACTTTTGCAGAGCTTCCCTATAAAACTGGAGAGACATAGGCAAAATGAACCATTTTTTACAGCATGGGTGGTCAGTCTCATACCAACCTATAAGTCAAGGAATTGTTGTAAAAAGAATATGAAAACCTAGAAATAAAGCTGATATAATTTCGGGTTTATTTGTAAATAATATACTTTTACAATAAGTTTTGTTATTTTTTTTTTAATTGCGAGAAAATTAGCCTGCCTCCCTGTGCCTCGCACGATTCGGTATTCTAGCTTATGGAAAATGTTAGTGAGAGCGATGCAACTCACCCTGGGGATTGAAAAGTTCCCGGTCACATTCACTGGCGCGCACTGTCCCTGTTCGGTGACTTGACCCAACGCCGCACTGGTCATTGCAAAAAATACAAAAATGTAGGCCAGCATTTTGAAATATTTGATTTCACACACTTTTTTTTTGTATGGGGTACGTTTAATCTGCCGCAATGTCGCGTCTACAATGCCAGTAAAAGGTAAAGCACATCGGACTTAATGTTTGTTTTTTCGGTACTATTGGTTTTCTTCATAATATGTGTGTTTGTTATCAGTTAGAGCTGTGTGTGTGTGTGTGTGTGTGTGTGTGTGTGTGTGTGTGTGTGTGTGTGTGTGTGTGTGTGTGTGTGTGTGTGTGTGTGTGTGTGTGCGTGTGTGTGTGTGTGTGTGTATGTGTGTATGTGTGTATTGGTTGTGTTGACTCACTTACACGGTTGCCTAATGGATGTCCATTGGTGTCTTGGTATTCGAATGTTTTGGTTAACGAAATATACTTTACCGGTAAGGTAAGTGAGAACCATCGGATATACTTTACCGGTAAGGTAAGTGAGAACCATCGGATATATTTTACCGGTAAGGTAAGTGAGAACCATCGGATATACTTTACCGGTAAGGTAAGTGAGAACCATCGGATATACTTTACCGGTAAGGTAAGTGAGAACCATCGGATATACTTTAACGGCAAGGTTTTCTCTACTCACCATTTAAAGAAATGAGGACGCTACCTTCAAGTGAAGTCGTCGGAGTAAGGCCGGTCTCCTTTCGTCTGAAAATAAATACATAGGTTCCATGCAACCACTTCGGGCACAGCGCTTTAAGAAATTGCAATATACCTATATGCAGCTTTATTGTTTTTTTTTCCTAGAATTTTTTAAAGTATACATAGTTAAGAAATGAAAAAAACTGTGTTCTTTGATTTAATTAAAATTCAATTCATGCAGTACTTTTAGTTCATCCATATTATTTACTCAAAAACTATTATCATTAAAAAAAAAAACTTATTCCAAAATTTCATGAAACAATGTATAGTTCTATAATTGAAAAGGAAAAAAATATTTCCAAAATATACCACACACGAAAAAGTAGCTTAAAATGTGAAAAAAACCGCGTGTTTTTTAAATATATTTTTTGTGGTGACAATTTTTAATTTATATAGGTACTTTGTTTAAGCTTTATAATTAAGATAAAAAAATATAAAAATATGCTTGATTTTTTTCATTACTGTCACTCTTTTGCTAAGACCATAAAGTGTAAGATACAAAAACGCCAGATTTAGGGTATAAAGGACCTTAACTGCTATTTTCAGGAGGAGGCATCTATAAGGCGCTTCAAATCCTGGAAGTACGAAGTTCTTGGGCGACCTCTTATTCGACTTTCCAAAAATTTTCCCTTCAAAATTTTGCTATGAAATGTGCTATGTCTAATCTCTGTCCTACTAGTTTTTTTTTTCAAAATAGCGTAAAAATGTCTCTTAATTCTTTTACTTACTGCAACACTTTGTCATTGGAATTTCTTTTTACATATGATGTTTTGAGCATCTTCTTCAAAACTTACATTTTAAATGCTTCCAGGCGCGATTCCTTTTGTACTTATATTACAATTTTGTATCAAATATTAAACTTTTTAAAAGTGTGTGTACATATTTACACAGAACACAGTGAAAATGATTTTTTATAAGAGAGTAAATAAATATAGGAGTTTTATTTCACAAGATGAGCATTTATTTCACCTCGCCTGACCACCCATGCTGTAAAAATGGTTCACTTTGCCAATGTCATCCCTTTTACAGAAAAGGACGGCAAGAGTTGCTGGATGCATGTCCATTTGAGATTTGGTTTTTATGTTGTAGGTTTACATGAGGCATGTGCAAGCGCGAACTTGTACATGTCTGATTGTGAGAATGCATGTAATGTGAATCTCCAATGTAACATATCTTTGCAACTTAGATTAGATTAGAGTACTTTCGAGTTGCTAACGTCATTTTCGAGAGGACGACTTTTAAAAAAATGACAAGACAAAAACCATAGAGAAATGATAAGGATTAGTTACGACAAAGAGGTACAATACGGTAATAACAAAGGCGAAGCCGCAGGAATCTGAACACTGATCAAACTATTGTGAAAATTAAATTTTGTGTGTTTTTTTAATTTTTATCAAATCCCTACGTTTATTAGTTTAAATTGGCAGTTTAGTTAGGCACACAGCTCGTTTGTCTTGTATTTCGGTTTTCGAATGAATCCCTTCTTATATTGAGGTTATTTCGCATGAGTACTCATTTATTGTGGGTAGACGGTGTGATTGGAAAAATATCGTAAATATGAAATATCGACGTTATGCAATGTGATAACGCATGTGACGGCTGTAACGGTACCTATTTACTTTGTAACCGAGGCGTATGGACGCTTAAACTGGTTTTAATACTCAAAATATCAAATTGTCAAATACCACCAAAAATGTTATAATTGAGGTACTAGTTGACCCGACAGACGTTGCTGAGGTAGTCATAATAATATTGTCTATGATAAGTACCTAATCGTACTAAGAAAAAGTTAGATTGACTCAACATCTCACCATGGTCACACGACATCTGTATTTATTTATCTCGATATATTTTTTAAGGAATCCTGTGCGGGAGGTTCCTTCTAATTCAGAAACTCTAACGGGGCTATTCTTAGACATTTTAGTCGACAGTTGAGCCCACGCTTTGATAAACTAATGGTGCCTGCGCTGGAAGTTTCATCAGCACGGTTATTCTTACCTACCGAATTTTTTAATATTTGTATGAAAACAAATCAGCTGTTCACTTGCGGCCATCTTGGATTGACAGGTCCTCATACATATGCATCATTAGTTTGTCAAAGCGTGGGCTCAACCGACGCGACGATTAAAATGTCTAAGAATAGCCCTGTAGGTATCTATGACACTTGCTGTAATGCCGCAGAGGTGTTGGTGATGTGGCAGTTGATGTCCTGATCCATTGTTGCAGGGCTGTTAGCTGCTTAGTGTTGTGGTGTGTGTTGCACTGCGTTTGCTTTATTTTGAGGCACTGAAAGGAAGGGGCGATTTAAATAGGGTAAGGTTAAATTGGGATGGAAATACAGATACCGGTAACTCGTTCCATAAGCGGTCAGTTTTGCAAAGGAATGAGTCGTGAAAACACAAATGCATTTTCTTCTTTTGCGCTCACTTTCACAATCTCCTCAATCTGATCACGCCATACTTTTCTCGGCCGTCCCTTACCTCTCTTTCCTTTCACACATCCTCTGTTTATATACTTTGTCAGTCTATCATTCATTCATTTCACATGCCCAAACCACCACATCATATTCTTTTGAACCTTAACTTTCACATCCTCTTTCAAATTACATTATTTCTTTACCCATTCATTCCTTACTCTATCCTTCAGAGTTTTTCCTGTCATGCTTCTCAAATGCTTCATTTCCACCGTACATACTTTACCCATTTCGCTATCATTCACTGTCCATGCTTCACTTCCATACATCAAAGACGGTAACAATATGCCATTGTGTACCGCCATTCTCAGATCCATCGTCCGTCGCTTGTTCGTTGCTATTCTTCCTATTGCACCGACCACTTGCTTTCCCTTACACACCCTATTCTCAAGTTCCCTTGTCATCTTCCCATTCTTTTCAAACATACTTCCCAAGTATCTAAATTCATCCACAATTTCAACTTTCGTACCATTTAACATGATAATAATTTAACACGATTTTTCAAATCAGTAAATCAGTACCTGCGCATTCAGTTAAATAAAAGACATATATTTAATAAAAAAAACCTTTATTTTGTGATGGTTGCTTGTTCAACCTCGTTCATTTGTTAGCTATAAAGAATCCTAGTGTTTTTTTTTTATAAATTATGACTATGTACAGGGTGTTTTGTTGTTTTCTTACTTATTATACAATATTTACATTTCGCTCTTACAGTTCTATGGAAATGGAACCCTCTGCTACAATTGCAAAGGATATAATTATTCAATAATCATTATTTATAATCGTATTTTCAATAATTACAGGGTTGTCAAAATTAATAAATTACATAATTATATTAAGTGCTTTTAAAATTAATTTAAAAAAATCACAATTTCTTTCAACAATAAAAAATTACATTATTTTACATATTAATGCCTCGGGATTTCATTGAAAAAACATAAGAAAACTGAATATAAAATAATTAAAAAGAAACTATTTATTTTGTACGGTTTAAGTTCCTTTTCACATTTTGAAAATTTATTGTACCTACAATATGTAACTAACTCAATATTTAATATTCTATTACAAACAGTTTTTCCAAAAACAAAAAACAGAAGGATAATCAGTTGAATGTGTCACGGATGACTCACGCTAGACCGTGTCGCGTCCGAGCCGAGCTTCGGCCGTAGCACGGTCAACAATATTACATGCATTTTGTATGGGCACACACGAACTTGTACGTGTCTGCTTGTGAGAATGCATATAATGTGAATCCCCAATGTAACATATCTTTGCAACTTAGATTAGATTTATATTAGACACTCATGATATATCGAGTCAAGCAATATGGACAACTTATTACAGTGCTACGACCGAAGTTCGGCTCGGACCCGACACGGTCTAGTGTGAGCCATTTATAATCTAAGTTGCAAAGATATCTATATATACCTAATCTATAATCTAAGTTGCAAGGATATATTCATTCAAAGCTCTCAGATGTATGCCCACAAACAAACACGTGTAGTTCGCGCTTACAAATGCTGATTGTGTACTTACAAATAAAATTCAAACCTCAAATGAACATAAGCCCCACAATTTTTGCCGACCTTCGCTGAAACAGGGGCAAAGTGAACCATTTTTTACAGTATGGGTGGTCAGCCTCATACCAACCTATAAGTCAAGGAATACTGACATTAAATGCATGCTCACAAGCAGGCACATGTAAATTCACGCTTACACATGCTGCATGTGTACATACAAAATAAATCAAACGTCACATGTATTTAAAATTTGCAACTCCTGTCGCTTTTCCTTCAAAACCGGGGTGGAATTGGAAAAACTGAAGTTTTTACAGCATGGGGGGTCAGTCTCATATCAACCTATTAGTAACCAATGATTCATCCTTTTTTAAAGAACATTTTTGACAGAAAACAATAAAATCCAATTGGGTGTTTTTTTTTTTAATTGTGAATTATTTTCGAGGTCTTTTTTTTGCATAATGTAACATATTAAATACTTATTTTCCTAGTTTGTGCATATTTTAACATTACCGGAGGCAATTGAAAATAATGTGAGCCCATAACAGCCTGGAGAGGCTTATCGCAAACAGGCGTAACTTCATATATTTATTGCAAAATGCAGATAAAATTAGCAATTCACTACCCGGAATATAAAATATTGCGTTACTATCACCTCGATTGCGTAGATAAAAAAGTATCGAATATACTGTAGCGAATATAAAAATAAACATAATAAAATCTTTATTCCAACTCGGTCACGCGGAGGGTGCAATACGTGACCAGCTACATAAAAAAAACATTGATCGAAAGAAACATAAAATAATAGAAACAGATGACAGCGTGGAGATGAAGAATGCGTTGTGGCTTGACTGTTTTAAAGTCTTTCTATAAATAAATAGAGTAGGTACTACTAATACTTCAGGATGAAAAAAAAATCGTGTTTTCTTGCGTATTTGGACGGATGTTCTAGTAAAGTCTCGCATGTAACGATTCGCCAACATTCGAGAATGATCTTTATTTTTAGTATAAAAAAGGACCAAAACTCTGCAGCTCTGGAGAAGTCCGTCGACCGTTGTATTGTGCAAGTATAAGTGACTCTGTATATGAAATAAATTGTGTAAAATAATAAAATAAATCACCGCAGGTTTAATGAAATTGAACCCCCCTTAATTATAACAATACGATAGCACTTCTAGAGAGTGATTTAGTTTCAATACATTTTTGTTACTAACGCAATTTAGGTCGGTTTTTGCAATGTTTTATACATAAATGAAGATAAGAACTGAAAAATGGATTTTCCAGTATTTGTACTAAAATAAACAAAAAGCAAAATTGGGTTTGAAATAAATAAATATTCACAAATTTTTGACTGTTCCTTATTTTTTAAATTTTACATGTATTTCATGATTTACACATATTATGTATGAGGCTGACTTACCTAACTGTAAAAAATGGACAACTTTTACCAATGCCGTAGCTGTTTTAAGGAAAACCAACAATAATTGCAAGGTTAATGTTCATTTGGGGTTTGCGTTTTTATTTTTTGGGTACCTACATGTTAAATATGAATCTGAAATGTCAATCCATATTTTTGTAATATGGATGGTCAGCCTCTTCATTTTTTGATTAAAACAGACAAATATATCCTTTTGAATAAACGAAGATGTACATATTATATTTCAGAAATTATAAAAGAAGCACAGAGTTTTGTACTCACAAGTTGAGTATTTATTTCACCTCGAGTACTTTCGACTTGCTTACGTCATTTTCAAGAGGACACCTAGGCCCGGTATTTTCAACGTTAGCATAGCGACTTTTTATGCAGTAGTTGGGACGCATCTATAATAATAAAATTAGGATGATTTATTTGGGGAACGCTGTTTTTGTGTGTATCCCACCTCAAAAGCCCTCTGCGAGCTTGGTCGTCGGTGTAGAAAGCGCCAATTCTCAAGCAAGACCCAGTTGTTGTAAGGTTGGATGGACCTGTCAGTGACCGGTCTTTGGTAAAGGTTTATGAATTTTTTAACTCAGCGAAGAGCACATTCGAAAGATAAGTGGTATATTTTTTGCGCTCCGCCGGGATCCGAATCCACAACCTTCCATTTACGAGTCCGAAGTGTCGCCACTGAACTACGGACCGGTCCAAGATGCCAACGACACGCGGTGTACCTGAGCGGTAACCCATCCAAGTACTATCCGCGCCCAATGTTGCTTAACTTCGGTGATCTATGGGAACCGGTGCTTTCAACATGGTAACGTCTATGTCAATTAAGTAGATATTTTTTTTATCAGTTAAAAATCACATGTGTTAACTTTGAAAATACCGGACCTTTTTTTAGCTCTCTAAAGTTAAACAATATTATTATTTAAACCGAGTGCATGTTTTTTCTAATCATATTGTTTTTTCTTATCTAAACCCTGTAACAGGAAATCTTAATACAGACAAAAAAGATTTCAACTTTAACTTTTATTTATTCCTAAAACATGTTTTTCTTTTTAATGATTGCTAAAATTAATTCTATGATTTCTTTTTTTTAAAACAAGATTCGTCAACAGTTTAGTTTTTGACTAAACAAAATGTTTATACACAGAACATTAGTAAAACGAAGTAAAAGGAAAAAGGTTAAATTGTATAAAAAATGTAAAAAAAATAAGTTAAGAGTTATACAGAGTCAATTCTTAGTCGCAGGATGATCCATTGATTAAAATATCAGATTGTTTTCTTTTTTTAATTTGCAATTGTTTAAAATATAGGTATTTACTTTGTTGGATGTTTTATTGAAAGAATATTAGACATTGAAATACACCCCCACTTCAACTGAAAGTGGTTGGTGTGAGGCCGGCCCCCTTACCTGTAAAAATAAAGAGGTCCCGAAGCGCCACATGCGACCCCTTCGGGGATAACGCAGGCAAGAAGTTACACTATCTGTGTAGCTTAGTTGCGTTTTTGCGAAATACACAGTTTTAAAACTCACATCTTTGATCCGTAGCTGGATCTATGGATCATTGCTTTTTGTAAGAAAAATTCACGTTAGGCGGCGGTTGAGCCATAGATTTGCCGTGCGTGTCGGTCAGGTCGCAGTTTTTAAGACCCCAATTATAAAGTTAAAAATGACTTTGTATAACATAAGAAAAAAATACACAAGCTTAGGCAGTGATCGGAAACAGTTTTCTTTAACAATAAAGAGAAGAAAAATATGTGTTTTTTTCTCTAGATAGAAAGCTATTTTGAAAAATAGAATGCGATTGTTTTATTGATGAATGGTATCACTTTATTTTACATAGAAAATGAGGAAGTATTGATTTTCTCGATTTTATATTATTATTATTATTAGTGTTTTGAAGAGGAGCACTTTAGGTATTAAAAAACTTCTATTTTTTTTCCATTGATGTAAGAATAATTTCCTTTTGTATGTTTTGTCAAACAAAAAATCATTTCTTAAATAAATCAACATAATTAAACTACGTAGATTTTCTTACAAAAAAAAACCTTTGCAGTAGTTTTTTCTCTCGCAAAAATTCAATCACATAGATTTACCCCTACAGTCCTCAGCTATTGTGCTTGATAATTGGATGTTTGTATTCTAATAAATGTTCCTATGTTCCTGTTCTATGTCCATGTTCCTTCACTTATAGGTTGATATGCGGCTGGCCAACCATGGTGTTGAAAATGGTTCACTTTGCCAAAGTCACCCCTGTTTTAGGGAAGCTTGGCAAGAGTTGCAGGGTGTATGTTAATTTGAGATTTAGGTTTTTATGTTGTACGGCATGTGCAAGCGCAAACATGTACATGTCTGCTTGTGAGAATGCAATAGTGCGAATCCTCAATGTTACACATATTTGCAACTTAGATTAGATTGGATTAGATTAGATAAATGTGGTATTTATGTCAGGCAATTCGACAACGTACAACCAATGACCTTTCTAAGAATAGGGCCAAAGATATCGTTTAGCTGTAAGGAAGTAAAAAGTTTATATCTTGGTAAAAACGATGATGTGTCACAACCATTAAAACCATACAACCATGACACCAATAAGAACTTATTCCTACATCAATGGAACTCAATCACTTACAACTATTTGAATTATATACAAAAATGCAATGACTTAAGAGAAATTCAAATCTCTCCTCGCTCTGGAACTGGCTCGCGTGCCGCCTGTTGTGTTACTGTAGCCCGAATCTGACCCTAAAGAGTCTCTGCTACAAGCTGTTGGTCCGCATGGAGCACACGGAGGACCACAGGGTCTACATGGACCTCTAGGAGGCGGACAAGGCGGGCAAGGTCCCCAAGCGGGAGTTCTAGCTGACCCCACAGTGCCAACTGTAGGGTATAACCTTAACAGAGCATCCAGCAGTAGACCTTCGTGGAATTCAGCAGGACGCTGGTGGTTATTTGGACGATGTGATATCCTCCGTCCAGGTAATGAACCTACTGGTCTTCCTCTTGGTCTTCTAGCTTCTCTGTGGATGGTTGAGATGCACGGAGCTGGTGGGAGTTCCCCTGCTAAGCTCAGTTCATCGCCGGCAAAGTCTCCGTCGGAATCTGCCGAATCTCCGCCAGTTCTTCTTCGCAGTTCTTCGTATACTGGTTCGCGAGGACGTTCCCGGTCTCTGTCGCGAGGTCTGTACGGCTCCGGACCAGGTGATGACCTCAAGAAGACCGGGGGACTCCTGGAGACGGGATATCCACTGGGGAAGTGGGTGCCGAGTTTGACGTCGAGCATCTGAAAAGAAGAAAGTTTAAATATAAATATCAATATACAATCGACTAAGAATATTTTTGGATTGGAACTTTTTTCTCGGCTTGAAAATTCCAGTCTTGTATGAGACTATCGTTCTTAGCAACCTATATCTATAATCTAAGTTGCTAGGATAAATTAACATTTAAAATTCATATCAAATGCATGTCCACAAACAGACGCGTGTAAGATCGCTCTTACATTTTGTTATTAAAATTGTGCGAGAGACTCCCTAGATTTCTCTGGGAGAAACTCTGGGGTCTATGACACTTGTTGTAGTGCCGTAGAGGTGTTTACGAGCTTTTTCATCGCTACAAAGCGCCAATACCCAGTTGCTGTAAGGCTGGATGGACCTTTAGTGACTGGTCTTGCTTACAAATGCTGAATGTGTACTCTGTGAATCAGCACTTATTCATTTTATTTTTACCTGAACTTATTTTGCACCTAAAAATATTTTATTACCTTCAAAAAAATATAACAGAAATCGAATGTAATTTTTTCATTAAAATAGTTAATTAATTCCATTTACGATTTTTTTTATGCGAATAATGCTGTAAAAATGAGTCATGATATTGCATGATTTTATTGAAATTTTATGAGATGAATTTCAGAAGTACTTATATTTTTTTTAATGCACCATGAGTCAACGATCTCTTTTGCAAATATTGAATTTTAGTCTCGCCTTGATAACAATGACAAACGTATGACTTGAAAGTTTTTTTAAAATGGCAATTTATTTGAATTGTTAACCACAAAACAGTGTAGCTACTGTTTTGATAAGCTAAAAAACTGTATGAGTTTTTTTATCTCAAAAATATTTACTTTTGCTGATAGGTTGTGTAGTACGTTCGTAGGTTATGTAGTACGGTATGTTCAAACCCTCCTGTATGTATGTGTTAGAAGGATCCACAGCACATAGACGCTCATGCAACGCTATATCTTCGCGTGAAGTAAAAGCAACGACACGATGAAATGAGAACCTCTCTGTCAGAGGTGTGCTCATGACTCTAAAAGTTAGTGGTTCGATGTTACTGAAGCTAATTGCATACCTCAGGTGGCACTCCTTGTGGGATTGTTACTAGATCATGGGTAGCGTGAAGAATATAAAAAAAAAACAAAAGAATAAAAACAACTAAGGACACGATTACTGAGGATCTGCTGCCAATGCAGTTGGCAAAAAGAAGCACAAGATCGCTCAAAGGCGGAGAAATCGGATTTGGTAACAACAAAGTCTGCGTAACCGACTGGGCCAATGGCCGGCCGTACTGCAGCAAGGAGCGCAACCCGATCAGAGTGTCGCAATGGACAGTACCACAAGATGTGAGGTACGTCCTGGGCTGGAAGTCTCATCCCCTCGGTAATTCTTACCTACCGAATATTGGTAATATTTGTATGAAAACCTGTCAATCCAAGATGGCCGCAAGTGACCAGTTGATTAGTTTTCATACAAATATTACCGATATCCAGGAGGTAAGAATTACCGTGGTGATGAGACTTCCAGCCCTGTGAGCTGGCGCCGCAAGGGCACTCTGCTGATGGAATAGATGGGATAATTTGGCTTTAAAGGTTCCGTGACCTGTAAGAAAGTGACTGGTAATGTGGTTAAGATGAGGTACCTCGAGCTGTGAATCAGGAGGTCTATGCGTCAGGTCGGCCAGGTCTGCCAGGTCCTCGTAAAGCGCAGGAGGGGGAGGCGCGCGCGCTCCTGAAGGACTCTTGCAGGGAAACAGGTTCGCTACTTTTCTCTTATGTCTGAAACAAATAGAAACACAACCAATTAGTTTATGTTGATTTATTTTGATAAGCTGCATCCGCAGTGGATTCCCAGTATTTTTTAAAAACCACTAAGGTCCTCCAGTATTTTCAACGTAAGCATAGCGAATTTGTACTGAATGAAAGTGACGCACTTATGTCAATCGCGTGGGTAGTTTTTTTTATGAGTTTAAAATCACATAAGCTAATGTTAAAAATATCGGAAATTAAGAAAATATAAAAAACCTTATATATTTTTTCTAAGAACGAATGGGATAAGTGATCTCAGCAAATAAAATACAGCTAAGCTTCAAAAGCGTGGTCTCCGAAAGTGGGACCCATTTATTTTCAAAGGTCAGGGGTCGGCCATACACAAACAACTTCAGTCGAATTGGCGGTTTCTCCGCTCCCGAGAGGGCTGATTCTCATTCCTTGCGAAAGCTGAGTAAAAAGTTGACGGTATTTTATTTTGGGTTTTGAAATAAACACCGAAACGGGAAATCGTTTGTGACACGCTCGGTGGGATTCGAATCTGAGATCTCTGTATGGAACGCAAGCACTCCAGCAACTGAGCTGTCGACCGTGTGTTGACGTGTACTTACAAATTAAAATCTTTGTATTGGAATTCAAAATACATTTGTATATATTGTAAATAGGGCATTCATAGAACATCCACGACTATTTAGGGTGCAATTTAGTACGAGTGGGTGGATTCTTGAGGTACCCTATTAGCGCAGTGAATGGATGCCCGTGTAAGGGAAACGCTTTGTATGGAGGCCCATACAACATACTAAGTTGGAGAAGGAAACAGGTCCTTATATCAACAGGTAGACGATTCCAACCACCGACCATTTACAGATGATTAGTACAGGTACAAATTTGAGTGTATTTTCCTCTTTAAATGTACTGTTATGTAAATAACAAATACTATAAATGTTAGGTAGGTAGGTAGGTTTGTCAACGACGTTACCATGTTGAAAGCACCGGTTCCCATAGATCACCGAAGTTAAGCAACATTGGTCGCGGACAGTATTTGGATGGGTAACCGCTCAGGTACACCGCGTGTCGTTGGCATCTTGGACCGGTCCGTAGTCCGTAGTGGCAACACTTCGGACTCTTAATTGGAAGGTTGTGGATTCGGATCCCGGCGGAGCACAAAAATATACCATTTATATTTCGAATGTGCTCTTCGCTGGATTAAAAAATTCATAAACCTTTACCAAAGACCGATCACTGAAAGGTCCATCCAACCTTACAACAACTGAGTCTTGCTTGAGAATTGGCGCTTTATACAGCGACGACCAAGCTCGCAGAGGGCACTTGAGGTGGGATACACACAAAAACAGCGCTCACCAAATAAATCATCCTAATATTATTATTATTTATAGGTAGGTGTATTATTAGCCGATGAGAGTTGGAGTAGTTATTATAGGTACCTAGGGAAGAGACATTCAATTATGTACCTACTGGAAGCTTTTTGTTCTGGAAGGTTCTAGCAAAATTGGCTTCTAGCAACTACTGTCTATGGGAGTATATCGGGCTGCAAGCGGCTCGCAAGAGTCAGTCCATATACGTCGCTCTGTTTTTGAACAAGAAAGACATTTAAGACCAACTGTGAAGTAAATGTAAAGTGCTAAACCATAAATGTGAATTGTTAACAATAAATATATATTTTTTTTGAACCCTAAAAAACACAACAGTACATATTATCGACGGTTAAAAAGCAGTAGGGCATAAGCGACATAAACTTAATTGTTCAGGAGAGCAGTTTAAAGTTTGAGATTGCAGAAATATGGCATAACTTTTTTATTTTTTATAATATCGTTAAAATCAAAACAGCTCTAAAATTAAAATAATAAAGGCATTTATTGGCATTCCTATTAATGTGGTTTAGAGATGTTTTACGATTTTTTTATGTCACAAGCGCCTTTAGGACAAAAAAAGACAAAATATTGTCGGTTACACCAAAATTATACTTTGAAAACGCAGTTGTTTTCTTGGGCATAAATAATACAAAAATCATCGTAGAGCTATGGGAGTTAGCGCATTAGAAAGAGCGGAAAATTTCAAGTAGGATAGAATTCAAAACTTATTTTTTCAGACAAACTTTATTTCCGAAATCGGTCAGTTAAATTTCGTCCCTAGTGCTTGTTTGTCTTATGTTCATCGGAGGTAATTTCACATGAGCAATGTTTGTATGTGTACTGAACCTTTGTGTCTTATAAATACTAGAAATTAATTATAAGTATATTAAAAATATTATCCTCAGACGTCGCGTTATGCAGAGAGGGTGCCTCCTGAAAACTTTGCCAACATCACCAACGAAACATCGAGAATTAAGTAAGCTCTCCCATCAAATATCCGAAAAGTGTTGATTCATATTATTACTTGTAGATATCAGTACGAGTTGCAAAACTTGAGTAAAGTAAAGTTTGCGGAAAGTATTAAAGATAGATTTTCCCCAAAATCTGCCGTTTATGTTTCTTACACTTTATGGTCTTAGCAAAAGAGTTACAGTGACGAAGAAAATCAAGTTCAAACAAACAAAAACGGCAGATTTTGGGGAAAACCACTATTTAATACTTTTCGTAAACTTGACTTTACTCAAGTTTTGCAACTCGTACTCAGAGTACAGCAGGCTGTGACGTCATATCACGGGTTGTTTATATTATTATTTAGACCAGACTACAGTATTGACCGATCGGTTTTGGTATCAAAATATTAGGCCTTCGGTTGCCATGGAGACAGACACATCAAGGGCTGTCCGATCAACGTATTATTTAGCCATTAATTGTATTGACGTGACCGTGAAAAGGAGCCTTACAAAAGTGTGGACATTATAAATAACCTAGTAGGGAAAAATCAATGAGAGCCTTCCTACAACAAAACATTTTTTTTTCTAATAAATTACAAAAGAAAAACATTTCCCGTACCCCGACTATAAAACCTTCCGTAAGCTCTACTAAGCTACACATATGGTGCAACTCCTTGTCGCGTTTTCCTCCAAAGATGTTGTATGTGGCGAGTGAAAATTACTTATTTTTATAGGTAAGGTAGCCGGTTTACGCCAATAATTTCAGTTAAGGTGGAGGGTTTACAGCTCCCGAGGGTTTGTTACTCATTTCTTGTGAAGGCTAAGTAAACCTTGCCGGTATTTTATTTTGAGGTTTGAAATAAACACCGACACCTGAAGTTCCTCTGCTGAATCAGAAATTAATACTGCGTCATCAGCATAAAGCAGAACTCCGACTTTTCTCTCTCCAATGTGTATGCCATGCCCTTCCAGATTCGCTTGCTTGCTGAGTATCAGCCCCTCGGAACTGAGAAACCACCACTTCAACTGAAGTGTTTGGCGTAAGATCACCCCCCTTACATGTAAAAATAAAGAGGTTCCACTCGCCACACGTTAACCTTTCGGGGATAACGCGGCAAGAAGTTACACTGTATATTGGGTAGCTTATGTGGTTGCGTTTGCGTTTATACGAGTAGGTACAATGTAATCATTTTATGACTGATACTTTTCTATGACGGCTAGGTACACCTACACCGGTGAATAATTCAAAGTATGAAAAATATTCGACAATTCATGCTGATAAAAATTGTATGTAGTTGATTCAAAGACTGATAGGCAGAGTTAAACATTCCAGATAATGTATGTATGTCGAGAAACCACACGTATATGAGTCATGTCACGGTGACAGACTAAAGCGGCACAGTGACAAAACGACACATGACATAACAACACACGTCCTCACCACATCTTGAAATTATTTAAAAATTCAAACATAGTTTTGATTCACTTATTTATTTATTTTTTTGTGCTCGAACATTTTCGCCTAATGAGGCATCTTCAGGAGCAGAATGTTTGAGCACAAAAAAATAAATAAATAAGTGAATCGAAACTAGGTTTTATCCATTTGAATTTAAAAAAAAAAAAAAATGGACTTTCACTGTGTAAATAGATTAATTACACTAAAAAACATCTTGAAATATTTAATATCAGAATGAATGAACTGATGCGTGAATGGAAGGTTCTGCTAGAAAGACGAATGCTAGAGTGGCCAATATTATGTTTTGATTTTTTTGTGTTTAAAATATTAATTTATATAACTTTTGTCACATTGTTTTATCAACATCATAACTATATGGTCTAGAACTATTATGTTGTCTTATTTGTGCGAGTTTTCTTAAAATAAATAAATAAATGACAGAACGACACATGACAGAACGACACATGACAGAACGACACATGACAGAACGACCAATGACATAACGACACGTGACGGAAGATCACAGTGACAGTACATCACATCATAAAACATCGCTATGAAAAAACAACACAGAAAATACATCACTATGAATAAACCACACAAATACAAAATATCACATGACCATACATCACACACTTAAAACAGAATATGACAAAACACCACAAACAATTATTTTGCATCCACACGTCATATGCAACTCTTTCCGGGATAACGCGGTAAGAAGTTGCTCTTTCATGTGATGTACTGTCGTTTTGATTTCCTGTCATGTGTCATTCTGCCATGTGTCGTTTTGTCACTGTGTCGATCTAACATAGAAGCATGAGTCATAGACGAATGAAAAATTCAGCAGATTGTCGCACATTGAAATATCTGATAGCACGTTTGTTTAGCGAAGGCGTGTTAATAAGCAGACGGTGATATTTCATTTTATGGAGTGTACAATTGGTCATTGCGAATGGGATGTGGTTATAAGGTGATAATTGCATTCGTCATGCGAATAAAAGGATGACGATGTCGTGAAGGAATGAATACACAATAAATATAAAAGGTACGATCGATAGCTCAGTCGGTAGAATGCTTGTGTTTAACGCCAGAAGGTTAGGGTTCTATCTCTACCAAAGGTGTCCGAAATTTTTAACAGTAGTAGCGTTTAATTCTAGTACAAAATAAAAATATCGGCGGTGTTATCTGTGAATTCTAGCTGTGTTTGGACTGGTTCGGCAGCAATTATTTTTCGCAATAGTACCAACTTACTAGGAACATTTCTACATTCGCCTGAGTATTTTTGTAGATACAGAAATGCAATTGTCAAGTTCTTTGTCCCCTTTCTTACTAAAGTTCCTGTTACCGGTTCGTAGCTCAGTGGTAACACTGCGGACTCTGAATGGGAAGGTTGTGGGTTCGAATCCCGGCGCACCACAAAAAAATACCATTTATATTGTCAAATTTGCTCTTCGCTTCAATTCATAAATCTTTACCAATGACCGGTCACCAAAGCCTTACAGCAACTGGGTCTTTCTTGAGTATTGGCGCTTTGCAGCGACGACCAAGCTCGTAGGTACACCTCTGCGGCACTACAACAAGTGTCATAGACCCCTAGAGTCTCTAGAATCTAGGGACTCTCTCGCACAGGATTTCTTAAAAAAAAAGGACCATTTTCGTAAGAAGTAAGTTGAAACAGATACAGAATGTCTATTTTCGTTAAAATAATTTCCTGTCCACAGATATCATAAGTCAATGTAAAAAACGCATAAAGAAATTTGTCCTCATACACACCTAATACATAGACATTCTTTACCTCCATTGTTTTCATGTTATATATGCAATGTAAACGCACCAACACACATCTGTATGCACCAGCATGCTTTTGAATGATTTGTCTACCACGTCGCAGCCATTGTAGCGTGCAATTAGTCCACGAGACATCTGTCCATGGACAAAAGGTCCGCACGCAAAGCGTTTGGCGACGTCCCATTCGTCCACACCAAGCCAGAAAACAACCAATCGTGGCAAGGCTCCGCAGATGGTGTGAATCGGTCGCCATTGCCCTAAAATTAAAACAATCATGTAGGTATGTACGTTTGAATAAAATGAACGTTGGTTGTATGAGGGCCCTTTTGTGTTGTTAGGGCGTACAAAACTGTAACTGTAGCTCTGTCGCAATTCCGCTAGGAGTGGTCAGAGCCTCTGCATATTTGCTAACATTTTTTCCTATCATTGACTTATAGGTTGGTATGAGGCTGACCACCCATACTGTAAAAAATGGTTCACTTTGCCAATGTCACCCCTGTTTCAGGGAAGGTCGGCAAGAGTTGCAGGGCTTATGTTCATTTGAGATTGGGTTTTTATATTGTAGGTCCACATGCGGCATGTGTGAGCGCGAAATTATGCGTGTCTGCTTGTGGGAATGCATCTAATATAAATCTCAAATGATACATATCTTTGCAGCTTAGATTTAGATTTAGATTTAGGTCATTCCTGGACTTGATGATATTTTAATTTAAAAAATTAGACGTCATATTTCCTTTTTTGAATTCAACATTCTGAAGGCTTTCATTTTCTGTGAACACTTGTGGGTAGAGGGCACTTCATCACCACCTCTGCCCAAGCACTTGTCACCTCTGTGAATAGCACTCGGCTATATATTTTTAAGTACGGCTCAAGTGTTGGTCACAACAAAACGCACTTGGAAAAACAAAAGGCGACTCGGAACAAAACCTCAAAACTAAGTGTGGACGGTGGTCATTATACACTCGGACCACATTTGAATTTCACGATTTTTAATGTACAAATATAAGCCAGAGACACAAAAATCACTTTATTCGGGCTATGTAGCCGTGGTCTGGTTGATTCTTTCCGGAGAGTTTCGCCCATTGCTCTGATGGACATTATCAGCGGTTGGCTAGTCGATGTGCTCTTCTTACAAGATCTGCTGTACTAGAAATCCTGTAAGAAGATCACAGCGACTAGCCAACCGCTGATAATGTCCATCGGAGCAATGGGCGAAACTGTCCGGAAAGAATCAATCAGACCACGGCTACATAGCCCGAATAAAGTAATTGTTAGTTCAACAAGAACCGGCCGTGAAAGCTTCAATGTACAAATAAGCCAGAAAGCAGCTTGTCTGTGGGAGCTGGAGCTTCCGGATGTTTTAACCTTGTGGTACCTAGGCTTCTTCAGCGTGAAAGAGAAATAATCAAGATGGTCTTGATGACAATGTCGTCCATCTCTCCAGAAAATAAACTCTCCAGCATCATCCGCCCCGTGTAAGCCTAAAAATCGTTTAGAAATGTAAGCCAGATAAACCAAAGCGAATAGCAGATATTTATTTAAACTTGAAAAAAGTGAACAAATCATTTCTCGGATAGAGACAGAATATGAAGACAATGATAAGTTGGTATGAGGCTGACCACCCATACTGTAAAAAATAGTTTACTGACACTTCGGACTCGTAATCGGAAGGTCGTGAGTTTAATTCCCGGCGGAGCAAAAAATCAAAATCTAATTCTAAGCTGCAAAGATATACATCATTTAAGATTCATATTGAACGCATTCCCACAAGCAGACATGTATAACTTCGCGCTAACACACGCCGCATGTGGACCTACAATATAAAAACCCGAACAACAGAAAAATTAAGATTTTGAAAAGTGCTCTTCGCTGGGTCGAAAAATTCATTGCCTTAATAATTCTATCATCAAATAGTTAAAATTTTATTCATGATAATCCTCCAACTTGCCCTATATCTACAAACAAAATACCCTAATGTCCTTCTGGGACCTCAACTAGACTAAATAATACAAAATCTGATAATGTAATCCATGGAATTATTTTCGTATTATTTGTATTGACCGCACGTCAGATTCTGACCGGATGGGTCCCGTCCCTTAAGGCCCAAGAAAGCCCCTTTGTCCGCTATCGGAAATAAAGGCTCTCATAATTCTCGATACCATTATTATAAAAGGCTTGAAAAGGCCGCAAAAAATATGTGTTTTCCCACAAAGGGACGACGGTATACAATGTTAGGAAAGGAACATGTTTATTGTGGTGTGAATGGAGACATGCATTGTGAAAAAAAAATTGAATTAACTAACCGACAATATTTTGACAGATTGTTATCGACAGGTAAAGTGTTGAAATGGATTGAACATTGAAATGGGTTAAATTATATTTAATGGTATGTTTCTTGGATAGGTCCAGTAGTGATATGCAAAAAAAAATGAAAAGAAATAACATTTCTCTGACATCCGATCTGCAGCCGCTCCAGCACAGAAGAAGAGTTGGAATGCTCAGTCTTTTTTATCGATATTACCACGGAGCTTGTTCTAATGAGATCCATTCATTAATCCCTCCCCCTCGCATTTCAGAAAGGGAAACTCGTAGTACGGCTCTCATTCATCCCTTTGCAGTCGATCTCAAAACTATGAGAACTTGGCGTTTTTATGACTCATTCCTTTGCCAAACTGCCCGTTTATGGAATGCTCTTCCAGTATCTGTGTTCCCTTCCCAATTTAATCCGGTTTTTTCCAAAACCAACATCAATCACCTCTTCCTTGCAGCGCCTCACGACAGAACCAAGAACTCAAGCAACACCTCTGCGGCACCCTTCCAGGGTGACATAGACCCCCAAGACTCTCAAGAATTGGGGAGCCTCCCGCACAGGATTCCTTAAAAATAAAAATAAAATGAATTGGAAACATTTACGAAATTGAGTAGTGTAACGTTTTGGACATGTAGAAAGAATGGATGATGAATGACTTACAAAATGTATAATTATAAGAGAAATGTGGACGGAAAAAGAGGAAAGGGAAGATCGAGAAAAGGATGGCTGGATCAGATTGTTGAAATTGTGAAAGAAATGGATATACAAAGCGAATGTAAAATAAGGAAATGTATGAAAAACGTGATCGATATGAACGAATTGAAAGAGGTAGCAATGATAGGAAAAAATGTAGGCAAATTTGCAGAGGCTCTGCTCCCCCCTAGCGGAATGACGACAGAGTTACAGTTACAGTAACAGCCTGATGATTGAGTTGCTATACAAAAATACGTAATTCTCAAATTTTTATAATTAGGTTTTCTCAAGATGACATTAGGTATAGATTGATAGATCTGCACGTGTATTGGCAAGGACATTATTGCTTCGTCACCCGGCCTGGTTGCTAGCAAAAAGGCATACAAATATTTGTTATTGGTTTGCCAAGGACGGTAGTCCCATACAAGACATAATTGAAGTTTGTGAATTAGCGCTTTCTTTATCGACGACCAAGCTTGCAGAGGGCTTTTGGGGAGTGATTCACACATAAACAGCGCTTACCAAATAATTCATCCTAATATTATTATTTTTATTATGAGATTCTAAGGATTGTTAGGAAGACGGAGATGCGTGTTGCCCGGTATAAACAATAAGTAATAGCAGATGTAGCAATTTTGTGATGAAACCTTTATAAGTTTTTCTTTTCACCATCATTATGTCTTCAATATAATTTGACTATTAATTGAACAGTGTGTGGAGCTCGCATGTCGATCAGTCCTTTGTTAGAGCCGACATGTGTGTGTTTGATATCAAACCCTGTGCCCTTAGTACGAGTTGCAATACTTGAGAAAAGTAAAGTTTACGGATAATATTAAAGAGTGATTTTCCCCAAAATCTGACGTTTTTGTTTCTTAAACTTTATGGTCTTAGCAAAAGAGTTACAGTGATGAAGAAAATCAAGTTCAAACAAACAAAAACAGCAGCTTTTGGGGGAAATCACTCTTTTATAATTGCAGTAAACTTTACATTACTCAAGTTTTGCAACTCGTACTAAGGGTACTGTACGCAAGTTCGACGTTTGTTTTCCATATCGCTTCACTCTGAAATAATCAGCAGCCTCAGCGTGACGTCAATTGTAGGTAAAGGGGGTGGGGGGGGGGGAGGGCACTGTTGATAAGTAAAATATACATAGGTAACTTGTACATGAAAGCAAAGGTGGCAATATACGATTGTTTTGGAGAAAGAAGTAAATATATACAAATGATTATTCCTTGACTTAAAGGTTGGTATGAGGCTGACCAGCCATATTGTAAAAAAATGTTAGCTTTGCCAATGTCATCCTTGTTTTCAGAGAAGGTCAGCAAAAGTTGCGTTTGGATTTTAATTTGTAAGTAGGTACACATGCAGCATTTGTAAGTGCGAACTTACACGTGTCTGTTTGTGGGCATGAATTTAATATTGTAACTGTTACTCTGTCGCCATTCCGCACTGGGTGACCAGAACCTCAGCAGAGCTGCCTCCATTTCTTTCTATCCTTACACACCTCTTTCAATTCATTCATATCCACCAACATTTTAATGCATTTTCTTCTTTTATGCTCACTTTGTATATCCCATTCTTTCATAATCTCCTCAATCTGACCATTCCATACTTTTCTCGGTCGTCCCTTACCTCTTTTTCCTTTCACACTTCCCCCTTGATTCGAATTGAGAATGTCAGTACCTATATCTTTGCAACTTAGATTATAGATTATAATGATGATGAAGAGTTGATGATTTCTTTATAGCGCCGTTTCGTGATGTAGTCACTCTAACAACGCTTGTGCAAATGATGCCAGAAATTTGCTTGTCGTCAGTGCATTCCGGAACTTTCCATGGTCCTCTAGCTCTCTCACATGATGTAGCAGGTGGTTCTAGGCCAGAGGACCAGCAACTGCAAATGCACGCTCTTCAAACATTGTGATAACTCTTCTTATCGATTTTTCAATCTTTGATTTGGTTATAGACACTAACATCATAAGAATGCTTTCCTTCAACTGTCACTACGTACCCTTAGTACGAGTTGCAAAACTTGATTTTGGGGAAAATCACTCTTTAATAATTGCCGTACACTTTACATTACTCAAGTTTTGCAACTCGTACTAAGGGTAATAGTCTGTGAATGTCGAGACAAAATAGCCATTGACAAAATGTCCACGCGACAAAGCACATAATGTCGATAGACATTTTGTTGGTGGACATTTTGGACATTCTGTCTATGGACATTTTGTCGTAAAGCCAGTCTTTGTAGCACTCAATCAAATTGACAACGCTTTTTGAAGTCGGCAAAATGTGAAGATGCATATTATGGTGAACATCCATCCTGTCACATGGTTGTAAGTTATAAACAATAATTGATCGTGGCACTGGAGATTGCCTGGTCTAAGGAATGATTCCTCCCACTCGGCCAATAACTGCACACAGAGCAGAATACTCATCGTGGCACAAATGCAGTCTTGAATCTTGCAACATATTGCATTGTACGAGGTCTGTTGAAAAAGGTAATTTTTTATTTCTTGAAAATTCATCAAGGCCAGCTTCCTAATTTGTAAAAATAAATAGGTTGCACTCGCCACATGCGAAACCTTTTGGGGATAACGTGGCACGATGTTACACTACATGTGTAGCTTAGTTGCGGTCATCAATGTGTGCAATAATACTGCCTAGATACTATTGATTTTTGGCAGCATTGAGTTGATTTTTCATCGATACGATCTTAGGCCCGGTAGTTTCAACGATAGCATACGAGTGAGTGACTTGAAGCTGATAAAAAAACTACCCACACGATAGATATAAGTGCGTATTTTTATTTAGTAAAAAGTTGCTATGCTAACGTTGAAAATACCGAGATTTAGTAATCTAAAATCACCATTTTTTCTAGTTTTTGGAATAGGTGTTGTTTTTGGACAGAATATCAGGAAAAAGCAATGACATGTGCGCTGGTGCATTATCGTGGTGCCAATATCTGTAACTGGTTTCAGAACAACGACGAGGTTTTTTTTATAGCTTCACTCGAGCAGCACAAAACGACAATACTTTTCAAAATGTTCAATAACATTTTTTTTTCAGTTATGAGAACAGAAAATAAGTCACAACAAGTCTGATGAATACGGTGGCTGAAGCAATATCATTAAGTTGTGTTTTTGACTAGAAAACTACGAACAAGTAATAACGTGTGCGCTGGCGCATTATCGAGTTGTAATTTACAACACTGGTTTCGATAAAATTCCAGAAGTTTTTGTTAGTATTGCTGCACTCAAATGTCACATTACAATCTGAAGCTTCTAAACCGCCCCAAAACACATTCTTTCAATATTGGGGACAAGAAAAAGTCGCACCAAGTCTAGTGTACACGAATAGTAAAGTACGGTGTTTGCTTTCAAAAAAATGGCCCATAGCTTTCAAATTATATTCCTTATTCACCGTATGACTTTTCCTCAGCCTTTCTCATTCCACTCCTGGATCCTAAAATCCTCTCCATTTCAGTCTATTCCCTGCTGCGTTCAGCCATCCTATGCCTGCAGTTCCCTCGATGTCGTCCAGCCTCTTTTCATCAGACCTCGTGAATTCCAAGCGATGTAAAACAATATCTTTCAATGGCTTATAATTCATCGACGGATATGCATTTGAGAAATTTCTCAGCGCGGTGAATCATTGTATTACATTATTTTGCTTGTACGCTTGCTTGTGTGTTTGCATACAAAATGCAACATGAGTCATGGATGAATTGTAAACCATTTATAGCTAGTAGAGATGGAAAAAACGGCTTAGTAAAAAAAACGAAAAAACGCTTACGCTTTTTAAAATAAGCAGCTTAAAAAGCGTTTTTTCGTTTTTTGGGTTTATTGTAAATATTGATTATCGAGCCACAAAAATTTTTCCGCTGGCGGAGGAGGGGGTGTTGATACGATTATCCACGCAGGTCAATGGCCGGGAAGCAACTGAGAAATGATCTACTACGCCGCACGCGCGAGACAAGTCGTTTACAAAACGGTTGAAAAAATGTAGCGCGCTTATTCAACAAAACTTAATTAAACGAAAGTTGCTTATGCTTATTTTATACGCTTATTTTTCAAACGCTTATACGCTTATTTTTAAAACGCTTATACGCTTATTTTTCAAAACGACTTTTCGTTTAAATTGTAAGCGCGCTTAGTTGCTTAAAATAAAAAGCAGCTATTTTAAACTGCTTTTCGTTTAAACGGCCACCTCTAATAGCTAGCATGATCTTTGTAATGTTTAATTTTTGTAAGATTACATAGGAAATGCAGTATGGGTGATACAAAACCCGAGCGCACGGGGTAGAATGCAAGCACTCTACCAACTGAGCTATCGACCGGACAATATTGAAGGTATTCGGAGGGTTTGAAACAAGTCCCGGGTAGAACATTAAAACTGCGACCAATCATATTTTTGGCGAACCCACCACGATCGTTGCATTATTATCGAGTGAGGAGTTTAAGCACATTCGTGTTGGCACCTCTCGATTTTGTATCTTTACGAGTCGATTGTCTCATTGTGAGATAAGTGTTTATTGTTTCGACCTCCCCACCCAACGTCACGGGTTCGAGCCAGGGATGGTATGGATGTGAAATTTCGGATCTGGATACGGATAAAGGGATCATATTTTACGGGTTTCACATATATACATTTTTCAGACCGGTCCGTAGTTCAGTGGTAAACCTTTGAGATCGAACCCTTGCTCTCGGCATGGAATGCAAGCATTCTACCAATTGAGCTATCGACCTTTTTACGAGCTTGATCGTCGTCGCTACAAAGCGACAATTCTCAAGCAAGACCCAGTTGCTGTAAGGCTGGATGGACCTTTGGTGACCGGTCATTGGTCAAGGTTTTTTGAATTTTTCAACCCAGCGAAGAGCAAATTTGAAAATATAAATGATTATATATATTTTTTGTGCTCCGCCGGGAATCGAACCCGCAACCTTCCCATTCAGAGTTCGAAGTGTTACCACTGAAGTACGGACCGGTCCTTCTAGGTAGTTAAAAATGCAAAGACATAACATTGGAAATGAGGTCCGCACGTGAATTGAAATACTCTAAATTTTGTCGTCATCGGACCAGGTTGCTAAGTTAAAGTCAATGAAATATATTGTTTTTGGTTGCTAAGAACGGCATTCCTATACGAGACGGACTTTCAATCGGAAGGTTGTGGGTTCGATTACCCGTCGAGCAAAGAAAAAAACAACATTACTCTATGCTGAGTAAAAAAAATCGTATGCCTATAATAAAAGTCCATCCGGCTAGACAGAATATGGGTCTTCCTGAGTATTAGCGCTTTCTATAGCGGCGATCTAATCTAATCTAATCAAAGCTGCAAAGATATATATCATTTAAGATTTATACTAAATGCATTCCCACAAGCAGATATGTATAATTTCGCGCTAACACATGCCGCATGTGGGCCTACAATATAAAAACCCAATCTCAAATGAACATAAGCCTTGCAAGTCTTGCCGTCCTTCCCTGAAACAGGGGTGACATTGGCAAAGTGAACCAATTTTTATATTATGGGTGGTCAGCCGCATAACAACCTATAAGTAGGGACTGGAAAAAAGTGGTGTTATTTTTTGCGAAATTCGCGTTATTTTTTTGGGAAATTCGCGTTATTTTTGATCAAAAACAGGGAAATTCGCGTTATTTTTTATCATAAACGGGGAGATTCGGTGTAATTTTTAGGGTTGATTTGATCGAAATAAAGGTTTATGTAATTGCAAAACTATAGATTTTACTAATATTTACAATTTATTATACAAACAACAATATGTACCTTCAAAAACAATGAATAAACAACATCTAAATCAAAGTTACAATTTACAAAAAACCATTGATTGAAAAAAGTATTAATATTTGAATGGCATTCCGAATACCCTGCAATATCCTTTTAATATTAAATTTAGTCTCTAGATGAGGGTTATCTAATTTTTTCGAGGGATGTTGGCTTTTATGAAAGCCTCAAGTTGTGCTCTTGGCTAATCCAGCAGCAGCTTCACTCCTTGATGGATTTCCTATTTCATTGATGTCACGATTCAAGTATGTGTGGATGTCCAGGACAGTTCTGCTTATCATTTATTTTTTTAATAAAATAGATTTGTGAATAGGAATGCTATTCACCAACGTACTCTGCCTGGCCAGAAACAGGTATTAATATCATTAATGCAAAATTCATTAGGAGTATTGTTCATTAATTTATAATTACCCAATTACATTTGTTGAAACAGGGTCAAATTTATGGTCAAATGACCCAGGCGGGGATCGAACCCCGCGTCTAGCGTTCTAGCGTGTTTCAACGTTGAAATATCAGCCCACTTGGCCCCCTCGGCTATAACACCGACCATTTTTTCTGTGCTTTGCACCTTGCAAAGGGTTTTTACAGGAATCTTTTCTTTCCCACAAAATAGTTGCGTTGCAGAAGCGACACATAACAACTTTTTCGCACAATTTCTACCAAAAGTACGAAAATTCGCGATATTTGCGTAAAACCTCAAATTTCGCGTTATTCGCGTAAAAACATCAAAATTCGCGAATAAATTCGTTTTATCGCGATCGCGAAATTTTCCAGTCCCTACCTATAAGTCAAGGAACATACATGACAAATTACATTTTTTTAAATCAAAGAATAAAAATAACAACATATACATGGACATAAAAAACTAAATCATAAAACCAATTTCACTTTAACAAACCCTAGCCGCCAACATCACAGATCAACCGCCATTTCTTTCTATCCTTGCATGGCGATCAAGATTACAAAGAGCTCTTGAGGTACAATTCACAAAAAAAACTATGTTTTATAAACTATGCAGGCAAAAACAAAAACCCGCTATAATATTTCTCATTTAGACTCCAATATCCATATCCAACTCGATATCCGAAACTATTTGAAACTTTTATATCAAATTCAATTCCGTATATTTTTGTTTCCGGATATACGACAAATTCGGATTTACGGATACGAAGCTTATAGCATCCCTAAGTTGGAATACCTGCTCCGCACATACATAAAAGGTTCCATACACCAATCTCAATATATCACACCGACGCGTCATGCCCTCGGGATGACTCGACACAAAATGCAGTGAGCCAAGGGTTTTGGAGAGCTCCAAAAAGGTCATCACACTCCTGATGATTTTGTTTTGAAACATTCGAAAACAAGAGTTGTTTGAATAGATTTGAATATGATATTTGAATAGCTATGAAAGTATGTTACTTCATAGATCTGTTGTATGATAGAATTGATAGAAATATCTTAGTTCAAAATAAACTCAGTATTTAATTTGTTGAAATTTCACAGGTCTATGTGACTAAGGTCCTTGGCAACTAATAATCTATAATCTAAGTTGCAAGGATATATTCATTCAAAGCTCTCAGATGTATACCCACAAACAAACACGTGTAGTATTTAAAACGTGTAATAATAAATAACAAAATATGAAGGTATTGATTCGCCTTCGAACGCTTAAAAAAAGCTTAGAGGAAATACAAAAATCACGTGTTTTTAAAATATTTTTTTAGTTAAATTGCTTAAACTTAAAATTTTTGAAAAATAAATAATATTTTTGACAATATATGTATTTCATAACTGTCACTTTCATATTGAAAAAGTAAAGTGGACTCTCAAAACATGTACACGACCCTTGGCAACCAAATATATATTTTTTTGCCTTTTCCCTAGTAACCTGGCCGGGTAAAGTCACAATTATTTTTGATTAGACTTTTTAAAGTATGTGTATTCACACAGTGAAAATTCATTTTTATAAATAATTATAAAAAATTATAAAAAACACAGAGTTTTATTTTCACAAATTGAGGATACATCCTCTTGATAATGACGTGAATAAGTCGAAAGTACTTGAGGTTGAAATAAATACTCAATTTGTGAAAATAAAACTCTGTGTTTTTTATAATTTTTTATAATTATTTATATTATTTTTGATGTTAGTTAATCTCCGGACCCCATTTAGTCGCTGGGATGTTCGAGGGGATTAGGCGTTGGCGCTGGAATTTACGTTATTGACACTAAAGCCGGTTCGAACCCGCCTGCGTCTTGTCCTATCGACAATGACTATGATCCTGGTTCAACTGATGTCATTAAGTAAGTAGTTTTCATTAAAAATATCCTCAAAATGATTAAAAGATGAATTATTTTTGAATAATGTTAATACCTGTTTCTGGTCAGGCCAAAAAGATTGGTGATTGCATTCCTCTTCACAGTTGTAGTTTTTTTTCAATTCAATAAAAGTAAAAATAACTTTAATTTTAGGGCATGCAGCCGCCTTAAGTCATTTCTTTTGTTTCTAAACTATCCCTTTATTGAACAATATTTCCCTTCAATAATATCAAAACAAAACCGTTATTAAATTCCCATCTCAAACAATTGTTGAATCTGTTTTTTGTTTACTTCGATAAATCCTCAAAACTCGATCCTCTTAAACGTACAATGATGGCTCAAGAATTAGAGAACAAAAAGCAGAATAGAATGGGTGTTGCGGGCGCTCATTTGAGTGTTGGCAACAGACAAAGCTGGATGAGAAGGGTTGACGTAGGTAAGAGTAATCATAACTGACAGCCACCCCACTCGACAATCAAAGGTGGCCGAGTTGCAGGTCGGATCCACACACTCGCAGGTCCTCGAACCATTTATTAAATTTTTGATAATGAGATTAATAAGAAAAAGGTTTCCTTTTTACAATTTTTTACCTGTCCGTCGACAGCTTAGTTGGTACAGTGCTTGCATTCCATGCCGAGAGTTCGAGAGAATATGTACAAGCTGTGTGTACTCATCTTCAGTACCCTTAGTACGAGCTGCAAAACTTGAGAAAAGTAAAGTGTACGGAAAATATTAAAGAGTGATTTCCCCCACAATCTGCCGTTTTTGTTTCTTAAACTTTATCTTAGCAAAAGAGTAACAGTGATGAAGAAAATCAAGTTCAAACAAACAAAAACGGCAGATTTTGGGGGAAATCACTCTTTAATAATTGCCGTAAACTTTACATTACTCAAGTTTTGCAACTCGTACTAAGGGTACAGGACACTAAATGTGGCAGAACCTCACTACCTGTCTGAACTGGTCACCAAAATGGAAGTCACTACCCGCGGACAGACACTCAGATCCAGGGACTCAAATAAAAGTCTGCTCCAGCTGCCGCGCAGAGCCACAAAGACGGTGTTTGGTGACCGAGACTTTAGCGTTGCTGCTCCGACGGCCTGGAATTCTCTTCCTGCGACCCTCAGGGAGCTGAAGACTGAGGCAGCTTTTCGCAAAGGGCTCAAAACCTATTTTTTCAAAGACTCTTACAAAGCGACTCAGTCACAAAAAGGCGCTATACAAATATTATTTATTATCCTTTATTATATTACCCTTCGTCGTCGTCATTCGTCGTCGTCATTCGTCGTCGAGTTTCGATTTTCAAAATCAATGCCATCACAGCAGATGAAACACATTCATGCTCTATAGCAAATTAATTTTTGTATATATGCTGCAATGCGGCGAGCTTACGCGTGTGTGTTTAGAAATGTATGAAAACTTTTAGGAATTAATCTGTTTGTTCATACTAAAAATGTATGGAACAATATTGACATCTAGCGGCAAAACGTAAAAGTTTTTTTTACATTTTCTTTTATTTCATGCAAATTAAAAATAAAAAAAAAGCCAAATAAAAATGGATTTCAATCTGTAATCTAAGTTGCAAACATATATAACATTTGAGATTCATATTACATGCATTCTTACGAGCAGACATGTATAAGTTCTAATCTAATCTAATCTAAGCTGCAAAGATATATATCATTTAAGATTTATATTAAATGCATTCCCACAAGCAGATATGTATAAGTTCCCGGTTACATATGCTGCATGTGTACTTACAACATAACAGCCCATTCCAAATGAACATAAGCCCTGCAACTCTTGCCAACCTTCCCTGAAACAAAGGTGAATTTGCAAAGTAAACCATTTTTTAAAGTATGGGTGGTCAGCCTCATACCAACCTATCTATAATCTATAATCTATAATCTAAGTTGCAAGGATATATTCATTTAAAGCTCTCAGATGTAAGCCCACAAACCAACAAGTGTAGTTCGCGCTTACAAATGCTGAATGTGTACTTACAAATAAAATCCAAACCTCAAATGAACATAAGCCCCACAACTTTTGCCGACCTTCCCTGAAACAGGGGTAACATTGGCAAAGTGAACCATTTTTTACAGTATGGGTGGTCAGCCTCATACCAACCTATAAGTCAAGGAATATGAATAAAAAATTACATTTAAATATATAAAAGAACAAAACCTTACAAAGAAATCTATACAAAAAAAGTCAGAAATTTCCTATGCAAAAAATGTAGCAAATGAATACACCAACATTAAAAATCACCATTGCAGATTAGCCGCCACTTCTTCCTGTCCTTGCACACTTCTTTCATTTCATCCAGAGTCATAACCTTTTTCATGCAAGTCCTCCTTTTATTATGACTCTGGATATCCCATTCATTCGCTATTTCAGAAATTTGATCCATCCATACTTTTCTCGGTCTTCCTCTACCACGACATCCATCTATTTTAGCAACATATACTTTCTTCGTCAATCTTTCATCACTCATTCTCTCCATATGCCCGAACCATCTTAACATACTTCTTTTAATCTTCACTTTCACACTTTCCCTTACACCACATTCTTCTCTTACAAAATCATTCCTCACTCTGTCACTTCGTTTTTTCCCAATCATACTTCTTAGATAGTCCATTTCTACTGTATGGACTTTACTAATTTCCCTTTCACTCACCGTCCAGGCTTCACTTCCATACATCAAGGTTGGCACTAGTATACCACCGTGCACCGCCAATCTAACATTTTTTGAGAGATTCTGGTTCCTGGCGATGCTAGCGGTAGCACCCAGTACGCACCTGCCTTTCATTATTCTTCTTTCAAATTCACCGGTCATTCTTCCATCTTTTTCAAACTTACTTCCCAGGTATACAAACTCATTTACGACATCAACATTCATTCCATTAATTTTAAATTCATAATTCATACTTTCATCATCTCTTTCAAAAATCAATACTTTCGTCTTACTTGCATTCAACTTCAAATGGTTACCTTTCAAAGCTTCATTCAATCTAGAGAGCATTGTTTGCAATTCTACTGCTGAATCAGATACAAGAACTGCATCATCTGCATACAGTAGAACACTCACTTTGCTCTCTCCTATCATCAATCCACAGGGAATAGGAAGCATCATTCAACTGAGTCCGCCCTCACAAGGCTGACATCCGACTTAATTGTGGGAGTGGCATCAGGTGACATTGGTTTAGTAACGGTTCTCGACATGAGTGCCGCCTTTGACACTGTCGATCATGAAATGCTTCTTCATTGTCTGGAGTCTGAGTATGGCATCTGTGGTACTGTCATCGAATGGCTGCGCTCGTACCTGTATAATAGAAGGTGGTCCATTAGGCTTAAGTCTGACTCAACCAAAGAAGATCTTGTTTCTCAAGGAGTACCCCAAGGATCAGTCCTTGGTCCAATCCTCTTTATCTTGTACATTGGCTGTATTGATAATATTTTGGAGGAGTGTGGCATGCGAAGCTATGCATATGCTGATGATCGTGTCCTCGTTGGTTTTTGCAGTCCCGACAAAAAAGACGATCTTTTGGCCAGGACCACCCATTGCTTGGAAAGACTCACAAACGTTATGGCCTATAGACGTCTCAAACTGAATCCAACCAAGACTGAGTTCATGTGGGTCGCCTCTCCGGGTCGGCAGCACCTCTTGGGTACTCAGCCAATCTTTTTCTCTGGTGCAAGCATAATACCATCCTCCACCATATCCGTCCTTGGTGTCTTACTAGACGGAGCACTATCGATGGAGGCACAAGTGTCCAGGACAGTGAGCACAGCTTTCTTCTATATCCGCCAATTGAGCCTCATCTCAAGATGTTTGCCTGTGGATGCTGTCAAAAGCCTCGTAGCTGCTTTCGTCGTCTCCCGATTAGACTACTGCAATATCATATATGCTGGACTACCGCAGAAATTGTTTGATCGGCTGCAAATGGCTTTCAATGCTGCTGCCAGGGCAATTTTTCGACAGGGAAAGAGCTGTCATATTTCGCCACTGCTGAGAGAACTGCACTGGCTGAGGGTCCGAGAGAGGGTGGAATTTAAGTTGTGTCTCACTGTGCATAGGGCCCTGAACGGCACTGCACCCCCATGTCTCGCTGAGCTATGCTCTGTCGATGGGACTTCAAAAAGACCACTACGCTCTGCCCTTACTGCTGTCAACAAGGTTATAGTGCCCAATAGAGCAAACACATCAAACTTTGCAGACAGAAGCTTTGCGGTGGCCGGGCCGGTGGCCTGGAACAATTTACCCATCGGTGTTCGCGCGAACCAGCCTACCACCACCTTCAGAAAGGAACTGAAGACACTACTTTTCTCGAGAAGCCATGGCGCCCTTGAGATGGTCCTGGACCATTAAATGGCGCCACAGGAAAGAAATCATCCATCATCATCATCATCATCATCACAATCATTAAGTCGAGCATCTCTGACACACTTGTCCATGACTATGTTAAATAGCCATGGACTCATCACACATCCTTGCCTCACACCCTTATAAACTTCAAACCACTCACTATACTCACCATCAATACGGACACATGCCTTACTATTTTCATAGTTTGCATGCACCGCACCTAGGAGAGCCCCATTCACTCCGTATGCTTTCAAAACATCCCATAACATACCTCTGTCTACTGAGTCAAAAGCCTTTTCCAGATCTACAAAGGCCGTGAACAGCTTCCGCCTCACCGACAATTGTTTTTCAACAAGTTGTCGTAGAGTAAAAATCTGATCAACACAGCCTCTACCGGCCATAAAGCCGGACTGTACATCGGAAATCCTTTCACTAGTAGTCAGAATCACATTTTTTATAATCACCTTACAGAAGACTTTTCCTGGTATACTGAGTAGACTGATTGGTCTGAAGTTCTGACAGTCTTTTTTGTCCCCTTTACCTTTGTAAATGGGAACAATGACTGCCTTCCTCCAATCCATCGGTACTACTCCTGCATTCACACAGAGCTTACATAATTCGTACATCCAATCTATCACACATTCACCTCCTGCTTTCAACATTTCACCATTTATACCATCAAACCCAGGAGACTTCCCATTCTTCAGACGTGAAATAGACACTTTTATTTCTTCTTTCATAATATTCAATTCATTCGCTTCATCTATCTGTTCATAAATTCTTCTTTCACCCTGACCAAAAATTTCTTGAAAATAGTTCTTCCATCTCTTGCACACTTCTTCATTCTCCCATACCATCTCACCGGCAGCACTTTTGACTCCCGGAGTGGTCAATGCAGAAGATTTATTTCTATCCGCATTGATCCACCTCCAAAATTCCTTCTTACTGTCGGTGAAACTTTTGTTAATCCTTTCATCAATCTTTCTTTGTTCATTCATCTTGCTTTCATAAATTATATTCTTCGCCATTCTCTTAGCTATCTTATATTCCTCTTCTAGCTTTCTATCATTTCTATCATTCAACCAATTTTCGTAACACTTTTTCTTAACTTTCACAGCTTCCTTCACTCTATCATTCCACCAGGCATCTCCTTTCAATCTTCCACCTTTCGTTACCCCACATGCTTTTTTAGCGCATTCAGTCATTCCTTCTTTCAGATCTTTCCACATACTTTCAATATCTTTTCCACACACACTCTTCTCAAGTTCACTCACACTTAAAATTTTGTGGAGCTCTGATACGTACTTCTCTTGCACATTTTCTTCATTCAGCCTTTCTACTTTTATTCTAGGCAATCTTACTTTCCTCTTGCGTTTCTTCTTTCTTACTTCACCAATCATTATTTTGGCACATAAGAGATAGTGGTCATTGCCTATTTCAGGCCCCCGGTAGACACGGCTATCTCTTACGGCTCCTCTCAATCTTTCATCCACACAGATGTAGTCAATGATTGTGCGACTTCCCACAATCTGCCTCTATAATCTACAACCTATAAGTCAAGAAAATTATTTTGTGTATTTCTTTACATAATCTAAGTTGCAAAGATACATACCATTTAAGATTCATATTAAATGCATTCCCACACGCAGACAGGTACAATTAGTTCACGCTTACAAATGCCCAATGTGGACTTGCAAAATAAAAAAACTAATCTCAAATGAACATAAGCCCTGCAACTTTTGCCGACTTTTCCTCAAACAGAGATACAATTTGCATGGTAAACCATTGCTTACAGTATGGGTGGTCAGCCACATACTAACCTTTTAGTCAAGGAAATTATTTTGTTTAGTTCTATAATCTAAGTTGCAAAGATACATACCATTTGAGATTCATATTAAATGCATTCCCACAAGCAGACAGGTACAAGTTCACGCTTACAAATGCCCAATGTGGACTTGCAAAATAAAAAAAACTAATCTCAAATGAACATAAGCCCTGCAACTCTTGCCGACTTTTCCTCAAACAGAGATAAAATTTGCATTGTGAACCATTGCTTACAGTATGGGTGGTCAGCCACATACTAACCTTTTAGTCAAGGAAATTATTTTGTTTAGTTCATTAATCTAAGTTGCAAAGATACATACCATTTGAGATTCATATTAAATGCATTCCCACAAGCAGACAGGTATAAGTTCGCGCTTACAAATGCCCCATGTGGACTTATAAAATAAAAAACTAATCTCAAATGAACATAAGCCCTGCAACTCTTGCCGACTTTTCCTCAAACAGAGATAAAATTTTCATTGTAAACCATTCTTACAGTATGGGTGGTCAGCCACATACTAACCTATAAGTCAAGGAAATTATTTTATTAAGTTCTATAATCTAAGTTGCAAAGATACATACCATTTGAGATTCATATTAAATGCATTCCCACAAGCAGACAGGTATAAGTTCGCGCTTACAAATGCCCCATGTGGACTTATAAAATAAAAAACTAATCTCAAATGAACATAAGCCCTGCAACTCTTGCCGACTTTTCCTCAAACAGAGATAAAATTTTCATTGTAAACCATTCTTACAGTATGGGTGGTCAGCCACATACTAACCTATAAGTCAAGGAAATTATTTTATTAAGTTCTATAATCTAAGTTGCAAAGATACATACCATTTGAGATTCATATTAAATGCATTCCCACACGCAGACAGGTACAAGTTCACGCTTACAAATGCCCAATGTGGACTTGCAAAATAAAAAAAACTAATCTCAAATGAACATAAGCCCTGCAACTCTTGCCGACTTTTCCTCAAACAGAGATAAAATTTGCATTGTGAACCATTGCTTACAGTATGGGTGGTCAGCCACATACTAACCTTTTAGTCTAAATCTAAAAAAAAATCTAAATCTAAGCTGCAAAGATATGTATCATTTGAGATTCATATTAAATGCATTCCCACAAGCAGACATGCATAATTTCGCGCTTACACATGCTGCATGTGGACCTACAATATAAAACCCCCAATCTCAAATGAACATAAGCCCTGCAACTCTTGCCGACCTTCCCTGAAGCAGGGGTGACATTGGCAAAGTGAACCATTTTTTACAGTATGGGTGGTCAGCCGCATACCAACCTATCAATCAAGGAGTACATGCAATTGATACAATCAAATATATAAAACAAATAAATTCTAAGCAATTAAACAGTAAAAAATTAAAAAGCTACAACACATATTTTTTAAATTTAAAAGTCTAGCTTTAACCGCCAGCATTACAGATCAACCAAGTCAAAGTCAAGTCAAGGAAATTATTTTGTTTAGTTCATTAATCTAAGTTGCAAAGATACATACCATTTGAGATTCATATTAAATGCATTTCCACAAGCAGACAGGTATAAGTTCGCGCTTACAAATGCCCCATGTGGACTTATAAAATAAAAAACTAATCTCAAATGAACATAAGCCATGCAACTCTTGCCGACTTTTCCTCAAACAGAGATAAAATTTGCATTGTGAACCATTGCTTACAGTATGGGTGGTCAGCCACATACTAACCTTTTAGTCAAGGACATTATTTTGTTTAGTTCTTTAATCTAAGTTGCAAAGATACATACCATTTGAGATTCATATTAAATGCATTCCCACAAGCAGACAGGTATAAGTTCGCGCTTACAAATGCCCCATGTGGACTTATAAAATAAAAAACTAATCTCAAATGAACATAAGCCCTGCAACTCTTGCCGACTTTTCCTCAAACAGAGATAAAATTTTCATTGTAAACCATTCTTACAGTATGGGTGGTCAGCCACATACTAACCTATAAGTCAAGGAAATTATTTTATTTAGTTCTATAATCTAAGTTGCAAAGATACATACCATTTGAGATTCATATTAAATGCATTCCCACAAGCAGACAGGTATAAGTTCGCGCTTACAAATGCCCCATGTGGACTTATAAAATAAAAAACTAATCTCAAATGAACATAAGCCCTGCAACTCTTGCCGACTTTTCCTCAAACAGAGATAAAATTTTCATGGTAAACCATTCTTACAGTATGGGTGGTCAGCCACATACTAACCTATAAGTCAAGGAAATTATTTTGTTAAGTTCTATAATCTAAGTTGCAAAGATACATACCAATCGAGATTCATATTAAATGCATTCCCACAAGCAGACATTTATAAGTTCGCGCTTACACATAATGCATGTTGACTTACAACATAAAAACCCAATCTCAAATTAATATAAGCCCTGCAACTCTTGCCAATCTTCCCTGAAACACAGCTGAAATCTTCAAAGTGAACCATTTTTTAAACTATGGGTGGTCGATTTTCTTTTACAAAGGCTGCATGTTTTTATTTTACATGTTTTCCGAATTTTAACGCGAGGAAACTATGCGCAATATACACATTCACCAAATGTTAAGGGGTTGGGCTGCGTAGCAGCCAGGGGCAACGCCCCTAGTTATTATTGAATTCTAGCGAGGGTGTCAGAAATGATTTTCCGTTTTAGCGTTTATTTCAAAACCCAAAATAAAATACCGGCAAGGTTTACTCAGCCTCTACAATAAATGAGTACCAGCCCCTTGGGGAGTTGGGAAACCCCCACTTCAACTGAAGTGGTTGGCATCCATTGACGTTTTCTAGTTTAAAAACATTATTTTACTATTAAAAATAGCATGTATAAAATAGCAATAGTGTCGGTGTTATGGCCGCGGGGATCAAGTCAGGTTATTTGGAACCGGATAACGTTGGTTCGAAACCCGCGACGATAGCTTCGACCCTGGTTCCACAGATGCCGTTGCATGCACACAAGCCTCTGCTTTCGCATGAAGACAACTGGCCAGGCAAAATAGGTTGGTGGATTGCATTCCTTTCCACAAATCTATATTTTTAATAAAAAAATATGTAGCAGTCGGTCTCGAGTGATACGGTTACTAACGATCTTCATTTCGTTTTTATCTCTTATTTGGATGAAAAATTGTATGAAAAAGGTCATGACTCTGGATGAAATGAAAGAAGTATGCAAGGACAGGAAGAAGTGGCGGCTAATCTGCAATGTTGATTTCTAATGTTGGTGTATTCATTTGCTACATTTTTTTGCATAGGAAATTTTTGACTTTTTTTGTATAGATTTCTTTGTAAGGTTTTGTTCTTTTTTATATTTAAATGTAATTTATTATTCATATTCCTTGACTTATAGGTTGGTATGAGGCTGACCACCCATACTGTAAAAAAATGATTCACTTTGCCAATGTCACCCCTGTTTCAGGGAAGGCAAAAGTTGTGGGGCTTATGTTCATTTGAGGTTTGGATTTTATTTGTAAGTACACATTCAGCATTTGTAAGCGCGAACTACACTTGTTGGTTTGTGGGCATACATCTGAGAGCTTTGAATGAATATATCCTTGCAACTTAGATTATAGATTATAAATTAGTCGTTTGTTGACTTGTTTCAAAATAGCCCGGCACACGTATTGTGCAACTTTGCCCGTGACACACACGTTTACAGAATTGTGATATCATTTTTTTTACTAGATGATTGTACCTCATAAAGGGATTAGCTCTGTTCTCGAATGAGCGGCTTACAAAATGAGCTTACAGAGCGGAAAATACAAAACAATCAAGATAGTCAATGTTTACTTAATTACGAACTCTTGCTCCAAGAACATTGCTATAGTCATGGCCCTTGACTTATAGGTTGGTATGAGGCTGACTGGGTAATCCGGCCTTCCTTGAAACAGAGGTGGCATTGACAAGGTGAACCAATTTTATACAGTATGGGTATACTGTATGGATGGATGTATGGTATATGGATTTATGTGTATTTGATAACCCGGTCGATAGCTCAGTTGGTAGAGTGCTTGCATTCCATGCCGTGAGTGCGGGTTCGAATTCCACCGAGGGTGTCAGAGATGATTTCCCGTTTCAGTGTTTATTTCAAACCTAATATAATATATCGGCAAGATTTACTCAGCCTTCACAATAAATGGGTACCAGCACTTCGGGAGCTGGGAAACCCGCCCTTTGACTGAAGTAGTTGGAGTAATGCTGGCCCCCCTCTTACCTGCAAAAATAAATAGGTTCCAATTGCCACATGTGAAATCCTTCGGTGATAACACGGCAAAAAGCTACAGTTTGCGAGATTTGCGTTTTTGTTTTGTATATGTAAGCACGTACTTACACGTGTTTGTTTGTGAGCATACATTTCATAGAAATCCTAAACGTTAATATATCTTTGCAACTTAGATTATAGATTAAAGATGGTGACACCAAAAGTTGTCATACACCTTTGGTCTTAAATTAAAAAAAAAATCACATTCAATACGGGGGGAAAAATGTGATTTCACTTGGCCGCGCTTAATGCAGGACAGTCAGTCATAGCTGCAATACAATAGTATGCAGTCAGATTGAAAATACGCTAAAGCGCTACGTACTGCATTAAGAACTACCTATTACCGTTTCATATATTTTACTGAATGTTGAAATAAGTGAAAATATTCCTGATTATCCGGAATCTGTCTAATCTAATCTAATGTAATCTAAGCTGCAAAGATATACATCATTTAAGATTTACATTAAATGCATTCCCACAAGCAGACATGTATAATTTCGCGCTAACACATGCCGCATATGGACCTACAATATAAACACCCAATCTAAAATGAACATCAGCCATGTAACTCTAGCCGTTCTTCCCTAAAACTGGGGTAACATTGGCAAAGTGAACCATTTTTTACAGTATGGGTGGTCAGCCGCATACCAACCTAAAGTCAAGGAACATACATGACAAATTACATCTTTTAAATCAATAAATAATAATAATCATACCTGATGATGACCTTCTAGGTCGAAAACGTTAGTAACTTACTCTAAAGATTGTAATCTTTTTAAATATATTTATGTGAAAATAAACAGTGTTTGAATTCCTCAAAAATTTTTAAACTATAACAGTATGAATTTTCACAGTGTTAATACACAAACAATACAAAATATAAAAAAAATACAAAATACAATAAATAATATTATATATGTACATGGACATCAAAAAAACTAAAACATAAAACCATTTTCACTTTAATAAACCCTAGCCGCCAACATTACAGATCAACCGCCATTTCTTTCTATCCTTACATACTTCTAATGATATCTCATAACTCATAGATAGTCAAAACAACCAAGCAAGTGGCCTCATGTGACTCGAACGGGCGCTGTTTCTTTTCTATTTCAAACACGCAAGTCAAATTTTTAAAGCTCTTGTATCAAACCATCGGACATGGACATGCATGTATTAATGGATTATCAAAATTTACAGTTTTAATTCAATTAGTGATAAGGAATTGTCGAACAATGGATTAATGATGAATTAATGATTGACAATAAAAATGTCTGGCGGAAGGTCAGCCCAGTCATCCTTGTAAGAACTCGTGACGCGGTATGAATTGGAAGTTATTTTTATTTCATACCTAACTATATAGCCTGACATTATAAAATCAATAATTTGGAATTGATTATAATTTATTTCATAAGAACAATTATATTTTTTTCCAAACAATAACCGTTTTACTTGTTAGGTTTTCATGACGTTGTCGATCACTACAACAGGAAATAAAACAGTAAAAAAGAAGCACTAAATTTTGAATAAGAGTTTTAGGCTTACAACGCCGGCTGATGATGCTGGAGAGATGTTTTCCGGGATCTGTTGCCGTGGTCTGTGGAAGCTAGAGCTTTCGGATGTTTCGCCCATGTCTACGATGAGCTTGTTTAGCGTGAAAGTGAAATTATTTTCATACTTAAATCCCGAGTGAACCCACATTCTCATCAGTTTTATCATTTCACTTTCACGCTGAAGAAACCCATCGTAGACGTGGGCGAAACGTTTGGAAGCTTCAGCTGCCACAGACCACGACAACAAATCCCGGGAAGCAACTCTCCAGCAACAATAATTCGCCCTCTAGTGCTTGTTTGTCTTATGCCCATCTGAGGTAATTTCACATGAACAATGTTTGTATGTGTACTGGACCAATGTGTCTTATGAATACTGGAAATTGATTAAAAAAATATTTAAAACAACTCTCAAATTATCGTGTTTCACTTGTTTTTTTCTTAACTCAGATTGTCTGGAATGTGATTCATAAGGCAATTTCATTGAAACGTCACCATTGAATCAAATGGTAGATAAGACAAACAAGCACTGGGGAAATGTAATGCTGTTCTACATATTATGTAGTTTAAAAGTAAGATTAATCATGAATTTTCAGTGTTAAAACACAAACCATTAAAAATCGAAACCGAAAATATCGAAAACGTTTGTAATTATTAATGAAAAATAAATGAATAATAATGTGAAAATAAAGCAGTGCTTCATGAGAATTTTTATGAAGTTTAATAGAAATCAATCAATATGAATTTTCACAGTGTTAATACACAACGCATTACAAATATAATAATAAAATATGTATAATCCCTTGACTTATAGGTTGGTATGAGGCTGACCACCCATACTGTAAAAAATGGCTAATTTTGCCAACGTCAGCAAGTCAAGGTCGGCAAGAGTTGCAGGGCTTATGTTCATTTGAGATTGTTTTTTTTTAATTGTAGGTCCACATGCGGCATGTGTGAGCACGAAATTATACATGTCTGCTTGTGGGAATGCGTTTAATATTAATCTCAAATGATACATATCTTTGCAACCTAGATTTAGATTTAGATAAGAAGGTTGCGTTCAAAATATGAAGTTCACAAAATTAGTACATCGACCGTTGTCCGTTTTGGCTTCAATTCATTATTCACTTGTACCAGGAAGGAAGAGGAATGAGGATGTAGGAGACAATGGATGACCAGAAGAGGGTCTTCCGAATAAGGGGACAACTGAGCCACTTCCGGCTTTGCCCCCAACCGGAAGGAAGTGAAATTAATCCAGAAATTATTAGGCCTACTTGAGGCTATGAAAGGTCGAATACAATAAGATATTAAAGATTATTATCTATGTATTTTGATCTGAGAAATTAATATTTTTTGTAATTCTTAGGTTTATCTATTTTGATCATTTTAAAAATATTTTATCCACGTTGAGTTTTAAATATTTCTATTTTTTTAAGGTTTAGTGGTTCACAGAGTGCTTCTTCATTTTTTTTTGTAATTTAAATTAGAGATGCCACGAATAGTGAATTGGCCGAATACCGAATATTCGGCAACGCTGTCGGCCGAAGCGCCGAATATTCGGCGCTTCGGAGAAGAATGCTGTGGCAAACGAGTTGGATTTTTATTTGAAAACAGTTCGCCTCGATCGGAAGGCCGATCCTTACAAGTGGTGGTCAGCAAACGAAAAACAATACCCGAACCTTTCGAAATTTGCAAAAGTTTATCTTTCTTCGCCTGGAAGTAGCGTTTATAGTGAGAGGTTATTTTCTGAGGCTGGTAACGTTTACGATGAAAAGCGCAATCGTTTGCTACCAGAAAATGCTGAAAAACTCGTTTTTATCCATCACAACTTAGCACTGATTAATTTTAAGTACTAAAATGTTTTAATTTGGAAATAAATACATAATTTTTGAGTAAAATAACGTGTCTTTTTTTACATGATTTGCTATTCGGTATTCGGCCGAATAGTACGCACTATTCGGCCGAATACCGAATAGCAAAAAAGTGGCCGAATAGGCCGAATACCGAATAGTTGCCGAATATTCGTGGCATCATTAATTTAAATACGTAAGTTTTATATATATATTTTTTAATAATACCTTTTAATGAACTAATAAATGCATATGATTTGCCTTTTTGGTTTAAATTTATTTACTACGACTATTTTTAAATCGAAAGAATAACACGAGGATTATGTTATTTCTTATCATTTTTTCTTGCTTTTTTTAGAACCGTTCAATTTATTTGTTTTAACAATTTTAGGTCAAGTATGTATATGAAAAAAATATTGTATTTCTATAAATAAATAAACTTGAATATTCTTTTTATACAATTGCAAAAAGTCCTTATTACTTTCAAAGTTCTATTTCTATTAAATAAAAATATATTTAACAATTAAGTACGCAGCGTTTCATTAATTTTTTATCCCTAGTATAAAGTATTGCGTAAATTCCTATCTATCACGCAAATAGAAACATTTATACAAAATGCAACAGCACTCCTTGTGAGTAATTTAGTTTTTTTGCATTTTTATACGATAGGTTCGAATTCACTCGATGTTACATACTAGGGGGTTTTATTCGAAAAGTTGAGAGAGAAAATGTAATAAATAACGGATGCGATCATAAGGTTCATAATTGCTTGGCAAGCACTTGTAAGATACGCCTATTTGTCTCGTCCCCCTCATAGATAGCCCTCTAATAATTAATGTCATTGTTGCTAAATGAAGCGAGTAGAAAGGATTATCGACCCTAATAATCCAGAATATCTGTGTCATACTAAAATGAAAAAAAAAAATACCTATTCAGCGACCAAATGAAAATATTAGCTATTGATTTCTTCCCATTCCTTGACTTATAGGTTGGTATGAGGCTGACCACGCATACTGCAAAAAATGGTTCACTTTGCAAATGGTTCACTTTACCGCAAAAAAAAAAAAAAAAACGCAACTAAGCTACACATATAGTGTAACTTCTTGCCGCGTTATCCCCGAAGGGGTCGCATGTGGCGAGTTGAACCTATTTATTTGTACAGGTAAGGGGGTCGGCCTTACGCCAACCACTTCAGTTGAAGTGGGGGTTTCCCAGCTCCCGAGAGGGCTGGTACTCATTTCTTGTGAAGGCAACCTTGCCGGTGTTTTATTCTGAGTTTGAAGTAAACACCGAAATGGGAAATCATTTCTGACACCCTCGGTGGGATTCGAACCCGAGCTCTCTTAGCTATTTTAACTTTCCAAATGTATTTCTTTTTGTTGGTTTCATTCTATTCTTTTTAGGAATCAGTCTAGCTTTAGAAAAAAATAATTAAACGTTGAACGCACAGTGGGGATGACAGCTTAATTATCTAGACAAAAGACTAACAACAAAAAACAAAAAAAAATGCGACGAAAACAAATTGCGCAGTTGTGCTCAATTGTTGCAGTAAACGCCCAAACAGTACCTCGAGTAGAAACCATCGCGTAAACTCACCTCGATTGCGTAAATCGAAAAAATGTATGCAAGCTAAAGCACTCTCTAGATGTGCCGTTGAATATTTCATACATTTCCAATTAACGCAATCCAGGTGAGAATTATGCAATGTTTTGTACTCGGAGTAGAAGTGCATTTAGATTGAATTATTCTGTGTGTGTGTGTGTGTGCGTGTTTGTGTGTTTGTTTGTTTGTTTTTTGTTGTTGAAGTAAACTCCTGTTGGAATAGAATTAAAAATTTAAATTATTTTTTGCAAGTTTCCGACAGTGGTTCATGCAGGTTGGCACAGCAGCGAAATCAACTAGACAAAAACAATTGTGCAAACTCACGTCGTTTGCGTAAAAACGAAAATGTATGGAATGTATGGACGGCACTCCTGGAGAGTGATATAGTTTTCATACATTTTTTACATTTACGCAATTGAGGTATGTTTATACAATTTTTCAAACTCTGAGTGCTGAATAAGTAAACATAAAAAAAAATTGTTTTGTACATAGAGTTTTATTTTCTCGTTCTCTCTTTATTAGCGGGGAAAATAATTGTTTTCGGTTGTTCATTCTGAATGCAAATGAAATTTCTATTTTCATTAAAGAATGAAATTGAATTATAACAAATACAACTTTGAAAGTATTTCAAAGAATTTCTTTACTTTGGCTGGAATCGAACCCAGACTTTTATTTTGATGACCAGATGCAGTTTCTATCTGACTATTATAATCGAAGCTGCAAAGATATGTTAACATTCAAGGCTCATATTAAATGAATGCCCACAGACAGGCACCTGTATATTCGCGCCTACACATTCTGCATGCGTGCTTACAAATAAACAAGACCGGTCCGTAGTCCAGGTGGTAAAACATTCGGACTCGTAACTCGAAGGTCGTGGGTTCAAATCCCGGCGGAGCACAAAAAATATACCATTTATATTTTCAAATTTGCCCTTCGCTGGGTAGAAAAATTCATAAACCTTTACCAAAGACCGGTCATCAAAAGGTCCATCCAGCCTTACAACAACTGGGTCTTGCTTGAGAATTGGCGCTTTCTACAGCGACGACCAAGCTCGCAGAGGGCTCTTGAGGTGTGATACACACAAAAACAGCGCTCACCAAATAAATCAGCCTAATTTTTTTTTTTTTTAATACCTCACATGAACATAAGCCTTGCAACTCCTGCCGCTTTTCCCTGAAACCGGGGTGGGGTGGCATTGGCAAAAGTGAACCGATTTTTACAGCACGGGGAGTAAGCCTCATACCAACCTATCAGTCAAGGAGCAAGGAAATGACGTTGAATCGTAGCTGAAGAATTTTGGACAATGTATGACAAAAGCATCTTATCCCTATTAAGATTAGCAGTTAACTTGCCGTGATGATTGCCGAATGAATAAGGAGAATATGGGTACTAAGCTCCTATATTTCAGACAATTTTATTGAAATTGCCATCATGAAGACCTGTCAATCCAAGATGGCCGCAAGTGAACAGCTGATTTGTCTGCATACAAATAATACAAAATTCGGTAGGTAAGAATGACCGTGCTGATGAAACTTTCAGCTCAGGCATCATTAGTTTGTCAAAGCGTGGGCTCAACCGTCGACTAAAATGTCTAAGAATAGCACCGTCAGTTTCAAAGATATATTACATTTAAGATTCATATTAAATGTATTCCCACCAGCAGACATGTTTAAGTTTGCGCTAAGCATGCCGCATATGAACCTATAATACTTTACCCAATCTCGAATGAACGCTTGCAGACATTCCCTGAAACAGGGGTGATATTGGCAGATTTCAACCGTTTTTTCCAGTATGGGATGTCAGCCTCATACCAACCTATAAGTCAAGGAAAGGTTCTAGTGGTAGAACATCCAAAAAAGCACCGGAGGGACGTTATACGTACCTCATACCAGACAAGGTTGTGCAGAGTCGACCAGATAGGTGGAAAACGACGCACTCTTCGTTCTGCACAGAGTGACGCCGTGAACAGGCTTCAACTGCCACTTCGATGGAATAGAACCGGTTTCGGAGACAGGGCTTTTAGTTCGGCTGGTCCATCCTGCTGGAATAGTCTACCTCTGGAGTTGAGAACAGAGACCAGTGTTGGCAGTTTCAGGAAGTTGCTTAAGACACATTTGTTTAACAGAAGCTTCAACACATAAAAGCGCCCTTGGGGTGGCTAGTGCCACTAAACGGCGCTGTATACAAATTGTCCAATTATTATTATTAAGGAACTACGTACAAAGGCATCAATATATAAAAAAACCTTTGTAAGAAATGTAATCTGGAAGGTTCCAGATATCTCCGTGATGACCAGCTGAATGCTAGTTTTCCTGGGTAACAGATAATGCCACCCCATTAAGGTCGTTGGAGTCAAGAGTTATGGTCGGCCGTTTGGGGTTTTATCCCCGTTCCCGAGCAATGTGTTTAAGCAGGATGTTTAATTCGTTTTTTAATCGTTATAAATGGTTTTGTGTCCCCACCTCCCCACCCCTACACATCCCCTCTTCTTTCTTCATTTGTAGAAATTAATTCAAAGATTCGCTGGAAGTATTAATAAAATTTATGGAATTAATGTAGGAATTAATATTCTCTGGCCAAACGGTTGGATTTACTTACGGAAATTTCAGCCCGTTTCTTGTTTTATAACATCCAAATTTTCGCAATTAAAATTAACGTAATTTGGAAAAAGAATAAAAAGATTTGTAAATGTACGTTATGAATAAATTAATATAATTTACGGACAAACAAAGCTTATCAAATTTGAATATTATACTGTTTTTAAATAATCTTCAGTATATTTTATTTATTTAAGTTGACTTATAGGTTGGTATGCGGCTGACCTCCAATGCTGTAAAAATGGTTCACTTTGCTAATGTGACCCCTGTTTCAGGTAAGGACGGCAAGAGTTGCGGGGTGTATGTCCATTTGAGATATGGTTTTTATGTTGTAGGTTCACATGCGGCATGTGTAAGCGCGAACTTGTACGTGTCTGCTTGTGAGAATGTAACATATCTTTGCAACTTAGATTAGATTAGATTAGATTAGATACGTGACATTTTAAAGGAATATGGTAACTCTGAAATTCATTCAAGTTGCAAAGATATATTTAAAATTTAAAATTCATATTAAATGCATACAAATGCTGCATGTGTACTAACAATTCAAAAACGAAACCTCAAATGAACATAAGCCCTGCAACTTTTGCCACTTTACCCAAAACAGGGGCGATAGTGGCAAAGTGAACCATTTCTTGCAGTATGGGTGATCAGCCTCATTCCAACCTATAAGTCAAGACCCAAGGGACATACACATCGTTATAATATGCTTCTGCAAGTTGAAAGAGGATGTGAAAGTCAAGGTGCAAAAGAATATAATGAGATGGTTTGGATGTATGTAGAAAGAATGAACGATGAAAGACTTACAAAGTGTATATACAGAGAAAATGTGAAAGGAAAAAGAGGAAAGGGAAGACCGAGAAAAGTCTTTTTAGATCAGATTGGTGAAATTGTGAAAGAATGGAATTTACAAAACGAATCTCAAAAAAGGAAATGTATGAAAAAGGTGATGGATAGGAATGAACTGATAGAGGTATGCAAGGGTAAGAAAAAATGGAGGCAAATCTGCAGAGGCTCTAGCTACCCCTTGGGGAATGGCGAAAAAGTTACAGTTACAGTTAAACGGAGCTATTCTTAGACATATTGGTCGTCCGTTGAGCCCACGCGTTGACAAACTAATGATTCCTAATGTTTGTATATCGGTAATATTTGTATGAAGACCTGTCAATCCAAGATGGCCGCAAGTAAACAGCTGATTAGTCTTCACACAAATATTACCGATATTCAGGAGGTAAGAATTACCGTGGTGATGAGACTTTTAGCCCAGGAATCATTAGTTTGTCAAAGCGTGGGCTCAACGGAGGACCTAAATGCCTAAGAATATCCCAGATAGTCTTCTAATTTGTTACTTTAAAAATATGCACTTTGAATAGGTATAAAGTAGCTAAACTATTAAACAAATTGCACGTGTGGATTGTATACTATGCACGTGCTAAAACCTAATCTGCGATTCGTTTTGTTGTGACCGTTTTCTCTGGGAATTTATCCTCGCAAGGCTCTCCGGCTTGCAGCGAGGCAATGAGCTTTCTAGAAGCTTTTGTCGGCCTTAAAGCTCCGCGCCAACGCAAGCCTGGACTTGTCGCAGGCGCCGCAAAAGCCTTCCTTGGTAACAGTGGGGGATTTAACCCGGAAAATGGTGCAAAGTAAAAAACAGTAAGCACTAAGCTAAAACGCAACGCAACTAAGCAACTACCGTTTTGTCTAAGAAAGAGTTGCGTAAAGGGTATGAATTTATCGCCACCTTAAATTTAAGTTTTTTTAATGTTATTTATATTGTAAATATTTTGTTTTCTTTTCAATTGCAAAATTTTGCATTGCTTAGTCAAGTTGCGTCAAGGATCGATTAATTCATTAAATAAACTAATCTAATCTAAGTTGCAAAGATATGTTACATTGGAGATTCACGTTACATGCATTCTCACAACCAGACACGTACAACTTCGCGCTTGCACATGCCTCATGTGAACCTACAACATAAAAACCAAATCTCAAATGGACATACACCCTGCAACTCTTGCCGTCCTTCCCTGTGAAACAATAATGATTTATTCAGTAATGATATTAATACCTGTTTCTGGCCAGGCAGAATAGGTTGGTGAATTGCATTCCTCTTCACAAATCGATTTAAAAAAATAAATAAACTATACATCTAGTTCAAAGCAGGAACAAAATTCAGGTAATTGAAAGGTAAAAAGTACATTTCATTCCGTTCCTCTAATCTTTTTCTAAGTAATCACTACTACATCTATCATTCCGTTCTTTGTGAAATAGAGAGTGGCCTTTATCCCATCTTTTCATAGCGAAACTACTACAAAAAACGTCTTGCTATTATCTGCCGTGGGACGAAGAGGTAGAAGGTCTCATTGTATAGACCAAGGGTGGCCAGATGCAACAAATGCAGGGATTCATGTGGTGGCTGTTAAAGAGGATTTCTTATCCGTGAAGAGGCCGCACAAAAGACGCCGCCCTGACTGATTCCGGGGAGATTCTGAGGGGTAGGCTAGCTAGGGGTTGTAGCTTTAAAGATTAGGAGTTACTTTCTTAGGATATTGGTGAAATTGAATCCATATAAATATCGATGTAGTAATATAATTTATTTAAAGTAGAAGGAATAAGAGTTTTAGCCTTACAATTAAAGTCACTTAAAGACACTTAAAGTAGAAAGCTTTGTGTATTGAAATTATGAAGATTCATTTTAAATTAATAAGTAAAAATAAAACACGAAGTTACAATAATTGTCCTCTCGATGATGTGAAAACATCAAAAGCGCCCCTGGAAATGAATCAACTCATGAAGAAAACTTTGTGTTTGTTTTATTTGTACATTACTTATTTATTTATTTAATAACTAGTGGCGTGAATGCAACGCTGTGCATCTAAGCTGCATACAAAGCGCAAGTTTTTACTGCAGCCGAATGTGGTGAGAGGATTCTATTTATTTACACAGGTAAGCAAGACAGCGTTAAGTCAAATATGAGCTGAGAACCTTCCATTGCAATGAAAGGTTCTCAGCTCATGAAGGAGAAAATTCTCATTTCTAGTGAAGACTAAGTAAGCCTTACCGGTATTTTGATTTTTGGGATTGAAACAAATACCGAAAAGGGAAACGATCTCTGACACCCATGGTGGGGATGAATCCCTAGCCCTTAGGCTTTGAGCACACGCGTTTTACCAACTAAGCTATCGACCGGACTCAAATCAATGATTTTCATTGTGTTTCCAACAATCATCTTACCTTCTTCTTGTCTTTTTTCAAACTTCTTTTATCTGGTACCACGAGCGGAAAGCATTTTCAAGGCTGATAATAAAAACCACGCGGTGGCTTTAGTGTCCGCTTTGTAACGTCGAAAATTGTAAACATTTTCCATTGGAAAATCATCTTGATTTACCTATTTTTAAATTAAGAGATTTCATGGAAAATGGTTCTTTTTTATGGGATCAGCTACTATTAGTGTCTAATTCGATTTGTGACCCAAACTAAGGGTCCTTTCTCCCCTACTAAACTGCTATGGGGCAGCAGGTGACAGGTTAAAATCGCACAGTGACAAAACGACACATGACATAACGACGCATGCCAGTACATCACATCACAAAACATCACTATGACAAAACAACAGAGAAAATACATCACTGTAACTATTTTTTTTCATGTGCCGTTTATGGTATAGGGCCATCCATATATTACGTCATTCGAATTAAGGGGGAGGGGGGAGTCTGGTCTGCGGATGATGGCAAATGATGTACGAGTACCAAAAGTGACGTCGTTCTTGTAAATACCAATTTCTACAAAATATACAAAATATTATTAAGATTTACGAGTATAACATTGAATAAGAGTTTTAGGCTTACACGGCCGGCTGATGATGCTGGAGTGATGTTTTCCGGGATCTGCTCCAGCTCCCACAGACCACGGCAACAGATCCCGGAAAACATCACTCCAGCATTTATAACATTATTAATTATTAAGCTCATCCATTATTACAGCAAGAGGGGGGGGGGGGGGTCATTAGATAATGACTATAGGATGATTGTAAGGGGGGCGGGGGGTCGAAAATCGGCAAAAATCGATGACGTTATTTATGGACGGCGGCCCCCATGTTCTGTTTTAGGTATGTGATATTTCGTCAGTTGATGATTTTGTCTTTTGATGTTTTTTCATTGTGGCGTAGATACTTTCCTGTGTTGTTTTGTCGTGGTGATGTTCTGCCATGTGTTGTTATGTCATGTGTCGTTCTGTCATGTATTGATAAGTCTTGTGTCAATCTGTCATGTGTCGTTCTGCAACGCTACTAAACGCAATTAAGCTACACATATTGTGTAACTTCTCGCCGCGTTATCCCCGAAGGGGTAGCATGTGGCGAGTTGAACCTATTTATTTTTACAGGTAAGGGGGCCGGCTTTGCGCCAACCACTTCAGTTGAAGTAGGCGTTTCCCAGCTCCCGAGGGGGCTAGTACTCATTTATTGTGAAGGCCGAGTAAACTTTCCCGGTATTTTATTTTGATGTTTGAAATCAACACCGAAACGGGAAATCATTTTTAGCACCCTCGGTGGGATTCGAACCCGAGTTTACGGCATGGAATGTGAGAACTATCGACCGGTCATGTGTCGTTTTGCCACTGTGCCGTTCTAACATGGAACCGGGGTAGTATTATCTTCCCCTCATGTCCTTCAAAGGGCGATCTAAAGCACTCGAGTGCTTACTATAATGCCAAATCTTTGTGGAATCATCTGGAAGAAAACGCATTTACTGATTTGTTTTGAGTAGGTAAGCGCTACATACTTTGTATCTTCATAAAAGATGCTTAGTATTTTTTGTTTCTTTTTCACGAGTTGATTTATTTCCTCGAGCGCTTTCGGTATTATCACACCGTTATGAAGGGAACAACTAACAAATCTAAAACTTACAAAAGTGAATTCCGGAGAAAATTTTAGGTGGCTAAGCTCTCGTGAGGTGCGGGAAGGAGTTAACGTAATATTTGGTATTGCAAAAAAAAATCAGTAGATTTCTCAGTACTTATAATTAAACAAATAAATGATCAAGTCTATTTAAATAGCCTTACAATTAAAATGCCACATGAAAGAAGTGAAATTGAAATTAAAAAAAAAAAAAATCATACAATTTTTTTGTTAAGCCAGAAACCGGTATCCCATTATAGATACAATATTGGACTCGGCACATTTCAAATATGAAAGAAAATGTTACGTCACTTGGTCGGGTTTTATAATAGAAGAAGAAAAAGAATAATCCAATCTGTTGATTCAGAAAAAAGCTTCAAACAGTCATGGCGGGACTCGGACCGGCGCTTGTTTCAAAAACAACAATTCAATTGTAACTGCTTTGTCCGCCCGACCGCGGTAGCGTCGACTGTCTAAATACTGCACTTTAAAATCATAATTATGTAAAGCAGTGGTTCCCAACCTGGGGGCGATCGCCTTAAGCCTGTGCCTGTAGAAATGTGAAACCTGTAGAAATCGTACGTAATCCGGTCATTTTTTGGGACAAAAAAAATCTGGAAAAGCGATTCTACCCCCTTCGATGATTTTAATTTAGGCGGAAGGGGGCGATGGGTTTATGTATTTACTAATAAAAGGGCGATGAGAGAAAATAGGTCGGGAAGCACTGATGTGAAGCTAGATGCATGTTGCTTTTATTGACTTCATTTCGCTCCCCCAGTTCTTGTTTACTGTATACGCCAATCTTGTCAAATATGACTTTTTCATGCAGTTGTCTTATGAATCAAATTTTACACAATCGGAGCTAAGAAAAACCGTAAAACTCGATAATGTGAGAGTTCTTTTAAACATTTATAAAATAAATTTATTGTTTTTATAAGACACATTGGTCCAGTACACATGCAAACATTGCTCATGTAATTTTTTCTCAATGGCGTATACGGTAAACAAGAACTAAGGCAGCGATTTGTCTCTAGTAATGGTTGCCATTTTTTCAACTTTCCGTACCGAAAATCAGAAGAAATCGCAAATGTCGTCCACCGTTCCTGCAATGTCATAAATTGCTTAAATTTCTTCAATAAAAGTATACTGCCCGTGAAATGGCGGTCCAATGGGTGTTAGGACGTTCGTCTGGAGTCCATTTTTTATATTTTATTGTCCAAGTACCAACATACGGCAGGAGAAACAGCCATTTTGTACCCAAGCTATTAGACCCTACGTTTCAGCTCAATCATAGCGTTTCTAACGAAAGTATACACAAACTTACATCCGATGTTTTATTCTCCATTTAGGCTTTCATATTAAATGCATGCCCACAAGCAGACACGTATAAACTCGCGCTTACATGCCGCATGTGGACTTACAACTAAAAACCCAATCTCAAATGAACGTAGACATTGCTCGTTACTGGGCCAATACGGTGTGAAGCTGACACGAAGAAGAAGAAATGAACGTAAGCACTGTAACTCTTGCCGACTTTCTCTAAAACACGGGGGACATTGGGAAAGTAAACCATTTTTTTTACAGTATGGGTGGTCAGCCTCACACCAACTAATAATTCAAGGAAAACAATCAATCTAGAATTTCTTCCTGAAAATACAAGAAGTTATTGTTTTTTTCCAATTCAACTAATTTAGGAAACTAGAAAATTAGGAAATGCCAGAGGAAAGCGTGGAAGGGGAACACCGAGGAGGAAATGGATAGACCAAATAGGTGAGATTGCGGAAGAATGGAACCTGCAGAGTGAGAATAAGAGAAAAGTATGTTTGCGTAAAGTGATGAATCTAGAAGAGATGAAAGAGATATGCAAGGACAGAAAAAAGTAGAGACGCATCTGCGGAGGTACCTGCCATCCCTAGTGGAACGGCGGCAGGATACAGTAACATCCTACCTGTCGTTTTGCTGTATAGGTATAGCAACACATAAGCATATTAATTGATAGAAGGTATCGGATAACATTTGGTACAGTTATTCAAAGTAATCGTTAAATTTAATGTGTTTTTATCAGTAAAAATGGGTCCAATATTTTTGAGGTTAATCCCATGGTAGGCCATTGTTCACTGGCTGTGTCATAAATATTATTTAGCGAAAAAGGTGATATCGATGCTATCAGCATTTTTATTGACGTTCAGATTAAATATATTGCGTATATGTAGGTACTCAAATTGTTAGATAGTGTAACTGTGCCGCCTTTCCGTTAGGAGTGGCCAGAACCTCGGTATAGATGCCTCCACATCTTCTTTGCATACCGCACTTTGACCGGTCTCTAGTCTAGTGGTAACGCTTCAGATTCGTGAATGGAGGGTTGTGGGTTCGAATTCCGGCGGAGCACATAAAAATATACCATTAATGTTTTCAAATACACTCTTCGCTGGGTTAAAACAGTTCTATGCTTTTATCAAAGACCGGTCATTAAAAGTCCATCTAGCCTTACAGCAACTGGGTCTTGCTTGAGAATTGGCTCTTTTTATAGCAACTACCAAGCTCACACAAGGCCCTTGAGGTGTGATTCACACAAAAACACATCGCTTACCAAATAAAGCATCCAAATAAAGCATCCAAATATTATTATTATTATTATTTACACAAACTCATACCGGTTGTTCTTAGACTGCCAATAATTCAGTCTGTAGAAAACCAGACGGTTAGGATTCGATCCCCACCAATAGTGTTAGAAATGATTTCCAATTTTCGATGCTTATGAACTACACAATTTTTTTATTTTTTTCCAACCAATTATTGTCGTGTTATGTCACAACTTTGTTATCTATGGAATTTGTGCCGAGTCTATTGCGTTGATAAGTTAAATACAATGCTATGATAATGTCGTTATCTTTTTACGTGGTAGTCGATGAATTTGCGTGATAGATAAGTGACTCATCTATCCGCCGAAAACAATGGAAAATATTGTTTGTAAACAACACATACCGTCTGAAATACGAGTACCTAAATTCTCATTATCACATCAAATCGATATCTTACAGGTAAAACTAAATATGTGACATATTAACTGAACATGGATTTCTCAGATAAATGCATCTGTTTTCCTATATTCTACAAGAGGAAACACTTCCAAAGTGTGAAAATCCTGTAGTTTAGAAGTTTTTCATGAGCAATGCGGCTGACCACCCATACTGTAAAAAATGGTTCACTTTGCCAATGTCACCCCTGCTTCAGGGAAGGCCGGCAAGAGTTGCAGGGCTTATGTTCATTTGAGATTGGGGTTTTTATATTGTAGGTCCACATGCAGCATGTGTAAGCGCGAAATTATGCATGTCTGCTTGTGGGAATGCATTTAATATGAATCTCAAATGATACATATCTTTGCAGCTTAGATTTAGATTTAGAGAATTAGGGATGCCTTACAGTTAGTTCACTTACTATGAGAAATTACACAGAACAAAATGTTTTATCCACGATTTCTCAAATCAGTGGATCAGCCGTTATTCAGTTGTAGCTTTAAGTTGGCAATATATAACTGAGAAGATACACATTAAACATCACTAAAATATTTAAAAAAAAAATAATGGAAAACAGAATCTACTTGATTATTAATTTTCTCGAAAACAGTCATTCCATATGTTCTCAAAAACTATTTACGTTATCAAATTTCGGCTTCTTGTGAGACTGAAGAATATACAATTTTAAAGAAAAATAAATACTCCCAAAATATCTTCTCTCTTTCTTCTATACATATAATATAGCAAATATAGCACATTAAAAAAACGTGTTTTTTTTAAAATAATTTTTTGATGTGACATTTTTATGTTGTATATTATTTTTTTAACTTTTTAAATTTAAATTTATAATCAATAAACACGCCTGATTGTTTTCATTTCTGCTCTACTTTTACTTAGAACATAAAGTTAAAGAAACAAAAAAGACAGATATCTATATATTATGTATTTATTTGGTGGTACTGTACACAAATTAAATCTAATCTAATCTATCTAATCTAAGTTGCAAGGATATGTTACATTGGAGATTCACATTAAATGCATTCTCACAAGCAGACACGTACAAGTTCGCGCTTGCAAATGCCGCATGTGAGGGAAGGGAAAATGCATTTGGACATGGATGAAATTTCCTGTTTCTGGTGTAAACTAAATAAATGAATGGATCATTAATTTCATCTAAGACAGATGTATGGTTTCCAGAGCTTGAAATTCATTCACTCGAGATTACAATTGTTTGAGTATAATGAAGGTAGGAGCAGTCAGCGACTCAAAAATGTTATAAAAGTACCTCATTGCAAAAGTAGATTAGGGCAGAGACATACTTCTTATATTGCACCTAAATTATATAATGTCCTAAGTAATGAATTGGAAGATATCTTGAGCCTGAATCCTGCAGTTTTCAAAGGATATATCAGAAAGTGGGTTATGGATAAGGAGATCATTCAAGGTGTACTAAATGACTGATTGAATGCAGATTTTCAATTTTATTTGGATTGAAGCAAATTATGTTAAATGAAAAATTATTACTTGTGTCTAATGAGCTTCTGAACTTTATTACTTATAAACTGAATTATTCATTCTTATTTATTTTTTTACTAAATACGTTTATTGTATTACTGATTTTTCTCTACTTTCTTTTTGTTTCATTTTATTATTGTTTTTGTTTTTTTTTTCTCTTTTTCTCTTTCTTCTGGACTTTGTCTCTTTTTCTATAAAAGTTTTTGTTTTTCCTTTGTTCTGTATAGATGGTAATTAAATTTTTCAACTTTTGCTTTACTTTATCATATTTGTATACCCACGCACAGGCTGTGCCTATGTGGGTTTCTCTTTAAAGTTTTTTTTTTTTTGAAAATGTGTATAATTATCTGTATTTTTGAAGAGGAATATTAATAAATAAAAAAAAAAAAAAAAAAAAAAAAAAAATCTATGGCACTTTGTAACAAAATCTTTAATTGTAATCCAAATCTAAGTTGCAAAGATATGTATCCATTATCATTCCCACAAGCAGAACGCATAATTTCGCGCTCACACATGCCGCATGTGGACCTACAAAATAAAAACAAAATCTCAAATGGACATACACCCTGCCGTCCTTCCATGAAACAGTGCTGACATTGGCAAAGTGAACCATTTTTACAGCATGGGTGGTTAGCCGCATACCAACCTATAAGTCAAGGAACATTCACGGCAAAAAATTAACATAATTTTTATCATTAGACATAGCACGTGTCTGTTATACAGAGACCGGTCACAGCCGACTATTATAGGCAAGTGCAACAAATAAATAAAACATTACTTATTTTTATCTAACTTAGAATTTTTTAAGATGATTTATTTGGTGCTAAGTAAGATAGAGCCACCCTTCTCAGTAGACGCCTTCCAGACGGTCTCTTGGGGTATAAACACCCACCCTCCCCCTGTCACACAAATTCAACCCCCTCAGTATCGGAAAACCTCTGCACAGTGTCGCTATTTCGATTCTCAGTAAAAGACTGGAAATTCGATAAAAGCAGGTGAGGGCTTTGAACACGCTTAGACTGTGTTAGTTAAAAAAAAATTGGAAACAAAGTTTTCTTAAATATACCTATCGAGTTCTGTATCTAAATGGCTCTGGATAAAATGAAAGAAGTATGCAAGGATCGAAGGAAATGGCGGTTGATCTGTAATGCTGGCGATTAAAGCTGAGGCTTTTAATTTTTTTTTTGTTTTTTAAAAAATACGTTTTGTAGTTTTTTAATTTTTTACTGTTTAATTGTTTAGAGTTTATTTATTTTATATATTTGTATGTGTGTTTTAATTGCTTGTATTCCTTGACTGATAGGTCGGTATGAGGCTGACCACCCATGCTGTAGAAAATGGTTCACTTTGCCAATGTCATCCCTGTTTCAGGGAAGGTCGGCAAGAGTTGCAGGGCTTATGTCCATTTGAGAATTGGGTTTTTATATTGCAGGTCCACATGCGGCATGTGTGAGCGCGAAATTATACGTGTCTGCTTGTGGGAATGCATTTATGAATGAATCTCAAATGATACATATCCTTGCAGCTTAGATTTAGATTTAGTTCTCAGATCTAGATTGTATAAAATATGGTGTTTTTAGTGCCTTAATAAAAACGGAACTAAGCTACACATAAAGTGTGACTTCATATTGCAGGTGAGGATGCCGGCCTTTGGCCAACCAAGTGAGAGCTTTCCCTCCCTCCGATGGTGGCAAATCCGGTACTCATTTCTTGTGAAGGCTTAGTAAGCCTTGCCGGCATTTTTTTTTGGAAAGAAATATCGAAACGGGGAAATCATTTCCGATAGCCTCGGCGAGATTCGAACCCGAGCTCTCGGCATGGAATACATGCACTATACCTACTGAGCTATCGAAGAAAACAATAATCTCCGTTTTAAAAGCCTTTATATATTCATGATAAAGGAAAAACAGTTTGGTTTTCGATTACGTGAGTATATTTTTATAAACCACAACCGGTTTCGCAAACATCCGTTCGCATCATCAGGTGGATAAATTAATCCACCTGATGATGCGAACGGATGTTTGCGAAACCGGTTGTGGTTTATAAAAATATACTCACGTAATCGAAAACCAAACTGTTTTTCCTTTATCATTAATGATGAACGATTACAAAGTTAATGCCTCTACAATCAATAAAATTTATATATTCAAATCAGGTACTTTTCGATTAGCAGATTATGATGGTTACCATTGGACTAGGGTCAAGTTGTTGTAAGAGAAAATATTAAATTTGACAATATAAGGGCTTGTGTAATGATATTGTGAAGATTAATTTTTAATTAATCTATAATCTATAATCTAAGTTGCAAGGATATATTCATTCAAAGCTCTCAGATGTATGCCCACAAACAAACACGTGTAGTTCGCGCTTACAAATGCTGATTGTGTACTTACAAATAAAATTCAAACCTCAAATGAACATAAGCCCCACAACTTTTGCCGACCTTTAATCTAATCTAATCTAATCTAAGCTGCAAAGATATATATCATTTAAGATTTATATTAAATGCATTCCCACAAGCAGACATGTATAATTTCGCGCTAACACATGCCGCATGTGGACCTACAATATAAAAACCCAATCTCAAATGAACATAAGCCTTGCAACTCTTGCCGTCCTTCCCTGAAACAGGGGTGACACTGGCAAAGTGAACCATTTTTTACAGTATGGGTGGTCAGCCTCATACCAACCTATAAGTCAAGGAATGTAAAAATAATGTAAAAAAAACGAGCTAGCCTTAAGACAAAAACTCTTTGATAATGGTGTGATAACACCGAAAGTGCTCGAGGAAATAAATCAACTCGTGAAGGAATACTTTGTTATTTTTTGTACTTTTTTACATTTGAAGTATAAATGTGACATATTTTAAACAGCAAGACGTCTACATAGATAATTTAATTGTAAATAATGTATCGATTAATCAATCAAGATGGTATCTGATGCTTTTGATTTATAATGAATGAAATCGATTATTTTTATATCAGTAGTGTACTCATTCATACCTACTTTATCTAGGTCACATTCAAATCAGACGATTGCAAAAATGTATATAATTTTACGTGATTAATTTTAAAAACAAGATTTTATCAGCATACGTTGAATTGTTTAAACTAAAGCCCGGTACCATTATGACCGCTAGGTACACCGCGTGTCGTTGGCATTTCTTGGACCGGTCCGTAGTCCAGTGGCAACACTACGAACTCGTAAATGGAAGGTTGTGGATTCGAATCCAGGCGGAGCACAGAAATATACCATTTATATTTCCAAATGTGCTCTTCGCTGGGTTGAAAAATTCATACACCTTTACCAAAGACCGGTCACTAAAAGGTCCATCCAACCTTACAACAACTGGGTCTTGCTTGAGAATTAGCGCTTTCTAGAGCGATGACTAAGCTCGCAGAGGGCTCTTGAGGTGTGATACACACAAAAACAGCGCTCACCAAATAAATCATCTTAATATTATTACTAGATAGTAGAGGCACCAAAAAAACAAGAAGATTTTTAAAGACTGTAAATTGAATCTAGTGAAACTGTTGCAATTTCGCAAAACCAGGATATTTCCTTGCGAATATTAATAATAATAATACTGCATACATTTCATACACTGCATAGAACATAGTGCAAAAAATTATCGCAGATTTTATAGAAAAAATGTATTGATACTAAAACAGCGCCTCCTAGCGAGTGTCGCAGTTTTCATACATTTTCCTGTAAAGGATATACTTGAGTTTGAATGTAATATTTTCAGGTAGTAAGGTTGTGTTTACCACAGTTCATAAACGGAAATTTATATGGGCCGCATGCTCCGGGCACACATGCATGCATTCTCACAATTTACATCGCCGTTATTACGAGGTGTGTTTGACCGTGCGGGGTTGTGTACATAGCATTTGTCATGCGGTTATACTGCAGAGGATTTTCATGCAGTTTTCCCACTAAAACTGCAGGTAAAATATTTTTGGAAAAATTTCCTGGTTGGCCATACACTGAAAGTTATATACTAATTTGTTTGTTCTTTCAACCAATATCTGGGGCCAAGCCAAGTAGACCTTTCTGGTAGAACAAGTCTAAGTGTATAATCTATAATCTAAGCTGCAAAGATATGTTAACATTTAAGGCTCATATTTAATGCATGCCCACAGACAGGCACATGTAGGTTCGCGTCTACACATTCTGCATGCGTGCATACAAATAAACAAAACCTCACGTGGACATAAACTCTTGCCGCCTTTCCCTGAAATTGGGGTGGCATTGGCAAAATTGAACCGATTTTTACAGCACGGGGGGTCAGCCTCATACCAACCTATCGGTCAAAGAATTATGCCTTCACCAAAGGCTCATCCAGCCTTACAGTGATTGTAGCTTGAAATGTGACGCTTTCTTTAGCAATGACCAAGCTCGCGGAGGGCTCTTGAGGTGTGATTCACCCAAAAAAAGTGCTCACCAAATAAATCAGTTAAATATTTTATTTATTTATATTTATTACATAAATAAATATATTCAAGAGTTCATTTCATAGGCAGCGAACTAAAACTAACTGTTCGGATAATCGACGTTCGGATAATCGACTTTCGGATAATCGACTTTCGGATGATCGACGTTTGGATAATCGACGTTCAGATAGATACGAGTAGATTTATTTTTAAGGTTTTGTTGATTTTATTATGCTCCTTGACTGATAGGTTGGTACGAGGCTGACCACCCGTGCTGTAAAAATCGGTTCACTTTTGCCAATGCCACCCCGGTTCAGGGAACGGCGGCAGGAGTTGCAAGGTTTATGTCCATGTGAGGTTTTCTTTATTTGTATGCACACATGCAGAATGTGTAGGCGCGAACCTACATGTGCCTGTCTGTGGGCATGCATTTCATATGAACCTTAAATGCTTACATATCCTTGCAGCTTAGATTATAGATTATAGATACAACTGAATGTTATTTATGAGTGAAAGTATTCCTTGACTGATAGGTTGGTATGAGGCTGACCACAAATACTGTAAAAATGTTTCACTTTGCCAATGTCAACCCTGTTTTAGAGAATGGAATAATCGACGTTTTACTGTACGTATCCGAATAGATTTTAGGTTAAAAGATTCACTATTTGTTGTCTTGCAGCATTTCAGCGAACAGGGAATATTTGATGAATGCTTGCATGTAAAACAAAGCGTCCCTCCAAGATGTCTTCCTGACCGGATCCTGGCCGAGAGAGAGCCGTGGCCGGAAGAGGAAATGACCTCCTCGCATCCACTTCCGGTCCTCTCTGACCTCCTTCCGCCGGACAGCTTCACTTGACTCCAAAACCCTGCAGAAACAAGTGGACTAGAGAGGGAAGGGAAAATGCATTTGGACATGGATGAAATTTCCTGTTTTTGGTATAAACTAAATAAATGAATGGATCATTAATTTCATCTATGGAACTAAGTAACATAATCTTTTTTATATTTTGTATTGTTTGTGTATTAACACTGTGAAAATTCATAATGATTAGTTTACAATTTTTTTTTTGAAGGAATTCAAAGAAAACACTGTTTATATACTTTTTGATACCTGATGATGACCTACTAGGTCGAAAACGCGTTTGTAATTTATTTTAAAGATTTAATCTTTTTAAATATATTTGAGTGAAAATAAACAGTGTTTTCTTTGAATTCCTTCAAAAAAAAAATTGTAAACTAAATAATCTTTTTTTATTAATTAAATACATTATTGAATATATTAAAAAAAAAAATTGTGAAGAGGAACGCAATTTGCCAACCTATTCTTCCTGGCCAGAAACAGGTATTTATATCATCAATTATTAATTCATTATTGTTTATTTCAATGAATTATTAATAAATAATAACCCAATAACATCTGTTGAACCAGGGTCAAAGTTAACGAACCAACGTTATTCGATTCCAAATACGTTAGAAAGATCAACCCGCTTGGCCCCCTCGGCCATAACACCGACGATCTTTAATTTTAATACAAGTATTTAAAAGAGCGTTTTATAACCTAAGGCTGTCGATTTTGTTTCTATAACTTTATGGTCTTACAAAAATAGTGACAGTATTGAAAAAAATCAAGTGTGTTAATTAGTTATTTATCTAAATAAAAAAGTTTAAAATAAGTTTATTTCTCAAAAAGTGACACCACAAAAATAGTAAAAGAAACACGTTTTTTTCACATTTGTATCATTATTTTATGAGCCATGTCTAATCTAATCTAATCTAATCTAAGTTGCAAGGATATGTTACATTGGAGATTCACATTACATGCATTCTCACAACCAGACACGTACAAGTTCGCGCTTGCACATGCCTCATGTGAACCTACAACATAAAAACCAAATCTCAAATGGACATACACCCTGCAACTCTTGCCGTCCTTCCCTGAGACAGGGGTGACATTGGCAAAGTGAACCATTTTTACAGCATGGGTGGTCAGCCGCATACCAACCTATAAGTCAAGGAACACACACACACGACAAATTACATTTTATACATCATTAAATAATAATATCTAAATACAAAATATCCATTTACAAACAAAAACAAATTCCAATTTAATAAACCCTAGCCGCCAACATTACAGATCATCCGCCATTTCTTTCTGTACTTACATACTTCTTTCATTTCCTCCAGAGTCATAACCTTCTTCATACAAGCTCTTCTTTTATTATGACTCTGGATATTCCATTCATTCGCAATTTCGGATATTTGGTCCATCCATACCTTTCTCGGTCTTCCTCTACCACGACATCCATCTATTCTACCAACATATACTTTCTTCGTCAGTCTTTCCTCATTCATTCTCTCCATATGCCCAAACCATCTTAACAAACTTCTTTTAATCTTCACTTTCACACTTTCTCTTGCACCACATTCTTCTCTTACAAAATCATTCCTCACCCTGTCACTCCGTTTTTTCCCAATCATACTTCTTAGAAAGTCCATTTCAACAGTATGGACTTTACTAATTTCACTTTCATTCACCGTCCAGGCCTCGCCTCCATACATCAAGGTGGGTAAAAGTATGCCACTGCGTACCGCCAATCGAGCATTTTTTGATATGTTTTGATTTTTGGCGATACAAGCTGTGGCACCCAGTACACACCTGCCCTTCATTACTCTTCTTTCAAATTCACCGGTCATTCTTCCATCTTTTTCAAACTTACTTCCCAGGTATACAAACTCATTTACGACATCAACATTCATTCCATTAATTTTAAATTTTAAATGAATATGAGCCATGTTTTGGATTGTATTGTTTTTTTTTAATAACAAAATTATACATTGGCCTGCAAGAAGATTTTTGAAACTGTGGATAGTTTTTGAGAAAATATAAAAAAAAAAAACTGAAATTACTTAATGAAATGAATTTTAGAAATAGTAAGGCAAAAATAAACACAGTTTTTCTTCTGTAACTGTAACTCTGTCGCCATTCCGCTAGGGGTGGCCAGAGCCTCTGCAGAGTTGCCTCCATTTTTTCCTATCCTGACATACCTCTTTCAATTCCTTCATATCCATCACCTTTTTCATGCATTTTCTTCCAATGCCACCCCTGTTTCAGGGAAGGACAGCAAGAGTTGCAGGGCTTATGTTCATTTCAGATTGGGTTTTTATATTGTAGGTCCACATGCGGCATGCGTTAGCGCGAAATTATGCGTGTCTACTTGTGGGAATGCACTTGATATGAATCTAAAATGATATATATCTTTGCAACTTAGATTTAGATTTAGAATCTTCCCAATTTCAACACACAAACCCTTAAACTTTGAATTGAATTTCTTGAATATACTTTTTCCGTATTTTCTCAAATGCTAATGAGTTGCGCTATATGTGCAGCTAACGTGAGACTATTTGGTATAAGACTGATTGTTAGCATGCCTGCTAGCAATTAGTATAGGATTAATTGGGAGATATACACATGTGTACCCAACATACGAACAAAGTATCGCATAGTTCCGGGTATCTTGACAAATCGTCCCCTTAGTGCTTGTTTATTTTATCTCCATCAGAGGTCATTTCACATGAGCAATGCTTGTCCGTTTTTTTTTAAGAAATCCTTTTCGGAGACTCCCTAGATTTTAGAGACTCTAGGGGTCTATGACACATGTTGTAGCGACGCAGAGGTGTTAGTGATGTGGCGGTTGATGTCTTGATTCTTTTGTTGCGGCAGTGTTGTGGTGTGTGTGGCGTGACTGTATCAATATGTCTTAAAAGGAAAATTACATTGAAAGAAAATAAACATTGATCGAAAGAAACATATAAGAAAATATAAAATAGAAACAGATAACAGCGTAAAGAAGGAAGAATGCGTTGTGGCGTAAAAACCTATGCTAAAGGTTTAACAAAAGCATCAAATCCTTTATGAATGATACTTAAAACAACTCTCACATTGAATAAGAGATTTAGGCTTACACGGCCGGCTGATGATGCTGGAGTGAAGTTTTCCGGGATCTGTTGCCGTGGTCTGTTGGAGCTGGAGCTTCCGGACGTTTCGCCCATTTCTACGATGGGCTTCTTTAGCGTGAAGTATGATGATGATGAAGATCTTGATGAGAACTTTGAACTGTGAACTTGATGAGAACTGTCATCACAGTTCTCATCAAGATCTTCATCATCATCATACTTCACGCTGAAGAAGCCCATCGTAGAAATGGGCGAAACGTCTGGAAGCTCCAGCTCCCACAGACCACGGCAACAGATCCCGGAAAACTTCACTCCAACTCTCACATTATCATGTTTTACGTTTTTTTCTTATTTCAAATACAATCCTAATACAATTTCAATTTCATTGAAAAATCATCTTTGAATCAAATGGTAGATAAGCCAAACAAGCACTGCGGGGACGAAATATAATCCCCAACCTCAACCGCGCTAGCAATTCCATCTCACCTATGTGCAAGTATTCGTCGCAAACATTCCCCCGAACATTCGCACATATTGTATATGTGGCAAAGTAAACTATACAGCATTTATATTGAAACTAAATCATGTTGCTTACCAAATAATGTACGGAGATTGAAACAGTGCCTCTAGTGAGTGTTTTATGTTGCAAACATATTCGGTAAAACGCTTTGGTGGAGTTTAAAGTGTAATTTGTATACTTAAGTAAGGGGTATGTTTGATACTTAATTAAATTTCGTACTATATGTGATATGGCAGAACAAGGCACACAATAAGGAGAATATTGGAAGAGACCTACGCCCAGAAGTGGATGGAGAATACCTGAAGACTGTAACTGTACCCCTATTGCGATTCCGCTAGGTGTGGCAAGAGCTTCTTCATAGTTGTCTCTCATTAATTTCCATCACATTTGTTATGCATATCCTACGTTCGGCAGGCAGTTAAGAACTGTAACTGTTACTCTGTTACCATCCCATAAAGGGTGGCCAAGGCATCTGATGAGTTGCCTCCGTTTCTTTAAATTTATAGAAATTTATGCATTTCCATCACCTTTTTCAATCTTTTTATTCTTTTAGATTCATTCTGTATATATTTTTTTTTTCTGTAATTTAATTTCAAAACTGTAACGCAATGGTCAAGTGGATAATGCGTTGACTGGCACTCAAATTAACGTTTTTGAAACAAGCGCCAGCTCAGATCCCGTCGTTTCCAATTGGCACTAACTTTGTCCCTGGTAGAAGAGACGTCATTGGGTAATAATTGTAATACCTATTTCCGGCCAGAAAAAAATAGATTATTGAATCGCGTTCTTTCTCACTAATTAATTAAGTTTAAAAATGTCCAATCAATACTTTTCTCGGTCTTTCTTTTCCGCGTTTTCCTTTCACATCTCCTCCGTAGAAGAGGAGAATTCAGAATAAAGCATCGAAAAAGGAGGCATGAAAAAAGTAAAAAAAAAAAAAAGAATTAGGTACTGCAAGGTCTATGTCGCCCCTGTGCCTGGAAAGGCGGCAAGAGTTGCATGGGCTATGTTCATTAGAAATTTGTTTTTATTTTTACTTTGTGAGTACATATACGGCGTCGTGTAAGTTCGTGCTTACACGTGTCTGTTTGTATGAATCTTAAATGGTAATATATCTTTGCAACTTTGATTAAAGATTATCCATGAGTTTACAGGCAGAGAAAGACAAAGAAGATTTTTTTTTATTTGCAATAATATTTTAACCCTTTCGATGCCACACCTTTTCAGGTGGCGTATAAGAGATTAGGAGGTGTAGGGTTGTACTCGCGGGTCGTATATCAAGTTGTGGTTTAAACCTTAACGAGCGGTTAGCAAATGCTTACCCGAGCTGTCGAACCTAATGCCTTTAGTTTGCTATAATGTGTGCTGTGGTATTATCCATTTAATGAGATCCAAACAAAGCTATAATCTAAGTTGCAAAGATAAATTGACACTTATGTTTCATTCTCCAGTATTGGTAAGACTTTGTGAAAAAAACCATTTGCTAAAATAATTTAACATCACAGTGACAAAAGTTTATCTTTATCATTTAGTAAAAAGAATTTCACACCAAAAAGTTAAAAAAAAAGCATTGAAAATTCTGTTTCTAGGAATGAGATTCTAGTATGCGTTCCATATGTAATCTTTAATCTTAGTTATACTAGCTATAAAGATTCATATTAGTGCATGCTCACAAGTAGACGCGTGTAAGTTCACGCTTAAACATGTTTCACGTGTACAAGTTGTTTGTTCTCTAGCTTTCGAATAGAATTGTATTAATTTCTAAGATTTGGAATGGTGCTCGGCCCTTCGGGTCTTTTCGGTTTTTGAATAACAGTTGTAGGCTTACACGGCCAGCTGACGATGCTGGAGTGATGTTTTCCGGGATTTGTTGCCGTGGTCTGTGGGAGCTGGAGCTTCCAGACGTTTCGCCCATTTCTACGATGGGCTTCTTCTGCGTGAAGAATGAAGATTATCTTGATGAGAACTGTGATGCAAGTGTGTGTACACTCGGGGTTTATATGTGGAAACTAAAGACACTTTGCATACGAGTTCGTTATGTATAGCAGTGACATCTGTGTATTTTGCATGTGAAACTATGGGATATATCAGAAAACCATCTTACTTCTACAAGTATGTGTTTGAAGCATTTTCGACTTTTAGTTAGTAACTCAAACTAGAGCATCTTGAGTATATTGAAAGTAATAGTTAAGTAAAATAATACTCAAGTTGAAAATACAAGGCATCAGAGGGTGTATTGCAGGAGTTTCAGGGAGGCCCGTGTCAAGCGAGGTATTTAATATCACTCGCGAACTTCTTAACGAAGCACTATCTCAAATTAAAAGCGGACGCGAAAGCCACCGAGTCGGGGGGAAAGATGCAAATGCATTATGACGCTCCCAAAAGTATCAGCGAGAACTTTGAAAGTGAAAATTTGACATTTTTAATCACATTTTTAATTAACTAAATATTAATTATATAAAATAGAGTAAAAACTAGTTTTCTACTTTCTCCTTCTTTTTGTGCCTCTTCAGTGAAGATTGGCGAACTATAATTTATAATCTAATCTAAGTTGCACAGATATATTAATATTGAAAATCCATATTGCCCGTGTAAGTTAACGCTCACAAATGCTGCATCTGTAGTGTGTACTAAGAAATTAAAATCAAAACTTAAAGCAAATATAAACCCTACAACTTATCCAATCTTCCCAGGGTTGACGTTGGCAAAGTGAACTATTTTTTTTCATTATGGGTGGTCAGCTTCATACCAACCCATAAGTCTATAATAATCTAAAGTCTAAGCTGCAAAGATATTTTAATATTTGTTTTCGTTTTGTCTATTTAATATAGCAAGTGCATATTGCGCAATAGCTTGTAAACGCCGCTCTTATTTTGAGACCGGCACTGACGATACTTTGATTACGGAAATATCGAGTTGGTGCACCTTGCAGCTGTTCACAAGAGATGGCGCTACTTCACGTAGAGACAAGAGGGCGTACAGACCAGTGGCTCCCAACTTGAGGTCATTTAGGATCTTAGGAGGGCAAAAACAGCGATTGGGGGTCGATGGAGGGATATGCCGAGTTATCCCCGAAGAGAGAAGTTGAAGTGGGGGTTTTCTTGCTCTCAAGGGAGCTGTTACTTATTTCTTGTGAAAGCTGACTAAATCGTGGCGGTATTTTATTTTGGGTTTTTGAAATAGACACCGAAACGGGAAATCATTTCAAACACCTTCAGTGGGGATTGAACTCTTGCTCTTGGCATGTGATGCAAGCATTCTACCAACTGAGTTATAAGTCGGACATTTTACGAGCTTGTTCGTCACTACAAAAGGCCAATTCTCAAGCAAGACCCAAGTGCTATAAAGCTGAATGGACCTTTTGTGACCGGTTTTTGGTAAAGCAATGAATTTTTGAACCCAGCGATGAGTGAATTTGAAAATAAAAACGGTATTTTTTTGTGCCACGCCGGGATCCGAGCCCAAAACGTTCCATTTACGAGCCGGAAGCCACTGGACTACTGCCCGGTCGGCGATGGGAGGAAAAAGGTTGGGAAACTCTGGTATAGACTATTCACTATAGCATCTCGCGGAGTATAAACTTCAGACAATATTGAGAAGTTTGTCTTTTGGGCATACTTGGACAACCTTAGGCTCAATAAGGTTAATTTTATGCCAAAATCTTCATTTTGTGGGTCTCTGTATTTCAACCTAAGTATTTCATCGAATTCAGGTTAGGTTTACGGTCTAGTCTGGTATGGATGACTTATTTCCTGTCGCGCCATTTAAAGGTCCAGGACCATTTCAAGGGCGCCATTACTTCTAGAAAAAACAGTGTCCTCAGTCCCTTTCTGAAGGTGGTTGTAGGCTGGTTCACGCGAACACCGACGGGAAAATTATTCCAGGCATGGATATATAGAACTGGATGGGCTAAGAAATCAATCAGTTGAGAATTAGAAATACGCTACTCCACTCATCACACAAAAATCCATATTCAGTGTATCGGTAACCTTCCAACTGTGAACAGGGGTGTTACCTAATTGGAAAAAAAATACATATAAATGCCAAACTGGGTATTTTCTAAACGTGCCAACAAATGAGAGTAAATGTGTTATAGAACATGGAATAATATTTCACTTTAATCATTATTCTATATGATTACGTTGATAAAATTTATTTTTCGTTTGTCGAAATATTTTGTTCGCGAAAGTGACAGCCATTTCTAGAACTAGTGATGTTCAAGTATATAGGTACTTGCTTCTTCAAGTATGTAACTTCTATGCTCGAGGTAATAGATACTTGTGGAAATCATCCCGTACACAATGAGGTGGGAACATTTTTGAATTCGGAATTTATCAGATATCTTCATACTTGCAACAACACTACTAACAAATCCGTTACCATAGTGATTTCATGTGTTTCCTTGGTGATTTGTAAATATATTGAAGACGGAGTAGAGACACGTTGCTTACATAGAAAATGAGAAAAGCATTTCATATGTCGTGAGCGAGACAGCATTATAAACAGTGTATGGTGTCAAAGACGGTGAATCATGTTGATTGGTACTAAATCACATGTACGACCCCTCCATTTAATACTTCCTCCATGATTCCAGGCAACCGGCCCGGCCACCGCAAAGCTCCTGTCTGCAAAATTTGATGTATTCGCTCTTTTGGGCACTGTGACCTTTTGAAGAATGAAAAAAACGGATTTTACTGACTAGTCTGTGACCTTGTTGACAGTGGTAGTAGATAGTATTCATGCCAAGATGTTTATTTGTATAAGTTGCGGAAGATCTTCCCGTGAACTTAAAAGCAAAGGCTTGATAAAACAAGAATTTTGTAACTCACCAACGCTTCATGTCGATATGAATAAACTCAGTACTTACCTGAAACAAAAAATATAAAAATCAATACATTGTAGTAAGAAAATGGTAATAAAACAATATATAAATGAAATAATAATAACGATATTAGGATGGCTTATTTGCTGAGCGCTTATTTCGTCTAAAATACTCATCAAGAACTCTAGTAGCTTTAAAAAGCGCCCATTTTTAAGCACGACCCAGTTGCTGTACAACAAGATGAACCTTTGGTAAAGGCAGATAAATCTTCAACCGAAAAAAGAGCACATTTTGATACTGAAACATTTTTTTGTTCCAACGGGAATCGAGTATACTACTTTCTAATCAAAAGTCGGAAGCGTCTACCATTAGACCATAGACCGGTCAAAGCTTCCTTTTGTTTCTATACGTTTCCCCATGTATGCGATGGGTTTATTGAACCACTCCAGTTGCAAAAATAGCGGAATGTTTAGGCCAACTTTAATATAAACACTGGCCTTCTACGAGCTACTACAGCGGGTACATGTTACTTGTGAGGGAACGTACCTACTACCAACTGACTTTCTACTTGTAGAGAGCAACGTTGCCAAATATATCCAACCAGGGGTGGAAGCCTCGACGACCGTCGATGGATCTTACCGTATGTATTTGAAGCTAGGACGGAATAAAACATGGCGTCGTATCAACCTCTGATCCAATTTATATGAAACAACGAACAGCTGTTTACTCACCGTCATGTTTTATTAAAAAAAAAAAAAAAAAATTAGGCTGATTTATTTGGTGAGCGCTGTTTTTTTCATCGCTGTAGAAAGCGCCAATTCTCAAGCAAGACCCAGTTGTTGTAAGGCTGGATGGACCTTTTGATGACCGGTCTTTGGTAAAGGTTTATGAATTTTTCAACCCAGCGAAGAGCTTGTCTTGTCTTGTCTTGTATCCTGCCGCCATTCCTCTAGGGGTGGCCAGTACCTCCACATAAGTGCCTCCACTTGACTCTGTCCCTGCATACTTCTTTCATCTCATCTAATTTCATCACTCTTTTCATGCATGCTCTTCTCTTGTTTCCACTCTGTAAATTCCATTCATTCGCAATCTCACTTATCTGATCAATCCATTCTTTTCTAAGTCTTCCCCTTCCACGCTTACCTATTACATTACCTTTATACACTCTTTTTGTCAGTCGGTCTTCATTCATCCTTTCAATATGTCCAAACCATCGCATCACACTTCTTTGAACTTTCACTTTCACGCTTTCTTTTACTCCGCATTCATTCATAACCCATTCGTTTCTCACTCTATCTTTCAGTGTTTTTCCTGTCATACTTCTCAAATGAGCCATTTCTACGGTGCATACCTTATTTACTTCTCTTTCATTCACCGTCCATGACTCGCTTCCATACATCAGGGTCGGCAACAATATACAATTGTGTACCGCCATTTTCATTTTCTTTGGTATCCTTTTATTCTTCGCTATTCTACCAAACGCTCCTATCACGCATCTTCCTTTGCTGGCACGCTTCTCTAATTCCTTCGTCATCTTACCATTCGCCTCAAACTTGCTTCCTAAATAGTCAAACTCATTCACTACTTCAACTTTTTCCCATTCAAATTAACTGTAAGTTCCTCACATACTTCATTCCTGTCAAAAACTAATATTTTTGTCTTATTCGCATTCACTTTCAAGCTATTTTTACAAAACGCATCATTCAGTTTGGTTAACATCGCTTGGAGTTCCTCCGCCGAGTCAGCTAAAACTATAGCATCATCAGCATAAAGAAGTACTCCAACTCTTGTTTCACCCACTTTCACTCCGCTCTCTGATATTCCAGCTTCTTTTATGCAACTGTCCATGATTATATTAAACAACCATGGACTCATCACGCAGCCTTGCCTCACTCCCTTATATACATCAAACCAGTCACTATATCTCCCATCCACTCTTACACATGCCGAACTATTTTCATAGATGGCACGTATCACATTCAGAAGGTTGTCATTCACACCGTACTTCCTGAGAACATTCCACAACATACATCTGTCCACCGAGTCAAAGGCCCTCTCGAGATCCACGAAGGCTGCGTAGACCACCCTCCCCACAGCCAGATGTTTTTCAACAATCTGTCTGAGAGTAAAGATTTGGTCCACACAACCTCGTCCTGGCATAAAACCAGATTGAATATCAGAGACCCTGTGATCGGTGGCCATTCTCACTTTTTTTATGACAATTTTGCATAAGACTTTCCCAGGTATACTAAGGAGACTAATGGGCCTAAAGTTACGGCAGTCTTTCTTGTCCCCTTTACCCTTGTAAATAGGGACAATGACCGCCTTTCTCCAGTCCATCGGTACTACCCTGTCTTTCATACACATCTTGCATAATTCAAACATCCACTCTACCACACATTCTCCTCCTGCCTTTAACATCTCGGCATTCAATCCATCCATACTTGCAGCCTTTCCATTCTTCAGCTCTTTTATGCTTGCTTTTATTTCCTCTTTCAAAATATCCTCATTACTTTCATTTGTAGGGTCACATTCATATAAATTTCTTTCGCCCTGTCCTAATATTTCTTCAAAGTATTCTTTCCATCTGTAACATACATCGTCTTCATCCCACAGCAAGACTCCCTGCGCATTCTTTATGCCCGGAGTTGTTGCTCCCACACTTTCGTTATTATTCCGAACCCAACTCCAGAACATTTTTTTGTTGGTGTGGAAGTCCTGCTGTGCCCTTTCATTATTTTTCTTCTCTAATTCCATCTTACTTTCATACACAAGCTTTTTAGTATTCATTTTTGCCCTTATATACATCATTTCCAAATTCAAATTACCTTTATCTTTCAACCATTTCTTATACGCTTCCTTCTTTTGCTCTACTGCTTCTTTCACTCCATCGTTCCACCAGGCATCACCTTTTTTCTTACCAACATTTGTTTCTCCGCATGTCATTCTAGCAGATTCGGTCAGTTCTTTCTTCATCATTTGCCACACTTTTTCCACACATCCTTCATCTTTCATTTTTTGTAGTTCATCCATATTTAATCTTTTGGCAATCTCACTTTGATATTCATCTTGCACCTTGTCATCTTTCAAATTTTCCACTTTTATTCTTTTCATTCTTAACAATAATTTTTTCTTTCCTTTTTTTAGCAAATTTGAAAATATAAATGGTATATTTTTTGTGCTCCCCCGGGATTCGAACCCACGACCTTCCAGTTACGAGTCCGAAGTGTTACCACCTGGACTACGGACCGGTATTTCATTCTATCTTCAAATAAGTATGGTAAGATTTTCTTATGGCCGTCGAGACTTCCTTTCCAACACTAGAAAGGAAAAAACTGCTCACAAAGGTTGCTTTTGTTTATATAAGTTTCATCCATATCTACGATGGGTTTCTTTAGATTCAATTCCTCGAAACTGGGGGAAAAGTTTGCGCATCAATGCGCCGTGCACGGAGAAGGAATGGAGGGGGGAGACCGAGGATAGGGACAGATGCATCAGTCATTTTCCCTTGCTGCAGTAATGGCGGAAAGTTTAGGCAAACTTTAATATAAACAGGAGCCCTCTACGGGACGCCAAATAAACTTTGACGTGGAGCTACGGGATCCAATGCAGGCTGACACAAATAAAGACAAGTTTGTATTTATTTATTTATTTGCACAAAGCATGCAACCTTCTGGTGATTTAAAACTTGAGTAATTACAGATAAAACGTGAGTAGCTAGGCAAGAAGAAAAAATCTGTGAAACTGACTTGGAATTGTTTCACAATGATGATGAGTTGATCTAAATCTAAATCTAAGCTACCAAGATATATATCATTTAAGATCCAAGATTCCCACATGACATGTATTAGTTTGCGCAAACACATGCCGCATGTGGACCTAAAATATAAAAACCCAATCTCAAATGAGCATAAGCCCTGCAACTCTTGCCGACCTTCCCTGAAGCAGGGGTGACATTGGCAAAGTGAACCATTTTTACAGTATGGGTGGTCAGCCGCATACCAACATATAAGTCAAGGAAGTATCTATTTCAAATAAGCGCATCTGACAGAGTCAAAAACAAATTGCATGCGACGTTTGTATGGAGAAGATAAACGATACCAGGGGCGTGCCTGGGAAAGATGCATCGAAGTTACTGCCAATATGTTCCTGGAGATATTGCATCAAGTTTGCAATATCCGGAGAGATAAACGATACAACGATAGTGACTTGTCTTTATTGTTTTGTCTAAATCTAAATCTAAGTTGCAAAGATATGCATCATTTGAGATTCATATTAAATTCATTTCCACAAGCAGACACGCATAATTTCGTGCTCACACATGCCGCATGTGGACCAACAATATAAAAAACCCAATCTCAAATTAATATAAGCCCTGCAACTCTTGCCGACCTTCCCTGAAACAGGGGTGACATTGGCAAAGTGAACATTTTTTTACAGTATGGGGGGTAAGCCTCATACCAACCTATAAGTCAAGGATTTGATTTACAAATATGGTATTGTTATGTTTTTACGCGGATTCTATTTAATTAAAACTGTGGTGTATTTATTTAACACAATTGTTTTGTTATAACTTTCGGTTCAGAGATACGTTTGCACAGTAGATATAGTTCAACGGCTGAGATATTTCTAAAGCTACATGGAATTTCGGTCCTAAATTTATATGAGGAAAATAATTGTATTTTTTTACAGACCGCAGTTTTTGATAGTTTTATACCTCAAGAGCTCTCTATCCATCGCAAACAAGTTAAAAAAAAAAAAGGTTCTAAAAAATCGACAACAAGTCTACATAGCTTACTGAAGAGAGCAGTCTGCTTCACTCCATCGGTCACGCGGTTCGGAAAGCACGGTCCCCAAAATAAGTGTGAATTTGACGTCGAGGCTGTATTAACCTGACAGCACAATTCCACGCTGACTATCGGTTGTTTAAGACCTTAGTCACATGTCGTCCCCTTTATGCTTGTTTTTCTTATGCCCATCAGAAGTGATTTCACATGAGCAATGTTTGTATGTGTACTGGACCAATGTGTCTTACGAAAACTGGAAATAGATTTTAAAAATATGTAAAACAACTCTCACATTATCGTGTTTTACGTTTTTTTCTAAGCTCAGATTATGCACAGTGTGATTCTTTAAGACAATTTAATTGGAAGGTCATATTTGAATCAAATGGAAAATAAGTCAAACACGCACTGAAGGGACGGTATGTAGAACTGTTACGTTTGTTGGCCAAAGAAAAAATGTAATTTGAAATATTACGATTTTTGAAAAGTTTTAGCGGAAACATTGTAGAACTCCATTTTAATTATTAAAAAACGATGTTTTTGTCCATACTGTTCTTAGTATACAACTTGATAAATTCACAAAGCTATTTTTTATAATTTTTCATATTTCTCCTAATTCTACTGTGTGTATAATACTCATTTTGCTTTATATAGTCTCCCATTATTTTAAGATATCAGTTTCTCTGAGGATGGCCAAGAGGCCGAAACCGGTCACAACTCGTTATTTTTGTTTGTAACTAAATAAAAATCATTTTTTAATAATTGAAATATTACGTGTTCATTACTAAAACAGTAATCGTTCTTTATGTGATTCTTTTTTCTCTAGGAGGCGCATTTACAGAGGAAATTCTTTCTCACCTTTTCCAGGAAGCCCCCATTAGGCTATCGGGCAATTAGGGGATTTTCGTGTCACCTGCATTTTGGGGGACAAAAGCTCCATTACAGGGACCGGCGCCTAATAGGCCATTTCCTCTCCGGGGGACATCCAGAGGTCACCCGAGAATAAAACCCTACGTTCAAACTAAGCTCTAGCGTATTACAAAATGTATGGAAACAAAAACAGCGACTCAAGCATTGAGGTGTAATATAAGTGGAGCTGGAACTAGATTAAGGCGTTGAAGCGTACTATGGCACACAGCTGTCAGACAGACTTGTCAAAAACAGATCTGTCAAACGCAACAGAATAATTTACTTAATGATCGTGTCAAATCCTATGTTTTCTTGCTTTCTATATCTTGTGTTTCGAGTCCCAATAATGTATGAAGCTGACTACCCCTAACGATAAAATTTTTTTACTTTTCCAAAGTCGCCACTGTTTCAGAGAAGATCGGCAAAAATTGAGGGGTTAATGCGAATTGAACTTTTTTTTTTTAATTACGTACACATGTAGCATATGTATGCTCCAATTGTAAGCATCTACTTGTGGGCATGTTTTAAGGTTAATTTTATGCAACTTAGATTATTAACAAAGTTTTATAAAAATGCATTTTTCTTTAAAAATTGTCAAATTCACTGATAAAAACAATCCTAAAACATGCGCGCAATTTCCACGAAGACATGGAATTTTAGTATAACCAACATTGCGGAGAAATTTTCTAGCATCATCCCGGTTTTCAGTGAAATCACACTCGAGTGACGTGTGAAGGTAGTTTAAAACAGATACACATAACATTTAATTGCTTTACGATATTTTCGGATCCTTTATATTATGAGTCCATAGACACAAGAAAGCGTTTTAGTATCCACACATTTTTCGGTATACGCTCAGGATGAGTTTCAACGTACAGTTTAATGGACAGGACACACGCTCAATTTGGTGACTTGTGGAATTACTGTCCCCCGGACGTGATATGCTCCATCTTTTAGAAACGTAATGTCCCGTCCAGTAGATCCTATATGCGTGTGAAAAGAGGATCAATTGAGTTGTCAAAATAAATACAAGTAGTACATTTATATAATTTTGATATGGTAAAAGTTTACATGCATCGTGCGTATGCGCAAGGAAGCTCTGTATCCGAAGAAAGATATCCGTAACCGAAACCGAATCATTTAAAACAGTTTCGAATAATTTGTGTTTGTGTATGCTTTTGCTTTCGAGTGCATAGCTTACATTTCCTATTATTAAAAATCTTATTTTGCAGGAGCGTCGGATGCGACTCCGATGAAAAGTTGAGAAACCCGTTTTTCTCTACAACACGGTCCATAGAATATTTTTTTTCGTTAAATTGTATTTTTTTAAATTATATTGCCTATGTCACCCCTGTCTCAGGGAAGGACGGCAAGAGTTGCAGGGCTTATGTTCATTTGAGATGGGTTCTTATAATGTAGGTCCACATGCGGCATGTGTTAGCGCGAAATTATACATGGGAATGCACTTGATATAAATCTTAAATGATATATTATATCCTTGCAGCTTAGATTAGATTAGATTAGATATTTAAAATTATTTACAAATTCAAATGGATAAAACATAGTTTTAATTCACTTATTTATAACTTTTTTTATGCTCGAACATTTTCGCCTGATGAAGCATCTTCAGGAGCAGAATGGTTATTTAAAATGCTTAATGACCGCTATTCATATTTAAAATTATTAATTTGAGAAATCATTAAAAAACAGGCATCAAAAGTGAACGTACTTATTTTTTTAAAAGATCAAAATAAGGCTGCATCGCCTCCTAATAGGTATAACTGAATAAGTACTGATTCACTGACTTGAGAACTCATGATTTTTTTTTTATTTGGAGTAACTTCTCATAGTAAGTGAACTAATTACAAGAAAGTGCTCATAACAAACTTATAAACAATAGGATTTTCACTCTTTTTTGGTATTGCCTGTCGTCGAAAATAAGAAAAACTGTGCATTCATCTGAGAAACCCATGATAGTTTAATATGTCACTTATGTAGTTTTACCTTTCAGTACCCTTAGTACGAGTTGCAAAACTTGAGTATTGTAAAGTTTACGGCAATTATTAAAGAGTGATTTCCCCCAATATCTGCCGTTTTTGTTTGTTTGAAATTCTTTTTCTTCATCACTGTAACTCTTTTGCCAAGACCATAAAGTGTAAGAAACAAAAACGACAGATTTTGGGAGAAATCACTCTTTAATGTTTTCCGTAAACTTCACTTTACTCAAGTTTTGCAACTCGTACTAAGGGTACTGGTGTCGATATAAACTGTTTAGGTATTTTAAATACCCACTGATAAAAAAAAAACTTGGATAAGAATTGGATGGTCATGTTTGGTCACGCTATAAAAATTTTCACACTAAATTGGTTTATAATATTTTGATCATGTGCAAAAAAACATCTCATGAGGAAGTGATGAATAAGTGTTATGACACCTAGTAGGAAAAACGGATAAAAAAAGATAATGACATTCAAAGAATTGTTGCCCTGTGGTGATGACAGAACCACAACTTTAAAATTCAACAGAAATGTAGAGAATGTAAAACGCTCACGGGAGGCGCTGTTTCAGTTAACATGTATGTTTTCATAAAACGCTGTAGTCTAGTTAAAATGGAGTAAAAAAGCAGGAATGAATTCTAAGAATACGTAATATACTGTTTGCTTTATTTCTCAGAAAATATATCTTGTTTAAGCTAGATTATTGATCACAAATCAAAGGATTAGGATCAATCAACATAAAAAGCGATAAAATACAAAATACAAGTATATACATACTGCTTGAAGCAAAACCGTAAAGATGTCTTATTCAAATTATCTTCATTAGGGAAGTATCACATATTTTTTTCATTGCATAAAATGGTAGAATACATTTTTAAAAGTGCATCTGCGTTTTTTAAAAAAAAAAATATCTTGATAATTAGTTTTTAAACTAAAGCTCTTTAAAATTAGCGTATTCTCGATTTCCGGAAAAAAGGTCATTTTGTTTATTTAGGCAGATATGACGCCGATGCATTTTCGGAGTGTAGGTATCGGCGGGCCCAGTGGCGAGTCTTGGCGTAATTTTGACGTCAAGATTCGCCAAGTCGAACGCGCTGCGTTTTGGCGCCACTAAAATTCTACGCATTTTATTTTTGAAAATTATCAATGATATTTTTATTTTTACTACACAAAATATGTATGGTTGTGATCCTTGAAATGTACTCTACACAACCATATAATTTTCAACCGTTTTCCCTACCACTGCAACTACCCTATAATAGGTTCCACACACCACATGTGATACTTTCATGGACAACGTGGTAAGAAGTCGCACTAACTGTGCACCTTAATTGCGTTGTCTATGAATTACATTTACAGTAGGTACCAACTGTTTTAATTCACCCTTCACTAAGGGTAGGCAGTAATTGCAGGGTGCATTGTGAGGTAGCATGCCTTGCCGTTGGTTCAAATGAAACTTTTACGGGGGCAATTTGTAACATTGTTAGGGGCGGCTTTGAAACACATAAAATTAAGTGGAGGCATAAAAATATGACTGCCATCAAATGCACCCCTGAAACGTTGTAATTTTTGATAACAAGGGTGGTTTAATAATGCTATTTTATTTATGTACTAACATTAAGTAGAGGGATTTCATGGAAATTGGAATGCTCTTTTGTTCAATAAAATTATGCGTCATTATAATTTCTTAAATTTGAAAGAAGCCAGTAAGTGCGGTCGATAGCTCAGTTGGTAGAGTGCTTGCATTCCATGCCGTGAGTCCGGGTTTCGAATCCCACCGTGGCCGAGGGTGTCAGAAATGATTTACCGTTTCGGTGTTTATTTTTACTCTTTTAAAAAAAAAACTTATAATTTTCCATTGCTGGTGACGATGGTGAAAACGTGAAGAGCTTAAAGCCTTTTTTATTTTTATAAAATTCACATTTATTGGATGAAGTTCCTTGACTTAAAGGTTGGCATGCGGCTCATGCTGTAGAAAATGGTTCATTTTGCCAATGTCACCCCTGTTTCAGGGAAGGTCCGCAAGAGTTGCAAGGTACATGTTCATTTGAGATTCGGGTTTTATATTGTAGGATTACATGCGGCATGTTTAAGCGCTAACTTAAACATGTCTGTTTTGTGAAAATGCATGTAATGCGAATCTCTAATGTTGCTTATATTTTGCATCTTAGATTAGATTAGATTAGAAGATATAGCAAGGACATAATTGAGTCATTCTTGCCTTTAAGGAATGCATGCCACTGATTTCACATCATCCTATCGTATCATGGAGGTGACAAGTTAGAACGGCACAATGAAAAAACGACACATGTCATAACGACACTTGACAGAACAACACATGATAAAACGCCATTGACAGAACGACGCAGAAAATACATCACTATGACAAAATAATACAGGGCAAAAGCATCAAATGCCAACACATCACATACATAAAATAAAACATACCATAAACGGCATATAAAAAATCCACACTTTACAAAACATCATAATCACATCTTGCTTTGTGATTTTTTGTTGTAGCGATGTACTATACTGTGATGTTTTGTCATCGTGGTGTTTTTTCATGTGATGTTTCGTCTGTGTGATGTTCTGTCATGTGTTGTTCTGTCATATGTTGTTATGTCATGTGTTGTTCTGTAATGTGTTGTTCTGTCATGTGTCGTTCTGTTATGTGTCATCATATGATGTGTTGCTCAGTAATGTGTCGTTCTGGTGTCGTTATGGCTTGTGTCGTTTTATCACTGTGTCGTTATCTCAAGTGTGGTTCTGTCATGTGTCGTTCTGTTATGTGTCATTATATGATGCGTTACTCAGTCATGTGCCGTTCTAGTGTCGTTATGGCTTGTGTCGTTTTATCGCTGAGTCGTTATCTCAAGTGTGGTTATGTCATGTGTCGTTTTGTCACCGTGTCGTCCTAGCATGCAACCCATCATGGAATAGAACTTAGAGACTGGAATGCGATTCGATCATTAAATGCAGAATGCATAACATTACCCATTGCAATCTGGGAGCATCTGCTGGGCGCTTTGACAATTTAGCATAAAGGATTGTTAGCATACATGAGACCTGGAGTAGATATGTAGCTTTTCGTATACTATTCTAGCATACACGGTTGCTAGCATATGCTTTTGCTTGAGTATACGAGGAAAATATATACAACATAATGTATACTATATCTCCACTTTAAAGATAAAACTGAATAATTGCTAATACACTGATTTCAGAAATCGTGGATAGAACATTCAATTGAGTATAACTTCTCATTAAAAACTTTTAAACTACAGAAATTCACGTTTTTTTTGCGTTATTATGATTTTACTGCGTTTCTTTTTAATTCAGCTGCGATTTTTAACAAGATTTATTTTGCACAAAATCCGTTTCCAATATACTGAATACTGATCTTGCTTTAGCTATATCGACTTGGCGTCACAGTTTTTCAAGCGACTCTGACCCTTTACACGCTTATATTTACATAGTTCATATGGACGTTTCTCGTGTATTCCAGGTACTTCTATAGTGGATTGTTCCACATACTTCTGTATTGTTCGACACTAATCCAGTTATGCAAACCAGCAAGCTACGTGCCTAGGTAAATGTACACACAAACTCATAGTAGATTATGTTAGAGGCGGACACACACACAAAACAACATGCTACGTGTTTAGGCTCATGTCCCCAAGAACTCATACGTTCGCAACACTATTATATCTCGTAGAAAATAGGAAAAAAATGTGTATTCATCTCAGAAACCCACGTGAGCTTAATATGTCACTTATTAAGTTTCACCTATAAGGTTTTTATATACGTAAAGTGCACGTATGCTGCAGTTGCAATCGGTAATAGAGAAATTGTAAGTAGAATGCACTGTCAGACATATTTTGCTTCAGAGGATACATTTAATGATCGCTTCCTTGGCAAATGCTTGTAGAGTAAATATACATTTGTTACCTGAGAGAAAAACAGTCTTACGCGTACTTCTTCACCTTCTTATGATGCCACTTCTATCTAAGATCGGCGATCATGATGGCTACGCGTACTTCATAAATGTCTAAGGTCTGAGAAGTTCTTACTTGCTTATCGCACAAAAAAGGTCTCTCTAGAATGCTGGTTACGAATTTGAGAAAACCTCAAAGAAACTCAAGCCTCTTTATTCGTAACAAGGCATTAATTTTTAATCTGGTTTAAGCACAGTTTTTTCCATAGAAAAAAGAAGATTTAAACCTGATTTCTGGTTAGTAAAATCTAAAAAAAATTGCAGCAAAAATTCGTGAGAATGTGCGTCTGTATAGGTATAGATATATGTCGTTTCCTTAGTGCTTGTTTGTCTTATCTACCATTTGATTCCAAGATGACCTTTTAATGAAATTGTCCTAAAAATCACATTCTACACAATCTGAGTAATTGCAACTGTAACTCTGTCGCCATTCCATTATTGGTGGCCAGAGCCTCTGCAGAGCTGCTTCCATTTCTACCTCTCCTTACATACCTCTTTCAATTCATTGATATCCATCACCTTTTTCATGCATTTTCTTCTTTAACGCTCACTTTGTATATCCCATTCTTTCACAATATCCTCAATCTGATCACTCCATACTTTTCTCGGTCGTCCCTTCCCTGTTTTTCCTTTCACACTTTTTTAGAAAAAAAAAGTTAAACACGGTAGGTAATGTGAGAGTTGTTTTAAATATTTTAAAATCCATTTCCAGCTTTCATAAGAAACGTTGTTCCAGTACACACACGATATACACAGTGCTCATGTGAAATTGTCTCTGATGAACATAAGACAAACAAGCAATAAGCGGGGGATTTAGTAAACTTTTTTTTAACAAGAAGATATTTACAGTTTTAATATAAACATGATTGTATAGTTACAACTATGTTTTTAGAGGAAAAAAACCCATTCACATGATTGTAATCAGAACATAATGGGGGCGAGGGAACTTTTTTACCAAATTCCGAGAGAGAGAGAGACAATACAACGCGTCTTAAACGGACACAATAAAAAGAAGTAACGATGCAAAAGTTGTATAATTTGGGAGCGCGCCTATGCCGGCGTGGAGAATAAATATTACTTAGTTGCAAACTAGGTAGCAGTGGCGAAGGGTGCCATACAAGCCGGTTCCCATCGGCTTCCCTTTTAAAATGATGAAACAAAGTAGTTAAAAAATATAGGCACAAAGTAAAAAAATACATTTAAAACCAAAGTAACAAGACGTATTTTTTCCCCATTGAAACCATGAAATCTACTTTATTATCATTTTTGCCTCATTTTAAACGGGAAACCGATGGGAATCGGCTTGTATGGCACCCTTCGCCACTGCTAGGTAGACAAGGGGGGGCAGCCTTCATTATATAACAGTGAAGACAACAAATGAAGAAATTAGAAGCAGTGATTCTAAGAGGGACAAACGGTAAGATAGGGAATATGCAAGAAGAAAAAAAGTAGTAATTTTTGGTTACTTTCTAATCTAGTCCAAGTTGCAAAGATATGTAGCATTGAAAGTCCGTAGTCCAGTGGTGGTAACACTTTGGACTCGTAAATGGAAGGTTGAGGGTTCGGATCCCGGCGGAGCACAAAAAATATACCATTTATGTTCTCAAATTTGCTCTTCGCTGGGTTGAAAAAAACATCATAAACCTTTACCAAAGACCGGTCATAAACAGGTACATCCAGCCTTACAGCAATTGGGTCTTGCTTGAAACAGGGTTGACATTGGCAAAATGAACCTTTTTTTACAGAATGGGTGGTCAGCCACATAGTCACTTAAATAATTGTATTTGCATTTGTTCGATATTGTGTGAGTGTTTACTCGAATATTCTAAGTATAATGTTATTACGAGGTCTTGCATGTGCCAGCCCTTAATATTTCGAGAATAACTCTTATTCTCACCTATATATAGAGACCGAGATGCTCTGTAGCCAGACTTGTATCTGAGCTGTCGAGCTGTACAGTTCAAAAGCAACTGTGTGTAGGTACGTACAGTATGTGACATCTGAAATAAATTGTGCAAAATAAACAAACGCTGTTCTGCCATATGGCGTTCGGGCATGTATCGTTATGCCATGTGTCGTTCGGTCATGTGTTGTTTTGTCACTGTGCCGTTCTGACCTTTCACCAAGTGATTAGAACCCTTTACCTTTCATGTATTGTTTGATACTTTTTTTGTCAGGACCTGTCTATGGCTTTGGAAAAACTAATCGCCCAAAATTTTGCTTCCGTTCACATGGGGAGGACTGTCATAAAGCATAGTTATGAGCCCCCCTACTTGTGACACGCAGAGCACTGTGGAGCAGGTTTTTTGGTAAATAGTGTGTGTGGCGTTTGCTAGCCGCGTTCAGCGGAAACAAAGGCCGGGCCGCGGTCGCCGGGGCGTGACGCGCCTCGCTCCACGGAACAGACGTAATCCTGCCGGGAAACCGGACCAGGGGGGCTAAAACTACGGCCCGGAAAAATAATATCAATTCTATCTATTAAATAATATGTTGTGATGCATCCTGCATCCCCTTCTTCCCCCATACCCTCACACAACACTCTTAACGATTAATTCCGTATCTGAACCATTTAGTATTTATCTAACCACCTGACGATGCGAACGGATTGTTCGCGAAACTGGTCGTGGAATTTTAATGTACTCACCGTAATCGAATACAAAATTGTTTTTATTTTTTCTGTTTTGATGTCATTCCTTAGTTATAAAGAAACTTCATTGATGATGCCTTCTGTAACCTTTGCGTCAAAAAATAATGAATGAATTTACGCTTTGCAATAAAAAAAACTGTTTGCCTTTTCCCTAGAAACCCGACCAGGGTGACGTCCCAATACTGTCTATGCACCGGGCACGGGCAAACCTCATTGAGGTATTTTAATTTTGAACAGGCGAGAGAAAAATAAAAGGTTTTTAATTTAAACAATATTGACAGCTCCTGTTATTTTGTATATTCCCGTCATGTTTCTCTGCACGCAGAGGTACATATCATAGAGGACAGAAAGCGCTATCTATGTACGAGTGCAGGTAGGTACAGGAAAACACCGTTTATTACCCTCAAGTATATACAAGCTTCGAGTGATTGTCGCTAGATGCCACTCAACATAAATAATGAAAAAACTCAACAGTAGTAAACCAACCTTATTTTTTTTTTATCAAATCGATACCTGAAAGGTAAAACTGAGTAAGTGACATATGAAGCTAGCATGGGTTTTTTAGGTCAATGCTCCTATTTTTCAATTTTGTACGAAAGAAAACACTAAAATGGTTTGAAAAAGTTGTAGTTTAGAAGGTAGTCATAAGTACTTCCTTATTATTTGTTAATTTACTGAGAGAAGTTCTAATCTAAGTTGGGGATTCACATTACATGCAGTGTCACAAGCAGACACGTATTACTTCACACTTGCACATACCGCATGTGAACTTACAACATAAAAACCCAAATCTCAAATGAACATACACCCTGCAACTCTTGCCGATCTTCCCTGAAACAGGGCGGACATTTGCAAAGTGAACCATTTTCTACAGCATGGGTGGTCATTCGCATACCAACCTACAAGTACAAGTCAAGCGTGTGAAACGTACAAATTTATTTTTAAAGGAAAAAGGATCCTTCCTTACTCAAACTACTTCATCTGACGTGAGAGTTTTCCAGGTTATTCTCATTTCTTGTGAAGGCTGAGTAAACCTCGCCGGTATATTAATAACAGTGATAAAATATTCACGGAAAATCGATCTCGTCTCATAAAATACCATTCTTATTACCTGGCTACACAGTGCGAGATTTTTTTCTTCATAATGACGCAGCAATAAAAAATCAAAATCATGGCTCCGCTTTCCGGGTGCCATGGTGAATGATGGTGTGAATCACACTGGGCCGGGGCGGTGCTAACAAGGCGCTACTAATCGAGTCTTGGCCACAAATTGGCCGCCATAAAAATACCTCAGCTCTGATTTGCTCCCGCTCAAGGTGCGTCACGGACACCGTTTATTTACTATCCGAGAAAAAGGAGCCAAAAACAAATTAAAATATATTGTGAAGTGTTTATACGACGAAAATATCAAACGTTTGATATAGTTTTGGTTGATTTTTGTTGATGATTTTATTATTTTATTGTGCACAACAAGTCCCTCACAGCTCGCTGCCTTAGTTCTTGTTTGCCGTATAGACCATTAAGCTAATTTCACATGAGCAATGTTTGCATGTGTACTGGACTAATGTGTCCTATGAAAACAGTAAATTGATTTAAAAAATATTTAAAACAACTCTCACATTATCAAGTTTTATGTTTTTTCTTAGCTCAGATTGTGTAGAATTTGATTGTTAAGACAACTGCATTAAAAAGTGATATTTGACAGAATTGGTCTATACGGCAAACAAGAACTGGGGGAGCGAGCTATCAACCCTAATCTAATCTACCCTAATCTAAGCTGCAAGGATATATATCATTTAAGATTCACATTAAGTGCATTCCCACAAGCAGACATGTATAATTTCACGCTAACACATGCCGCATGTGGACCTACATTATAAGAACCCATCTCAAATGAACATAAGCCCTGCAACTCTTTCCGTCCTTCCCTGAGACAGGGGTGACATTGACAAAGTGAACCATTTTTTCACAGTATGGGTGGTCAGCCGCATACCAACCTATAAGTCAAGGAACATACATGACAAATTACATTTTTAAAATCACTAAATTATAATATAAATGGACATCAAAAACTAACAGAAAACAAAATTTAATTTAAAAAACCCTAGCCGCCATCATCACAGATTAACCGCCATTTCTTCTGTCCTCACACACTTCTTTCATTTCCTCCAGAGTCATAACCTTCTTCATACAGGCTCTCCTTTAATTATGACTCTGGATATTCCATTCGTTCGCAATTTCGGATATTTGGTCCATCCATACCTTTCTCGGTCTTCCTCTACCACGACATCCATCTATTCTACCAACATATACTTTCTTCGTCAGTCTTTCCTCATTCATTCTTTCCATATGCCCAAACCATCTTAACAAACTTCTTTTAAACCCGCTGGGAAGAACTCTATTGCTAGATTTGTAATGTCTGTAATGACTTATTTAAGAGCTGTATACTTTGAGTCACAGGGTGTTGCGCCACTACATCAGTACCTACGACTTTTCGGTACATTAACTAAATCATATCCTCGCCCTCGAGTGTAGTTGTCAGGCACATACAACCTGTAGTCCTCCAACAGGGTGGAACTGTCAATAAAGCCGTTGATGACCTTAAGCGAGAGCACCATAAGTGACCTGTTGCGCCTGATAATGATGATTGGTATAAGGTGACCACGCATACTGTAAATATTGGTTCACTATTGCCGATGTCATCACTGTGTCAGGAAAATAAGTACGGCAAAATTTGCAGGGATTTTGTTCATTTGAAGCTTGGGTCTTATTTTGTGAATCAATGGTTGAGTAAAGCTTTTAGGTTGCTATGAGGCTGACCGGGTATACTGTAAAAAATTGTTCACTTTTAAAATGTCACCTCCATGTCAGGGAAGGTCTACAAGAGTTGCAGGGCTTATGTTAATTAGTGATTTATTTTTCTTTTTTGCCAAGTAGGTACCTGCATACCTATGCAAAGTTTGTAGGCGCGCATTTACAAAGGTGCTCTTGTGAGCATTAAATTTATATGAATTTATAAATCTTGACGTTAATATGTCTTTGCACCGTATAGAAAATCAAAACACAATGAGTCCGAGCAAATGACATAGACAAAAAAAACGTGACTTCACACGACCGGGTTGCTGAGGGCCTCAGTAACGCAGAATATTGAATTTAGCCTACCGAGAATTTTTGTCCTTAGGTTCGAACTACATTTCAGGTATGTAGGTACATAGGCAAATACATTTCAAAATAAATATTTTCTCCCATTCCTTTGAATAACTCTTTTGAAATTGACTGAAGTGCTAACGATGGCTCCAATCAAATTTAATTTTGAATTTTTAATCTCAATATCAAGCTTAAATGCGTATTTTCCCTTATATTGCCTACCTATTAGGCGCATGTGCCTGTATGGTATGCATGCCCCTGCTACATGTCACCTCCGATATTAACTCTGGAATATAAATCTATGAAAGAATTTATTTATGTTCATATCTTTGACATCTTGCTTGCTTAACTGACTCTTCAACTGTTAACCTACGGAGCTAAATAGAATTAAGCAGCCGTTTTACAACAGTTTACAAAAAAATAATAACACATAGTTCCACTTGGTTGAATTTAGAACGAAATTAATGTTTTGACGTTTTCTTGAGCGCCAAAAGCTGTTGACAAGATGGCGACCGCGTCACGTGACAGTTGAGCCGGCCAATTAGAAGCCGAGCTGGCGATTGGGTGTTGCCAGTCGAAAATAATGCGAGACCGTTGGGTAGGTATAATAATTAATCGGACGGAGATTGGCATCGCGTACAAAAAACACAAGAAAAAAACACAACAACGTAATAATAATAATATGGAAAACATGCAGATGGAGAGAGATATAAATTTAGTGGAGATAAACGTCCGCGTGATGGCGGATGCTAGGCGCTAGAACAGTGCTACGAAACCATTTCAAAAGATAATCTCTGATTTATTAATTGTTGTTTATTGAATGACTTATGTTCCTTTGGGATTTCAGTTTTAAATTTGTGATAACACATGCAGTACCTATGTAAAAGTGCGAATGCTGCTTGTGTTGAGATGGTTTTGACATGTAAAAAAAAGAATGAAAAACTGTCAAAGTGTATGTATGTTTGGAAAAGATCTGAAAGGAAAAAATATAAAAAGGAAGACAGAATACAGTAAGGCTTGATCAAATAAGAGGAATTCATCTAATTTAATCTAATCTAATCTAATCTAAGTTGCAAGGATATGTTACATTGGGGATTCACATTATATGCATTCTCACAAGCAGACACGTACAATTTAGCTGCGGAACTTAGCTAAAATTGTGGAATACACCACTATATATTGCCCTGATAGCCTCAATTATTCTTTGATAATGTTAATATCTGTTTCTGGCCGGTCAAAATAGATTGGTAAATTGATTTCCTCGTCATAAATTTATTTAAAACAAAAAAAAGTGACACAACAATCCCTTTTTTCACGAGACGTTCGCGCCAGTAGGCTCTTGGCTGGGGAACCGGAAATACATAAATGGTGGTAAATTTAAATTGGCTGCAAGGCGGTAAATTTAAATTGGCTGCAGTTTGAAAATATTATTCTGAGTATTCAAATCATGATATTATATAGCCGTTATTATAATGGCGGTAAATTTAAATTTTTGACAGTTTGAAAGTATAAATCTTAGTATTAAAATTATGTTATTAGGTATTATTGCAAAAATGTCTTTCAAATTTAATTATGAAAATCTTGTGAATCGTAACATTTTATATCTATTATCTAAGCACACAATTAAGAGCAAAAAACTTTGGGAAAGTGACATAAATAATTGACAAGTTTATCCTTACCTCACTTTACACAAAAACATGATATAAGTGTAATGTTTGCGTACCTATTGAATTATTTAATTCAGTTGGTGACTTGTAGAAAAACATTTCAGAGGAGTGTAATACTAAATTTCATATTTTCTTACTGGTTTGTAAGAATGGGCACTGTAGTTATTTGTTTGATTTTGTACAATATATAAGAAAACATTCTAAGACAAGTATTTGTATAAAATTTCAAGTACCTGAAAAACATTGAAACTTTAACTTGTTCAACTCCAACTCTATATTGTGTTTTTCTGTCAAATGAATTCTCAGGGATTGATAATTAAAAAAAGACACGTCGCAAAGTTCAATCGGACAAACAATTCTATTATTTTGACAATTATATTAATTTTTTTTAAAACTGAAAATTTTAAAACTTAATTTGAATCGGATATTTACGAACCGTTTTCGTCAGCGACGGCGACGTCGCTGACGAAACGTAGAGAATAATGTAAGTTCTCACCAAACGATTCGTAAATATCCGATTCAAATTAAGTTTTAAAATTTTCAGTTTTAAAAAAATTAATATACCTAATTGTCAAAATGTCAAACGAACGTATAATTCTATTATTCCTCTTGGTAGCCGGTGTTCCATGATAAGTACATATTTACATGACGATAATAATTTGCCATCTTCGCGAAATGTACTCCACATGTCTTACACACTTTTTTTTATCGTTTTAGGTTTATGTGCAACTGGATCCTTGTCGTGCTTACTTCGTTTGTGGGCATAGAGATTCTTTTTTAAGGTAAATTTTGTATTACACTCCTGACTCCACGCAAATAATATTTTCCTCCTTGTCAAAGATTCCAGTTAACAAACAAATTATTATATATTATCTCAAGCTCAGCGGCTGACACTCAAAACAAAAAAAACTGCACGCACCTAACAAACAATATTATGACAGTGACCACATACACTTGTAAAATTAATATTAATTAAAAATACGACACGCTTAAGTTTAACTTTTAAAATAAGGGCTATTGAATCACGGGATTATAATACTAAAATTTAAAGATAACTGATTTATATTTTGAATTTAAATTTGCCGCCGTTATATATGGGCCATATAATCACATTTTCATTTATTTATTTAGAACAATACAATAATAAATAGGATACTTCAGAATATAAAAAAATATGAAAATACATAAAATTACGTATTGCTCCAATTACATGTTGACATTAAAAGATACCAAGATTCTAAAATAATAAAATTAGTTTCACTCAAAAAAATAAGTAAAGTAATAAATAAGATACAAATAGGTAAAAATAGTTGTGCACATTTACCTTTACAATAAATAGATTGCAGAAACTCACACACACATCCATTTACTCACAATAGTGATATATATTTAATAGCTAAAAAAATACTATATCTATTACCAAAAAAAATCAATTTAATTTAAAATTTTAAAGACATTTTTGCAATAATACCTAATGTCATAATTTTAATACTAAGATTTATATTTTCAAACTGCCACAAATTTAAATTTGCTGCCATTATAATAAAGGCTATATAATAACATGATTGTAATACTCAGATTAATATTTTCAAACTGCAGCCAATTTAAATTTACCACCATTTATATATTTCCGGTTCCCCAGCCAAAAGCCTAACTAAAAATACAAAATTTAGTGAAAATAAATTTTAATTTAATTTAATTTTGAAAGACATTTTTGCAATAATACCTAATAACATAATTTTAATACTAAGATTTATATTTTCAAACTGCCACAAATTTAAATTTACCGCCATTATAATAACGGCTGTATAATATCATGATTTGAATATTCAGAATAATATTTTCAAACTGCACCCAATTTAAATTTACCGCCTTGCAGCCAATTTAAATTTACCACCATTCATGTATTTCCGGTTCCCCAGCCAAGAGCCTACTGGCGCGAACGTCTCGTCTTTTTTCGGGGTATGTAGCCGTGGTCTGGTAGATTCTTTCTGGACAGTTTCGCCCATTGCTCCGATGGGCGTGATGCCCATAATATGCCCATCTGTCCGGCGAAACTGTCCGGAAAGAATCAACCAGACCACGGCTACATAGCCCGAAAAAAGTGATTGTTGTGTCAACAAGAACCGGCCGTGAAAGCTTCAATGTACAATAAAAAAAAAAGTGAGTTTATTTTTGCCACGGTTTGGTCTAGGACCGCCGGTTTCGCACGGATGTGAATTAAAATAATTCAGCGCTAAAGAAACACGTATTTTACACGCATTAGTTGTCCCCGCCGGGCGTGTGTGTAATTGCGAACAACTTCACGGCAGAAGTGGCGGGGCTCGGAGTTGTTACTCTAGAACAGAGACGCGGACTCCTCCAGGGGATACAAAAACAGTTCGTTTCCTTGGTGCTTGTCTGTCTTATCTACCGTTTGATTCAAAGATGACCTTTCAATAAACATTTACACAATCTGAGTTTAGAGAAAAACGTACAACACGATACTGTGGGCTGTTTTAAATATTTAAAAAAAAATCCAGTTTTCATAAGACACAGTGGTCCAGCACACATAAATAACAATAATCTAATAATAATCTAAGTTGCAAGGATATATTCATTTAAAGCTCTCAAATGCATGCCTACAAACAAACACGAGTAGTTTGGGCTTACAAATACTAACTGTGTACTACTTACAAATAAAATCCAAACCTCAAATGAACATGATCCCTACAACTTTTGCCGTCCTTCCCTGACACAGGGGTGACATTGGCAATGTGAAACATTTTACATACAAATAATAAAATGTTGCTCATGTGAAATCACCTCTGATGGAAATAAGGCAAACAAGCGCTATAGGGACGAAAAATAGACAACGCTGCTGTCAAGATATAAGACGTTTCAATTGTGAATTACATGAAGTTTAAAGGAGAACGAATAGAGTTATACATAATCTAAGTTGCAAAAACACATTAGGTACATACAAGATCCGTATTACATGCATTTCGATTAGCAGACACGTATAAGTTCGCGCTTACACATACTGCATGTGAACTTGCGACTTATAAAATCCAATCTAATAATAATTATAAAATATTAATTCCATCCCAGTGACGCGACATTGGCAAAGTGAACGATTTTTTACAGTATGCGTGACATCCTTTCTTTCACAAAATTTCTGACACCCTTCATGGGGTTTGAGCCCCCACGTCTAGAATTGAATATAAGCGTCTTATCAACTGAGCTATCGACTGAGAGTATAAAGCTTCTTTGATTATCGTCAATCTTTGATGAAAGAGGTATCAACAGAAGAAGAAAAGGAATAAGTGATTGTGTTTGGTATGCGATAAACAAAACCACATTTGATTCTCAGTTGTTTTCCTGAGGCAGGGGTGACAGGATAGAATTGTGTATTGACAAAACGACACATGACAGAACGACTCGTAAAATAACGATACATGGCAGAACAACTCATGACAGAGCATGACAATGACTGAAAATTACATAACAAAACATCACTATGACAAAAAAAAACACAGAAAATACGTCACTGTGACATAACAACAAATCACTATGACAAAACAACACAATGACAAAAATTACATGACAAAACACCATAGATCTAAAACAAAACATACACACTATGGCAAAACAAACAGAAAATAAGTCACCATGACAAAAAAACACAAAAAATACATCACGGTGACAAAAACACAAGGAAAAAAATTCCACAATAAAACATCATATAAGTACCTAAAACAGAACATACCATGAACGTTAAATGAAAAAAATATCAAATGAAAAAACATGTTCTGTTTTAGGTATATGATGCTTTGTAATGCGATGTTTTATCTTGTGACAATATTGTGATGTACCTATTTTCCTGTGTTTTTTTTTTGTCAAAGTGATGTTTTTTCATGTGATGTATTGTCATTGTGATGTTCTGTAATGTGTTGTTCTCTCATGTGTCGTTCTCTCATGTGTCGTTTTGTCACTGTGTCGTTCTACAATCGAACCGTGGCAGAGCAATGTGTCCGAGTCAAACGTTCGGAAGAGAAAAGTTTTTTCTGATTTCCATTTATCAAGTCTGAGAGTGGAAGGGATGGGGGTAGGGGGGTGGAATAGGGTGCGAGGCGAAGGGGAGGGGGTGGCCATTATCTTTACGCTGACACTGGAACCTCTTTAGCTGATTGAATACTCCCGACCGGCATCCCGAGAAAAAATAATAAAACCCTCAATTTTACAGCCGTCCCGTTTTCTACCAGCATTTCCTTCTCTCTCTCCCATCTCTTGGCACCACGCACCACAAAGGGACTCTCTTTTCTGCAAGGATGATTAGGGGATGCTGAATCCCATACTATTGCGAAAAATAGTAGACATCTGAATCAATACCGGCTTTATGATGTTTAAGGCACGGTATTTTAAAGTATCGTAAAGTTAACTAAAATGCAGAATTTTTTTTTTTCATAAAGTCACTTAAAAATGTGTGTTATTAACTACGAACCAAATGTAAGTGTAACTGTAACCGTAGGAGTCATTTAACTAGGAGTGGCCAGTATCTCCGCAGAGGTGATCCTTTATAACCCAGTCCTTCTACTCTTATTTCATCTTCTTTACATTCATCACTCTCTTCATACATGCTTTATTTACTCTTTTTCTCACTCTGTATATTTCACTCATTTCTAATTTCCCTTATTTGATCAATTCATTAAATCCCCGGTATTCTTAGTAAGTTTTTCCTACCGTTTAAACATTTGAATACCGGATTTTAATATACCGGCGCACAAATCCCTGCTTTTCCATAGGAAATACAAGGACTTCTCACTATGCGGGGGATAGTTATAGATTTTCCGAAACGTAATATTTTCCCGTGATGTAAAAATATGTACGTGTGTATGTGAAATATATAAATAACTCTCTCCAGGATCCGGTATTAGGTATGCCGTATTATTCGGAGGGAAATCAAAGCTCCTCCCGACCGCCGAAGGAAAAATGTAAGAAAAAACATCCGGTCTTTCGGCTTATTTGACTTGCATAAAATATTTATGAATATTCTATAAGGTTTGATGTTTTATAAGAAAATATTTACCAATAAAGGAATATCGAAATCTGTGTTTGAATTTCAAAGGTCCCTTATCCCTTTTCAAAAAATAATTGATGTAATTTTTATGTAAATTAATGTTTTTTAAAAATAAAATTAAAAAGCAAAATTGGTACGTTGGTTGCATAGTTTACGTTCATTTTTAGCTTGGGTTTTATTTTGTTTAATAACAATAATATTAGGATGATTTATTTGGTGAGCGCTGTTTTTGTGTGAATCACGCCTAAAGAGTCCTCTGAGAGCTTGATTGTCGCTTCTATAATCTAAGTTATAAATCGAATCCAATCTAATCTAAGTTGCAAAGATATGCTGAATTGGAGATTCACATTATATGCATTCTCACAAGCAGACACCTACAAGTTCGCGTTTGCACATCATGCCGCATGTGAACCTACAACATAAAAACCAAATCTCAAATGGACATACACCCTGCAAGTCTTGCCGTTTTTCCCTGAAATAGGGGTGACATTGGAAAAGTGAACCATTTTAACTGCATGGGTGGTCAGCTGCATACCAATCCATAAGTCAAGGAACTATTAAAATGGAACTAACAAAGACATATTAATATTACAAAATCATATTTAATGCATTCCCACAAACAGGCACGTATAAGTTCGAGCTTACAAATCCTGCATGTGTGTTTGCAATTAAAAAACCAAACTTCAAATGAACATAAGCTCTGCAACTCTTGAAGACCTTCCCTGAAACAAGGGTGACATCGGCAACCATTTTTTACAGCATGGGTGGTCAGCCTTATACCAACCTATGCGTCAAGGAACAAAGACGCAAGAAAGCGCATATTCTCAAGCAAGACAAATTTTCTGTTAGATTGGATGAACCCTGGTGACCGGTCTGTTTGTGAATCGAAGTCACGACTTTTGGAATTTGGAGTGCGTCGCTTTAAGCACTAGACTACAGACTGGTCTATAGCAGTGACGGCTCGTCGATTTTTCATCGAGCAGTGCATTTTTAAACTAGCCGTCATTGATTACCCCCCTAAAATTTGTAAATATTGGATCGTGGCATTATTACTGGGGGTGCAATGCACCGATGCACCTTACCTGCAGCCGTCACTGGTCTATAGTAGTTAGAGTAATATGAAAAGAGCATTTCCAGGAAAAAGAGCTGGCATTCACTTTGATATTTCTGTCATATGAAAAAAGACAGCTCGCAGCATTCGACTTATCAATAGAGAATTGTTCGGCAGTCATCTGATCGAGTGCTCCAGTGCACTGCGATGCCTTTACAGACTATAAATACGGACTAAATGTAGAAATGCAGCCAGATGCTTTTATAATGAAAACGTTATGAAGTGCACTTTTAAAATTTATAAGATTTACAAATACCGTAGATAGTTTCTACTAGCCAGTCCACAATATAGGTTTCAAATACGAGTATAATATGTTAACATTTAAAATACAAAGGTGATCGAAAACGTTGGTGTTTATGAATCAAAATAAAATTTGTATAATTGTGAAAATAAAACAGAGTATAATTAGAATTTTCAAATTTAAATAGTATTCAATTTAAAATTCATATTAAATGCATGCCCACAAACAGAGACGTGCAAGTTAGCGCTAACAAATGCTGCATATGTACCTACTTAGAAATTAAAATCCAAAACTCAAATGAACATAAACCCTGCAACTTTTGCCGACCTTCCCTAAAACATGGGTGACATTAGCAAAGTGAACTATTTTTTACAGTATCTATGGGTGGTCAGTCTCATACCGACTTATAAGACAATACTCGTAAATTAACGAGTCTATGAGAATTCCTTGACTGAAAGGTTGGTATGAGGCTGACCACCCATACTGTAAAAAATGTTTCACTTTGCCAATGTCACCCCTGTGTCAGGGAAGGTCGGCAAAAGTTGTGGGGCTTATGTTCATTTGAGGTTTGGATTTTATTTGTAAGTACACATTCAGCATTTGTACAACGTGAATTCAACGTGATGGTTTGTGGGCATACATCTGAGAGCTTTAAATGAATATATCCTTGCAACTTAAATTATAATAATTTCAAAACTCCACTCAACAAACAAAATGGCGTCTTGTCGTTTGAATTTTCACAATATCTTGGTGAACGTAGCGCCAGAACGTCTGTCTGTTTATCCAGACACCTATTCAATGGGAGTGCTGTACCATAGACCGGCTACGTCACAAAGGCATTGCAATCGAACGTCGCAGATGTGCATTTTTTGCCCGGCGACGATGTCTGGCTTTTCACCTGACAAAAGCGCCGCGCCGCTCAATCACGGCACACCTGCCAGGGAAATCATACGGGGATTTCTCATAGTGAGATGGATATGAATTATTTCAAGATATTTATATTCAGTCAAATGTATAAAATATATATATCCATAATCTTTATATCTATCCATAACAGTGGCGAAGGGTACCATACAAGCCGATTCCCATCGGTTACAGCAACTGGGCCATTATTGAGAGTTGGTGCCTTCTAAAGCGACGACCAAGCTTGCAGGAGCTCTTGAGGTAAGATTTAACATTTACGTTCACGGGGAGCAGCATAATATTACTTTTATTTTGAGCTCTACTTCTCTTGCCACCTTTTTACGAAACCAGAGTTGCAATAACAAAACTGTCAAATCATGATAAAAAGTAAATCAGAGAAACAATTGATAAAAATTGGCATTTCTATCTTCAATTTTCATTATAAATGTCACAAAAAGAAGAAAAAATGTGAAAAATATATTTTGGCACGAAAACTAAATGTCACAATACTGCAGTGTTGAGGTAGGTAGGTAGGTACATTTACATTTTCGGAATAAATATAATGCTTTCGGGAGAGGCAAGTGTGCGGAAGCTTCTCACGTCCGCCGCTAGATGTCAGGGGGGTATTAAACCTTCGCAGGCGCGCAGCTGGCACTCGCCTTAATATAAACGTCACGAGGGTTCGCGTCTTGGCTCATACTAATGCCTCCTATATACTCTTTTAGTCGATTTTGGCGACAATACTTTTTGGATGCATCACAACTCGACTAAGCTGCACATGTAGTGCAATGTTTTATCGCGTTATCCCCGAAAGAGTCACATTTGGCGGGTGGAGAGAGTCACATTTGGCTTCTGCAGCGTGAAAGTGCAATGATGAAGATAATCCCGATGAAAACTGTAATGAAATTGTGGTAACACTTGGGATTCATCATCTTCAGCATTGCACTTTCACGCTGAAGAAGCCCATCGTAGACATGGACGAAACGTCCGGAAGCTCCAGTTTCCATAGACCACGGCAACAGATCCCGGAAAACTTCGTCAGCATTTTATCTATAGTTGGTCCGAGAATCATCGTTTATTTCTCATGCCGAATTGCTTAATCAGCTGATGATCCGTGGATTTTATATCTGCGAATAACACTGATTTTGACTTAGATATTTATTCGTATATTCTCCAACAAGTAAATGATTATATATTTTTTTTCTAAAATACGCCAAAAATGGAATTCACCGACGCCATTTTGTGAAGCAACATTTGAAGTGACACACGAAATGGCGTTTTTAATTATCGTTTAAGACGTGAGGAATGTTTCAATTAATGTTGACATGCAAGTTCGGGAATACTTAATGTAATGAACATGTTTCTCGTGTCAAAATGTGACATTAAATAGATTGAGTTTGTGGCAAAAAAACACACATGGAAAATGTACAATTTGAATCCGGAGACTGGTTGATGTTTCAGTTGGTGGTAGAAAGCGATATAAACTAACTTCTGAATCTGTATTAAACATTCAGGAATCTATTTTTGAACTTTACTTACTTACTTTCTTCGGCTCATAAGCCTTGAAGGCTCAGGGCCTCCCGCACCACAATCCTCCAGGACTCTCTATCTTGTGCTGCTTTCCTCCATGGCCCCTCACTCCCAGAACTTCAGTGTCGGCTTCAGCGTTGTACACCGCATCCTGGGACGTACGAGTGGTCTAACACCTGAGGGGGCACCATCCAAGACAGTTCTGATGATCCTGGAGTCCTCTGCACGTGCCACATGTCCGGCCCACTGGAGTCTTTTTGATTTCATTACCGACACTATGTTTGGATCTTGAAACACGGACATCAGCTCCGCGTTGGTCCAGATACGCCACCTGTCATCTTCAAATACAGGTCCGAGAATGCGACGAAGCATTTTGTTCTCAAAGACCTGGAGAGATTTCTCTTGTTTTTGTGTCAGACTCCAGGCTTTACATCCGTACAACACACATTTTTGAGCACTCAAAATAAATCAGAAATAGGAGAGCTATTTTAACGGTAAAAAATCACGCCCAATTTTTACAGATATTTTTACAAAGTTCCTACTTTCATATCTAATCCTTCAAAGGGTCTAAAATAAAGATGGACCCTCGTTTTGTTTATTTTATATTTTTGTAAACAGTACCCCGAGTAAATATATTTACGTTTAAACTTTTTAAACATTTTTAATACAAAATCTAACGCTCAATAGGTACGCTGTTTAAAATTTCGTATTTTTTTTTTGGAAACGCTACGGTTGAGTCGAGATGTGATGTTTTGCATTTGGGGTGGTGAACCTGAAAAATCCTGAAAAGGGAGGCTGCAGGGAATGGAGGCCGTAAATTCTACTTTGATAATTTTGACTAAAAAAATATTGGAGTTTCAGCTTCGCCGTTTAAACCAAATATTTGTCGGCATCGAACAATGTTTGTCGATGTTTTGATTTATGTTTTTCGCGTTTCGAAATTTATCGGCTCTGCTTTACCGACGTCGGACACAAAACTGTTTACACAGAACACGTGTATTTATATTATCGACTGAATTTTAGGTAAATTCCCGAGGGTATGTATACTGAAAAAGAACAGAAAATTCTTTAAGAAATTTACAGTGATTTTTTTTCGCAAAACGTGTGTAGGTATCCATAATTTTTTCCGTTTTTACATTTTTTCATCTAATGTAATTAATCAAATCTAAGTTGCAAAAATAAGTAACATTAGTGATTCACATTATATGCATTCTCACAAGCAGACACGTACAAGTTTGCGCTTGCGATTGCCGCATGTGAACCTACAACATAATAACCCAAATCTCAAATAAACATACACCCTGCAGCTCTTGCAGCCTTTTCCTGAAATACGGGTGTACCATTCTTCTCACTTTACCAGTATAGTATTATTAAGTAAAATAAAAAAAAATTGAGTATATTTACCAAAAATGAGATAAACATATGAAAAGGTAACTTCTGTAAGGTGTACTCGTATGAAGATTTGCTAAGTAGATGTTCATGTGAGGTTTGGTTTATTTTATATGAACACACGCAGCATGTGTAAGCGCAAATTTACACGTGCCTGCTTGTGGGAATGCATGAAATATGAGCCTTAAGTGTCAATACATCATAGATTATTTTTTAATATATTTTATTATAAATGAACTATCTCTTTTCTAAATATGTTTTGTTTTTCCTTTTTCTGTATAGATCGTAATTAAAAATTTCAACTTTTACTTTTACTTTTATCATATTTGTGTACCCACGCACAGGCTATGCCTATGTGGGTTTATCTTTTAAGTTTTTTTGAAAATGTGTATATTTATCTGTATTTTTGAAGAGGAATATTAATAAAAAAATATATACATATATATACAGATATTAAAGATCTCTGTATATGGCTTTTGAGGTGTGATTCACAAAACAACTGCGCTCGACAAATAAACCATCGTAGTATTTTTTTATGCCTATAAATAAAAGTTTACAAAAGAAAAGTAATATTGTGGAACATATGAGAGATATTTTCATGAGACAGACCACTCCTTTGGCAAAATATTATGCTATAAGAGAGACGTAAAACTCGGGACAGTTTTTTTCATTGAAACTCTGGTCTATTATATCTTCTGTAGACCATCGCTCATGAGTGTCATTTTTGCACGTTAACTTATGTGTAACAGTCATTTCCTACATTCGAGAGGGATAAAAGATAAGGTCCGCAATGATGGGGCTTTGAATGATCTAAATTGTACAGATATATAAAAACTTATGATTAATATAAAATGCTTTGCGCTTACACATGCAGCATATGAGCTGAGAAAATTAAACCAAAATCACGAATGAGCATAAATTCTCTAGCTTTTATCGCGTTTTCCTGAAACATAGATGACATTGGCAAAGTGAACGATTTTCGCCGAATGAAAAGTCAGCCTGATATTTACCGATGTGCCATTTAGTCAAGACATCAATTTCACATTATACATTTGTACAAAGTAGTAAATAAAACGCAGAGTAAACGACAGTTTCTACTAATTCGAATTGTGGAAATGGGCGTATCGTTTGAGATGCATACATATTTCATTGTGTTGATTTTTGTACAAAAAGCTAGAAATATTAATTATAACCTCAAATATTATGCTTTCATATTTTTCTTATTTTGACCGCTACGTTGTTAAGCACCTTTTTTAAATAGAAAATAAAAGTATTACATAGAATTTAGTGCCCACATTAAAAAACGGCAGAAGTGTGCATCCTATACAAGCATATGCGCCTAATAGGTAGGAAATATATGTTTAAAAAAACACATTTAAGCTTGATATTGAGATTTAAAATGAAAATTTTAATTTCGATTGGAACCATCGTTGCACTTCAATCAATTTCAAATGAGTGATTTTAAACGAATGGGAGAAAATGTTTATTCTGAAATGTATTTGCCTATACCCTACGCACGCGCCTGAAAAACGGCATACAAGAATGTCATCTTTTACTGATTGTTTAGAGAGATTACCGTGAGGCCAGAACTTCGAGTATACAACATTGCATTAATCTCACCTTGAAAATGAATGTAGTACACAATGGCACCCCTAGAGAGTGATTAAGTTTTCATACATTTTTACTATTTACGCAATCGAGGTGAATTTACGCAATTTTTAATACTCGGGTTAAAGTTCTTCCGCATTTTCTGTGATCACCTCCAGGTTTTTATATTAAAACTTTCTGTCGCCGGCTGCTGCAAAAACTGGTTTCTTAATTTAACAACTTTTGCCACCAACAATAATAATGAAACCAAAAAAATAATAGACTTCATAGTATTACTTAATCTAAGTTGCCTTGATATGCTAGTTACCGTACGCAACGCCAAACGCAGCTAACCTGCACATATAGTACAACTTTTGATGCGTTGTCCCCAAAAAAGGGACATGTAGAAATTTGAACTTATTTATTTTCACTGGTAAGGGACTGGCTTTAGAACAATCACTAAGCTTGAAGTAGGGGTTTTTCTTCTCCCGAGAGTAAAGAAAAACCCCTAATATGTACCTTCTTGTAGGTAAATATTTCTTGTGAAGACTCAGTAAACCATGCCGGTACTATGATGATGATGATGAATCATTGCCACTATCTAATCTAATCTAATCTAATCTAAGCTGCAAAGATATATATCATTTAAGATTTATATTAAATGCATTCCCACAAGCAGATATGTATAATTTCGCGCTAACACATGCCGCATGTGGACCTACAATATAAAACCCAATCTCAAATGAACATAAGCCTTGCAATTCTTGCCGTCCTTCCCTGAAACAGGGGTGACATTGGCAAAGTGAACCATTTTTTACAGTATGGGTGGTCAGCCGCATAACAACCTATAAGTCAAGGAACTTAATATATATAATCCACTATAATTATATATAATCTAAGTTGCAAAGATATATAACATTTAAGATTCATATAAATGTATTCCCACAAACAGACACGTAAAGTTCACGCTTAAACATGCCACATTTGGATTTACAATATACAAACCAATCTCAAATGAACATAAGCCCTGCAAATCTTGCCAACCTTCCCTGAAACAGGGCTAAAATTGGCAATGAGTACCATTTTTTTATAGTACGGGTGGTCAGCCTCATACCATCCTACCGTTTGGTAAAATTTATCACGCCAAGGGCGCTTCAAAAGATTCGATGAAGAGATCAGTCTTAAGACGTCTTTTGAAGTGATGGAAGCGGTTCCATGCCCTCGGAGCCGCCAATGCAAAAGCACGTTCATCAAACACTGTTGCAGACATGCGCAAAGACTCATTGTGGTCAATGTTGTGTCACTTTTGATATTTACGATTTGAAATAAACATCAAAATGGGGAAATAATTTCTGGCACCCTTAGTCAGGATCGAAGCCTAGCCCTCTGGTATTCTACCCACTGAGCTATCAACCGTCTAAGTCTAACCGGCACGAGTTTGTGTTCATTTGGGTTTTATTTTTTTATTTTGATAGTCGATATTGACTTTTAGGTTGGTATGAGGCTGACCACCCATACTGTAAAAAATGGTTCACTTTGCCAATGCCACCCTTGTGTCAGGGAAGGTCGGCCAAAGTTGTAGGACTTATGTTCATTTGAGGTTTGGATTTTATTCGTTAGTACACATTCAGCATTTCGCTCCCCCAGTTCTTGTTAACCGTATAGACCAATTCTGTCAAACGTGACTTTTTAATGCAGTTGTCTTACGAATCAAATTCTACACAATCTGAGCTAAGAAAAAACGTAAAATTCGTTAATGTGTGAGTTGTTTTAAATATTTTTAAAATCAATTTCCTGTTTTCATAATGACACATTGGTCCAGTACACATGCAAACATTGCTCATGGAAAATTAGCTGAATGGTCTATACGGTAAACAAGAACTAACGCAGCGATTTGTAAGCGCGAACTACACGTGTTTGCTTGTGAGCATGCATTTGAGAGCTTTAAATGAATATATATTGCAACTAAGATTATATATTATGGATACCTAGTTCAGTGGTAGAGAACTTGCATTCTATGCCGAGATCTACGGTTCAATTTCCACCGAGGATATCAGAAATGATTTCCCGTTTCTGTATTTTTATTTTCGGCAAAATATACATAAATATTACGCAGACTGCAGCAAGGATATACCTTTGAAATTTCGATTATAGATTAAATATTGCAAAAAAAAAAAACCCGCAAAACGGGCCAGCCTAATAAATCGATTGTCTGCAATGTCAAAGCGGCGCTCCGTCAGACGCGACATGGATTTATTTCATAAATTAGACCGTCGCATCAATCTGCCACAATAGGGTGGGTCGACATGAATAATTATTATTTTCGGCGAAAAATAAAGGCTGGATATTTTTCAGCATGTCCCGCCTTACACCTGTTACTTTTGGCACGGCGAAATATTGCAGCGCTCCAAAATATTATTAAACGTAATTTATTTCAGAAATTTTGATGAATTTATGAAATATTTTTGTAATCTCTGTAGAAGACGGTTTTCTAATTTTGTATTTGTTGAATTAATCATAAATTGTAGAAAAGCTTGTACGTAATGATGATTTTGGAAATATTTTAAGCGAAAATTAAAAAAAATAAGATGTTTACTTAATCTAAATTTCAAACTCTCATCGAAGACTTTCAAAATATTGTATAATCTATAATTATAAAATTAATCGGTTGATTTATTTGGTGAGGTACCAAAGGTACAACCAGCCTTACAGCAACTGGGTCTTGCTTGAGAATTGAAGCTTTGTAGCAACGGCCAAGTTGGTAAAAAGCCCGTTTGCTCAGTTGGTAGAATGCTTGCATTCCATGCCGAGAGATCGGGTTCAAATTTCCACCGAGGGAGCCAGAAATGATTTCCCGTTTAGGTGTCTACTTCCAATCTAAACAAAAGAATCAGCCCCCTTAGGAGCTGGGAAACCCCTACATAAACTGAAGTGGTTGGTGTGACGCCGGCCCTCTAGTCCGTAAAAATAAATAAGGCCCGAATTGTTAGGTTTAAGTTAGAATTACGGTCGTTTGACATTTTGACAATTATATTAATTTCTAAAACTGAACAATTTTAAAACTTAATTTAAATCGGATATTTAACGAACCGTTTAGAGAGAACTTACATCATTCTCGACGTTTCGTCAGCGACGTAACTGAAGACGTCGCTGACGAAACGTCGAGAATGATGTAAGTTCTCTCTAAACGGTTCGTTAAATATTCGATTTAAATTAAGTTTTAAAATTGTTCAGTTTTAGAAATGAATATAATTGTCAACAAGGCCCGAATTGCTACATGCGACCCCTTCGAGGATAACGCAGGCAAGAAGTTATTTGTAGCTGTAACTCTGTCGCCATTCCGCTAGGGGTGGCCAGAGCCTCTGCAGAGCTGCCTTCATTTTTTACTATTCTTACCTTTTTCAATTCCTTCATATCCATCACCTTTTTCATGCATTTTCTTCTTTTTCGCTCACTTTGTATATCCCATTCTTTCACAAAATTGTAGCTTAATATCGTAGCTTGCTTTTTCCTGTAAATTTTCTTCATTGGTGTTAAATTTATAAAGGTTAAGGAGTATTAAGGACAACAAAATCAATGAATTACAAGATGTTTATGTATGAAAAGTACACTTACTTCCATATTACTAGGATTCCGATGAATATTCCTAATGTGAGAAACACCGATACCAGGCCAATCAGGGCGGGTGTGGGGAATGAGGGGTTGCTGTGATACGAAGCGTCGATCGTCTGAAACAAGAGGAACAAGAAGAACAATTAGATCACAACATCACCATCACGCTGAAGAAGCCCATCGCAGTAATGGGTGAAACGTCCGAAAGCTACAGCTACGAAAAACCATGACAACAGATACCGAAAAGTAAGTCTCCAGTCTACGCCTAAAACTCCTATCCAGAATAATAAGTAATTAAAAGGAATAGAATATTGACACATTAAAGATTGTAAATTAAATGTTTTGTCCATTTTTAATAAATCCATGAATAGTTGGAAAACAAGTAATTCAATTAAATAATTTTTAAGGTACACACTAACGTATACATACATACATGCAGTATTCACTCGAAGACTCTAGAGACATTATATTTATTTGATACAATCTCACACCTTATTTCTCATACTATAAATAAGTTGGTATTTGGATGACCATTGTAAAAAATGGTTCAATTTGCTATTGCCAACCCTTTTTCATGAAACGTTCACAAGAGTTTTATGTTTATGAGGGTGTATGTTTGTTTTACATTTGAGTTTTTATTTTGCAAGTGCACATGCGGATTATTGTGTTAGTGTAACTTATTCTTGCATCATTGTATACATAGACTTAATATAAATCTCATTTTATTAGATTTTTTTAAATTTTTATTATAGGCTACAGATTTTAGTTGCCTATCTACTGCTGAAATGCTATGTACGCCCCTGTTGTGTACGAACATACTCATCATAAGTTTCAATCGTTAACAATACAAGAGCAGGAGCTGTCCGTCAATTCCAGGAAGCGAAATAAAGGCAGGGGCGGGCCAGTGAGCGGACTGATGCGATTAGGTGAAAGGGCTACGTCAACCGAAGACCAGGGGCGACAATGACGTGTATACATTGACGATATGAGGTCTGCCAGGTACCCAGGGCGGGACAAAGGGCGATTAGAGCAGACGAAATGCACCAGGGCCCCAAATCTAATCTATACGTAATCTAAGATGCAAAGATATGTAATAATAATAATATTAGGATGATTTATTTGGTGAGCGCTGTTTTTGTGTGTATCACACCTCAAGAGCCCTCTGCGAGCTTGGTCGTCGCTGTAGAAAGCGCCAATTCTCGAGCAAGACCCAGTTGTTGTAAGGTTGGATGGACTTTTCAGTGACCGGTCAAGGTTTATGAATTTTTCAACCCAGCGAAGAGCACATTTGGAAATACAAATGGTATATTTTTGTGCTCCGCCCGGATTTGAATCCACAACCTTCTATTTACGAGTCCGAAGTGCCACTGGAGTACGGACCGGTCCAAGAAATGCCAACAACACGCGGTGTACCTGAGCGGTCACCCATCCAAGTAATGTTGCTTAACTTCGGTGATCTGATGAGAACCGGTGCTTTCAACATGGTATCGTCGTAACATTGGGGATTCATATTATATGCATTCTCACAAGCAGACATGTAAAAGTTCGCGCTTGCACATGGTGTATGTGAACCTACAACATACAAATCCAAATCTAAAATGAATACACACCCTGCAATCCTTGCCGAATTTCCCTGAAACAGAGGTGATATTGTGTAAAGTGTATCATTTTCAAAGCAAAGGTGGTCAGCCGCATACAATCCTATGAGTTGAGGAACATACACAATAAATAACATTTATGTTCTGTCATGTGTCGTTCTGTCACTTTTTTCTGAATTAAGTAATTGGATTAGTTTTAGTTAAAAAGTTTAAAAGTACAAATAAGTACATAGGTTGGGGGTCCCGTGTCCTCGCTAAATCAGGGCCCCAGATGGACTTAATCCGGACCTGAAGGCACCTGTGCAACCCAAAAATAAAGCTGTAACCTTAAAGTATACCAAAGCGTATCACAAAAAAATGCATGGAATCTAAGGCTCTCACTAGAGGCGCAGATTGAATTTACGTACAATTTTTGGTATACCGTTTGGTTGAGTTTACACTCGCAGTTTTATACTTTGGGTAGGTACGGATGTGCCATCAAACGAAGAAATGATTGTCCGGATAATGTGAAGCGAAAGAAAGAGTGTGAAAGATTAAAGGTAAGAGATGAAAGGAGTGATACCTACGTGAGAAATTAAAGAAAAGATTGCCTTGAAAATTCAGGGGAAATTTTCACCCTTCTATATTTATTTCTACGTGCTATAAGTTCCTTAAATCAAATCTAATATTTGTCTGAAAAAATAAGGTACTGTTGTGGTTAATGATTCCAGAGATTTTTTTTTCAAAAATAGATTTTTTTCTGTAATTTAAATAGAAGATTATGCTCCTATAAATACATATACTTTGAAGTCTGTAAATGAACAGCTGTTCGTATGAGACTGACTACCCAAGCTGTAAGAAATGCTTCACTTTGTCAATGTCACCCTGTTTCAGGGAAGGTCGGGAAAAGTTACAGTAAGTATGTATGTTCATTTGAGGTTTGGATTTTTAATTTGTCTTTTTGTGGACAGGCATTTCATATGAATTTTAAATATTAATATATAATGCAATCCATCATCCTTTTTTGCCTGGCCTGAACAGGTATCGAAATCATGAATCTATCTATCTATAATCTAAGTTGCAAGGATATATTCATTTAAACTCTCAGATGTATGCCCACAAACCAACACGTGTAGTTCGCGCTTACAAACGCTGAATGTGTACTTACAAATAAAATCCAAGCCTCAAATGAACATAAGCCCCACAACTTTTGCCGACCTTCCCTGACACAGGGATGACATTGGCAAAGTGAACCATTTTTTACAGTATGGGGGGTCAGCCTCATACCAACCTATAAGTCAAGGAATTATAATTATTATTTCTAATTTTCAATTACCCCATGAAATCTGTTGAACCGTGCTTAAAACGAACTAGATGGGACTCGATCAGCGTTGTTTTAATTCAAACACGCTAGTCAAAGTACCTTTAGATCAATAAACGCGTCCACACTTATGGGCGTCCTTTTCGTTACCGTTCACGAGAATGAGGCAGTAACGGAAGGCGGTAACGGCAACGCCTCGATCCTAACGCCCGTTTAACGGTCGTAATGTGAACTTCAGTGCGGCCCAAGTCGAGTATTTGGAAGGCTCGAGTCAAGTTTTTAAACGGCCATAACTCTAGCAGAAAAATCCTGACATATGAGGAATTTCATTCATATTTTCACTGAGACCTATTACAATTTAACGGTTATCATCAACTGACACACTTTAAAAATATATATTAAGTAAAAAAAGCCGTTTTTGGATAATCTTCTCTTTTCATTGTATTTTAAATACTTCTATTTTAACGTACTTTGGTCGATTTCTTAGATTTTGTCGATTTCGGTATTAGGCTGACCAACCATACTATAAAAAATGGTTCACTTTGCCAATGTCACCCTTGTGTCGGGGAAGGTCGGCAAAAGTTGTAGGGCTTATGTTCATTTGAGGTTTGGATTTTATTTGTAAGTACACATTCAGCATAATTGTAAGTGCGAACTACATGTGTTTGTGTAGGAGCATGCATTTGAGAGCTTTAAATGTTAATATATCCTTGCAACTTAGATTATAAATAGATTATAAATTATAGACATGACATAAAACTTTGAGGTTCCGAGTCAAAAGATTGGCATATCCTTTTGAGAAATCTTCTTAAGCTAACACAAATACCTTTTTAAAAGGGATCTACATTTATGATGCTTTAAACAAACCAAATTGCATTTGAACTTTGTCCCGCGTCTCTGTGACTGAAACAAAGAAGGACTCCGGCAGGATAATGAGATATGGTGAACTTAATTTAAAGCGAGACTGAGGATTGTTCTGCTTTGTTTGAGGCAATTTGCGAAAGCAGAGAAACAAGAAGAAAATGTGTGCGTTTACTTATTCAGTGCTAGAGATCCGAGATTTCATTCACGTTTGTGTGATTTTCATTTATTTTTAAATAAAACAAACATTGAGTTTGTGAGGGTCTATCTGTAATCTAGAATCTACATATCTATAATCTAAGCTGCAAAGATATGTTAACATTTAAGGCTCATATTAAAAGCATGCCTACAGACAGGAACATGTAGGTATGCGCCTACACATTCTGCATGTGTGCATACAAATAAAATAAACCTCACATGAACATAAACCTTGCAACTTCTAATCTAAGTTGCAAGAATATAAATTGACAATTTACAATTCATGTATAATGTATGCCTATAAGCAGACACGTGTTAGTTCGCGCTTACAAAATGAAAACCCAAACCTCAAAACACAAGCCCTGCAACTCTTGCCGCTCTTCCCTGAAACAGGGGTGACATTGGCAAAGTGAACCATTTTTTTTACAGTATGGAGGGTCAGCCACATACTAACCTATAAACCAAGGAATACAAATAGTATAAAAATATAAAAACACAAATCTCAAATAGACATACATCGTGCAACTCTGACCTTCCCCGAAACAGGGGTGACCTTGGCAAAGTCAATCGATTTTTACGGTATGGGTGGTCAGCCTTCTACGTGCTACTGTAATTCCGTCACAGTTTCGATAGAGGGTTGCCAAAGCCTTTGCTGAGTTGCCTTTCATCTCCTTCTCATCCTTGCATACCTCTCTTGAACTTGTCCTGCGTTTATATCACTCTGTATATCCCAGGCGCGTGCATAGGGTATGGGCAAATACACTTCTGATTTTTTTCCCATTCCTTTAAAATACCTCATATTAAATTGAATGAAGTGCTAACGATGGCTCCAATCGAACTAAAATTTTGAATTTTGAATCTGAATGTCAAGCTTAAATGTTTTTTTAAGCATATATTGCCTACCCATTAGGCGCATGCGTCTGTATGGGATGCACGCCCCTGGTACATCCCATTCTTTCACAGTTTTGTTTACAATCTGATGGAGGCATCCTTTTCTCTACCTATTACAACGGTTAACCATATTGGCAATACTGTACTGTAACTGTAACTCTGTCACCATTCCGCTAGGGGTGGCCAGAGCCTCTGCAGAGCTGCCTCCATTTCTTCCTATCCTTACAAACCTCTTTCAATTCATTCATATCCATCACCTTTTTCATGCATTTTCAAGCATTTTAAAATAAACGTTTGATATCTCTTGACGCGGAAATGGCGCCTAGACTCACACACAATTTGTTGAGGTGGCACCGCCCGCATTAAGGCCCATATCTCATGACGTCACGGCATGAGGCTGCGCACCCCGCGCCTGCGCACGAGGCGGCCCCTCGTTAAGTATAATTTTGCGCCATAAATCCCCGCCCAGCACTGACGTCTTGATCACTCCATTTCAACGAGCCGAGCTATGGGAGAACCGATTATACCAGCGGCTCTCAAATGTCCGAAAATCCGAACCACAAAATCGCATAATGGTATTTTCAATAAATTGTGATTGTATGATAGCAAATACCACGCACGGTAAGCAATAGTTTGTGGCAAAATATAGGTCAAAGATGACTACGTGACAAAATAATTTGTTGTAACGCAACGCAACTTAGCTACACATGCAGTGTAACTTCTTGCCGAAGGGTTTCGCATGTCTATAATCTAAAATCTAAGTTGCAAGGATATATTCATTTACAGCTCTCAGATGTATGCCACAAACCAACACGTGTAGTTCGCGCTTACAAATGCTGAATAATAATAATAACAGGCTGATTTATTTTAAATTACACATGATAAGAGAGCGCCGTTTTTGTGTGTGTCACACCTCAAGGGCCCTCTCCGATCATGGACAAGACTTTCTAAACAAGTGTGCCTTGAGTGCTCCTCGAAATACACCCACAGATTTGGAGTTCTTCACTCCGGGTGGCAGTCTGTTCCACTCCACTGGCCCCGCAACACGGAAAGCGCGGTCTCCGAAGTTTGTACGAATCTGACGGCGCGGCTGAACCAAATTGACTACTCCATCACCCGCAGATCTGAGTGTCTGCCTCCTAACACCCATTTCAACAGGTGAAATCATATCAGCCAGATAAGGTGGGGCCAAGCCATTGATGGCTTTATATACCATTAAACAAACACGGAAGACCACCCTCTCCGGGAAACGAAGCCAATGAAGTTTTTTTAACAGCGGGGTGATGTGAGCGAATTTGGGAATCCCGAATATGAGTCTTGCTGCCGAATTCAACACAGATTGAAAGCGATTAAACTGTTTCTTCGGCTGACCACTATAAAGCGTCGAGCAATAGTCAATCCGAGACATCACAAACGCACTCACCAGGGTCTTAACCGCATCTGACGGCAGACATTTTCTTATTGCCTTTATTTGGCGAAGCGAAAAAAAAGAAGAAGCTATTGTGGCATCTATTTGCCTATCCAGTGTCAGGTTACGATCCAGTAAGACTCCTAGAAGTCTTACCGAATCAGAAGGCTGGATTAGCTTACCTCCTATGGAGAGTGGTACTCTATTCACCAGAAGGTGGTCACGCCTCGATGTGGCTGCCCAGAGTATCTCCGTCTTTACAAATGTGTCCTTACAAATAAAATCCAAACCTCAAATGAACATAAGCCCCACAACTTTTGCCGACCTTCCCTGACACAGGTGGTGACATTGGCAAGTGGAAACTATTTATTTTTACAGGTAAGGGGGCCGGCTTTGCGCCAACCACTTCAAATGAAGTGAGGGTTTCTCCCTGAAGGGCTGGAACTTATTTCTTGTGAAGGTTGAGTAAATCATTATTTTATGTTGGGGTTGGAATAAGCACTGAAACAGGAAATTATTTCTGACACCCTCGATGGGATTCTAACCCGAGGTCTCGGCATGGAATGGCAGCACTCTACCAACTGAGCTATCGACCGGTCTAAGGTTGGAAATATATTGGACTTAATTGTAAGTTAAAGGTTTGTGTATTGGCGTTGTGAAGATGCATTTCAAATTAATAATTAAATAATAGAACACACAGTTTTTCTTCACGAGTTGATTTACTTCCTAGAGCGCTTTCAGCGTGGTAACACACCATTTTCTGGTTAAAAAATGGCAAAATACATAATATTTAAAAACTACAATAGTGAAAAACTACAGACGGTTGTAGCCCTTATATACAGTATGAGCAAGGACGGTTCTCGAAACAATGCAAACAGGAGCATGTAAGGTTCGCCAGGGCCTTCGAACAAATACTAGTACAATTATCCAAACACCTACGTCTCGAGACACACTCACACAAGTAAACAAAATATACAGACACACAATCACAAGTAAAAACACACAGCCACACAATCTTCATGATATATTGAGAACCTGTGATTATGCATAATTTGTTTTTAAATTCGTAAACTACAGATTTAATACTTGGTCCAGCCGAGAGCGGAACCGTTTGATCTAAAACTCCACAAAAATGGCCGCACCTGAACACCTCGTTACAATATAGTGTACACCCATAAACACACCTGACTCATTATATACCTTATCTTACGTATGGCCGGTATGCGCAACGAATTTCTTGGTCATTAGACCACGTCAGAGGCAAAGATCTTGGCCCTCCATGATGAAATATCCTCACTTATACCCCCTCCTCTAGTCACAACAAGGGCAACTCGTAGAATGGCTCACATCCAACCATTTGCAGTCGATATCAAAACTATGAGAACTTGGTGTTTTCACGACTCATTCCTTTGCCAAACTGCCCGCTTATGGGATGAGTTACCGGTATCTGTGTTTCCATCCAAATTTAACCTTACCCTTTTCAAATCCAATATCAATCGCTATTTCCTCTCAGTCTCTCAAAACAAAGCAACGCAACACACACCACAGAACTGCGTAGCTAACGGCCCTGCAACCGGCACTATAACAAGAGTCATAGACCTCTAGAGTCTCCTGAATCTCACGCACAGGTTTCATCAAATAAATAAAAACTTCACTGCTCCTGGCCTCTTCTTCACCTCTTCTGATAGGGCACTCCTCCACTATGTGCCGGACAGTCTGGTTCTCCACCCCACAGTCACACCCTGGAGATCGAGCTAATACCCATCTGTGGAGCAAGGCCTTGCTCGGTGCGAACCCTATTTAAGGTCGTCCACAGTCCTATCGGGATATTGAACCCTGACACCTCCTGGTGTGATCAGATCTTGGCTTTTAAACCTTTTTTCTTCCCATATGGACTTCCAATAGGATGCAACATCCTTACTACGATCATCAATTGTTCAGATGGGGTTGAATGATTTAAGGTTTCCCAGCTCCTAAGGGGGTTGATACGCATTTCTTGTGAAGGATGAGTAAGCTTTGCCAGTATTTTATTTTTGGGTTTGAAATAAACACCGAAACGGGAAATCATTTCTGAAACAATTGGCGTGATTTGAATTCGAGCTCACGGCATGGAATGCAAGCACTCTACCAAATGAGGAATCGACTGATAAACAGAAGTCTCAAATATCTAGACTAGATTTCTCACAACAAAAACCACCAAGTTTTTGTTTCGTATATTTTATGTGTTACCACAAACACCTAACGAGTTTTTAAAGGAACAGCTCAATTTGTACAACTCAGTGGCGTAACAAATACGTGGCATTTGTTATCTTTACACAATCACCAACACTGTAGAAAAAAGTGGGAGATGCATCACCCAAATTACATTTCTCACCGAGCCAATGGGAGAAGTACTTTCTAAACGGAGATGGTCATTGAGTAATAACATAGAGGAGCAGAAACGAACTTTACATACTGTAGAATACTGTTATGATTGAACATGGGGCTCTTTTAATTAATTTGCGATTTAAATTCATTTTACAAGATTTATTTTATACGCTATAGGCTACAATGTAGGTACTGTTCACTCTTCACTCTCTGCTTACAGGTCTTCGCGTTATATGCTAAAAACGACTCTGTCTGTCCCACATAATCTTTGCTTGTATTTATATGGGCGGTAAGAGACGATTCTTGCATGTTCTCGAACATGGTAGATACTTCAACTAAGATTGTTCGACACTATACCAGATACATCACACACAACCATCACCGTGCCTAGGCTCCCGTCCACACGTACTCATAATAAATGTTCATAACACTACATTTGTCTGCAGTTCTGTCAAACGTTGCAGTGGTGTAGTCATACAAAACATGTTTTTAAGTGTCGAAATCTATGTTTTCTTGCTTTCTCACACACATGCCATAAGGTCTTAAAATATTGACGTTCTCCTTTAAAATTTAATTCGACAATTTTAGCGATTACAAGATTTATAACGCATGCGTCTGTGTTCACACTAGTTAGGGCATAGTACGCACGCGGCAATGTTACCACCATTCTAAAAACATTTTTACATTCATAAGAGTTTTTTTTGTACACATGGAAATGCAACTGTGAAGTTCTTTGTTCTCTTTCTTACTAAGGACCATTTTCGTCAGTAAGTTGAAACTGATATATAATGTCTATTTTTGTAAAAATAATTTCTAGTCCGCGGATATCATAAGTCAATGCAGATGATGGATGCCGTGTGGCTGGCTACCAAATAATGTTTTTAAATCTCGGCCGAGTAACACGCTCTGTAAAAACACGTAAATGTGCTTATAATGTCTCGGCTGTTAGGATGTCATTAATAAAAAGTACTAAGTTGTACGTAAAACTAGTTTCACGTTGATGTGTGAAGCATTTTTTCCCCATACAAAAAGTGTTTCACTTTATCATTTTTTGTGAAATATCTATTTGCGTTTATTGTTATGTATGTCTGACCGGTCTGTAGTCTAGTGGTTAACACTTCTGGCTCGTAAATGGAAAGTTGTGGGTTCGAATCCCGGCGGAGCACAAAAAATATACCATTTATATTTTCAAATATGCTCTTCGCTGGGTGAAAAATTCATATACTTTTACCATAGACCGGTCACTAAAGGTCCATCAAGCCTCTTCAGCTTAGTCGTCGCTTTAGAAAGAGCCGATTCTCAAGCAATACTCAGTTCTGGACGGACCTTTGGTGACCGGTTTTTGTTAAAGATATATGATTTTTTCAACCCAGCGAAGAGCATATTTGAAAAGACAAATGGTATTTTTTTGTGCTCCGCCGTGATTCAAACCGACAACTCTCCATTTACGAGTCTGAAGCGTTACCACTAGACTACGGACCTGTCAAAATGCATGCATGAATGTTGTACACCTGCATAGACAATGAACCTCAAACGTTCCAATACGTCTTCAATTCAGATTACAGATTTCAAATCACATTTTCCAGAGTTTGCATTGAATGCAGTTGATCTGCATATAAATTCGTGATGCAATTTGCAGCCGCTCAAATGTAGGTTAACAGAACGATGTTCCGACAGGGGTATCTTTGCCAATATCGCTCAAGAGCTCACTGGCTTCCTCCCTGATATGTGGGGGCGCAGAACAAGGGGAGGAGACGATCTTGGCAAGAACTGCCTACATTATGCATCAGATGTTTGGCAGACCTCCGGACGCTGCTCTCTGTTTGGCAGGAATCCCAAGTGTATTGTACTAAAGGTCACACTCATCCCCAGCGTATACGGAAACTGAATTAGTTCCTCTATTGAATGTTTTAGTTTGTATACATTCCCGTTTTGTAAAGTTCACTTAGATAGAGAGTTTTATACTCGAAGCGCTAGTAACATAAATAAAGGAAATGGTAAAGGCGGGCTCAGTGATATTCATATTTACGACTTCAGTAATAAATTGGGATGGTACTGAAATTTTCATGAAAAATATTTGGAATTGGAATAATTAAAATGGTTTAAAGTAGGTCAGATACTGTGTGGGGTTAAGTCATTAGACAAAAACGATCTTAATAGAGACAATACTTGTATCGTTCCTTTTGCATGAGCTTAGAGCCGTTGAGAGTGCAAGTGCGTTTAGGTCGGGATTGACGACATGTTTGTTTCGGAGATGTTACAGTTGAATAGTGCCCTTGCAGAGATTTGTCACAAAACGGCACTACGAATATTGTCTTATTATTATTATAATGGAACGTAAGATCTGCAACTCTTGCCGGCATTCCCTGAAACAGGGGTGACATTGGCAAAGTGAATAATTTTTAACAGTCTGCGGGGTCAGCTTTGTGTGAATCTTTAAGTAAAGGAATAGAAATTGGGAATAATACCACATGCTCGTTAGGGCAGTCGACAGTCCAGTTGATAGCTCAGCTGGTAGAGCGCTTGCATTACATGTAGCGTAGCGAAAATGCTGAAAGATGAATGGTAGGCAGAGATAAATGAATCAAGTCGAACAAATGAAAAAGTTGAAATTTCAACATTTGAAGGATTTCATTTCGGGGTAGGCTTTTAGCAAAAGTGGGTCGAGCTCGATAGTTTTTGGCACAGGGTGGGACGCGAGTCGACCTGCAAATTTATGGCTGCAATTGCATGGCATGAAATTATGTACAAACGGTGGAGTTCTGGATAGTGGGGTGACAGGCTAGAACGACACAGTGACAAAACAACACATGAAAAATTGACACATGACAGAACGACACTTGAAAGGACGACATATGACAAAACATGGTATGTCCTGTTTTAGGTATGTGATGTTTTGTCTTGTGATATCTTGTCATTGTGATGCACTTTCCTGTAAAGTTTTTTTCATCGTGATGTTTTGTCATGTGACCTAGGCTTCCTTGACTTATAGTATGGTATGAGGCTGACCACCCATGCTGTAAAAAAATGTTTCACTTTTCCAATGCCACGCCTGTTACAGGGAAAGTCGTCAAGAGTTGCAGGGCTTATGTCCATTTGAGTTTGGGTTTTATGTTGTAAGTCCACATGCGGCATGTGTAAGCGCGAACTTAAACGAGTCTGCTTGTGGGATTGCATTTAATAGGAATCTGATATGTTATACATCTTTTAAACTAATATTATTATTATGCAGTGTCATTGCGATCTTCTGTCATCTATTGTTCAGTAATGTGTCGTTATGTCATGTATCGTTTTGTTACTATGCCGTTCTACCATGGAACCGGATAATGGTCAGATGGGGCGCTCTGCAGATGCCGCATCCATGATGGCGAGATTATGGAGCAAGATATCTTGGCAGGGAGAATCTTAAATGGATATTTTCAATTATGAACGACGGTATAAATTTTGTTTAAGGGGGCCACTTGCGAATTGCATTCAATCTGGACTGCCATTTGGATTGCGGGGTAAAAAATGTGACTTGCTAAAGGCAGCACCATTAACATATGACATCTTTGCACTATAAACTATTTTAACGAAAATAATAAATATGTCCATTTCAACTTGCTTAATTGAAAATTGACGTTAGTTAGAAAGAGAACAAAGATCTTGATAGTTCATACTTCACAGGGTCTCATGTACCTAGTGATTCGGAACCTGTTTATTTGCACGGTTAAGGAGGCCAGCCTCACGCCAAACACTTTAGTACGGGGCTGGTACTCATTTCTTGTGAAGGTTGAGTAAACCTTGCTTATATTTTATATTGGGTTTTGATAAATCAACACCGAAACGGGAAACCGTTACTGACGGTTGGGATCGAATTCTTGCTTTCGGCATGGAATAATAATAATAATATTAGGAGGATTTGGAGGCTGTAGAAAGCGCCAATTCTCAAGCAAGACCCAGTTGTTGTAAGGTTGGATGGACCTTTCAGTAACCGGTCTTTGGTAAAGGTTTATGAATTTCTCAACCCAGCGAAGAGCACATTTGGAAAAATAAATGGTATACTCTTTGTGCTCCGCTGGGATTCGAATCCACAACCTACCATTTACGAGTCCGAAGTGCTGCCACTGGACTACGGACCGGTCCAAGAATGCAAGCATTTTACAAACTGAGCTATCGACTGGACTATGATGATATTAAAGAAAATAAACAAGCAACGATATATTGTACTGTTAAATCAAAGCTAGAAGTTTGTTCGAAAAGTATAAGAAATCACAGTTGAGAACAAAAAATGTAGGTACCAGTATACTGTGCCTTGTAATTGATTTGTCCAAAGCTCTGTGCTCAAAGAAAAAAAGTCCTCCACTTCTTGTTGGTTTCGGCTTTCTATTGCCGGACACATATCTCTTGTGTTTGGATCCGAGGGGGACGACAATCATTAACGGATTGTTTTTCTTGGGAAGCCGAAAGCTGTCTGACCCACGTTACGCGAGGAAAAACTAAAGAAACATCCAGGATAGGCCAGGCAGGGGAGGGGGTGTACCTACCTGTTAGAAATTGAAATAAAAAATACATCTTTTTCTAAGTATTCTTAAGTCTCTAATATATAATCCATGTCTATAATATATACATAATCTAAGTTGAAAAGGCATATTGATATTAACGCAACTAAGCTACACTGTTATGTTTGATGAAAAGGTATCTCCCAGGATGTACCTACAGGATACTTACTCCGGCTAGCTATCATCAGCATCACTCTCAGGGCGTGGGGTTCTTTCCTTGTGTTGCTTACTTGTATTTCGGGAAGGGTTTTACATTAAAATATAAGTTTAACATGAAAAAATAAGGGTTTATTCACTTTAGTAATATGGGGGAAAAAGGGGAAATAAGGGAATGGCCTGACTTGTACCTTGTCACTAAAACACTCCCTACTGTGTTGACTGGAGTTCCGAACTGAAGGCCTGGGGCCCAGGCTAGCGGCGGCTCACGAGGCGGACGCCTCCACACGTTGGAGCCCCTGGGTGTGGGCGCTCCTAGGCACCCGTCTCTGGTCCACAAGGCGCCGGACAGTGAGAAGACCACGTTCAAGATGGCTGGATGTAGTGGTGGCGGATTGCCGTGCAGTGGGAATGTGAGACTGGAGGAGGAAGACGTTGGATAGACAGCGCTGGCAGCGGTTGCTGAGAGAGGCCAAGACCCACTCCGGGTTGTCGTGCCAATGATGATGATGATGATTATTATTATTGTTATAAAGCCGCGGCAGGAGGCTCTGTTTTATTTCAACGACAAAAAAATAAATAAAAAAGATGGCTGTATGAATTTTCTCGTTGGGTTTAATATCGAATTGACACAACAATAGCGGCGAACGTCTCGTTATTTTACAAGGCTCGCAAATCCCATGGCGAGGAGATAAAGGCGAGCACATGTAGGTATGCGCTTTGATATGCTGAAGGCGCGCGCGGTAAACAAAGTGTATGCTACACCAGTTATAATGAGCGCTTCTCTTTACCGCAAACAATAGGCTAAAGGAATTTACAAAAAATATTTTTTGTTAACTTATGAAAAAACGAATGCAAAATATACTCGTATATAACCAGTTTTTTTTTGTAGCATGCTTGAAAAAACTTGAGATTGTACACTAGCAAATACCACGCACGGTAAGCGAATGTTTTTAGCAAAATGTAGGTCGAAGATGACGGCGACGTGTAAGTGCGTAACAAAATACTATGTTGATCTCGCAACGCAACACACTTGAGCTACACATATAGTGTAACTTCTTGCCGCGTTATCCCCGAAGGGTTTCGCTTGTGGCGAGTGGAACCTATTTTATTTTTACAGGTAAGAGGGCCGGCCTACTCCAGCCACTTCAGTTGTATTGGGGGTTTCCCAGCACCCCAGGGGGCTTGCTCTCATTTCTTATGAAGGCTGAATGCAAGCACTTTACCAACAGAGATATTGACCGGATATATGATGTTTTGTCATTGTGATGTTTTTTACTGTGATGTTTTGTCATAGTGATGCATTTTCATGTGATGTAGGTACTGTCATTGTGATGTTCTGTCATGAGTAGTTCGGTCATTGTGATGTTTTGTCATGTGTCGTTTTATCATGTGAGATTTTGTCACGGTGTCGTTCTATCGTGAAACCATTGGTTGCTATGAAGCTGAACAACCATACTGAAAAAAATATATAATTATAGTTTAAAGTAAACGGAGGATAAAGGTCCCCCGTCGCTACGAGCCTTGATAATGTTCCCCGCTCGAGGGAATGAAACGTCGGCAGACAAAATTACTGCAAGTAGAACATGGTCTAACCCGAGAAAAACTATATCATTTAACACCGACCATGAAAGTGAAAGTTTAAAACTTTATTTCATACTGAAAAAAAATGTTCACTTTAGTAATAGCACCCCTGTTTGGTTATGGCTTAAGTAGCAGTATATATGTTAATTTCATAAATTGGACAACGGCTTTATAGACAGTCCCACCCTGTTGGAGACCCACAGCTTGTAGGTTTCAGAGAATATACGACAGAAGTTGCAAAGTTTATGTTCGTGTGAGGTTTGGTTCATTTTGTGTACAGACATGCAGCAGTTACAAGCGCGAAATTGCATGTGCCTGCTTGTGTGCATGTACATTAAATATCCATGTATCTTGCCAACTTCGATTATAGATCGGAAGGTATCGTGCGTGATTCACTACGCCATTTAAGCATGTGGAATCAGTTTATTACACAGGTAAGGGCCTTAGATTATAGATTATAGACATGAAAACCGATTCATCTTTTTGAATGAATCATACATATTTAGAGTTAGAATTTTGGATTCGATTCCCGACTCGTCTCACATTCAAACAGTCAATTAATGACGCGAGAGATTGATAAAGTCACAAATTCAATCGCCCGTCACGCCGGGAGGCGTGTTCCCATTCCCCGACCTAAAAGGAATGTTCACTCAGAAATGCACACGGAAGTATCATACCCTAAATCTGCCGTTATTGTTTCTTACACTTTATGGTCTTAGCAAAAAAGTGACAGTAATGAAAAAAATCAAGCATGTTTATTAATTTTTTATCTTAATTATAAAGTTTAAACAAAATATATAACTTAAAAATTGCGACCACAAAAAAATATTTAAAAAAAATACGTTTTTTTCACTTCTGTAGCTACTTTCTCGTGTGTGCTATGTTTTGGAAATATTTTTTTTCATTCTATTTATAGAACTATACATTGTCTAGTGTAGTATCGAAACCGTTTTTTTATAATGTCAATAGTTTTTGAGTAAATATGGAAAAACTGAAACTACTTGATGAATTAAATTTTTTCCGTGTGCTTGTCTGAGTAAACATTCCTTTTAGGTCGGGGAATGGGAACACGCCGCCGGGAGGGAGATAAGGAGAAAACCAATCGCAAGAAACGCTCAAAGTGGCGAAGATCGACTCTTAAATGGAGTCGGTAGCTGCTGAAATGGGAGTCCATTATCGCTTTCAGGACTCTACGTCTAAACTCAGCCGTCGCGTTTACCGAAAAACAAGTATTAACGCAACTAAGCTACAATGTAGTGTAACTTCTTGCCGCGTTTTCCCCCAAAGAGTTTCACATGTGGCGTTAGGAACAAATCAATTTTCATAGGTAAGGGGACCGGCCTTACGCAAACCACTTCAGTTGAAGTTCGGGTTTCCCAGCTACCGAGAAGCTGGTACTCATTTCTTGTGAAGGCTTATAGACCTTGCCGATGTTTTATTTTGGGGTTTGAAGTAAACACTGAACCGGGAAATCATTTCTGACGCCCTCGGCGGGATTCGAACCCGAGCTCACGGCATGGAATTCAAGCACTCTATCAACTGAGGTATCGCATACATTTTAAACCCAAAATAAAATACCGGCAAGGTTTACGCAACCTCCACAGGAATGAGTACCAGAGAGCTGGAAAACCCCCACTTTAACTGAAGTGATTGGCTTTAAGCGACCCCTTACTTGTTAAAATAAATAGGTACACTCACCGCATACGAGCCATTTGGGAAAAACGCGGCAAGAAGTTAAGCTATACGCGTAGCTTAGTAGCAGGTAGCGACGCAAAGAAAAATGATGGGTATTCACTCCTGCTTATCATCATACAGGGAAGAATTGGGGAAAGACGAGCTCCAGGTCAAAGAAGAACATCTTGGTTGAAGAACCTGAGACAGTGGTTTGGCAAAAGCACAAGATCCCTTTTTCGTGCCGCAGTATCGAAGGTGAAAATCGTTATGATGATCGCCAATTTTTGCTAAAGAGACACGGAATGAAGAAGAGAAAAAGTTTTAGTGAGGAGTTATGATTCTGACGACACCAACTTAGGCTTACTCGAGCCTCGCCCAGTTGTGTGCCGGAGCACCAGCTCTGATTCTAGGGAATAAAACTCCAATGATCAATGGTTAGATGATACTGATTTATTGATTCATTGATTCCTCTTTTATACTACTAAATGTTATATACCTTTTCCTTATTAAGACTATAATCCAGAAACCCACAAATTTTTGACCTACATTGTCAGCAAATTCAATCATTAATATATCAAAGCTGAATAATAATTATGCATCCAGAAATTTCTATGCATTGCGCCACAAATACTGTTTCTTGACCTACATTGTCAGAAAATTCGTTCTTTATTGACAATCATTAGTATGTCAATGATGACAATGCATGTTTGAACTTTTTCAACGAATTATTTTAAAATAACAAACATGTAAGTACATAATGTGGCTACCTTTTGCGATTCTGGAACAGTCTATGGATGTTATGACTCATGGTAAAAAGTATTTTTAACAAGTTGCATTTGCCCGTTTTTTTTAAACGCCATGGTTCAGTTTAAACGTTTACTTTCATACTTGGGTGGCAGAATTTAAATTTGATTTCATGCGGTGACAAAAGATATGATTCTACCTATTCCTTCAGTGAATAATTTAATATTTTTTTATATTTGAAATCTGTAGAAGACGCAACGCTCGTCTTTTTCTTCTTTGCTTCAATCTATCTATCACCCAGTGCTTGTTTGGCTTATCAAACATTTGATTCAAAGATGACTGTATATGAAATTTCATTTAGAATCACATTCTAAACAGTCTTAGTTAAGAAAACAACTTGAATTACGATAATGTGAGAGTTGTTTTAAATATTAAAAAAAATCATTGTCTAGTATTCATAGGACACATTGGTCCAGTACACATACAAACATTGCACATGTGAAATTACCTCTGTTGGAGGTTAGATAAACAAGCACTAAAGGGACCATCTATAATCTAAATTGCAAAGATATGTTAACATTTAAGATTCATATTATGAAATGTATGCCCTCTATGCGGACACTTATAAGTTCACGCTTACGCATACTGCATGTGTACAAAATTTCAAATAAACATTGCAAATTACATAAATATTTTGGTACTCTTGTTACTTACACAACACTACGGTTTCGAGTCTGAAGCGCTGATCACTAGACTATAATAATAATCTATAATCTAAGTTGCAAGGATATATTCATTTAAAGCTCTCAGATGCATGCCCACAAACCAACACGTGTAGTTCGCGCTTACAAATGCCGAATGCGTACTTACAAATAAAATCCAAACCTCAAATGAACATAAGCCCCACAACCTTTGCCGACCTTCCCTGAAACAGGGGTGACATTGGCAAAGTGAACCATTTTTAACAGTATGGGTGGTCAGCCTCCGTTCGGTTAAAGTTAAAAATGATATTTATTTTTATACGACAAACATATATATTTATATGGCTTTCAAACGATTCGCATTTTTCTGTGTAAAAAAAAAACCAAAAAAAAAAACAGCATTATTTTTTATTTAGCATTATTTATTCTGCATATAACAGCAATTTTTACCGCAAAAAAACATGCGTAGCAATTTTTTTTTGGCGAATATTTTCCTCTCTCCGCTCATTTTAACGTAATTCTATGCTGACAAACGAAATGTGAAGCGAAAAAAACCGCTTTTAATCTGTGGAAAAAAAAAACACGAAAAATATGTGTCGATAAATATCGATAAAACGAAATTAAAAACGATCGTTTTTTTACACGTTAAAAAAATGAGCGTGTGCTTCGAAATTGGTTTAAAAAAACCAGCAAGGCTTACTCAGCCTTCACAAGAAATGAGTACGAGGGGTCGGGAGCTGGGAAACCCCCCACTCCACTGCAGTGGTTGGCGTAAGGCCGGCCCCCTTACCTGTAAAAATAAATAGGTTCTATTTTTTATGGTTTGTGTATTAATACTGTGAAAATTCATCTTGATTGATTATTTATGTTTTCTTAAAAAACATTTTTTTTGTTTGGTTTGTGGTTAAAGATTTTTTTTATCGATAGCTCAGTTAATAGAGTGCTTGAATTCCGTGCCGAGAGCTCGGGTTCAAAGTCAGAAATGATTTCCCGTTTCTGTGTTTATTTCAAAAACCAAAATAAAATACCGACAAGGTTTCCAAGGTTAACTAACATTCACTAGAAATAAGTAACAGACCCCATTGGGAGCTAGGAAACCCCCACTTGAACTGAAGTGGTTTGCGTAAGGCCCTTAGCTTTAAAAATAAATATGTTCCACACGGCACATATGACAGCTTCAGGGATAGAGTTACGCTATATGTGTAGCTCAGTTGCGTGCTATATATCGCGAGTATTTTCTCTAATAAAAAAATCTATTGTAAATAATAATAATAAAATTAGGATGATTTATTTGGTGAGCGCTGTTTTTGTGTGAATCACAAATCAAGAGCCCTCTACTAACTTAATCGTCGCTGTAGAAAGCGTCCACTCTCAAGCAAGACTCAGCTGCTGTAAAGCTGGATAGACCTTTGGCGACCGGTCTTTGGTAAAGGTATATGATTTTTTTCATTCAGCGAAAAAAAAATACACTCTGCATCTTTTGTCAACCTTCTCAGAAATAGGGGTGACATTGGTAAAGTGAACCATTTTTTACAGTAAGGGTGGTCAGCCTCATACCAACCTACAAATCAAAGAATCGTCGCAGAAAAACCTGCGACATTTGTTCAATAAAATCAAATCAAAACCCTGTTTCGAGCCGCAGCATCTAAGGTATAGCCATGATGATCATAGATCTTCGATAGAAATGGTACTAAATCTAAATATAAATCTAAGCTGCATATATATATATATATATATATATATATATATATATATATATATCATTTAAGATTCATATTAAACGCATTCTCACAAGCAGACACGTGTGAGTGCACGTTAACGCATGCCGTATGTGGACCAACAATATAAAAACCCAATCTTAAATGAACATAATCCCTGCAACCCTTGCCGACCTTCCCTGAAACAGGGTGACATTGGTAAAGTGAACAATTTTTTACAGTTAGGGTAACAAAGTCAAGGAATAGTGGCTGAAAAACATGCGATATTGGTTCAACTAAAGCAAGAATTCCCTGTTTCGAGCCGCAGCATCCAAGGTCAAAATAGCTCTGATGATCGCCAATCTCCGATAGAATTGGCAAAAAAAGGAGAAGAAGAAAATACTTCATCTCTCTCGTGTTGTCTGTCTTATAAATCTTGTTTCCATTGGGAAAAGAAAATATGGAAATTATCGTTTCCATAGTTTTGAAACCTCTCAGAAGTTCTCGAAGTCAAACTTGGCTCCTTGCAAATGAAATATCAGCCGATACATTCGGAGCTAACACAAGTTTTCTGTATCAGATTCAACTGCTAGAAGGGGATTAAGGGAATGGCTTGATTACCACAGATCACCATTTATGAGTGGCAGTTTTGCGTGCCATTGAATATCTACGGAAAGACTGATATTGATAAGGACATAGACGTCACAGACAACAATGAAATAAGACGCTGACCCCCACGCTGTAAAAACGTGGTTCAAATTTGTCAATGCCACCCCCGGTATCAGAAACACGCGGCAGGAGTCGCAAGTTTTATGTTCATGTGATGTTTGTTTTATTTTGTAGGTAAACATGCAGCATTTGAAAGCGCAAACTAACATGTGCTTGCTTCTAGGAATGCATTAAATATGAGCCTCAAACGTCAATACATCTTTGCAATTTAGATTGTTGTTGATAGAAATTTGATTGTACGGAGAACATTTCGATACTTTACAAGAAAAACTGAATAAGAGACATTTCAAGCCAATATTGGTTTTTTCACATAAATACATCCTTTTTCCTAATTTCCACGAAAAAAAATACTAAAAAATTGTAAAAATCCTGTAGTTTAGAAGTTTTTCAAGAGCACTGCCCTACTATTATTTCATTTTCTATGAGAAGTTACATTAAATTAAATATTGAATCTACAATCTCTCAAATCGGTGAATTCGTAAATTTTTCAATTTTACATTTGAGGTGACGATTTGACTGTCCGATAAGCTGTTTTATTACTTGCTATCGACAGATATGGTCAATAGCTAAGAAAAGACAGCTCATTCAAGTGTATTATTCCACGCAAGAATGTCACTCATGAGTAATTGAATTGTTCTGATTATTGGATCTACTTTGAAGATCTGTATCACAATATGGGTCTTAGAGGAATACCGCCCGTATACATGAAAGTCTTAAGTTGGTGAAGAGCAACAAGTAGAAGTTTAGTATCACAACTAGAGTGCGTCTTTGCTAACATTCTTATATCACTTTCAAAGTATCGGCTCGAATGTGTCCTTAATGCTTACTTTCAAAATAAACTTTCTTATGCTTTGACATAAAATATACATATATTGTTATGTACATATTAGAATAGGTATTAGTTATAACTATGCAATAAGAATCCTCATAAATATGTGTGGGTAGGAATCATTGAATAAAATACTTAAAGCATCGAGAAATAATGATAACTACGCCTTTCTGGAACTGTCTAGCGAATATAGATCTAGATTGTACTCTTTTGAAGACTATAAGAAGGGTGCAAATCACTTGCAGAGCCAGTATCCTACGAGCTTTACAACTACATTGAACTTGACCAGTGAACAGAAACCAAGTGTAATGTAATAGTCGAGACTATCTTTGTGAAAATAAATTATTAAAAGTGTAAAATAAACAACTGTATAAGAAGACCAGTATTTTTAATTGAAAGACTTTTGGAACCCTAAAATCGTAACAATATTATACATGTTGCAGGTATGTTGATCTGTATATTGGCGGCTAGGGTTTATTAAATTGGAATTTGTTTTTTGTTTTAGTTTTTAATGCCCGTAGATATCATTATTTATTGATTTATAAAATGTAATTTGTCGTTTATATTTTGTATTGTTTGTGTATTAACACTGTGAAAATTCATACTGTTATAGTTTAAATTTTTTGAGGAATTCAAAAACACTGTTTATTTTCACATGAATATATTTAAAAAGATTACAATCTTTAGAGTAAGTTACTAACGTTTTCGACCTAGAAGGTCATCATCAGGTATGATTATTGATTTGTCGTTTATGTTCCTTGACTTATAGGTTGGTATGCGGCTGACCACCCATACTGTAAAAATGGTACACTTTGCCAATGTCACCCCTGTTTCAGGGAAGGTCGGTAAGAGTTGCAGGTTATATGTTCATTTGAGGTTTGGGTTTTTATGTTGTAGGTTCACATGCGGCATTTGCAAGCGCACAGTATCATACCCTCAGTCAGCGTCATACTAACCATCGACCTTTTTTATTTCAAACACGCTAGTCAAAGTTACCATCTCGACCCACTAAGACATAGCACCGACCTTGATTTATATGGATTTGACATTTATCATCCAAAAAAATATATATATAAAAATGCAGTTTTTTTTGCAAAACTCAATCAAGTAATCAGAGATATAAATTGAAGAAAGCGCTACTCGGAACCGGTTTCTTCAATGATTTTTCTCATTGTTTTGCGCTGCATACAACAAAAGACCTGCAGTGCTAAAGGCGTCCGCCAACAGCGCCGCCGACACGTTGGTCTCCCATTGTGCCGTGGTCGCGGGTTCGAGTCCCGGCCGGGCGATGTTCATCCCATTTGCATACAATAATTCAGCTGTGGCTGTGGGCGGCGACATGTCCCCACGGCCGCCTCCCGCCTTCCTCCATTCCCGCCTACCACCCCCCTCCCATTCCCGCCCACCACCCCCCTCACGACACGTTGACTCTGGATGAGGAAGGCGAGATATCTGAACCGAATGTTTGATAAAAACGCAACGCAACTAAGCTATACATATAGTGTATCTTCTTGCCGCGTTATCTCTGAAGGGTTTCGCATTCAGTGAGTGGAACCTATTTATTTTAACACGTAAGTGGACCGGCCTTACCCTAAACACTTCAGTTAAATTGGGGTTTCCAAGGTCTCGAGGGCGCTGGTACTTATTTCTTCTGAAGGGTATGAAAACTTGCCGGTATTACTTTTTTTAAAATAAACACCTAAATTTTTATAAGTGTGCTATTATATTGTTATCCTATGTTCCTGTGTATTCACTTTTAAATTTAATGTAGCTAGACACGTATTGCACCCTCCGCGTGACTACGCTGGAATAAATATTTTATCGGTGTTATGATCGTGAGGATCAAGTCGCTTGTTCGACTAGCGTATTTGAAATAGAACAACGTTGGTTTGAATCACGACTGGCCCATTTGTCCATAACTTCGACCCTGGTTCAACAGATGCTATTGCATGCACACAAGTTTCTGCTTTCGCATGAAGACCACTGGCCAGGAAAAATAGGTTCTACAAATCGTTTTTTTTATTAGAAAAAAATCACAAAACTACAACCGGACAATAGGGTAGTTGCAGTGGTGGGGAAAACGGTTTAAAATACTATGGTTGTGTAGAGTACATTTCAAGGATCACAACCATATATTTTTTAAGAAGCAAAAATAAAGCGATCATTGATAATATTCAAAAATAAAATGTCGATAATTTGAATCCCGCCAAAACGCAGCGGGACCGACTAGCCACGCTGTGACGTCAAAATGACGTAGATGGATCCGTCGGTCTTAGAAGACCTAACGGTACACTCCATAGATCCTAAGATCCATCGACGTCACATCCGCCTAAATAAAAAAAATGACCTGTTTAAACGGAAATCGAAAATGGGCGAATTTTACAGAGCTATACTTTAAAAACTATGCCACGTATTATTTTTTTGAAAACGCAGATGCATTTTTCAAAACATCTATTACACAGTCTATTATGATATTAAATAAATAACCCTATTGAGTGATGGTTCTTTGGATTCATTTCTGGTTCTCTCTACCACGCCTCCCTGTCTGGAATCACAGTCAGCCTGGATATATTGGTCACTCACCATTACATCCACGTTGTCAATGCGAGATTTAGTGTTGTGCCGCTGACATGGCATCTCAGAATACCCACGGAGGGAGACACTTCATATGAGCGGGAAGAGCCATTGAGAAATAACATAGAGGACAGGCACTCTCCCACCTCCACCCACCCGGTTCATGCAACTCATGCGGAGTCGCTTCACCCGGTGATCGTTCACTTGCAATGTTTTTTTTGGCGGCGGAAGGCCTTCCCGTTGAAGTTAAATCAGCTAGAGTTACTCTACTTCAGGAAAGGAAAAGAAAATCCTCGAAAACAGAGGCTAGCGCATGAATCTAGGAATCCACCCTCCCAAAAGCGTGAGGTTACTGAAGCTAATGTGCCTGACGGGAGCCCTTCATCGGCAAAAACTTTTGTCTCAGTCCTGTCAAACGTTACAGTGGTGAAGTCACACGAAATAAGGTCATTTGAGTCGTATCAATGCAAACGCCGTCAACTCCATACGCGATGATTTTGAGAAAAATAAAACTTGTAAGCACGTAAGACGACAACACCAGTTGGAGATGACGGCGTTTGCACGAAATCATACTTTTTCAATTAAAATTACGAAGGATTAAGTGAGGTTTACATTATATTGCACACAGCAAATGATTTGTGACACTGCGCAGAATCAAATTCAATCATTATCTCAAAAATCATAAATTTCGGAGATGACGGCGTTTGCAGTTATACGACTCATTTTGTCCAAGTACATTTTGTGTGTAGTTTAGTTGTAGTTCACATTGTAGTTCAGTGGTAGCACTTCGGACTATGAATGGAAGGTTGTGGGTTCGAATCCCGGCGGAGCACAAAAAAATATCATTTATATTTTCAAATTTGCTCCTCGCTGGTTTGAAAAATTCATAAACCTTTACCAATGACCGGTCACCAAAGGTCCATCCAGCCTTACAGCAACTGGGTCTTGCTTGAGAATTGGCGCTTTGTAGCGACGACGACCAAGCTCGTACAAAGGTCGATAACTCAATTGGTAATTGGTGGTAGTGGAATGCTTGCATTCCATGCAGAGAGCAAGGGTTCGATCTCAAGGTTTACTCAGCCTTCACAAGAAATGAGAACCAGCGCTCCCGGGAACTAGGAAACCCCCACTTCAACTGAAATTGGTTGGTGTGAGGCCGGCCCCCTTACCCTTCAAAATAAATAGATCCCGAAACTCCACATGCGACCCCTTCGGGGATAACGCAGGCAAGAAGTTACACTATATGTGTAGCTTATTTGCGTTTTGACTCCCAATTATAGCACATGCAATAATGTCTTAAAATAATGTATTTTTCCTTTAAAGATCATCAATTTTACAATATTTATAACGCTTGTTATCTTCCAACTGGCAGCCATTATTATTCGCAATAGTACCAACATTCTAGGAACATTTTTACATTCTCCCGAGTTTTTTTGTTCACATGGAAATGCAACTGTGAAGTTCTTTGTTTTCTTTCTTACTAATGCCCATTTTCGTAAGTAAGTTGAAACAGATATAATATAATGTCTATTTTCGTTAAAATAATTTATTGTCCACAGATATCATAAGTCAATGGGAAGAGCTGGTGATGTTTATTGCAGTTTGTATCTGATATAAATAATACCTGCCTGTCAAATGTGAATACACGATTGCGATATCACAGAACACGAAAGCTCAGTGCAAGCTTTTGAATTCCGAGTCTTTCTTCTATGTATGATATAACCGGTCCTTAGTCTAATGTTAACGCTTCTATAATATATGATCTATAATAATCTAAGTTGCAAAGATATACTGGTCTAAAAATGGTCTAAACTGGTTCGGATGTCGGAATAAGAAAGGATGGTAGGGAAGAGAGGAATCCTGGGCAAAAGTGGAGAGGACTACAACTCGCAGAAATCAAACTCGATGTATTTTCAACACGCCATTTATTTGACTCACTGCCGCAAACACATGTTGACAGTAGGATGGTCACAGCACAAGAGAAAAAAATTACAACTTAAAAAAATGACATAAGACGTCAGACAAGTCTTCTTCCTCTTTTTACTTTTTAGTTGTAAGACAAAATGATATTAGACGTCAGAATCGTCTTCTTTTTCTTTTAATATTAGTTATCATATTAAATTCAGACCATATACAACATTCAAAATTGATATTAAATGCATTCCCGCACGCAGACACGTATAGTAAGTTTGCGCTTAAACAAGCCGCATGTGACCATACAATATAAAAACCAAACTCAAATGATCATAAGTCCTGCAACTCTTTCTGACCTTCCGTGAAACAGAGGTGATATTGGCTAAGTGAACCATTTTTTTACAATATGGGTGGTCAGCCTCATACCAACCTGTGAGTCAAGATTTCTAGACTTATTAGATGATTTGAAGCTGACCACTAAAGTTGTAAAATTGGTTCACTCTGAAATTGACGCCCCTGTTAAAGGGAAGGGTGGCAAGAGTTGCAGGGTTCGTGCTCATTTGTAATTTATTTTATTTTGTTAGTTAACATGCCCGTATAAAAACGAACTTATAAGTGTAAACCTGTGTACTGTAATTATAGATATAGGACAAGCGTCACAAGTCTTTGTATCTGGGGTCCTTAGAAACCAATAAAAAGTGATTAGTTAGCCTTTGCTTCTTGGTTTAAATTAATTTTTTACTTTTTGAAATGTGCAAGCCGCATTCATTTGAAAAAAGGGTAAAACACTCATATGTGAATTAAAAAAAAAACGGTGAAAAAAAAATGTCAAAGGGATGTATCGATATGGATGTTTAGAATACATAGGTAGGTATTGTAGTGTTTTTTGGTTCGGAAAGCCTCTAAATTAAAACATACAGGTCTTTTTTCTGGATATTTATTTTCACTTAATTTATTTTACAATTTACATTTATTTTTAACACTTTTAGTAACTCAAATTTATTTTCATAGTTAAGCACCACACACACTCTTCAATCAAAGGTGAATATTTAACTGACTTGGTGCACCAAATTTTGCTCCTTATTTATATTGTAGTGACAGAAGTCTTGTTATGTTAAGATTCAAAGGTATCTCCAGGATACTTACATCCGGCTAGCTCTCATCAGCATCACTCTCAGGGCGTGGGGTTCTTTCTTTGGTATTGCTTACTTATATCTTGGGAAGGTTGTATAATTAAAAAATAAGCTTAACATGAACAAAGAAGGGTTTATTTACTTTACTAATATGGGGGGAAAAAGAGGAAATAAGGGAAGGGCCAGACCTACATCTTTTCACTGAAACACTCCCTATTCTGTTGGCTGGATTCCCGAACTTAATGGCCTGGGGCAGCGCCCCAGGCTAGCGGTGACTCAAGAGGCGGACGCCTCCACACGTTGGAGCCCCTGGGTGGGCGCTCCTAGGCACTATGTCTCCTATGCCTCTGGTCCACAAGGCGGGTGCCTTGCTGGCAGGAAATCCAAGTAGATGGGGAGGAGGGAGCTCCATTGTAGTGCCCCCTCTTGCACCGCTTGGTGCTTGGTCGCTGACGTCTTAATCGGCTGACATCTTGCCGGGAACTAACGAACGACGGCCCGATTAGTTCACACGGCGCAGTTTGGCCGCTTCCGTGACCGTTCGGCTCCGTTCGGCCCACACAACACACTGTACACTTGGAGGTTGTTTTTATTTTATATGTTATTTTAAAATAACATAACAGTCTCTAGGGGCTAATTTGCCAGCAAACTCTCGAACGTTCTACCAGCTTCAAGAGTGCAAATGGATCATTTAATTTCTAAATTTCTTAAGCCTATAATTATTGCTACCTACGATGTACACCTATATTAATCTACTTTTGATATGACACTATAATAATTATTGCTAACTACGATGTATACCTACCTATATTAATCTATTATTTTCATAACAGTATTATATTTTGGTAAAGAATATTTTTGTATGGGAGAAAATATTAACAATATTTCATACCCCACAATACAATATTTTGTTTGATGCCACCATAAAATAAAGTCAGTCGTGTGAAGGAATTTATTACGGAGGCGTGATAAGGTATTGCGAAAACGCACGTGCCAAAAAAATACGCGTAAATTGTCGCAAAAATGAATAAAAAGCCATAAAGGGAAAGGATGCGAGGAAAAGAGATGAAAATGTTGTCAATTTTGCTCGGTCCATTTGTGAGTTATATTCCATCCAAGGAAGTATAAAAGGGTAGGAGAAGTTTCTTTTTTGGTTAAAAAGATGTGTGAAAGAATTGCGTTATGGTGTCTACATTAAAAAACCGGTATTGGTACATTTTGAGTCCCGGTTTGTTTATATCAAATCAAAAGCAAGGATTTGATTTTGATAAAATTTTATAACTGGTATTGGTAAAATTCTAATCCCGGTTTTATCAAATCATATCAAAAGGAAGGAATTGATTTAAAAAAATGAAAACTAGTATTGCCACGATTTGAATCCCGGTTTGTTCAAATCAAATCAAAAGAAAGGACTTGTTTTTGATAATAATTGACAACCGGTATTAGGGTATCGCCGTTTAAATTTGTACCATAACTGTCGACCGGCAAGATTCAAAAAACGAAAACATCGTGAATTAAATTAAGGTCTATTCAAAATGACATTCAAAATGGTGCTCTTATATTTTTACTGAACAGTGTTTACGAACTGCTATAAAATCTTGTATTCGTCGTCGAAAAAAGAAATGAGATTTCGAAATGAAAAAAAACCTAATTTTTCGAACCTGTCCGTCATTTTGAATAGACCTTAATTTAACTCACGATGTTTTCGTTTTCTTGAATCTTGCCGGTCGACAGTTATGGTACAAATTTAAACGGCGTTACCCATAACTGTCGACCGGCAAGATTCAAGAAAACGTAAACATCGCGAATTCAATTAAGGTCTATTCAAAATGACATTCAAAATGGTGCTCTTATATTTTTGCTGAACAGTGTTTACGAACTGCTATAAAATCTTGTATTCGTCGTCGAAAAAAGAAATGAGATATCGAAATGTAAAAAAACCTAATTTTTCGAACCTGTCCGTCTGTACATCCGTTCGTTCGTATGTATGCATGTATGTATTTTACCGGTATGGGTGGTCAGCTTCATACCAACCTATAAGTCAAGGAAACTTATTGAAATACAATAAACGAACGATTTTAGGTAGTTTTAAATGTGCGTATTCATTTTATTACAGAGTACATCGTCCAAATATGCCCGCGAGATGGCGTTTCTAAGCAGCTGTGCCGTTAGGCCCGTGACGCACTAGGCAGCCTGGCTGCCTAGTGCGTCACGGCCCTTAATCTAGGTCACGGCACAGCTGCTAGATCCAAAATCTCATTTAATTGTCTTGTCTTGTATCCTGCCGCCATTCCTCTAGGGGTGGCCAGTACCTCCACATAAGTGCCTCCACTTGACTCTGTCCCTGCATACTTCTTTCATCTCATCTAATTTCATCACTCTTTTCATGCATGCTCTTCTCTTGTTTCCACTCTGTAAATTCCATTCATTCGCAATCTCACTTATCTGATCAATCCATTCTTTTCTAGGTCTTTCCCTTCCACGCTTACCTATTACATTCCCTTTATACACTCTTTTTGTCAGTCGGTCTTCATTCATCCTTTCAATATGTCCAAACCATCGCATCACACTTCTTTGAACTTTCACTTTCACGCTTTCTTTTACTCCGCATTCATTCATAACCCATTCGTTTCTCACTCTATCTTTCAGTGTTTTTCCTGTCATACTTCTTAAATGAGCCATTTCTACGGTGCATACCTTATTTACTTCTCTTTCATTCACCGTCCATGACTCGCTTCCATACATCAGGGTCGGCAACAATATACAATTGTGTACCGCCATTTTCATTTTCTTTGGTATCCTTTTATTCTTCGCTATTCTACCAAACGCTCCTATCACGCATCTTCCTTTGCTGGCACGCTTCTCTAATTCCTTCGTCATCTTACCATTCGCCTCAAACTTGCTTCCTAAATAGTCAAACTCATTCACTACTTCAACTTTTTTTCCATTCAAATTAACTGTAAGTTCCTCACATACTTCATTCCTGTCAAAAACTAATATTTTTGTCTTATTCGCATTCACTTTCAAGCTATTTTTACAAAACGCATCATTCAGTTTGGTTAACATCGCTTGGAGTTCCTCCGCCGAGTCAGCTAAAACTATAGCATCATCAGCATAAAGAAGTACTCCAACTCTTGTTTCACCCACTTTCACTCCGCTCTCTGATATTCCAGCTTCTTTTATGCAACTGTCCATGATTATATTAAACAACCATGGACTCATCACGCAGCCTTGCCTCACTCCCTTATATACATCAAACCAGTCACTATATCTCCCATCCACTCTTACACATGCCGAACTATTTTCATAGATGGCACGTATCACATTCAGAAGGTTGTCATTCACACCGTACTTCCTGAGAACATTCCACAACATACATCTGTCCACCGAGTCAAAGGCCCTCTCGAGATCCACGAAGGCTGCGTAGACCACCCTCCCCACAGCCAGATGTTTTTCAACAATCTGTCTGAGAGTAAAGATTTGGTCCACACAACCTCGTCCTGGCATAAAACCAGATTGAATATCAGAGACCCTGTGATCGGTGGCCATTCTCACTTTTTTTATGACAATTTTGCATAAGACTTTCCCAGGTATACTAAGGAGACTAATGGGCCTAAAGTTACGGCAGTCTTTCTTGTCCCCTTTACCCTTGTAAATAGGGACAATGACCGCCTTTCTCCAGTCCATCGGTACTACCCTGTCTTTCATACACATCTTGCATAATTCAAACATCCACTCTACCACACATAATAACTACCTTAAATCGATCGTTTATTGTATTTCAATAAGTTTCCTTGACTTATAGGTTAGTATAAAGCTGACCACCCATACTGTAAAAAATGGTTCACTTTACCAATGTTACCATTGTGTCAGGTAAGGTCGGCAAGAGTTGCAGGGTTTATGTTCATTTGAGATTGGGTTTTATATTGTAGGTTCACATGCAGCATGTTTAAGTACGAACTTAAAGTCTTAAATGCAATATATTTTTGTAACTTAGATTATAGATTATCATAGATTTAGATAGATAGGCAATGGTTTTTTTGCGTACATTTTTCACAGTATCCAGCACCGATATAAAAATTAGGTACCTCTGTGGTCCAAATTTCATTTAATCCGTTTAGCCCACAGATCACGGAATAAACCTTTTTGCTATTTTGAATAACAAACATCAAACAGTGCATTTAAAATATTAATAGCATGTAGTAAGGTTGATTAGATAATTTTATGTTTCAATTAGGTACGTAAATGTTATTTGTTAGTCAACCATAAATTAACGGTAAGTAGGTGTATTTTTTTAAACCTACGTGAATACACCTTAATATGGTAACATACGGTAAAGATTGTAAATAAAAAACCGCCCGACATTACCTTAAACTTGTGCCATTTGAAAAATAATACTGTCAGCAATGATAAAAACATACAATCATTAGAAGAATTAATGGATCTAAGTAAAAAATATACAACTGACAACATATTCGAATACATACCTTAATAATGCCAAGCTAACTTCCACTCAAAACACCCACGACAAATTCCCGAGTCGTATGTAAACGTTTTCAGAAGAAAATGAAGGTATCGAATGAGTTTTTTTGTGTTGTCCACACTGCACCAAAGAGTTACCATACGTGAACAAATACTTAGGATTGCAAAATTTTTGTCAGTTCCAATGGAATTGGTAACATACTAAAAGAAAAATTTCGGAGCCAAAAATGGAGACAACCCTTAGCAATCAATATTTCGTGTTTAAATAAGTAAATATTATTGTGGCTAGTACAGAAAATGAAAGATACGTTATTAAGGTATATGCAAAAATACTCAACTTTAAAAACGTTTGACTATTTTGATCGTATCATGCCATCAAAGGGTCAAAAACGGGTTGCGGACATTTAAAATTTGTATGGGAATGGAAAAAAGGCGATTTTGTTTTATTTTTTAATTACATCGCCACTTAATGCTTTTTGCAGTTTTTTTTTGTATTTCGATACGCTTTTCATTTACTTTACTCTGATAATTTTAGAATTCAGTAGAGATCACCAGTTTTTATGAAAAAGCTGAAAATCATTAGGGGACACACGCACAAGACAAAAGGTACAAATTTCGACGGCGATACCCATTAGTGTAAGTCCACATGCGGCATGTTTACATGTGTAGTCTGTTTGTGGGCATGCATTTGATTTGAGTTTTTAATGTTAATATTTCTTTGCAACTTAGATTATTAAAGAGCGTTTTTTCGGGTGACTCACACCTCAAAGGACATCTGCGAGCTTGGTCATCTTTATAGAAAGCGCTGTTTCTCAAGCAAGACCTAATTGCTGTGGGCTGGATGGACCTTTAGTAAAGGCAGATACATCTATAAAAAGAGCGAAAAAGAAACGATTTATTAAAATTGGAATCGACCTCAATAATTTCCGACTACAAGTCCGCAGTGTTAACCACTAGACTACGGACAGATCACGCGGATGGTCACGCATTGTACCTTCCGCTTGAAAAATCCGGTATTAAAAAAACATATCTTTACACGCACCTATTTTGAGGGGTACCGTTCTAAAAAAGGGTTGCCACCTCATGGAGGAGGCAGGCGGCAGATTGCGGGAAGATTCGTGTTTCTCGGGAATAATGTGGCAACCCTGAGTTATGCTCGCACCCCTACTAGTCCTAGAACGCAGCTTAATACGGATTAAGCCATTCGCGAAGAGGAGAAAAAAGAAGAAAATCGAACATCCAACCTTACCCCTGAAAGATGTATGGCTACCCTACATTTTCTACAGAAAAAAAAATCTAATTTTTATCTGTAGATATTTTTTTAGTGTTCGTGATATGTGCAAGAAAGTTCATTCAACTCGTTTATGTTTTGGTATTTTTACTGTCTTAAATATATATATATAATCTAAGTTAGAATTAAGCCAGAACATGACATGACAAAACCTAACATTGCAATGACAGTACATCACTATGAAAGAGACATCACATACGTAGAACAGAACATACCATAAACGGCACGTGAAAAAACAGCTTACAAAATGTTTTGTCATGTGATATACTTTCCTGTGATGTTTTGTCATTGTAATATTTTGTGTTTGTAATATGTTATGTATTGACATTGTGATATAATGCCATGTGAGGTTTTGTCATATGACGTTCTGTCGTATTGTTACGAACTAAAGATTTGAAGTACCCACGCGCACCTGAGCATGTACGCTAATGTGTAAAACAATCTGGCTCTAATATGATGGTAGTAGTAAGATAGGTACATAGAACGGCGGTCTAGTATTAGCGAGATATCGAATGATCTGGAAAATGCAACACTCATCCCTTTTGTACCTATATATACGGACTGAATAGGGCATCAGTGGATTAGTCGCTCCAAGCATTTTGCAGTGAAGACCAATAAGCAGAGATTAAAAATTATTGTAAATTGTGAACCGAACCGTGTAAAATAAATTCTGTTAAAGAAATAATTGCAGTCTAACTAAAAGAGAACCTCAGTGAAATCATAACAATATGTTGTTCTGTCACATGATGTTCTGTCACGTGTTGTTCTGTCACGTGTTGTTCTGTCATGTGGGGTTTTATGCATTTTTTGTTTCAGTTAGTAAATAAGGTCCTACGCCAGGTTTAATATCTTACACCTTGTCTCTTTCTTACATTGCACAAAGTAAAATAAAACACTTGATTATCGGGAGCATAAAGAACAAAAGAGAGTCATTGTTTATTTGTGGTGGAAGACTGCACACAATAAAAACAGAGAGCGGGAATGATACAACGCATTTTTATCTGTCATATATTTAAAACTGCACCCTAAAGGCCTGTTGCACCAAACTCCAATCAGACAAAAATGAAGTCTAATTTCTCCCATCAAATCAAAAATTTTGTTGCATATACGTAGATCAGCTGATGCACATCCACTTTCTTGTTCAAATTCCATCATATTATAGCCCACTTTCGAGAAATATTTAACCGACGTCATTACAACAATTAAGCAATCAAATTTGACGTATCAATCAAATATAGATTGGAGGTTGGTGCAACAGGCCCTAAGTATAGCACCGTACAATCAATCGTAGCCGAAGAAAATATATAAAATTTTAACAAAATAACAAAAACATATTTCCATTTACGAGTCAGAAGCGCTAACCACTTATGGGCGTATTCTCCAAACTGTTTTACCAAGGCTTAGGCCCGGAATTTTAAAGTATAGTAAAGTTAACTAAAATGCAATTTTAGTCAAATCATCATAATATTTCACTCACCGAATTTCGCCAGTAAATATTTAGTAACTTTATCTTACGATTTTCAAGATGGCGTCGTCTTCACTGACAGCAGCTGTTCTTTTTTAATGTAAGGATACATTAAAATTGTTGCAAACTGAACATTTTTTGTGTCGTTTTCCAGCTTAATGAAGGTTGGGCATATGATTTTTATTATTGTTTGTTGTTTGTTTTCAAGCTTTTGAATGGCATTTTAATTATTTCCAAGATAATTTTCCGTTTTAGTTAACTCGAACTTGAGTATTTTGAAAAATAATTCAAGTACTTAATAGTTAACTAAAATATTAGTAAACTTGAATATACCGGGTTTTAGTGACAACTTAAGTCAATGTGTGGAACTGTACCCTTAGTACGAGTTGCAAAACTTGAGAAAAGTAAAGTTTGCGGAAAATATTTAAGAGGGATTTCTCCCAAAATCTGCCGTTTTTGTTTCTTACACTTTATGGTCTTAGCAAAAGAGTTACAGTGATGAAGAAAATCAAGTTTAAACAAACAACAATGGCCGATTTTGGGGGAAATCACTCTTTAATAATTGCCTTAAACTTTACATTACTCAAGTTTTGCAACTCGTACTAAGGGTACTGAACACTGTAAGGTTACGTTTGGAACGGAGGAGGAAGGCAAGACCAGGCGAGAAACGGTCTGGTGTTATTTTAATAATGTTTACGACACTCGGCAAGAGAATAAAATATCTGGAACATGGAAACCGGATTTTAATCTTATTTGGAGAATAACGACGTGCGGCAGACATGATAATAAAAATGTAGGTGATATTTTAGCCAGTGAAAACGGTAAGTATCTCGGCCATATTTACGGTATTTCGTGTAAAACTCAGGATGAACTTTTCTCAGAAAGTATGTGAGCATCACTATTTTGTATATGAAATGAGAAATCACGTCTACTCATGTTCATATAAATCAGAATTCTCACTAACTTGATGGCTTTAATCTGTGCACTAGGTCACAAAGATATATTACATTTAAAATTCAAATGAAAGTTTCAGGGTTTTGTTATTGATATGGTGAAGATGCTTTTAAAATTAATAATATCAAAATTACATACAAAGTATTTCTTCACGAGTTGATTTATTCTTTTGAGCGCTTTCAATGTTATCGAGGTCAGTAGTCTGCATATTCCGAATGGCGGATCATTGCATCGAGAACGACCATACATTTGGCATTGGTGATGTAAAGGTTCTGCATTCGAAATATAGGTACAAACAATTAAAGTCGCTAGAAGCAATAAAAATCTTTAAGCTTAAATATGGAACTGACATAGGCAGCTTTCGAAAATCTAGGTACATCCTCAATGGCAAGAAAATACCTGTCAACCTGAAACGCAGAGTCTTTGAGTCATGCGTGCTTCCAGTATCCACCTTACAACAAAAGGGCTCACTCAGTATAGCGCCAAAGAGCCATTGAAAGGAGGATGCTGGGAATCAGTCTCAGAGACAGGGTTCCAAACCAAGAGATCCGCAGACGCACTGGTGTCACTGATGTCATACAGAGAGTGGTCTGCTTAAAGTTGCACTGGACTGGTCACGTCGCAAAGCAAGACCATGACAGGTGGCCGAAAAAGATCGTCCATTGGCAGTTCAGGATGTCCAAGTGAGGAGTGAGGACTGAGGTGGCTAGACGACATCAAGAGAACTGCAGGTAGAGGATGACTGAATACAGCACCTGATAGACAAACATGGAGAGGATTGGAGGAGGCGCCTACGCTCAGGAGTGGACTTAGGAATGAGGAGAAAACGCGAACAAAATAACCGTATCATATACACTCAAATCCTTCCAGATTTCCCCAGTTAATGTGTATGAAATAAGTGAAGACAAGTCAAAACACATTCAAAATACTATGAAAAGGTTCAACCCTTCAGCCCTTCTTTCAATGGGAGGTCACTATCTTTTGACTAATAGAATCATCAAAGCGACCTCTGCGGTTTAGGCTGGCTTTAAACCTGCAGTGATCCTCGGATCTGAAATCACTTGTGAATGACCATTAAGGCGAAACGTCATCCGCAAACAAGCAATCAACTAAGTAGTACCTGCCGACAATATCCGTCTAACCTCAATACTCGTAGCGTAATCATTTTTCGTTCGGAGATCAAAGCAAAGCCTTCTCTTTACTTCCAAAGAAATAAAGGTATTTGTTGTTTTTGTATATTAATACTCCAAACGTAGACCCGGTAAAGCACACAAAAATATCCCATTTATACTTTCAAATATACTTTAAACTGGGTTGACCTATTAATATATCTTTACTAAAGACCGTTCACCAAAGGTCCATTCACTAGCAAATGCACAGCAAATGGGTCTTGCTTGAGAATTCGCGCATTCTATAGCAACGACTAAGCTTGCAGAGGGCTTTTGAGGTGTGATTCACACAAAAAACGCGCTCACCAAATAAATCATCTTAATATTGTTATTACCTACCACTGTTCTTTCACGTTGCTTTTTTTATGATCATATAATCCTGAATCTTTCAGTCTCCACAAATTATATAATGACTTGTAAGAATGAATTATTAAATCATTGCTTGAATTTTAAAACATACGCTTACCGGAGCATCCTCATATAGAGGTTTTACCGTCATACCTGCCACAGATTCACTGTATATTGTCCCCCTTACACATCGAGGGGGTCCCTGTTACTTGGGGGAGATTTCAATTACACTGACCATGGTCCCACAGTGCCTGGACAGTGATGGCGCCGTGACGCGTCCATGCCCGTACCACGACAAATCAGTCACAGACGGCTTGGCCATGGACAAATCGGTCACACTTTTCGGTCACAGATATCTCGGAAAAATGTTACTCATCCACATACACATCGGTCACAGACAATTTGTTCAACGACATTTCTATGTGAATACAATCGTACACAAATCTTATCTAGGCTAGGTTAATCTTACCGCCAACCACTTCAGTTGAAATGAGGATTTCTCTGCTCCCGAAGGGGCTGGTACTGATTTCTTGTGAAGGTTGAGTAAACTCTGCCGGTATTTTGTTATGGGTTTGAAATAAAAACCGAAAAGCGAAATCATATCTGACACTCTCGTTGGGATTCGAACCGGAGCTCTCGGCACGGAATGCAAGCACTCTGCCAACTGAGCTATCGACCAGACACAGATAATCACAGAAAGAGGAGATCGCAGAAAAGTACAACTGACTGAAACTACAGTAATTACAAAGGTTTGTTGGAGAGAATGTTTTCTGTGATGGAACTGTCGGCTGATTTATATTGTATGTGACCAAAAAGTTGTGTAGATGAACTCTAATGTGACAAAATTTTCCTTGACCGATGTGACTGTGAAGGAGTTATCTGTGACAAAAATGTGGTTGACCAGAAAGTAGATGGATGAACTGTCGTGTGACCAGATTGTCCGTGACCAATGCGTCTGCGAACGAGTTATATGTGACCAAAATGTGGTTAACTGAAAAGGTGTGCGGCTGAACTGTAGTGTGACTGATTTGTCCATGAACCAGCTGTAGGTATGTGGACGAGTTATCTTTGAACGATTTATCGTGACACGTTCATGCCCCTTCTAGAACCTAAAAGACACACAGTCTCTGAATCGAGATTCGTTTTAGATTAATGTTGTATTTAGAGAACTCTCCCTGTTAGTACAGATTCATTTAGTTGATGCTTTATGGGGTTGACTGACTCAGTTTGAATGGCTTTCAATCGTGACTTAATAAAATATGTAAACTACATTTTTCAAGGAATTTAATGTGCAAAGGTTTTATATATATATTTATTTTATTAAGTAGTTTTAATTATGAAACCTGTTTGCTGACTACCAATACAAATGAAAATAATACAAAAATGGTTCACTTTGTCAGTGCAACCCCCTTTTCAGGGAAGGTCAGCAAAATTGCAGGGCTCATGTGCATTTGAGGCTTAGATTTGAATTTTTTAATACACACGCAGCATTTGTAAGCGCTAAATTACACGTGTCTGTTTGTTGGCATGCATTTGATAAGAATTTTAAATCTTTGAAACAATATTATAGATATAAAACCTGCCGGATTGCTTGGGAAAAGGCATCGAAATATTTTGTCACTGCTTGCTAAGAATGGCAGACACATACAGGACTGACGTTTACTTGCCGAGAAAAAAGTTACTAATTCAAAAATGTTCCGACTTTATTCGCATTGAATTCAAATTATATTTTTTACTTATTCATTGCATGTCTTGTTATACATAATATTAAGATGTTACGTTGCAGATTTTAGATTTGCTAAAATAAAAAGCCTTTCTAGATGAATAGGGCTGGATTTGTAAGCCTACCGCACAGTCCGCTCAGCCGGACATTTCAGGATTTAAAGGGGCTCTCCACCCCGCAACTCCTCAACCAAACAGCCCGAGGATAGTCGGCCTTTCTTCATTTTACACATGATGAAAGGATGATCAATGTGGGGAAGGACCTACTCAAAACTGTAGATGTTTTCAAAGGTCTATTTTAAAGGTTTTTCTGAATCTTTAAACTACAAAAAATATATAAACTTACAGGTTCTGAAGTGTTGAAAAATGAAAATAATATTTTACTCTGTTTATTTTGGCACAAAATTATTTCACATAATATTACTTAGTTACACTACAAAGAATTATATTATACATTCGCTTGTCAGTGACTTTTTATCTATCTCTAAATCCAGTACCCTTAGTACGAGTTGCAAAACTTGAGTAATGTAAAGTTTACGGCAATTATTATAGAGTGATTTTTCACAAACTCTGCCGTTTTCGTTTGTTTGAACTTGATTTTCTTCATCACTGTAACTCTTTTGCTAATACCATTAAGTGTAAGAAACAAAAACGGCAGATTTTGGGAGAAATCACTCTTTAATATTTTCCGTAAACTTTACTTTTCTCTAGTTTTGCAACTCGTACTAAGGGTACAGTTCCTACTCACCATACTTCTTAGTGCTAGAGAACAAAATAGAATCCGATTCGGCTTATTTAGATCCTTCACTTACGTAACGCAACCAAAGTATACATTCAGTGTAACTTCTTCATGTGGCGAATAGGACCTATTTATTTACACACGAAAGAAAAGTGGCCTTGAGTCAATTACGTCACTTGAATAAAGAGATTTTACTTGCTTCCTGGGTCAGATTAGCATGTCTTGTAAAAGATGAGTTATCCTTGCCGGTACATTGATTTTGAATTTGAAATAAATACCAAGACAGGAAATCATTTTTGACACCCCTGGTAGGGCTCAAAGCGTAGTTGCTTTTAACGGAAAGGTTATACCAACTAAGCTATTGACTAGATTACAATTTTATTTATTGAACTTATTTTATAATTAATTAAACAAATTATTTTAACAAACAAAGAAAGTGTACACTGAGGAAATGTCAGAGGAAAACGTGGGAGGGAAAGACCGAGAAAGGAATGAAGAGACCAAATGGCTGAGATTGCGAAAGAATGGAACCTGCAAAGTGAGAATAATAGTAGAGTACGTATGAAGAATGTTAAGAGATGAAAGAGGTATGCAAGGACAGAAAAGTGGGGACGCATCTGTGGTGATACCGGCCAACCCTAGTGGATACCTAGTAACAGTTTTACCTAACAAATTTAAACTTGAACTTATCACATACAAAACTCTCCATGATGCAGCTCCTTTCTACATCCAAGAGCTGATTGTCTCAAAAGTCCTGGGCTCAAGGGAGCAAACACTAAGATCAGCAGAGAACGGAGCGGAAACCCTGCTAAATGAACCTAGAAGAAAAATTGCCACTGTTTTCGGAGACCGCGCTTTTGTGGTGGCCGGCCCTGCGACCTGGAATCAACTGCCACCAGAAATCCGGAGGTCTGGGACGATTGAGGAGCTAAAGAAGAGGATGAAGACACACTTTTTCGCCCAGTAAACTACTAAGCGCCCTTGGAGTGACATTGAGTTACGAAACGGCGCTGATAAAGAAATCATCATCATCATCATCATCATAAGTTATTTTCAGAATGAAATATACTTTATTCTTAATGTAAAGCAAACATTATCTTAAATGTTTCTTATAACACACACCCTGTTTCAAGAAAATCTTAAATAATTAAACATGCTTCTCTTGTTTACTGCTTAAATTAAACATTATTATCGTCTATTACGGCGAAAAGTGTCGGCAATTAATTTGGCAAAACTATTAACTGGAGAATTGTGGCTGGCTTTATGTGCCAGACAGAATGGCAGACTCTTAGACATTATGCAAAATAAAGCAACTACATGAAATCAGCTTTAAACAATTACATTCATCGAATCACTTACTTTTAGAGTCATGAGCACGCCTTTGACTAAGAGATTCTAGTTTTGTGGTGCCATTGCTTTTACTTCATGAAAAGGCCTTCCGCGAGTTGAAAAAATATAAAGCTTTGCATGAGCATCCATGTGCTGTGGGTCCTTTGTACACATACATCCAGGTATGAGGAAGGTTTGAGCATACCTACTTGAAAAAAAAATCATAGCATCTGTTGTGACTGAGGACGTGCCAAAGCGCCATTGAAAGGAGGATGCTGGGAATCAGTCTCAGAGACAGGGTTCCAAGCCACAAGAGAAATAGAGAGAAAAAGATGTATGAGATGACCGAGAAAAGTATGCAGTGAGAAGATTGAGGAGATTGTGAAATAATGGGATGTACAAAGTGAGTGTAAAAGAAGAAAATGTATAAAAAAGGTGTTGGATATGAATGAATTAAAAGAGGTATGAAAGGATAGGAAGAAGAGTATGCAGCTCTGTAGAGGATCTGGCCACTCCTATCGGAATGGTGACAGAGTTACAGTCACAGTTACAGAGATTCGTAGATGCACTGGTGTAACTGATGTCATACAGCGAGTGGCCTGCTTAAAGTAGAGCTGGACTGGTCACATTGCAAGGCAGGACCATGACAGGTGGCCGAAAAGGATCGTCCAGTGGCGGCCCAGGATGTCCAAGCGGGGAGTAGGGAGACCCCAACTGAGGTGGCTGGACGACATCAAGGGAACTACAGGCAGAGAATGGCTGAACACAGCAGTCAATTGACAGGAATGGAGAGGATTGGAGGAGGCCTACGTCCAAAATTGGATCACTTTGCCAATGTCACCCCTTTACTAAATAGTTACATATGCATCATGAGTAGGTACGCTTGTAACGTGTATGCTTAAGAGCATGCATTTGACATGAATCTCAAAAGTTGATACATCTCTGTTAAAAGGTAGAAAGCGCCTTTTTTTCAAAAGTTTATTTAAAAAAAATACATATTTTGATTGTGTCGCATCATTGTTCTTCTTTGTTACAAACTGTGTACGCATACAAGTATTTAAACATGTGTGAACAAAAACATTTTCTTATCTACCTCCCTCGCACTTGATCATTTTCAATACATCCGTCCCTTTTCCTCACGATACCTACATAAATACAGAAACAAGCTCTCAGGGAGTAATTCAATTAAGGTATCCATTACAAAGGTTGGTCTCCTCGATTGCACATTGTAGTTATAGCGAAATCTCAATATTATCTTGCGCCCGGTTATTCGGGGCTGTAACTCAATTAACCGGGTTGAAAGGCAACATCCATTTGGTCTCACATTAACTAGTAATCATTTCGGCATGGAGCCTAAATCAACACTGACCACTAAAAGGGCATCCTGGACAAATAAAGGTGATTAAATGTGAGATGAATTTATGATTGTTAACGCAACTATGCTACACATACAGTGCAACTTATTACCTGCGCTATCTCCGAAGGTTTTCGCATGTGTCGAGTGGAACCTATTAATTTTAAAGGGTAAGGGGGCCGGCTTCATCCCAAACACTTTCATTTAAAGCGGGGGTTTCCAGCTCCCGCGGGGGCTGTTACTCATTTATTGTAAAGGCTGAATACACCTTGTCGGTATTTATTTTGGGTTTTAAATCGACACCGAAACGGGATGCTGTTTTTGAAACCCTCGGTGTGGATCGAACCCTTGCTCTCGGCATGGAATGCTAGCACTCTACCAACTGAGATATCGGCCGGTATTAACAGTAAAACTGAATAAGTTCTGTCTGTACTGTATCCTGCCACCGTTTCATTAGGGGTGGCCGGTACCTCCGCAGATGCGTCTCCAGTTTATTCAGTCATTGCATATCTTGTTAATTTCTTCAACATTCATCTATTTCCTCATGAAAGTAAATCTTCCCGGTATTTTATTTTGGGTTTGAAAGAAACATCGAAATGGGAAATCGTTTCTGACACCCTCGGTGGGATTCGAATCCGAGTTCTCGGCATGAAATGCAAGCAAACAATTGAGCTATCGACCGGATTTTAAAAAAAAATCCGTAATATTTCAGTTTTTATTTTCAAATAGAAGAAAACACGACAATGTTGCAATGGACTCTCCTTCTTCTTGCCTTCAGTTTCATAAAACAAATTGACTGAAAATGCGAGTTGATATGCAACTGGGAGTCCATACTCTGCCTGCAGGCGTTGAGGGTGATAAGATAGAACAGCACAGTGGCATAACAACACATGACAGGACGACACATGACATAACACATGACAGAACGACACATGACATAACAACACATTACAGAACGACACATGACAAAACGTCACGTAACAGAACGACATATGAAAGAACGACACATAAGTTAACGGCACAGTTAAAAAACGAGGCATGACACAATGACACAGTGAAAAAACGACACATGACAGAACGACATAGTTAAAAAACGACACATGGCAGTACATCACATGACAAAACATCACTTTGGCAACACAGAAAATACATCACTTTGATAATGTTTTCTGTGCGCCGTTTATGGTATGTTCTGTTTTAGGTATGTGATGTATTGTCATGTGATGATTTGTATTGTGATGTTTTGTCAATATGACGAATTTTCTGTAATGATTTGTCATGCGATGTACGTCACTGTGATGTTCTGTCATGTGTCGTTCTGTCATGTGTCGTTATTTCATGTGTCGTTCTGTCATGTGTCTTTTGTCAATGTGTCGTTCTACTTTAAACCGGGTGATACACTTCTCTTGAGCATAAAGCGTAATGCATGGATACCAACCTCTCGATTTGGTTTATGTGTCGGTTTAGGTGTCGTTATTTCATGTGTCGTTTTGTCACTGTGTCGTTCATACATGAAATCGGATGATACACTACTCTTGCACATAAAGTGCAATGCATGGAGAGCAACCTCTCGATTTGGTTTATTGTAGGAGATGCAATATCCGCTTTTCCCTGTTTCCGATATCCCAGGAAGCGCCGCGCCGTCTGAACTAGGGATGCTATGGATATCCATATCCGTAAGCTAAACTATCGATATCCAAAATAAATCATTTCGAAACCGTAACCGAAATTGATACAAAATGTTTCAGATATTATTGAATAATTCGACATCAAGAGAACTTCAGGCAGAGGATGGCTGACACTGCAGCCGATAGACAGACATGGAGAAGATCGGAGGAGGCCTACGTTCAGAAGTGCACTGAGAAACGCTGAGGAAGAAGAGTGAATAATTTGTTTTTGCAATTTTAAGATCCCTTGACTTATAGGTTGGTATGAGGCTGACCCCCCATGCTATAAAAATGGTTTTATTTGTCAATGTCACCCCTGTTTCAGGGAAGGTATAAAAAAATTGCAGGCTTTTTTTTCATTTGAGTTTTGATTTTTGATTTGTAAGTAAACATTTAACTTTTCTAATCGCGAACTTACACCTGTCTGTTTGTAGGCATGTAGTTAATATGAATTTCCAATGTTGATACATCTTTGCAACTTAGATTGTAGATTATAGAAGTGAATAGCTTTAATATAATCACTCATATGAAAACCAATAAACAAATTCATTCCATTTTATGTCCTGGATAAGAATCTAATACCTGTAACCGTAACAAGCGGCTATCCGAAATCATTCCATATCCTTCTCATCCATATCCATATCCGAAACTGAAATCAAACATTGTTCTCGTATCCGTACCCCTATCCAAACCGTATCCGTACCCCTATCCAAAATTTCATGTCTATAACATCCCTATTCTGTCCCCTAATATAAATATTTACTTTAAAACTGAACCATTGTTTTTAGCCAAAACAGTAAGCAAAGTAAAACGCTCAGTAGACTCGCTGCTTTATTTTCTATCCATTTTCTTGGTGAACGCAATGATCAAGTTAACACGTAACGTACCTGAATTACTTATTTGAAAATTTGATGACCCTACAAAATACAGGAGGTACTAGCCTCACTGTACCTCCCAAAGTAACACAATACAGTTTCATTTCAGCTTTCTCCAAAGTTACGGTGGGGTGATACGAATGGAGTGAAAGTGATATCTTTGTGGGTCCCTTTCAAGTGTACTTCATTACCGAAATTGTTCAAAATATTTTCAATTTTATAATGATTTTCCATTTGAGACTTGCTTTCGATATTGAAGGTTCACATGCGGCATACGCAAGCGCGGACTTGTACGTGTCTGCTTGTGAGAATGCATGTAATGTCAATCCCCAATGTTACATATCCTTGCAACTTAGATTAGATTAAATAGATTCAGATTTCAGAACAATATTAAAGTTTCCAGTCGATAGCTCAGTTGTTAGAGTGCTTGCAATCAATACCGAGAGCTCTGTTTCGAATCCCACCTATGGTCTCAGAAATGATTTCCCGTTTAGGTGTTCATTTCTAACCCCAAAATAAAATAGCGGCAAAGTTTACTCAGCTTTTCCAAGAAATAAGTAACAGTCCCCTGACGAGCTGGGTAATCCTTACTTCAACTGAAGTGGTTGTAAGGTTTGGCCCCTTACATGTCAAAATAAATAGGGTCAACTTGCCACATGCGAAACCCTTCGGAGATAACGTGGCAAGAAGTTTCACTATGAGTGTAACTTAGTTGCGTTGCGTCATCTACGTTTTTGTTTATTCTCAATGTAACCACTAAGATATTGTTATGTAAATGTAATAATAGTGTTAAGTATCAGACTCATAAGTATGTGTGGGTAGGAATAATTAAATAAAGTACTTGAAGCATCTAGAAATAATGATTACTACATACCTACTTGAATCTTTCCTTAATTCTGGAACTGTCTAGCGAATATAGTTTCTAGAGAATACTGTTGTAAAGAGTATATAAGACGCTTATTGCTTGCCAGGAGAGCAGTTGACATACATCTGTTGGCTGGTGAATAACCAAACACATAGTAAGGGAAGGCCAACTGTGAAGTAAATACAAACCATTATTGTGTATTTACATTAATAACTTTATTTTCTAATTTTATGGAGTCCTAAAATCTTTGAGTGTAGTCGGTGTAGTAGCAAACTCAAATATTTGTTAACCATAACCTAACAATCAAACTCAATGTTCAGCTCAAACATTTACTAAAAATGTAGAATAGATGGATGTCGTGGTAGAGGAAGACCGAGAAAAGTATGGAAGGATCAAATCTCTGAAATAGCGAATGAATGGGATATCCAGAGTCATAATAAAAGGAGGACTTGTATGAAAAAGGTTATGACTCTGGATGAAATGAAAGAAGTATGCAAGGACAGGAAGAAGTGGCGGCTAATCTGCAATGTTGATTTCTAATGTTGGTGTATTTATTTGCTACATTTTTTGCATAGGAAATTTTTGACTTTTTTTGTATAGATTTCTTTGTAAGGTTTTGTTCTTTTTTATATTTAAATGCAATTTATTATTCATATTCCTTGACTTATAGGTTGGTATGAGGCTGACCACCCATACTGTAAAAAATGGTTCACTTTGCCAATGTCACCCCTGTTTCAGGGAAGGTCGGCAAAAGTTGTGGGGCTTATGTTCATTTGAGGTTTGGATTTTATTTGTAAGTACACAATCAGCATTTGTAAGCGCGAACTACACTTGTTGGTTTGTGGGCATACATCTGAGAGCTTTAAATGAATATATCCTTTCAACTTAGATTATAGATTATAGATTGTGAATATTGTAACATAAATTGTGAAATAAATCTAACGTGTAAAATAAATAAAAATAATAAATATTAGGATGATTTATTTGGTGAGCGCTGTTTTTGTGTGTATCACACCTCAAGAGCCCTCTGCGAGCTTGGTCGTCGCTGTAGAAAGCGCCAATTCTCAAGCAAGACCCAGTTGTTGTAAGGTTGGATGGACCTTTCAGTGACTTTGGTTAAGGTTTATGAATTTTTCAACTCAGCGAAGAGCACATTCGAAATATAAATGGTATATTTTTGTGCTCCGCCGGGATCCGAATCCACAACCTTCCATTTACGAGTCCGAAGTGTTGCCACTACGGACTACGGACCGGTCCAAATAACTGTAAAAAAAGACCATTGTTGTTAATTGAAAGACTTTCGAACCTCAAGAACGTAACAATATTGTGTGCGTTTTTTTAAATCAACCATTCAAAACAAAACAAAAAGTTTTACCGGGAAAACTTTATTACTGTATGGGGAATGAAATGGAAATTCTTTGATTATAATCTGCTAAAGATGCCACCTAACCTTTCCACCTTTCTGGTGGGTTTCTCGTTTTGCGAAAAGCATTTTAATTAAATTAGGGGGCAAAAGAAAACAGAAAAGGGTTTCGGCGAAACAAAATTCGCATAAAATTCAGCGTAACGCTTTCGGGGTGGTGTGCTGTGTTTTTTTTCTGAGAAAACTCTGATAAGGGTGAAACGTCTGAAAAAAAACAAAATGTCATGTTTAACATGTATTCAGTAATTATTTAAATGAATGTAGGAGGTGAACGTGGGTGAAAATGAAGAGGATTGAAAATGGGGAATGAATAGTTTACGAAAGAAATGGTTGGATTTTTAGAGAGATTAAGGGAAAAAAATACATAGAAAAAACGCAACTAAGCTACACATATAGCGGTTCTTTCTCTCCAATGAAATCGCATGTGGCGAAAAGAGCCTATTTATTTTTAAAGTAAGAAAGGTTTTTTTTTCAAAAATGTATGGAAAATTTAAAAGATCATTTCCTCGTCTATTCCGAGTATTTATCTCCTTTTCGGACAGAATCCAAGATTGCCGGAATATTCTTGGAATAGTTCATGTGAAGTTTGATGTCGATCGGATAACAAACAATTGTTTTCGTCATTTTTCTTTTTTCATAAAACTTGTATGGAAAATATGTTCCCTGTGCCTGTCTTAGCCGCTCAGCAAATTTTCAGTAAACGTGTAGAATACCCTCGATGTAGATGTGGGAGAGTTTTATGTTGATTGGACAACAAAAAATTTTCAGCCTTCGCTGTGCAAAGGTGAAGCGCTATTCTGCTAAATTCCTTACATTTTTTATATCATCAATCCAAGTCGAAGCTTGCTAGCGCTTGCGAAAAAGCTCCATAGATAAAAAAAAACACAGTAAGCCTTAGTTTTGGACACGAAGCGCCACTTCGTCACCTTAAGATTGTAAGGAATTGAGCAGAATAGCGCTTCTGCTCTCATAACCTGTGGAAATAAAAAAGTTGGTATGCGGCTAGCCATCCATACTGTAGGAAATGTTTCACTTTGCCATTGTCACCTCTGTTTCAGGAAAGGACGGCAACAGTTGCAGGGTGCATGTCCATTTAGATTTGGGTTTTTATGTTGTAGGTTAACATGCAGCATGTGCAAGCGCGAACTTTTACGTGTCTGCTCGTGTGAATGCATATAAAGTGAATCCCCAAGGACGGCAAGAGTTGCAGGGTGTATGTCGATTTGATATTTGGGTTTTAATGTTATAGGTTAACATGCTCCATGTACAAGCGCGATTTGTTACGTTTATGCTTGTGAGAATGCAAATAATATTAATCCCCAATGTCACATATCTTTACAACTTAGACTAGATTAGAAAAACCTACTGGAGGTAAGGTTATTTGTTACAATAAGTTATTTTTAAGATTGCAGAAATGTTATCCAACAGTTTCAGAACAATCTGAGATGGCGGTATCCGTTCTATAAGTTATGGGGGATGTAGTAAATAGAATAAAAGACGGGACAGATGAAGATGGATCTGGAGTAGGGGATGAGAGTACGCCCTGGGGCGCACTAGGGGGGAACAAAGTAACCAACTGAATGGGAGGAGAGAGTTGCATTCGTAACAAATACGAAATGAGATGAATGAATGATTTGATTTATTTTGTATTGAAAATTAATTCTTTTAACACGGTAAGAGGGTTGAAATTTGAGCAAAAATGCAACTGCAATACTAATCTGCATACATAGTTAAACTTCTTACCGCGTTGTCGCCAAAGGGTCGCATTTTAAGCTTTTACAACTCATTGAATTTCTCACGTAAGGAATTTATGTTCGTTTTATTTATGTGCGTAAAAGAAGAAAATGCATGAAAAAGGTGATGGATATGAAGAAATTGAAAGAGGTATGTCAGGATAGGAAAAAATGGAAGCAACTCTGCAGAGGCTTTGGCCACCCCTAGCGGAATGGCGACAGAGTTACAGTTACAATTACAGTTACGGTTATATTTGGGTTTTCATTTTCCACTTATAGGTTGGTGATATATGTGTATATGAGGCTGATCACACGTATTGTAAAAAAACAGTTCACTTTACCGAATTTATCATCATTTGACGTTTGGATTTTAATTTGTATGTCCACATGCGGAATGTGCCTGTTTGTGAGCATACATTTAATATGAATTTTAAATATAAGTTTATCATTGCAACTTCGATTAAAGATCTTGTAAATGCACATGTGAAATGCGCTAGCATAATATTATACTTGCTTGCTTGTGGGCATGCATTTCATTTGAATCTTAAATATTAAAAAATCTCTGAAATTTAGAAGCCAGCCTTTCGCAATGCACTTAACTTGAAGTGGGGGTTTTCCAGTTCCTGAGAGGTTGGTTCTCATATCTTGTGAACGCTGAGTGAGCCTTGAAGGTTTTTTTTATTCGAATTATATTCGGTCCTTGGTTAAGACCGAACCCTTTACCTCTGGCATGCAACGCAAGCATTCTACCAATTAATTTGTTTAACTTAAGTAATTATTTTATCTTCACTATGAAAAAAACCAGAAAATCAGTTCAATAATGCTTACCAGAGTTTCTCTCAGAAATTTTTGAAATTTGTAGTTTTCATAATTTTCTCTTACCTGAAACAAACAAACACAACAAATTAAAATCATAAAATAATATAATCTCATTTCTTTTTTGGTATCTCAAGATTCAGTTCTTTGTAAAGTGATACACAAACATACATAAGGCCAGACGGGTTAGGAAGATCGTGTTTTTTTTCATGAAAATCTCGAAAAAAATAATCACGCATAAACAATACTTTCTTTCTGACCCCTCAGAAGTGCAAGAAAATAAAAAATTGAATATCGGATTTCTTTTCGGTCGTTATTTTCAAAATTAAGCGCAGAGATTACCCCAATTATAGTACAAAGGAATATAAAGAAGTTTACGTATGGTATGCCAGTACTTTTTTTATTCAAAAAACTTTGTAGGTACCCTTTGATCGCATCAGGCATGTTAAATATGGAAAAAAAACTTTGTGCAAGGGTGCTCTTAAAAAACCTGTAAAATCTAATGACCAAGGGTGGATTTGCTACAAAAAAAAAGTATAACAAAAGACTGGCAGGGGTAACAAAGGCAAGAGATATAAAACACTAAAGGCACTCTACGTCTTTCCGTTTATTTTTTAGGGGTTTTCACTGGAATGAGGGTGGAATAAGGAAATAAGGGGTAGTAAAACTCATGGGAGGGTGCAATAGGGGACCGCAGACCCTAGTTTAACAGCTCTGCACTTGGATACATCTCAGTGATAAAATCTATGCATAAAAGAATGAATCTAATCTGTATACAAGTTTAAAAATTTAATTCTTGTTTTTATCGTTCTCAAAAAAAATTGTATCAAATTTATGTCTGACTGTCCCCGTTTTTTAGCCCGTCCAAATGATGGCACATTTTTTCCATTGTTAAATTTTTTACTCATCATCTTGTGAATTGTTTTGTGTCGATTTTTGACAGCAGTGTTTTTATAATATCACCCTTATTTTTTTTTTATTACTACCCGGCCAGTTGTGTTGTACGGATGTGAAACATGGAGTCTAAACAATAAAGTTTTGAAGAGGCCTCTACCCAGCAGTAGAGAGAAGAAGTCTAGCAGTAAGTAAGTAAGTGATCAATTAATTATCAATTCTGAGGACTGGTTAGAACGGCACAGTGACAATACGACACATGGTAGAACGACACATGAGAGAATATCACATCACAAAACGACACATGACAAAACAACACATGACAGAACATCACATGAAAAAACGTCCATATGACAAAACCACACAGAAAATACATCACTATGACAAACAACACAAGGATAAACCATCGCATGACAAAAAATCACAAAACCTCAAACAGGACATGTGATTTTTTTTCATGTGCCGTTTGTTGTAAGTATGTTCTGCTTTAGGTATGTGATGTTTTGTCTGGTGATGTTTTGTCATGTGATGAAATGTCATGTGTTGTTCTGTCATATGTCGTTTTGTCATCTATCGTTCCGTCATGTGTCGTTTTGTCACTGTGTCCTTCTATCATGGAACCATCAATTCTACCACAATTACTACGAAAAGCTAATAAATAGGCAATTAACAATATCATATTGTATGGTATTATACTACTTTCAATGGTATTTGACACATCATATCGTCCAAAGAGACTCCATTGAAATCCGGTTTCATCAATACTTCATATTGATGGCTGACGGTGCTATTCTCGAACAGCAAAGCCGTGGGTTAACCGCAGCCTACAGTGAATTCCCGATACAAAAAGAAAACAATGATCCATGGATCAGCCAAAGACGAATCTTGTTGTGAATAACGCTGAGAGTCATTGTGAAACTTCTATTATATTGGCATATAATACGAATGTGTGATGTGAGAGAATAAGGAACAAAAAAATATGATACTTAATGTATTTGTTTTTTTTCTTTATATTTGACTTCTAAGAAATATTTTCGATTGAAATTTTATCTTTAGATGAGTTTATAGACAAAAGACAATACAGAGAAGAAAAAAATATAAAGCCTTTTAAAGATTTTGGGCTTACAAAAAAAATATTTACTTCATATTTAAGAAAATGTTTCTTATAATTATTTTAGGATGACAAAAAATTTCTTTGAGTGTTATAATAAAAATATTAAGATGATTTATTTGTTGAGCGCTGTTTTTGTGTGAATCGCACCTCAAGATCCCTCTGCGAGATTGGTCGTCGCTGTAGATAGCGCCGATTCACAAGCAAGACCCAGTCGGTGTAATTTTAGATGGATTTATGATGATCGGTCGTTGGTGAAATGTGAAATATTTTTTTCGTGCTCAGCCGGGATTCGAACCCACTACCTTCCAATCACGAGTCTAAAGTGTTAACCAATAGACTACGCACCGGTTTTTACGCTTATTTCCCTAATAACTTATAAGAAGTGATTTTAAACTTCAGAAGGCTTTTAAACGAAAGGTAGATGTAGAACATTCAAAGAACAGTTGGTTCACTTTTCCAATGCCACTCCGTTTCAGGGAAAGTCAGCAGGAGTTACAAAGTTTATGTTTATGTGAGGTTGGGTTTATTTTGTATGTACACATGCAGAATGTGCAGGTATACATGCGCGCATATGCGTGTGACTACTTGAAGGCATGCATTAAATATGAGCCTTCTATAATCTGAGTTGCAAATATATGTTCCAAACCTCAAATGAACATAAACTCTGCAACTTTTGCCAAACTTCCCTATAACACGTTTGACATTGATGATGATGATGACTTGGTATAGCGCCGTTTCGTAAAGATTGTCACTCCAAGGGACATTAGCAATGTGAACCATTTTTTAAAGTATTTGTGTTTAAAGTACGATGAGATGGTTCGGACATCTCGAAAGAATGGATGATGAACGACTAACGAATAAAGTGTACAAAGGAAATGTCAGAGGAAAGCGCGGAAGGGGAAGGCCGAGGAAAGAATGGTTAGACCAAATAGGTGAGATTGCGAAAAAATGGAATCTGCAGAGTGAGAGTAAGAGAAGAGTATGTATGAAAAAGGTGATGAATATTGAGGAAATGAAATTGGTTTGTAAAGACAGAAAAAAGTGGAGGCGCATTGGTGGAGGTACCGGCCACCCCTAGTGGAACGGCAGCAGGATACAGTGTGGTCAGACTCATACTAACCTATGAGTCAAGATTAAGGAAGCCTTAAATGTAAATATATCTTGGCAACTTCAATAATAGATTATAGATATTATTTTCTCTTCCGGAAAAAGGTAAAAAAACGCTCCTATAGATACAGTTGTATTTAAAAACAAAATTATCGTTAAAAGCTTTTCATGCGGAATGTTTGTGAATAAAAACGTTTGATAAAAAAATCTGCATCGATATCAAATTATTATTCAAAACTGTGCATTTTTTCAGCAACACGGTCGACTGCATTTGTGTGATTCAATAATTTCAGCTTTCGCACAAAAAACAAAGCGCAAAAAATCAATGCTTTGATATAACCCGACAAATAATCCATTTATTTGCATTACAAAAATAGTATTCGACAGTATGGAGGTTGCTGCTGCAATGCTCGTGCCAAAAATGCCTGTTTTTTGCAACAAAAAATATGAAAAACTCTACAAAAGCAAATTAAAACAACAAAAAACTTCACGAAACAATGTTGGCTGTATCGTAGGATACTTTTATGGTTTTGGGAGAGTTTGGATGCAGTCAGATGAAGCAACTGAAAAATAACATGCGACTGCCCAGCGACTTTAAAAATACAGGTTGCTATTCATTTACACGTTTTACAAGTTCAAACCTGAATATCACTGGCTAGCGAGAAACAAGTGTACAGTGTTCTGATTTAAAAAAAAAAACAGTGCTGAACAAATAAATAAGTCTAAAATTAACTTTTTTGTATCCTAGATGAAATTGAACTATTGCCTTTTGGTTTGGAACAGAAGTTCTCTACTAACTGAGATATAGTTTGTAGAGAACGACCGGATAGTGACTTGAAAAAAAATGTGGATGATTTATGCTGGAGAGATGTTTTCCGGGATCTGCTGCTGTGGTCTATGGGAGCTGGAGCTTACTGACGTTTCGGCCATGTCTACGATTGGTTTCTTCAGTGTGGAGTGTGATGATGAAGATGATCTTGATGAAAACTGTGAGGTTCACAGTTTTCATCAAGCCGGCCGTGTAAGCCAAAAACTCTTATTCGAGGATGATTTACTTGTTATTTCGTGACTCAAGAACCTGCTGCAAGCTTGGTCGTCGCTTTAAAGAGCGCCAATTATCAAACAAGACCCCGTTTGCTGTAATAAAGCTTATTTTTTTAAAATAATGATATTTTTATTATTTAATTTATAATTTTTTTTTTAATGAATTCAAAACAAAACACTGTTTATTTTCACAATAAAAATTTATTAAAAAAAAAAATTATACCTGAAGATGACCTACTAGGTCGAAAACGTTTGTAATTTGTTTTAAAGATTTTAATCTTTTTTAAATAAATTGTTATTGTGAAAATAAACAGTGTTTTGTTTTGAATTCATTCAAAAAATTATAAATTAAACAATATGAATTTTCACAGTGTTAATACACAAACAATACAAAATATATTTTTATTATATTTAAATTTAAATGTTTTTTTTTGTACCCTGCCAGAAATGAAACCAACGCTATCCGAGTATGAATCCAAAGCGTTATGCCACTAGACTACAAACTGATTGATCGTAAATTCATTTTTTTTTTGTTAATCACATTTTCACACATGAGCATCTTCAGCGGAGACAAGACACTTTGAGAAACCGTAAAAAATTGCAGTTGCCAACGAGTTGCATTACAGTCGCCGGGTGTGCCTTCATTTCCGTCATATTCATACGTATGGGATAGAAAAGAATTGCTTTTGTAAAAGCAAATTAAATAGCCCGAGTCCGTTTGCGAGTGAATGCGGTTTTTCACAATGTATCGCATGTGGACGCTGAGGGCGGCGACTGAAAGGGTGGCGGATTGCGACCCTTGGGGAATGTAAATTGCAAACTGTAGGTACGTGTGAGACAACTCTAATACCCTGTCTTTCCAACGTTAGCATTGCGATTTTATAAATAATGAAAAAGACGCACTAACCGTCAGCCCCGGTGTTTATCTAATCTTAATCTAAGTTGCCAAGATATGTATCTAGAAGATCACAGCGACTAGCCAACCGCTGATAATGCCCATCGGAGCAATGGGCGAAACTGTCCGGAATAAATCAACCAGACCACGGCTACATAGCCCGAAAAAAGTAATTGTTAGTTCAACAAGTACCGGCCGTGAAAGCTTCAGTGTACAATTAAGATATGTATCATTTGAGATTCATATTAAAAGCATTCCCACAAGCAGAAACGCATAATTTTGCGCTCACACATGCCGCATGTAGACCTAAAATATAAAAAAAAACAATCTCAAATAAACATAAGCCCTGCAACTCTCGCCTACCTTCCCTGAAAAAGGAGTGACATTGGCAAAGTGAACCATTTTTTACAGTATGGGTTGTCAGCCTCATACCAACCTATAAGTCAAGGAATCTAATAATAACAATATTAGGATCACTAATTTGGTGAGCGCTGTTTTAGTGTGAATAACACCTCAAGAGCCCTCTACGAGCTTGGTCGTCGCTATAGAAAGCACCAATTCTCAAGCAAGACCAAGTCGCTGTTAGGCTGGATGGACCTTTGGTAAAGGTGTATGATTTTTTTCAAACCAGCAAATTTCATATTTGAAAATATAAATTGTATATTTTTGTGCTCCGCCGAGATTCGAACCCACACCTTCTAGCACTAACCACTAGACTACGAACCGGTCAAAAATTTATACCATTTTTTTTCAAAATGCTTTTAAATCACGGACAAAAAAAGGACTAGCGCTAACCACTAGACTACGGACCGGTCAAAATTTTATGCTGAATATAGTCAAAATGCTTTGAAATCACGTTTTAAAAAAAGGACTTCAATTTGGGTACAGAGTGGTCCAAAAAAAAGTCTCACATTGTAACACACAGTGCCAAAAACAACAAAAAAAAATACTAAAATCACAGTACAAAGTAGCATAAAAAAAAACTCGTGTAATTTGGTCTCGGCAGTAATTAATGTTAGTATTCCAACGAGGCTTTGTTCAATGGCGACAGTGTCCCCGCGCAGTAATGGCTGTGTAAAAACAACACTCTGCTGCTCTTTAATCACGTCCCGAAAGTCAGCATTCGCCAATTTGCAAGCAACAATATACATCGTGTGCTTGTCGACACTGTTATTTGATCATTCCCGCGTGTTTTTTTTCGTGTTTCCGAAAACTCCGAGGGGTCACATCAAAGGGCTGAGTTTTACAGTGTATTTTATATTTTTTTTTTTTTTTTTTTTTACTTCACTTTGGTACGCTTAAAAAAAATACACAAATAAAGCACTTTGAAAATTTCGTGAAAACTAAAAGAAAAACAATAAGTTGTAAGGATACGTTTACATTGGGGCCGTCCATAAATTACGTCATCGATTTTGGGCGATTTTCGACCCCCCCCCCCCCTCCCCTTACAACTATCCTATAGTCATTATCTAATGACCCCCCCTCCCCCTCTTGCTGTAATAATGGATGAGCTTAATAATTAATAATGTTATAATACTTACATAATATTTTGCATATTTTGTAGAAATTGGTATTTACAAGGACGACGTCACTTGTACATCATTTGCCATCATCCGCAGACCAGACTCCCCCCCCTCCTTAATGCGAATGACGTAATATATGGACAGCCCCATTAGAAATTCATGTTAAATGTATGCTCAGAAACAGACACGTTAAGTTCACGATTACAAATGCTGCATGTGTACTTACAAATTTAAATACAAACCTGAAAAGAACATACACGCTGCAACTTTTTTCGGCCTTCCCTGAAACTGGGTGACATTGGAAAAGTGAACCATTTTTAACGGTATGGGTGGTGAGCCTCATATCAACCTAAAATTCAAGGTAGAATAATAAAAGTCTACAATCTAAGTTGCAAAGATGCATTAATATTTCAGATTCGTGATTCCTTTGCCGTGCTACCCTGAAATAGGGTTGACAAAGGAAAAATTAAGCACTTTTTTAACAGAAGGGTGGTGGTCAGCCTCATACCAACGTATAAGTTGAGAAAATCTGATAGAACTCACGGTGAAGTAGAAAAAAATTAAAGTTTTTTTTTTTTTGTGATGGTGCAATGCAAAAATACGAAATCAATAAAATAGTAGTCTCATTTATAAATAATTAATTTGTGACAAAAATAACAATGCATATTACCTACTATACGGTTAAAAATGTTACAAAAATAATTAAAACAAAACCAATTAAAATTGATTCAACGAGCGGTCGGATAAGCTGGGCGGTTATCATTACGTTTATTTTATTCGAGGGCCGAATGGCAAATGTGCAAAGTCGAAATTAGCCGAAACGTAAAGAGTGCAAATTAAAACGCAATTATTTTAATTTCGAGCGAGCGTGCATGTGAGGGAACATACAAATGGTTTGGTCTACATACATGTGTATGATGTATGATGTGTAAACATACCAATATGCATGTGGCATATAGGTACTAACGAGTTGATGTGACAAGGGTTTTCACGCATATGGAAATTTTCCGTATTAAATTTTCTGCAGTTTAAAAAATCAGGTGAACAAATTTAATTAACATTGAAATGATGGTCTTGAAATTCTAATCGTGTGACTATCCCAATTAGAAAATAAATCTCCAACAAAAATAAATATCGTTTCTCTCGACAAGAAACTGAAAATACATTCACCAAACTACCATGAAGGCTGAGGAACTTCAATTCATCTTTTTCTTACGTGTGCTTTACAAGGTCTCTAAAATTTTTCTACTATACCTGGCAAAGCCATTGGTTACCCTGCAGGGGCCATCTTACACTCCATTCAACAATTTGCTACTTTCGCATAGGGTCTGACAATTCCTGTCGCCTCTACATTACTATCTTTGCTCTTATCATAGAAGGTCTAGTGATCAGTATTGTTGGGTATTGAATAAGTCAATGATCCTTTTACCTAAGTAGTCAAGGTCTTTATTTAAGTCAAGGTTTTTTATCAATATTACCACGGATCTTGTTCAAATATGCTCCTTTCATTAATCCCTTCCCCTCGCATTTCAGAAACGGAAACTCGTAGTACGACTCTCATTCATCCCTTTTCAGTCGATCTCAAAACTCTGAAAACTTGGCCTTTTTCATGACTCATTCCTTTGCCAAACTGCCCGTTTATGGAATAATCAACCAGTATCTGTGTTCCCTTTGCAATTTAATCCGGTTTTATTCAAAACCAACATCAATCGCCACTTCCTTGCAACGCCTCATGACAGAAGCAACACCTCTGCGGCACCCTTCCAGGGTGACGTAGACTTCCAAGACTTTCAAGAATTGGGGATCCTCCCGCACAGGATTCCTTAAAAAAAAAAGGTTTGATTACAATTTTTATTTTCGTAAAGAATCTTAACTAAACGATCAGTTGGTAAGAAAATCAAAATATTTTAAGACAACGGCAAGATTTGAAGGTAAATGTAAGGAAATCTGAAACGGGAATTGAAATTCATTCGATGGTCTCCCTAGGACATACCCAACATGTCCGCTAACATACACGACCTGTGTTGAACATGCTGTGACATAGCATGTATGGTTGTGTAGCTTATGCTGCAGTGGATATGAACGGTGTATTGTTGACATGCTCTGATGGAAATTTAAGAGAAGCCAAAAATTTAAAATTCTTGGAGCAAGGTAAAAACTATCCAGAGGTTTTGAACAAAGAAAAACATAGAAATCGACAGTGAAAATGGAAACGAAAACGAAATTCCTTATTTATAAATCCTGATGAATATTCGACCATCAAAGAAAACTGATAAGACCAAAAGATGATGTGTTGCTTCAATGCATTTAAAACAAAACACTGTTAATCCCTAGAGGACATTTTATTAATTGTAGAAAGTATTATTTTTTTCGGAGTCTAAGCTGAAAGATGAAGAAATTTATGAAGAATAGTCGTGCACGTGAAGAATTCACAAATAAAAGATCAAGCCAAGTGGAAGCGGAAGAAAAATATTTTACAAAATTATACAAACAAAATATTCAATTTTCCTCGAGGTAATTTCCTTCTAGACTAATTGAGCTGATGTCCTGCTTGAATTTTTACGTGGACTCTGAATAATAAACTCGTTAGAATTTAATAAAGCGCACGTGGTGCCATTTCCCCCATACTTGTGCACTCCAGTCTGCTGAATATTCCTGAGGGAGGTGGGGTGCCACAGGGATCCCACCCTGGTCCCCTACTACTCAGCATATTTGTGTACCACCCGCATACACGTGTTTGATAAAATTATGCACAAGTCTTGTCCGACAAATGTGTTGGCGAAATGTGATTACTAACATGAATTTGAAGCAGCAACTGATTTCACTAAAGTTACTCACGTATAAGTGAATCTACGCATACTAAAATGACTACTGAATTACGTTGCAAGGGTGAGAGTTAACATATTATGATACAAATTTTAATAAAAAATATTTTAAACTTATTTATAAACAAGCTGAAGTTATTTTAGGTAAAAAAACTATCCAAGAGGCACGAATCAAAACATAAGAATGATCAAATGATGGAATTATCAATCTTCGAGCAATCATAAACGTAGCAAGTAGATTAATGTTTTTGATGTAATCAAATTTGAAAATTTAGTACTGCGGTACACGAGAACCAGATACTCATTTATCAAAAGCACAAAATTATTTTTTCGTACCGCAGTATCAAAGGTGCAAATCACTATGATGATCTTCAATCAAGGGGTACAAGAAGAAGGAAAAGAAGCGGAAACACAGAGAATAAAATTTGGTTTGAATTTCAAAGAACTAACGATGGCTTGAGAAAAAAAAACAAACAAATTTGAATATTGGTTACCGTTTTGTCGCTTTGAAACTCTAATCGCTCCAAATGCCTCACTTTATGGGCTAAGTGCCCTTTCGTAGCGTGCCGCCGCTCTGGTGCGAGATGGCATCAGCCAGCGTCCTGTATTTTACATAATCGGCAGCTTAGACTCATTCATTACCTCCCGGGATATAGTAATCAGGGTGAAGCTGGCGTGGTGACTGCGGCAGTATGGAAAATTACAGGGCTCCCATCTTGCCCCCCTACTTTTAGTACTATTAAAGGGCGACAGGTAGAACGATACAGTGACAAAACGAAACGTGACATAATGACACATGACAGACAGAACGATACATGGCAGAACATCACACTTATAGTACATCATATGACACAACAACACATGACAGAATGAAACAGGACAGAACATCACAATGACAGTACATCACATGACAAAACGTCACTAAGACCAAATATTACAAGAAAAAAACATCACATGAGAAAACATCACATACCTAAAACAGAACATAAAATAACGGGACAAGGAAAAACATAAAATAACGGGACAAGGAAAAACATCAAATAATATATCAGAAAACATAAATATTTTTTTTGCAACTTATGCCGCCTTAACCTACAACTAGGGGAAACAATGGCATAGCGTGCATTAATTTGTACAGGTGAGGCTTACCCCACGCTAATCTATAAGTCAATCTGTAAGTGGTGTAACTTTCTATGTTATTTTGTAATAGTGATGTTTTGTCATGTGATATACTGTAATTCTGATGTTCTGTAATATGTTGTTCTGTCATGTGTTGTTCGATCATATGTCGTTATGTCATGTGTCGTTTTGTCACTGCCGTTCTATCCTGCCCCCTGTTAAAGACCTACCAGCCAAGGGGACTTCTCTGGAATGGTTCAATTGTGCGCGCGCTATTTTGTAAACACGTAATCAGGCGTTTACTATGAAAGAGGTGGGCGTTGGTATTATTTGAATAACAATATAAATAACGGTGTTTTTTGTTTCACAAAAAGTACAGTTCTAATCTAATCTAAGTTGCAAAGATATGTAACATTGGGGATTCACATTACATGCGTTCTCACAAGCAGACACGTACAAGTTCACGCTTGCGCATGCCGCGTGTGAACCTACAATATTAAAACCAAATCTCAAACGGACATACATCCTGCAACTCTTGCCGACCTTCCCTGAAATAGGGGTGACATTGGCAAAGTGAACCATTTTCTACAGCATGGGTGGTCAGCCGCATACCAACCTATAAGTCAAGGAGTATATACAACAAATAACGTTTTAGACATTAACAAATGGATAAACATGGTTTGCGTATTAACTATATAAACATTCATACTAGAAAACTACAGGGGAAAAACCAGGAATTTCAGTAAAAATAAGAAAACAAGTTCGTAAGAAGAAGGTAAAATCTAGTGGCATCTGTATAAGAAATACTTAACAAAAAAAAATAAAACAGAGTTTACTTTTTAGGGTTTGTGTATTGAGACGACGACTGAGAATAAACGTTGTTCATCCTCAGTCGTCGTGCAGAGAGGATGTTCTCCTGAAGACGTTGGCTTCGTCGCCGACGAAACGTCGAGAATGATGTAAGTTCTCTCTAAACGGTTCGTAAAATATCCGAGTTAAATTAAGTTTTGAAATTTGTTTAGTTTTAAAATTAATATAATTGTCAAAATGTCAAACGACCGTAATTCTAACTTAAACCTAACTATTGCATGAATTTAATTACACCCTTTTATTTTTATACATCCCTGCAACTTAAATTACATATAATTATTATTATTTGTTTGTTTTAATGTAAAAAAAACATATTTTCATGTTCGTATTTCATTATATGTATGTACCAAACGTTGTTCACAATTATGTCCCCGATCACAAGGGGATAACGATAAAATTAAAAACCTAATAACAACAGGCAGTTGACGTGGGTTTCACATGCAGCCACTTAATCAGGTGCAATTTACTCTAATTATGAAGTGTTTACTCAACTCAATCGATGCCTTCCATCAATAAAAGCTCCAATACTAGCACAAGCTATTGTTAAAGGGGTAGGTAGGCGAGTTATTCAAAATATTCCTGATAATTTTCAGAAGTATATGGATAGGCCAACATACGTGGCTGAAGAGCATTAGGCGCCTAACACTCTCATCACCACAAGGCCAAAGGAGACTAGAAAACGCAAAAACAAACGCAACTAAGCTACACATATAGTGCAACTTCTTGCCGCGTTATCCCCGAAGGGGTCGCATGTGGCGAGATGAACCTATTTATTTTTACAGGTAAAGGGGCCGGCCTTACGCCAACCACTTCAGTTGAAGTGGGGGTTTCCCAGCTCCCGAGAGTGCTGGTACTAATTTCTTGTGAAGGCTGAGTAAACCTTGCCGGTATTTTATTTTGGGGTTTGAAATAAACACCGAAACGGGAAATCATTTCTGACACCCTCGGTGGGATTCGAACCCGAGCTTTCGGCATGGAATGCAAGCACTCTACCACCTGAGCTATCGACCGGCTAGGAAGGCCAAAAATGCAATTGGTGGGCAGTGTTAACGCAGATGTAGCGAAGGCATGCATACGTGGTTGGAGAGCAAAGGCGATCGACAGGTGAGAGTTGAGGAGAATCTTGGCTTCAGCCAAGGCCCTTTCAGGGCCGTCAAGCTTATGATGATGATGACGATTATACGTAGATAGATATGTTATAAAAATACCAAATAGAGTTCTTGAGGGATCTCCTCATGAGGCGTCGTGGAAATTATCCACAATTTATGAATCAAGAGGAGCTACTTCAGGAGACTGGCTTCAGAACATTTGGCTTTGCTTTTGCAGAGTGTAACATAAAAAAAAACACGCAAAATTTGTACAGAACCTTTGCAGTTCTTTGAAAAAATTGCAACTCCTATAGTAGGGTTTTCATTGAAACATAGTCTAAAACGACCACTAAATTTCCGATTAGCCATAAGAGTTGACGGTATTCTAACGTGAAATGATTAATTGTTTTACGAAAGATACAGAGAACGAAGTTTAGACAATATTTTTTGATAATGTAGGTCGTAGGATATGGTTTGAATATTATTCAGCCTTCAAGAATACCTACAACATAAGAATTCTTAAAATGTATTTTCTGTGTATTCCTGAGTATTCTCAATAACTTGCCTACCTGCCCCACAGTCACAAACAGCAGTGAGTAGACCTGTTTGACAGAAGGTATCGACATTTCCAACTGCACGCAACATTTCGTATATTTTTCTGGTTAATTTGTAAAACAAAACATGCAGCCAACAGTGGTTTGACTATGGAAAATGATTGGTTTATAAATAAATCAAAACGGCTTAATTATTGAATGTGGTTTTTAACATTAAAAATACAAACAAATCAATTGTACGTGAGGCTCATTTTTAAAAATCTAAGATCAATGTTGCAAAATTAATCACATTAAAAATTCTAATTTAATGGATGCCCACGCGCAGATACAAGTAAGTATGCGCTTAAATAACCTGAAAATGTACTTATACAAACGAAATCCAAGTCAAGATGAGTATAAAACTTTTTCCGAACTTCCCCGAAACATGGGTGACATAATAATAACAATAATATTAGGATGATTGATTTGGTGAGCGCTGTTTTTTGTGTGTATCACACCTCAAGAGCCCTCTGCGAGCTTGATCGTCGTCGCTACAAAGCCCCAAATCTCAAGCATGATCCAGTTGCTGTAAGGCTGGATGGACCTTTAGTAACCGGTCATTGGTAAAAGTATATGAATATTTCACCCAGCGAAGAGCATACATATATATGAAAATATAATGTTTTTTTTTTGTGCTCCGACAAAATTCGAACGCACCACCTTCCATTTACGAGTCAGACGTGTTAAACACTAGACCACGGACCGATAAAGTGAATATTTTTTTACAGTTTGAGTGGTCAGCCTCAAACCAACCTATATTTCAAGACAAATAATAATGTAAAATTTTGCATTACATTATTTTTTTATATCGTTAAGGTCAAATAAAATTTTACAATCTGTCAATATGATAGATTAATTGTGATGCCGTAATTTTGAAAAGGCGAATTTTGACCGCAAAATGTCCTGAACAATTTGTAAAGTTTTTGGAAAGTATCGAGTATGAAAGGCAGCCGAGACTAATTAATGGATTGGCTTTTTTGCCGCCATAAAAATTGATTTTCGTGTCAATCAAATATCATGAAGAAATGAGTAGATTTGGAAGGTTTAAATTGTTTTGAAGGACGCGATTCTTGTTTGAAAAACCTTGAAAATAATTCTTCATCTTCTACTGATTGATCGTCAGGTTGATCGCTGAGATGGAGTGTTTGCATTCGATAACGTGAGCTCGGGTTCGAATCCCACCGAGGGTGTCAGAAATGATTTTCCGTTTCGGTGTTTATTTCAAACCCTAAAATAAAACACTGGCAAGGCTTGCTCAGCCTTTACAAGAAATGATTATAAACCCCCTTAAAAGTTGGGAAAATGCATTCCCATAAGAAGACACGTATAAGTTCACGTTTACACATGTCACATGTGGACTAACAACATAAAAACCCAATCTCAAATGAATATAAGCCCTGCAACACTTGCCGACCTTGCCGAGGGAGACTTTAGCAAAGTGAACCATTTTTTTTACAGTATGGAGGGTCAGCGTCATACCAACCTAAAAATCAAGGTACATGAACATAAACATCAATATAAAGAAAAAAAAAATTGGCAATAAGCTAAAAACTAAAGGATTGTAATTTCGCCCGTCAAGCCTCATTCTGAACGAGCGTCAAAATATTTGCTTTTGAAAGTGGACGCGTTTTAATGATAAAGTGAAAAAGCGTTAGTGACGTGCGGGGCATATTTGCAACAGAGCTTTTAGCGTCGGCGTCAATGAAGGATGCCGAAAATGTCGGACCCCCTAATGGCAGCAATCAACGGGTCTACTGAAAATGAGTGAGTGTTTGCTTCACAAAGACGAGATGTGAGTTGAAAGCGTATACGAAATTGTGAATAAGTAAACCATAAAATAAGTATACCTTTTTTTGTGTTTTATTTTAAATTCTAAATACAGACAAAGTTGTATGAGTATAAATATATAAGAGTAAGAGATTAATAAAGACACGAAATTCATACGACATTTAAAGAAGATTGCTGGTGACTCGATGCAGAAGGCCTAGAATAGAGATATATATATATATAAGGATAATTTATTTTTATGTAGGGTCAGAGTGGCAACAGTGGATCACTTTTTTTCAAATGCTCAGAATTATTTTTGTATAAATGTTATCAATTTGTAACTTTTACCAAATGATAAATAAGTTAAGTACCTGCAACTTGTTCTTAGAGATTAATCTTTTTTATCCAACAAATACGGAGAAATTTTGCCTTTAGTGAAAAATGGAAAATGATCCACTGTGTACACTATGGTGTACACAGTGGATCAGGTATAGGTACACTGTGGATCAATCAATGAAAAGCCAGATTATTGGTATTACAAAAAAATATATTAAGTAGACAAAATTATTTATTCTCTTACACATTAATTATAATTAAACAGAACAAATGAACACATTACATTAGCGGATAATAATACGGGAAAAGTCCACATTGAAGTAGTAATAAGACTGTTGGCGCACAGTGCTTCCTCCCACACGGGGCGGAGGTAAGATTACTCCTATGTCATCTTCTTTAACATACGACAAGTCGGCTACATTTGGCATATTAAATTGAAATTTGGAGTTCATTCGCAAGAAGCTAACGTAATACTCTAATTTTTCATTGCGACCATGTAGAATTTTACCCACGTAAAAGATGGGTTTTTGTCTTGTTTGAAAGCGAACTAGAACATAGTCACCTTCATCCGGAAAACGAATTAAAGGTGTAGACATTAGTTTTGCCTCAGTTAGGATGTCAGCAACATCTTCTTCACCTGAAAAATCAGAACTATCGTCATGGACTGACATTGTTTCATTATCTTCCTCTGAGTCGCTCTGTAATATTTTTTTTACAGCCTTTTTTACTTTTGAAGTTTTGGCGGCTTTGGGAATATTTATTTTCTTGGCAGTTGTTGCTTCTCTTTGGGCTTTGATGTTTTCCTTTTCTGGAGTATCAGTGGCAATCAAACTTCGACCTGGCTTTCTTTTCCTTGTATTTTCCCTTGGCTGTGCTTTGATAGGTGCCCTAAATTGACATGGCCCTATGAAATTTGACGAGGCATCTTTTGAGCATCCTGCTGTCGCTTGTGGTGATGCAGTTTGTTGATCGTTGGGACGGAGAGTTGGTGCTACATTTTCGTCACAAATATTTATATTTTGACTGGCATCGTTTTCAAGGCCTTTGGAATTTTCAATATCAGCTATTTCATTTTGGAGAGCTGATACACTCCTGTTCAATGTAAGGTGACTTATATCTTGAAGTGGTGTCTCGTTTTCAGTAATTAAATTGGGGTCAGCCCGATTGGTGACTTCGCTTGGCAAAAAATCTTCCTCACTAAATATGTTTTTGTCGAACGGGAAAATACCAGATTTTTTGAAAGAGTTAATTATATTTGAAGGAGTCATTGTTTTGACAAATGCATTGCCAATCAATTTTCCTAAATTATAGATGGTGACTGGTTTCCCAGGATTTCGTAGCATCCAAGATTCCATTGCAGCGTTGAAATACTTTTTAAATGGCCCATATATACCGACATCCAAGGGTTGCAACTTCGCTGATGTATGTGGATGCAGTGTTAGAATGGTGATACCATTATTCTTCGCCAAGTCTAATACTTCAATACACAGATGGGATTCATGGTTATCTAGTATAAGTAATGAAGGATTTTCTGGCGAGCTTGATGTATGTTTAATGAAATGTCTCATGGTCTCAACAAAAAGTTTCCCATTCATCCATCCGGATGGTGTCGCTAGACCTAAAGATCCAGGAGGAGATCCAGAAATCATGTGTGGTTTAAAATTTTTTCTGGGAAAGATCAAAACTGGAGGCAAAGCATGGCCAGAAGCACTAATTATGCAACAGGTCGTAACAAGTGTGCCCTTTTCCCCACTTGTAACTTTACAAACGTTCTTTCCTTTCACAGCAATTACTTTCTGTGGTGTTTGTACAGTGGTGGTGGCTGTTTCATCTAAATTATACACCCTTGTACCATCAGCAAATGTAAGGTGTCTTCGGTAGATGGATTCTAAATTTTCAAAAAAACTTTGTACCGTCTGTGGATTAAAAGATGTTGCTCTAGCTAAGCTGCATGCTTCTGGTTTGCGTAGCGACAGTTCTGGATGGCGTTTTCGGAAAGCCTTAAGCCAGTCGACACCTGCCAGTTCTGCAGTTGACCAAGAATGTGGCATTTTAATACCGTTGATTTGGGCCATCTCATAAGCTAATTTTCGGCAGTCCTTTGTAGATAGGCCATAGAACATAAGGGCACATTTTTTTAAATAGTTTTTCAATGATTCTTCCTCCTCATCTGTGAAAATTTTATTGACGTTATAATTTGGGGTAAACCGAATATTCAGATCTGTTCCTGCTTTTGATTTTACAAAATATCGCTGAAGCGTTGTAAATGGAATATTTTTTTCTTTGGCGACAGCCCTTATTTTTCTGCCTATTTTTATCTGTTCAATGGCTGCTTTCATATCTGCCTCCGGCGTCCTGCCAATGTTTCTAACTGTTGTTGATTTATTTCTTGGCATCCTGAAATAATAAAATTCCTTAATTACTCTTATTTTAATATTACATTAATTAGGGTAAACAATGGATCACATAGGGTACACAGTGGATCGTGATCCACTGTGTACCCTATGAGGTTGATCCACTGTGTACCCTTTTGACATATTTGTTTAAAAACATATTTTTATGTACTTTTACTTTTAATAAAATAATGAGGTTACGTAATAATGGAAGGAGAATAATTGCTAATGTGAATAATGAAATAAATTTTAAAAGAACTTCAATACTCAAAAAATAAGAAAGAAACATAACATACCTGGTTTATTTACTTTTGACTGTCAGAAACACATTTTTTTACTCAGCACAACCTAACTGCACAGAAGTAGGACTCCAACTGGTTCAGACATGTTAAGACATGAGCACCAAGCTACTGTGAAAGAGATAGACATATATACCTACTCATCTTTAAGAAACTGCTCTGATCCACTGTACCCACATGATCCACTGTTGCCACTTTGACCCTACACATAATTAAAGAGCGCCGTTTTTGTGTGTGTCACACCTCAAGGGCCCTCTCAAATCACGGATAAGATTTCTTGTAAAGATGTGTCTTTAGTGCTCCTTTAAAGACACCAACAGTCTTTGCCTTCCTCACATTAGGTGGCAGTCTGTTCCACTCCATTGGTCCCGCAAACCGGAAAGCACGGTCCCCAAAATTAGTGCGTGTCTGACGGTGTGGCTGAACCAAGTCCACCACGCCATCCGTCAGATGCCTTGAGAGATACTGGGAGGGCTATGTTTAGAAGTAGACTGCAGGTATAGCTGTCTTGGTAAGTAATAAATAAATTGAGGCTTATCATTTTATGAAAATATTTTCAAATTCATTTTTAAATACGTTGTAAAAATTATGGGTTAAGTAGTACCGATAATACCTATTATTTTTTCCTTGCAGTAAATCAATTTTAGAGTGTCTTAACAACGCACGCATTCAAGTTAGATAAAACATTATTCAGTTCATGCCAATTAAGAATGTATTCTGTTTAAGATCGCTGAAATGATTAATTTAGTGAGCGAAGTTTTTGTATGAACCACTCTAAAAATTTAAGCCATCTACAAGCTTGGTCGTCATTACAGAAAGCGCTGTTTCTCAATCAACACCCAGTTGCTCTATGGCTGGATGGACTTTTGGTGACAGGTCTTTAATAAAAGCAGATGATTTTTTTTTTTTTAAGAAATCCTGTACGGGAACCTCCCTAGATTCTAGAGACTCTAGGGGTCTTTGACACTTGTTGTAGTGCAACAGAGGTGTACGAGCTTGGTTGTCGCTACAAAGCGCCAATACTCAAGCAAGACCCAGTTGCTGTAAGACTGGATGGACCTTTGGTGACCAGTCATTGGTAAAGGTTTATGAATTTTTCAACACAGCGAAGAGCAAATTTGAAAATATAAATGGTATATTTTTTGTGCTCCGCCGGGATTCAAACCCACAACCTTCCCATTCACAGTCCGCAGTGTTACCACTGAGCTACGGACTGGTAAAATTTATTGTATTTAATTATTATTATTTGAATGTTTACGAAATGGACTTTATTTTGCTCCGACGGGAATCGAAGTCACAACCTTCCAATCACGAGTGATTAGTGTTAACCGTTAGACTACGCACCGGTCTTAAATTATTATAATATATTTTTTTTTAATTTCACACTATTTTTTAATGACAAAAACATAATAATTTGAAATATTTACTAACTGGTGAGTAAAAATTCCATTCATAAAATTATTATACAGAAATCAACTCTTTACAGCTTTAATGATACGTTGTCAATTCACACGAAATGCAAATTATCCTTCGGGAATGATCGGTGGGATCGTTCGCCGCAGACATGCGATGCGGAGGGGTACTTGCGTCGCCATGACAGCAGCCTCCTAGCACGGACACACGACACCACCGTGGTACGCTAGATGCGAACGTGTTCCAGCAGGGACGCGCGTGCGGTTTAAGATATTTTTATTTCGATAAGATTTATTGTGGATTTTAAAATTAAAAACAAAATTAAATGGTTTGTAAAAAAAAAAAATTGAAAAAATATTAATGTATTTTTGAGAGACAGAAACAATTGTTAAAAATTTAAGACTGGATTCAAATAATTTGAAATAATGATTAAAATAATGACTTTCACAAGCAGACACGCATATTTTCGCGCTAACACATGCCGCATGTGGATCTAAAATACAAAAACAATCTGAAATGAACATAAGCCCTGCAACTCTTGCCAACCTTCCCTGAAACAGGAGTGACATTGGCAAAGTGAACCATCTTTTTACAGTATGTGTGGTCAGCCTCATACCAATCTATAAGTAAATTAATATTCATATTTAATGTACCTACAGTTCTAATAACGAGGAACCAGGATGCTAAGACAACTGCAATAGGATATTTAAGCTAGGTATGTTTTTTTTTTATTGCAAAACGCAAAAAATTGTTTGCCGAATACAAATACATCGACAGGTGTGTTTGCAACTCAGATTAAAGACACATTCACCCTTACAGCTACTGGGTCACGCTTTCTACAGCAACGACGAAGCTAGCAGATGGCTCTTGAGGTGTAATACACACAAAAACAGCGCTCACCAAATAAATCATCCTTATATTTTTATTTATTATTTGCCTGTCAACAATGAGGTCACACTCGGAGCATTTTTGTTTTCTTTCTATCTATGAGAGATCTAAGTTGAGGTAAATAAATTTGAAGCCGATGTCCAGTCCTAGATAAGGTGAGGATTGAACTAGTTTGGGGTGGTGGGGTGATGGACCCCCTAGTTGACCACGGACCGCAGTCGGGCAGATCCGCCCGCTGCTTCTGTAATGCGATATTGTTGAGTGTGCCGACCCCCCAACTTTTACCCTAAAATATTCACCTGTCCATAACGATATCGTCAGACTCAAAAGCCAACTATACACGCTATTATATCTGGATTCTGAAATGTACTGTAACTGTAACTCTGCCGCCATTCCGCTAGGGGTGGCCTTACGCTCTTACGAGATTATGTTGTTATTTGTACATTGAAGCTTTCACGGCCGGTTTTTGTTGACATAACAATCACTGTTTTCGATTACTTGAGTATATATATTTTATATCACAACCGGTATGTATTAATTTAACCACCTAACGATGCAAACGGATGTTTGCGAACCGGTTGTGGTAAAAAATATATTTACTCAAGTAATCGAAAACCAAGCTGTTTTTCTTTTATCCTTAAAAATAAATTCCAGCATTCTTAATTAAAAGAATCCATATCAATAAAATCCATATCAAAAAAGAACCAGAAAAATATATAACATCCCTTCCAGAAAGGGATAGGATTTCAGGAATAGGATGATGTCAATATTTTCAGGAAAACTTCAATAATAGTAACAAGGGAAAAGCAATAATATAGTGATGCTGTAATTAAATATAATCTTGATGAACGCGTGGATTCTGAGAGGAATTTTCATTGGTTTTCCTATGAATTAATATTGAATGGATATTTATAGTAATTTCAGGAATTTGTTTATTTCAAAAGTTCATCGGAAATTGTTCTATTAGTACGCTAACACAAATAACACATTGATTTTTCTTGCCTTATATGCTGGTGTGAGGCTGACCACACATACTGTAAAAAATGTTTCACTTTGCCAGTGTCAACTCTGTTTCAGGGCAGGTCGGCAAAAGTTGCAGGGTTCATTCAGTTCATTTGAGGTTTTGATTTTAACTTTTTAGTATACATTCAGCATGTTTAAAAGCGCGAACTTCAGGTGTCTGTTTGTGGGCATGCATTTAATATGAGTTTCGAATGTTAATAAATCTTTGCAACTTAGATTATAGATTAGGGTTACACCATCGTTTGTTTCATAAAACAGCTCAAATAAAAAAAAATACGATAAACATAGGTGGCCTTATTCATAAGATTTAATAAACCTAAAGCCAAAATAAATCCTACTTTTTAGTGTGTGCACTCCGACAAGTGTCATAGACCTCTAGAATATTTTAAATCTAGGGTGTCTTTCTTCCGCACAAGATTCCGAAAAAAATACAAGTTTTTTGTATTTAAAATTCCAGTTAGCATTCTTCATAAAATTCAATACAAAATGTGAATTTCTTTTTTCTCTTTCTTTTTCTCAAACTTACTCCTCTCTATTTCCTGTGGCCAGGTAACTTCAAAACTTTTTCATATTCTTCTTCATCGTATTCCACCCCTTTTGAAGCAAACCCCCACCCCCTGCGGTATTGCCATGGCCAGCGAATAAGCCCCCAGGAGTTTTTCCCCGTTTGAAGTTGGGAACAATTTTTCTGCATACTTGCCACCCCAAAGGCTTCGCGGGGTTCCTCTCCCCTACACCCTACCCCGTTTTACCAGGTGAAACAACCCCTCGAAGTTTTTATTCAGTACCGATATTAAGAGTTTTTTGAAGATTTTTTTATTGCTGGAAACACAGATTGTGTAGAATGGCGAAAAATAAAAAAATGAAAACATTCAAAATAAATGAGTGATTAAAATAAGGGATTGAGTAATAGTTCACTTTGCCAATCTCACCCCTGTTTCAGGAAAGGTCGGCTGAAAGTTGCAGGGCTTATGTGCATTTGAGGTTTGGTTTTAATTTGTAAGTACACATTTAGCATTTGTAAGCGCGAACTTTTAAACGTGTCTGTTGTATGCATTTGATATGAGTTTTGAATGTTAGTTTATCATTACAACTTGGGTTATAGATTATAGATAGTACCAAAATATTTAATGAGATTGAAACATTTTTGAATTTGAAACATTGTTCTCGGCATCTTGTGTGGGATGTCGTTTTTAGCAACCAATAAAAAAATATTTGTATTAATTTTCCCTAGTGCAGTTTAATTCTATATACCAAGACCAACATCTTTACATGAAGCCCAAAGTCCCTCATAAAAAAATTTAAGTATTGCATTTTGAATTTTGGACATTAAATAATTGAAGTTGCAAGCATGTTATGGAATAGAAGGCTCATATGTATGCATGCCCACAATCAGGCACAACTAAGTTCGCAATCACACATACTGCAAGTGTACAATGTACATTCAAAGATACCAAACCTCACATGTACATTACATTTGCAACTCCTGCCGCATTTCCCATTGAAACCGGGGTGGCATTGGTAAAAGTGTCAATTTTTTCTGTACTATCGGTGACGTCACATGGCCGAAGCATTTTTTATTGTGCCACAGTTAACATACCTGCGTGAGTTAAAAAAAACACATATTTGAGTATGTTTTTAACTGTAACATATCGTTGATTTTCATCTTTTAAATTTCTGTAAAAATAATGCAATCTTAATTCTTCTCAACCTAGTTTTTACAGCATATGGGAGGTCAGCCTTATACCAACGTATTGTAATGTTTTTGGGTTCGAAAAGTCTAAAAATTAAAACATACAGGTCTTCTCTCAGGATCTTTATTTGAACTTAATTAATTTTTACAATTTCTATTTATTTTTAACACTTTTGGTAGCACAAATTTATTTTCACAGTTCAGAATCGCTTACACTCTTCAAATCAAAGGCAACTATCTCACTGTCCTGGAGCACTCAATTTTGCTCCTTATATACTGTAGTGACAGAACTCTCTAGGTGCTAATTTTGCTAGTAAGCTCGCGAACATTCTACCAACTTCAAGAGAACAAAAGGATCATTTAATTTCTAGATGTCTTAAGCCTATAATTATTGCTACCTACGATGTACACCTATGTTAATCTACTTTTGACATAATAATATAATAACTATCACTACCTACGATGTACACCTATATTAATCGACTATTTACCTAACGGTATTAATCAAGGAATCATTTATAATTCCTCATTATTAGATTGTAAAAGAGCTGTTGAAAATTCTCTCACGTCGCCACTTTTAAACGTATCTTATATATATATTTTCGTCTATTCTTAGTGCAAGGAGACGCGGCATTCTTTGTCCCAATTGAATTATCACGCTTCGATAAATCGCTCGAGGATATGAGAGGAAAAAAACCCTCGAAGACCTGCTTCTCTCTGAAGATTTGTTCAGCAAAGTCCTCACCGCCTCGGGGCACACTCGCGAAGAAACAAAACCACTCCTCGAGACAACTCTTCGAGGACTTTGAGGAAATTTAAGGGCATTACGGTGCTCAGGTGTGTATTTTTACGAATAAAGAAAACTGGGTCAATTCTTTAACGTTTTATTGGTTTTCAAGATTTTTTTTCGTGAGGATTGATTGCAAGCGCGTGCGTAAGGAATAGGCAAATACATTTTACAAAAAATATTTCTCCCATTCTTTTAAAATAACTCATTTGAAATTGACTGAAGTGCTAACGATGGCTCCAATTGAATTTAAATTTTGAATTTGAAATCTGAATATCAAGCTTAAATGTTTTTTTTTCTATTGTTATGTGAATAGCAAATCCTTAAATAAATATTAGGGTAGGTAGGTGTATTATTTATAGCTGATAAAAGTGTAGGTATATAAGTAGGATTAATTACTATAAGTACCTTGGGTAAAGAAATATTGAAATTTATGCACTGGAAGCTTTATGTTTTGAGGTGTTCCAGCAAAATTGGCTTCTAGTAACTACCATTTTTGGAGTATAAAGGGCTGCAAGCGGCTTGCAGGAGTCAGTCTATATACAACAGTCTGCTTTCGAACAAGAAAGACAGTGAAAATGAAAACCAACTGTAAAATAAATTGCTAAACCATAAATGTGAATTGTTAAAATAAATATAAATTGTTAAATAAATATAAGTGTAAAATAAATATCCTGTAAAGAAGACCAGTTTTTTTAAATTTAAAGACTATTTGAACCCTAAAAAAACATAACAATATATTGCCAACCTATTAGGCGCATGTGCCTGTATGAGATACACGCTCCTGGTGTTAAAAAAATATTGTTGTATATAGTACTGTATATTGCTGTTCAGAAGAGTGTGCGTACACACGATCTCTTTGGGGACAACGCGTTATGAAGTTGCACTATACGCGCAGCTTAGTTGCGTCGCATAATCAATTTAGCGTACGGTCATTAGATTTAACACCGAGCTTTCAAACTGGTGAATGCAAAATTACGCTAGGAACATTATAAAAGTTTGTAGGTACCTACGTCCGTGCGGTCACCTCCCCACCCCACAGCGACGCCTTGCTTTTGCCAACGCCACCCCCTTTGATAAAATAAATTAATTAATGTACTACATTTACCGTCCCCCTTCTCTCTCTTTCTCTACCCCTCTCTCTCTCGGTTAAAAGCAGAGTTTTTTTCTAGCTAGGTTGTATTTATTTTTAGCTCGCTGTTTTTCCACAGAGTAATATCATTTTCCCACTTACGGCCGTAATCATATTAAAAAAGTTTATTTAATTTGTGTTGAAATTTTATTAAGTTAATTGTTTTAAAAATGTGTACATGTGAAATTCTATGTTTTTTGATATATTATTATAATTTGGTATCTCCTAAGCTTATAAAAATTCTAACTTTAAATATTTATGTCTGAGAATTCAACTACTGTGAATGTTTATCTAAGTATAATCTAAATTGCAAATATATATTTGATTTAAAATTCATATAAAATGCCTTCCCAGAAGCAGACATTTAAAAGTTTGCACTTACACATGCCGCATGTGGACAAAAAACATTGGAACCCAATCTTAAATGAACATAAGCTCTGCAACTTTTGCAGATCTTCACTGAAACGGGCGTGAAATTGTCAAATGGAACCATTGTTTTACAGTATGGGTGGTAAGCCTCGTACCAATAACAAACCTATAAGTCAAGGAAGAATGATCTTAATAATCTGTATAAATTAGGACCAAGTTCCTTGGAACATCAGATATAAATCAACTGTTGTGCTGTTCACGTGTAACACTGTGTCGGAACTTAATATATCGTGTGTGGGCAAAATTTAAAAACGTTGAAAAATTTTTTACGTTGTGTATAAGCCTAAGTGTAAGCAATGGTTTTTAAAGCTTCTTGAATGAATGGGGCCTGTGAGATGGTGACAGGGTAGAACGGCACAGTGACAAAACGACACATGGCAGAACGATACTGTGACAAAATGACGAATCGCATAACGACACATGACAGAACGACACAGTGACAAAATGACAAATCGCATAACGACACATGACAGAGAGCGACAGTGACAAAACGACACATGACAGAACGACACAGTGACAAAACGACACATGACAGAACGACACACGATAGAACAACACATGACAGAACCTCACAATGACAGAACGTCACTTGAAAAAACATCGCAAATACAAAACATCACAGAAAATAGATCACTATGACAAAACATCACAAAACTAAAAAATAACATACCATAAACGGCACATGAAACGGTTTTGTGTTGTGATGTTTGGTCATTGTAATGTAATTTCCTACGGTGTTTTGTTTCAGTGATGTTTTGTCATATGATTGCTGTCATTGTGATGTTCTCTCAAGTGGCGGTATGCCATGAGTCGTTCTGTCATGTGTCAATCTGTCATGTCGAACGCTTAATAATAAAGAGAAAAAACGCCAAAAATTGGGAAAATTGAGATTTTGTAATAAAACGCAAGAACAATGCGAGAAGAATAGGTAGAATGCGACAGCCTAGCCGTTCAATTTGGACGAATATGACCGAGATAAAACATCCGACGCCTGTTTCATCCCATCCAAGTTGTACTGGATGTCTGAACTTTAAACGTGATTTCCCAACATTCTTATTTTTCGAGTTATTGCTCTCTATGATTAAGCGTGCGATATGTCGATCTGTCACGTGTCGTTTTGTCACTGTGTCGTTCTATCATGGAACCGCCCGTGAGATGGTGCCGAAAGCCAGCGTCGACGAATTGGTTTTTATGGGTTTACCACCCATGCGATATAAACAATCTCATTTATTGCCTCAAATGACATGTTGAAAAATATTTCTTTAAGTTTTTTTTTATTTAAAAGTATTTTCGTTGTGCTTTCGAATTTCTCTCAGAGATTGGTTCAGAGACAGAGTTCCTTGACTAATAGATAGGTATGAGGCTGACCACCCATACTGTAAAAAAAATGGTTCACTTTGCCAATGTCACCCCTGTCTCGCGAAAGTTCTGCAAGAGTCTCAAGGTGTATGTATGTTGGCTTGCGATTTGGGTTTGTATTATATGAGTGCCAACTTACACGTGTCTGCTTGTGGGCAAGCATTAAATATTTCTCTTAAATGTTAATTTATTGTAGTGTTTTTCGCAGGTTCAAATTAATCAAAACTGCGGTGCTTTATATTACACAATTAGTTTCAGATTCCGTTCCCATACAAAGTCACTTGACACCCACACAAGACAACGGTCGGTTGGCTTTTCTGGTTATAGAGAGTTTTGGTCTTTATTTTATAGCAAGAATAAGGATCATTCTCGAGCCATTGAGAATTAGAACATGCGAGACTTTACTAGAACATCTGACCAAGCACTCGAGCAAACTCAAACAATACAAATACAAATTTTATAAGTACCTCACATTTGTTTATTTCTAGAGGGACTTCACAGACTTTACCACATATACTAACACATACAATCCACAACACACAACTACATATTCGTTACAATATATTCGTTACTTAGATAACATACTTAAGGACAAAATATTCTTATATGTATCATATTTTTTGTCCGTTATTTTTGTTATTGAAAGAAACGCAACTACGCAACACAACTAAGCTACACATATAGTGTAACTTCTTGCCTGCATTATCCCCGAAGGAGTCGCATGTGGCTATTCGGGACCTATTTATTTTACGGGTAAGGGGGCTGGCCTCACACCAACCACTTTTCAGTTAAAGTGGGGGTTTACCAGCTCCCGGGGGGGGCTGGTTCTCATTTCTTGTGAAGGCTGAGTAAGCCTTGAGATCGAACCCTTGCTCTCGGCATGGAATGCAAGCACTCTACCAATTGTGCTTTCGACCTTTATACGAGCTTGGTCGTCCAATTCTCAAGCAAGACCCAGTTGCTGTAAGGTTGGATGGACTTTTGGTGACCGGTCATTGGTAAAGGTTTATGAATTTTTCAAATCCAGCGAAGAGCAAATTTGAAAATATAAATGGGATATTTTTTGTGCTCCGCCGAGATTCGAACCCACAACCTTCCATTCAGAGTCCGAAGTGTTACTACTGGACTACGGACCGGTCGAAAAGAAAATGTCGCGAAATACTAGCATAAAATCCACTCGATCAATTAATGCCTAGAAATACTTCACAACCAGTTGATATGCCCTTTGGAGCGTGAAAAATGTCTGGGTTTGTCGATATGCCTTGGTACACTTGGCTACATATATGGTGCAACCCACAACCAATGACGCGTTACACAACCATTCACTCTACTGACAAAAAGTATACATACATCTTCTAGAGCATAATTGTTACAAATATTTTTATACATTAATTTTCAAAACAAAAATTCATACGGTGTTATTCTTAGACATTTTCGTCGCCCTTTGAACCCACGTTTTGCTTAATTTTGATTCTTGAACATTTCTGAAGTAGTTAGGCTTGCGTCTCGAGTTCAACGCCCGCCTAAATCTAGCCTCCAAATGTATGCGAAGTTAGGCCAAGACAAAACCACCTCGGAGAGGGTTTTGTGGTACAATCGATTTTGACAACTGCCGTATTTAATATTAAATCGTAAATATTTGCTTTATTACTGTTTTGTTTTGCGATTTGTTTTTGTCATTTTGGTCACATTGACAGAATTCAGCATCTTTTTGCTAATCAATCGCTTTTTGAGGCACAAAACACAAAAAAATAAGAAAGAAAAGAAATCATTTGAAAGATTGAATCACGGCTCGCGGCAAAATTCTTCATATGACACATTTTACAAAACTGAACTTAACTAGATAGTTTAAAATGAGTGAAGAAGATATTCAACACTCCACGAACACATATGAGACACTTTTTCCACCTGAAATAAAATATTTAGATGCATTTCGGTCGAAATCTGATTTGTTTACAAACAAAACAACCAGCCGTCCACCATTGTGACGTCTGCCCCGCGCGTCTCCGCCAGTCCGCCTGCCCGCCGCGGCCATAAATCTGTGTGGTCATCCCAAACGCATATTCCCTACATTTGTTTTATTTTTCCCGATCCACAAAAAATATACGGATTTATTTGGCTAATCAATTGTTTTCAAAGTTTTTTTAATTATAAATTGCACAACAAATTTAAAAACTGATTATTTTCTTTTATTTTTCATATTTTTTTTGCGTTATTGTCAATGGTTATTGTTTTAATAATTATTTAAAAACGACTGAAAATTCCCTATTCTTTAAATAATATTTATAAAGTGACATCTCTAGAACAGATTTTTTTTTGAAATACGACATTGAACGGACGTAATTTCAGCCGTCCAAATTTGGTCGCAGGCTCAACTGTTCCTACGTTACACTATGAACGAGAATCAATATTTCAAATTTGGTCTAGTCCGGCGTTGTACCCAGACTAAGTAGTCGCCAGTTAGGCCGATGGCGAAATATGACAAGTAAGAATAACACCGATAGACATTAGGATTAGGACATAGGATTCGAACCCACAACCTTCCATTCAAAGTCCGAAGTGTTACCACTGAACTACGGACCGGTCACACGTTTAAATTTTGTTTCTCGCACACTGGAGGGATGAGATATTTTGGCGATGACGTCACGAGAAGAGGCTCATGCGTCAAAGTCCGCACCGCGAACACTCGCAGCTTTTGACAAATGTGAAATTTTAATTTATTCTGGGCACCATTTTTTAAAACTGACTGCCTCCAAGTATTGGGCGTATTTTCTTTTTAAACTTATTTCTTTCACCTTTTTTATTTGCTACATCCAATTGTTTTTTTTGAGATTATTGAAAAAAAAACAATCTTATTTTGTATTACGGCGAGTATATTAAGCCCCACAACCGGTTTCGCCAACAATCCGTTTGCCTCCTCAGGTGTGTAAATCATAATTGAATTTAAAAATTTGAAAAAAAAGTTAAAGGGAAAAACGGAATAACAGGGTAAGGAATGATTTTGTAAGAGAAGAATGTGGTGCAAGAGAATGTGTGACAGTGAAGATTAAAAGAAGTTCATTAAGATGGTTTAGACTAGTTAGAGAATAAATTATGAAAGACTTATGAAAAAAGTATATGTTGCAATAATGGCAGATTAGATTTACCACAGCATCAATTGATGCTGTGGTAAAGGAATGCGTTTTTTTTTTAAATAAATTCATTTGATTTTAAAAAATGAAAACATTTATTTCCTTTCATATATTTACTTATGATTGTGTGTGTGTTTGTTAACTTACTTGTGTGTGTGGATGGTTGTACATACTAGTGTTTGCTCGAAGCTTCTGCTCGAGGCGATTCTGGCATGGTCTTGTGTATGCCAGAGTGGCCTTTAGTCACCCATAACTACAGATCGCGGTGGTAAGAAGGAGGATAATACCTGAGCCGTTGAGCGAGATAGTACAAAAGATTAACTGTGAACCGAATGTGAGTCAATCCTAAAATATTTTTTGTAAAATAAATCTAATCGAAATTGTATTATATTTAACCCAAGTAAATCATAAGAGTATATTATTTTCGTAAAAAAAAATATTCCTGAGTATTTTTGAAGTATATAAACCACTCATTTCTTTTAAGACGTTTACTTATATCTCGTTATGTAAGTATATCTCCCATAAGCCGTCATATGTCAGGAATGGTTCACCCAGCCTTGGGCGCTAAGCCGGATTATTTTCTATTTGAACTTAAGTATTCCATGTAAGCGCATCACTTAGCACGCTTTTTGGTTAAGTGAGTCGTGTTAGTAACTTGTAGCCAGTACTAAGTCGATTACTTGTTAGGTCACAACACACCAGTGAGATATCTCATGCGACTGAATGAGTTCTGTGGACTAGAAATTATTTTAACGAAAATATACATTATTTTTGTTATTATAAAAGGCTAATTTATTTTAAATTACACATGATAAGAGAGCGCCGTTTTTGTGTGTGTCACACCTCAAGGGCCCACTCCGATCATGGATAAGACTTTCTAAAAAGGTGTGTCTTGAGGGCTCCGCGAAATACACCCACATAATTGGAGTTCTTCACTCCGGGTGGCAGTCTGTTCCACTCCACCGGACCCGCAACACGGAAAGCGCGGTCCCCGAAATTTGTACGAATCTGACGGCGCGGCTGAACCAAATTGACTGCTCCATCGCCCGCGGATCTGAGTGTCTGCCTCCTTACACCCATTTCAACAGGCAAAATCATGTCAGTCAGATAAGGTGGAGCCAAGCCATTGATGGCTTTATATACCATCAGACAAACACGGTAGACCACCCTCTACGGGAAAAGAAGCCAATGTAGTTTTTTTAACGTAAGTTTTTAACGTTTTTCAATGTAATTTTAAAAAATATATATACTGTATATCTGTTTTAACTTACTTATGAAATTGGTCCTTAGTAAGAAAGAGAACAAAGAACTTCACAGTTGCATTTCCATGTGTACAAAAAAACTCAGGCGAATGTAAAAATGTTTGTAAAAAGTTGGCAACATTGCGAATTAATCGCTGCCCGAACCAGTCCGAACATAGGTAGCACGCGTTAAAAATCATGTGATCTAGATAATACAATGACCGCACATACCTACCTTAAAAATTCATTCCAAATGTGGTCTAAAAAGTTGCCCTCTTGACAATAACGGTAGTATGTACAAAAGTTAATAAAAATACTGAAAGTGAAAATAAAAACTCTGTTTTTTTTATAAAAAATATATCTTTCATAGAAATGAATTTTCGCTCTGTGAATAAGCAAACTTTCCAAAGCTTAAATAACTATGTTGTGCTCATATGAGTTTAGTTGAAACCAGGACTCTGAGTATGAGTTTTTTCACTTTACTCGAAGTATTGTGTATTCGAGAAAAATGTATGTGAATATGTACAGCACCCCTGGTAAAAAGGGTTTCGAAACTTGTTTTGCTAGAGGTGATTTACAAGTTCACATACATTTTTCTCAAATACTCAATACTTCGAGTAAAGTGAAAAAAAACTCGTACTCAGGGTACAGGTATTTTGAATAATTTTGGTAGGTACTTACCAATATTTTATGACGACATGATAATCAGTTTTCAATATATTCAGTAGGTGCTTACCTGAAACCAAAAAAATAAAATAATTAATACATTGTGGTTGGTAAATGTTATATGACAGACAGAAAAAATATGACAGTCACATTGTAATAATAATATATAGAGCACTTAGATTGCGTGCTTGGTTGCCGCAATAGTGCTACCTAATTTGAAGAAGACAAATTTTATTTTTTACATTAAAAGAGTACAAAAGACGTGACTTTATAAGAAATCTTGTCTTTGATTTAAAAGGGCCCTTGAGGTGTGACACACACAAAAACGGCGCTCTTTAATTATGTGTACCTTACTGACCCTAAAAAAGCGCCGATTCACAATCAAGACTTAGTTGCTGTATGTTTGGATGGAGCTTTGGTCACCGGTTTTTGGAATAAAACTCAGCGAAGAGCATATTTGTTTGAAAATAAAAACCGAGAATCGAACCCACGACCATCCGATTTCAACTCCGAAGCGCTAACAAGGTTACGGACCGGTCGAATACATAGAGTACACACATTTATTTTTTTAAGAAATCCTGTGCGGGAGACTCCCTAGATTCTAGAGACTCTAGGGGTCTATGACACTTTTTGTAGTGCCGCAGAGGTATACGAGCTTGGTCGTCGCTACAAAGCGCCAATACTCAAGCAAGACCCAGTTGCTGTAAGGCTGGATGGACCTTTGGTGACCGGTCATTGGTAAAGGTTTATGAATTTTTCAACCCAGCGAAGAGAAAATTTGAAAATACAAATGGTATATTTTTTGTGCTCCGCCGGGATTCGAACCCACAACCTTCCCATTCAGAGTCCGCAGTGTTACCACTGAGCTACGGACCGGTCAAATTGTTGTTTCTGTTGCTTGAAAATTAAATATTTTTTTGTACGAATAGAACCCGGCACCTTTCAATTACGAGTCCGAAGCTCTAACCATAAGACTACCGACTGGTATGTAACATGTTATATTATAATGACAAGAAAAATACTTCAAAAACAACTACATTGAGTCTATTTTCATATTTCAATGAAAAATGTTTGTAGATATATTTTGACCATCAAGGGGTTCTAAAAATAAATCAAAATAAAATATTAAAGAAACATTTATGTTAGGCTGAAAAATTCTAAGCATGGAATAGGTTATAGGGTAAAGAGGTCAAAAAAGGAAAAGCTCTCCTTAGCTTTTACGCCGTTACTTGTAGATATGTACCTATATATATGTATACACATTCATGTATATAATTATTCTTTATTTTATTAAATACTCATAATTATTATTTACTTTTAAAATGGTAAAGCTAATACGCATATATACACGTATACTTATTTACATTTATATTACTATATAAAATGTTTATCACCGCAACAATCCGCTATCCTTCTCTCTCCCTGTCCTTCAAGTCTGGCCAGAAGAAGAAAGTGATAAAATAATAATTAATAATAAAACCAAAAACCTATTTTGGCAAAACGCATTCGCTCTTCAGTTCATTTGCAAATGCCGTCCAATACGGCCGCTATTAACCAAGTTCAATTGCAAATGCCGTCCAATACGGCCGCTATAAACCAAGTACACCTGCAATCGCCTTCCAATAAGGCCGCTATAAACCAAGTATAAATTCACATGCCGTCTAATACGGTCGCTAAAACATAACGTACATCAGTTATAAATACCGTCTAATTACGTAGCGTCGTCAAGACCGCATCAGTAAATTAGTGCAATCTAAACATAAAATTATAAAACACAAGATAAATATACCAAAGGATCGAAACTGCGGAATCATCAACCAGCATCGAAGTAATTAACCCCCTCCACGCAGAGTGCTCCAGGATCCAGGATCTGGCCAGGTGAGTCCGCCATCCTTAATTACCGCGTTCCTGTAATTCCTGGAAACCGCCTCTCCATTTATGGTCCTTCTAACCTCATTATCCAAAATTTGATCCAAGGAATTCCTACATATTTATCTATTCATAATATCATTCCATCTTGTAACAATACATTTCATACCCGCATAATAAATGTATAATATTATCTACCATGTATATATATTATATTACCAGTCTATATAATTATATAGTCATTTGAACGCTTGGGTATTTTTGTGCCGCAATAGTAATATCAAATATTTAAATACTTGCTATTATTATTATCCTTCTAATGTGCCTAGGTATTCAATTTGTTTACAAGCGCGCAATTAATATCAAATTTTGCATTCGATCAATTGAATTGATTATACCTAACTACTTTTAAAAAACTCTTACTATTTTTCTTCTTTTTCTATTAAAAATAAATAACATTCAAATATGGCCACTCAAGCAGAACTCCAAGCTCGCGAATCGGTTTTGCGAGCAAAACAACAGAGTATGTTAACAATCATTCAGGGAACATATGATCTGTCCCGCAGATTGAAAGACCGAGACGCTATGAACATGTTTTTGGTCAGAACTCAATCTCTGGACGGGTTGCGTAAGGAATTCTTCCAAGTGACAGAAGACTTAAATCTCGTTGTTTTGACCCTTAATCCGAAAAGTGTCCCGGACTTTTCAAAAATCATTTCTTTTGATGAGCTGTACTGCCTCATAAGAAACGAAGAAAATAAAATTCCCAAAGGTAGCAAGGTAGTTGTAATCAACAAATTGCCTCCATTAGAACTTATGTCATTCGATGGCAACCCCAACAATTGGGCCATGTTCTACGAAAACTTTAGTACAATTGTACATGAAAACCAGGGGCTCACTGACGCTGAGAGAATCCAATATTTGATGGGGAAATTATCAGGGAAGGCTTTAACAGTATGTGCTGGCATCCCACCCGTTGCCGCAAATTACAACATTTTGTGGAATGCTCTTGTAGAAAGATATCAGGACAAGCGCACTCTGGCATCCAACTACTTGGACCAGATGCTTCATTTCCGTCCAATAGTCACGCCTTCGGCGAATTCTTTCGATACATTTCTTGAACGGTTTTGTGCTGCTCAGTCGGCAATTAAGCTGTTGGGAATCGAGGATTTGTCGGATTTCATATTTCTGCAGCTGGCTGTCTCCAAGCTAGACAAGGAAACAGTCACTCAATTTGAACAGGAGCATCGAAATGAAAAAATTCCTTCATTCGATTCTTTACTAAAATTTATAAAAGGACAAAGCAAGATTTACTTGCTTCGCAACCATGGCTCCAATCCGACAACAAAAACGCAAACTAATAATAATAAGTCTTCTGCTATTCAGAAAAGATCGCAAGTACAAAGTTTCATTGTGAATAGCAACAGCTCAGGCAATATTATAAAATGCATTTTTTGCAAAAGTAATAATGAACATCAACTTTTCAAATGTGATTCATTTCTTCAATTAAATACATTTCAGAGATTTAATTTTGTAAAAAACAACAATCTTTGCGTTAATTGTTTAGGTTTTCATAACCTCAGGTTGTGTAAGTCATCAAATCGTTGTTCCAAGTGTAAATGTTCCCATCATACACTATTACATAGGGATATCACAAAACCCGCTGCTCAAAATATGGCTGTGCCGGTCATGTCACAGTCCACCGCCATTTCAAAAACTCCTCTGCCTTCAGCAGAGCTCGCATCGCAAAAATCAAATAAAAATATCACAGACAATCAGTCCGCTCACAGTCAAATTACATTGACGTCATCTTCTCATTCTAATGAAGATTCAAATTCAGTTATTCTATTACCTAGCGCCATAGTTTATGTACATAATGACGCTGGTAATCGCTTCCCAGTAAGGGTTCTATTGGATAGTGCTTCCATGAGCCACTTCATCACAAAAAAATGTTGTGAACGCCTAAACTTAAATGTAGTTTATGCCGCTTCAAACGTGAAAGGCATTGGTGATATGGAAAAACCCATTTTGGGTCACGCCAGATTCACAATTCATTCGCGCATTGATCATCGCTCCAAATACATGGTGAACGCCCGTGTCATAGATGTCATTTCTGACAAAATGCCCGGCGTGAGTGTGAGCGCGTCAGATTTATGTCATCTCAGAAATTTACCTTTGGCTGACGAATTGTTCGATCAGCCCGCTGATATTGATTGTATCATCGGTGGAGAACTATTTGCACTCATTTGGGGTAGTCATAAAGTTTTGTCACCTACGTCAGCGGTGATTGCAGTGGAAACCACTCTTGGATATGTGGCCATAGGCAGAGCTGATTGCCTTGCCTTGCCGTCGTTTCCACAGGAGGAAAATTCTTCCCAAGTTTTCTTTACAGGCTTGCCTCATCTGGAAAGCCTTGTTAAAAAGTTTTGGGAACTCGAGACTGTTCCTATCAAGCAACACCTCAGTCCGGATGATGCAGCGTGCGAACAAATTTTTTTGGACACGCACACGCGGGATCCCACTGGGCGATATGTGGTCACTCTACCATTTAAGTACGCCCCGACCGAACTTGGTCGATCAGATATAAAGGCCAAATTAAATTTTCTAAGCTTAGAAAGAAAATTAGATAATAATCCTACTCTACGCAAAGATTACAACAACACAATTCAGGAATATATAGACCAGGGCTTCCTTAATCCTGTCCAAAAACCGAATTCTGGTTTATGTTATTACATACCGCACCGAGCAGTCTACCGCCCGGAAAAAACAACCTCAAAAACAAGGATTGTTTTGAATGCCAGTTCTAAAACTTCATCAAAAAGATCACTTAATGATATATTATATACCGGACCGAACTTGCAAAGCAACATCTTCAATCTTTTAGTGAACCTAAGGCTATTTCCAATAGCAATGACCGCAGACATTGAGAAGATGTTCTTTCAAATAAAAATATGCGAAGACCATAAAGGTTTCCAGCGCATTTTATATAGATTTGACAAAAAAGACCCAATCACTACATACAAGTTCAATTGTGTAACTTTTGGGGTATCGTCGTCACCTTACCTCGCAATGCGCGTGATAAGACAACTCGCTGCCGATGAGTGTCAGCGTTGGCCTGCTGCCGCCGCTGCCGCTCAGGAGTGCTTTATCATGGACGACTTTGTTTCCTCAGAAGTATCTCTCAATCAAGCAGATGCGCTTCGCAACCAGCTCAATCAGCTGTTGCAAGCCGGTGGTTTCCGTTTAGTAAAGTGGATTTCAAATGACACTGAATTCATGGATCGGATCCCTGCTGATCATCGCATTTCCAGTACGGTAAATTTTGACGATGATTCTGACACGAAAATTATAGGTCTTCGATGGAAACCAAAAGACGATGTTTTCTTTTTCAAAATCAACGCAAGTAATTCAATTTGTTCTAAGAGAGTTATTCTTTCAAGAGTCGCTCGATTTTTCGATCCACTTTCCCTATTGAGTCCTGTTACTACTTTGTTGAAGTTGCTCGTCCAAGAATGTTGGAAACAAAATCTAGATTGGGATGAAGCAGTCCCCGCATACATCAATAAACAATGGATTCAATTCCAAAAGGAGCTCCACTTGCTTGAAGACATAAGGATCCCGCGACACATAGGCATATTTGATACGTCAAACAATGTTTCGATAATCGGTTTTGCAGACTCAAGTGAGTCATGCTACGGCGCTGTTGTCTTCCTTCGTGTGAGTCAGAATGATCAGGAAACTGGCACAGTCATATTGCTCTGCTCAAAATCAAGAGTCGCACCCACAAAAAAGGTAACTTTGGCACGCCTCGAGCTTTGCGCCGCATTACTTCTGTCAAACTTGATTATTGCAATCAAGGATGACATTTCCAAGAAAATTCGCATAAATGAAATATGTGCTTTCTCAGACTCCACTGTTACACTTTCATGGGTAAATGCAGAGCCTTTTCGCTTCCAAACTTTTGTGGCCAATAGAATTTCCGCTATAAACAATAATTCGCCAGCAAAGCATTGGTTTCATATTCCAGGAAAAGAAAATCCCGCTGATATAATTTCCAGGCCCATTATGCCTAGTAAATTGATCAGAGTTGGCGGACGTTTGAGACATTCTCAATTGGAATTTCCACAGAAGCATCCCATTATCCTACCCACAAGGGATTTGATTGTCCACTTGTTGATTGACTTCTTTCATATTAAAATTTTACATGCTGGTCCCAGCCTACTTCTAGCTCTACTCAGGCAGATGTACTGGATCCTAGCCACTAGAAATACTGTACGCAAAAGTGTGCAAAACTGCAACATATGTTTCAAACTGAAACCAAAGAATAATATCCCACTAATGGGAGATTTGCCTTCATTTCGAGTGAGTGAAGTCAAAAGTTTTGTATTCACTGGAGTTGATTACGGTGGTCCTTTTGCCATCACGCCCTATCGTGGCCGCGGAGCTAAGGTTCTCAAGGCATATCTCTGTCTTTTTATTTGTTTGACAACAAAGGCGCTCCATCTGGAGTTGGTGTCTGATCTAAGCTCAGACATGTTTTTAGCCGCTTTCAAGCGCTTCATTAGCAGACGAGGGCCTGTCTCCATGATACTCAGTGACGGAGGAACCAATTTCGTTGGAGCTAAGCGTAAACTGGATGAATTATACACTTTGTTAGTATCTGAGGAACATAACAATTATCTAGATCAAAATCTCGCTAATTTTCGCATTCAGTTTAAACGAAATCCGCCATTGTCTCCCCATTTTGGAGGAATTTGGGAGAGCAATATTAAATCTGTGAAGACACATTTATCAAAGGTAATAGGGAAGCAGATATTAACATACGAAGAATTCAACACCGTTCTCGTCCAAATAGAATGTTTAATGAACAGTCGCCCACTTTGCGTTTTGAGTTCCGACCCATCAGAACTTACGGCTCTTACGCCGTCACACTTTCTAAATGTAACACCATTGAAGTATCTTCCCGCTGAAGACTTTACCAATGCCCCCCTAAATAGACTCAATCGCTATGAGCTTTTGAGTCGGCTTGTGCAGTCGTATTGGCAGCGGTGGCGGGTCGAGTACCTATCATCGTTGCAGACAAGGCACAAGTGGCACAAGACTTCTGTTGGGTTAGGTGAGGGTTGCATCGTCGTTATACGCGATGACAAGTCACCGCCCTTGAGCTGGCCCCTCGGAGTGGTGGAGAAGCTCTATCCAGGCAAGGACGGGGTGACGCGGACGGTCAGGGTTAGGACCCAGACGGGCTGCTATGTCAGACCAGTGGTACGCCTTTGTCCTCTACCACTTCAGTGATTTTCTTTTATTTTTTTTTCCTTTTAATTTGTATTATTTTTTCTTTCTCCATCTACTCTTAATGTTGTGACTTGAGTGTTGGTAAACATGTTCTACATTTAAATCTCTCATTCATTATTTTGCCATTTCTTATTCCCGGTTTATAAATATATTAACCCGCTATCTTTACTTTTCTTCTGAAGGGGTTCCTTCAGCCCGGGCGAAAATGGTAACGCCGTTACTTGTAGATATGTACCTATATATGTATATGTATACACATTCATGTATATAATTATTCTTTATTTTATTAAATACTCATAATTATTATTTACTTTTAAAATGGTAAAGCTAATACGCATATATACACGTATACTTATTTACATTTATATTACTATATAAAATGTTTATCACCGCAACAATCCGCTATCCTTCTCTCTCCCTGTCCTTCAAGTCTGGCCAGAAGAAGAAAGTGATAAAATAATAATTAATAATAAAACCAAAAACCTATTTTGGCAAAACGCATTCGCTCTTCAGTTCATTTGCAAATGCCGTCCAATACGGCCGCTATTAACCAAGTTCAATTGCAAATGCCGTCCAATACGGCCGCTATAAACCAAGTACACCTGCAATCGCCTTCCAATAAGGCCGCTATAAACCAAGTATAAATTCACATGCCGTCTAATACGGTCGCTAAAACATAACGTACATCAGTTATAAATACCGTCTAATTACGTAGCGTCGTCAAGACCGCATCAGTAAATTAGTGCAATCTAAACATAAAATTATAAAACACAAGATAAATATACCACAGGATCAAAACTGCGGAATCATCAACCAGCATCGAAGTAATTAACCCCCTCCACGCAGAGTGCTCCAGGATTCAGGATCTGGCCAGGTGAGTCCGCCATCCTTAATTACCGCGTTCCTGTAATTCCTGGAAACCGCCTCTCCACAAGTGAACAAAGTTAACCAGTTTTAAAGGATGGGTGGTCAACCTCATACCAACCTACAAGTCAAAGAATATTTTTTTTAAAACATCAAACCGGTCTGTAGTCTAATGGCAACATTTCGGACTCGTAAATGGAAAGTTGTGAATTTGGATCAATATCCCATTTATATTTCCAATTATGCTCTTCGCTGGGTTGAAAAAAATCATAAAAACCTTTTTCACAGACCGGTCACTAAAGGCCCATCCTGCCTTACAGCAACTGGATCTTGTTTGAGTATTGGCGCTTTGTAGCGACGACCAAGCTTGTTAACACCTCTGCGGCACAATTAAAACAAGAGTCTCTAGAATCTAGGGAGTCTCCCGCACAGGATTTCTTAAAAAAACATGTTTACACTCGAAGTTTAAAAATTACAAACAGTTAAGAAACAGTTAATTGGCAGAGTGAAATTACAAATTATTTCGTTCGAAAATTAAACAAAAATAACAAATGTACAACAACCTGAAAATGTAGCGGAACGATTTCCCTGTGAAATATTTCAGCAATTCATTGAACCCGACTATTGCGAAGCTACAAATTTAGCTACCAGCAAAAACACGACGGCTGCTTCGGGGGTTGCTTTTTTTCTATTTTGACATTATTTACCTATACAAGGCAAAACATCCCCCCCCTTCCCCCCATCGCGCGAAAAACAAAGCCAGATCGCGCGAAAAACAACGGGGTAGCGCATTGACTTTTGATATCTGTGGACTAGAAATTATTGTAACGAAAATAGTCATTATATATCTGCTTTAACTCAATTATGAAAATGGTCCCTAGTAAGAGAAAGAACAAAGATATTCACTGTGTCATTAAGTTGTACACAAAAAAAACTTGGATGAAACTAAGAAATAAATCCAGAATGTTGGCGGCATTGATATTCATGCCTGCGCGAACATTGTGCGCACGCGTTATAAATATTTTGATAAGAAATTTTGTCATTTTTTAAAAATAAAAGGAATAATTTTAAGACATTGTGTTTCTTGACTTATAGGTTAATATGACGCAGACGACCCATCTAATCTAATCTTATCTAAGTTGCAAAGATATGTTACATTGGGGATTCACATTACATGCATTCTCACAACCATACACGTACAAGTTCGCGCTTGCACATGCCTCATGTGAACCTACAACATAAAAACCAAATCTCAAATGGACATACACCCTGCAACTCTTGCCGTCCTTCCCTGAGACAGGGGTGACATTGGCAAAGTGAACCATTTTTACAGCATGGGTGGTCAGCCGCATACCAACCTATAAGTCAAGGAACACACACACACGACAAATTACATTTTATACATCACTAAATAATAATAATAATAATAATAATAATAATAACCCATGCTGTACAAAATGGTTCACTTTTCCAATGCCACCCCTGTTTCGAGAAGGTCGGCATTAATTACAGTGTTTATGATCATTTGAGGTTTGGATTTAATTCGTAAATACACATTCAGAATTTGTAAGTGCGTATACTTTTATAAGTTTTGTTTGTGGGCATGCATTTGATATAAGTTTTGAATGTTAATATATATTTGCAACTTGGGTCATAGATTATGGCATGTGTAATTATTGGGTGTCGAAAAACATAAACGAAAAAGCCAGAAAACACAGGATTTCCCTAGTGAAGACTACAAGGGAAAAATCAAGGAATGTTAGCAAAAATAAGTTAGTAAGAAAAAAAGTAAAATCAAAAGCTCTGCAAAATTTGAAATGCAACAACAGTCGCTAACACAGCTTATAACGGTATTTGCAGTTCTTTGTGACAGGCAATACCTAACCATGATTGAAAATTAAAAATTTTGATTTAGGTACTTATAATTTTATTCAAACGACATTTCTTGTTCTTTCCCTGTCGTCTTCATGTGATAACATTAAAAAAAAAAGAGTTTTTGACAGGACTTTATGTATCAATGCAGTAAGCCAGTTTCTACTCCTTTTTGGATTATAAAACGCAGGGGGTGGTGGGCCGAACAAAAACCCGCCCATAACATGATTGATCATGGGAGGGTGGAAGGGTGCAGTGGGGGTGAAACTGTGAGTGAATGGGCGAAGAGTGGAGCGAAATCGTTGGCTATTTTGTGAACAAATAAATACATGAGATTCTGTAGTTAAAGACCTTTATTTTGAATGTTGAAAATACTAGGAATGATGGATTAAGGGTTTAAGCTGCAAAAGGCAGATGTTTTGTACTAATGCTGATGTTGCAATGTTTGCAAGGTGAGAGAAGAAATCTTAGACTTGGTATTTTCGACGTTAGCTTGTGTGACTTTTAACTGATAAAAAACACTACCCACATAAGACATAAGTGCGTCCTCAAAAGTCACGATGCTAAAGTTGAAAAAAACGAGCCTAAGTAGTTCAGTACTGTAATTAAATTGACATCACTTGTAAAAGAAGCAGATAAGATGAAGTTTTCTTTATGAATTGCATTCAAAAGCGATCGATTTACTAAGAAATAAAAAGTGTATTTAAAAAATATGTGCGAGGAAATGAAATCATATGAGACAATGTATGTTTCTATAATGTAAGTTGCAAATATATACTACATTTAAAATTTATTTTAAACGCATTCCCACAAGCAGGCATATTTAAGTTCGCGCTTAAGCATACCGCATGTGAGCCCACAATATAAAACCCAATCTTAAATGAACATAAGCCCTACAACTTTTGCTGACCTTTCCTGACACAGGGGTGACATTGGCAAAGTGAACCATTTTTTACAGTATGGGTGGTCAGCCTAATACTAACCTATAAGTAAAGGAAATGTTTCATTTATTGAAATTGTTGAAATCCAGCAAAGGTGGTATGTAACGATCCTCCATGTTACGAGAATGATCTTAATAATCTGTATAAATTAGGACCAAGATCCCTTGGAAGATCAGATGTAAATCAACCGTTGTACTGTTCACACGTAAGTAAATTGTGTAAAATAAATAGACCACAATTTTTTTTTATAAAATTGAACCCGGTAAAACCATCACAATATAAATGATTGAGATTTTCTGGGTAAGTGCTAGGTCTACTTGGGGGCACAGCCTCCGGTCGTCCGTGGCATTCGCAATTAGAAGTCTTTTAAAATTGGATTTGAGCCGGAATACCAATTAGTTTTGTCCGGGCAAAATCACAGCCGGCCCCACTGTGCTCCGGCGCCTAACAATCTCCTCATCTGCATACGACTGAGATTCACTTTGCCGGCAGCTCCGTCAGACTTTTTTTAAACTCGATTAATTGGCGAATTTAAATTTCGGTTCCAACTAAATAAATACAATGGGCCGTCAACTAAAAATACAATTAAGCTCACGTTCAACACGAGCAAGAGGGATGGATGCATTGAAACTAAGTGAGTGTAAAGGAGACAGATAAAAATACGAGAAAAATATATTGTTTGTGTGCGTACACAGTTTGTAAAAAGGAAGAACAACAGAGCGACACAGACTCTGCTTGACAGTGTTAGTAGAAAAATGTGTATGTATTTGTCTCACTTAAAAACCTCTTTCAAAATAACATTCAAGTCGTAGTCAAATGGTTTAAGCTGATCCACAATGATTTGGGTTGAAAAATATATACTTATTTATCGACAACTGATAACTTAGTTTGCTCGGAAAATTGGTGCACACTAGTGAAAGACTCAACGAAGGTTCTTGAGGTGTGATTTACACAGAAATAGCTCGAAATTGATTTATTATTCAATCAGCTGTATCATTTGAATAAACAAAAACACAATTTAATTATTTTCAAAGGTATTTCTGTTAACACAGTGAAAGTCGATTGTATTATTTTGAAGTCGATTGTATTATTTTGATAAATTCAATAGGAAAAACCAAGTTTTAATTAATTTTCATTTATTTTTTTGCTCAAACGTTTTCGCCTAATAGAGCATTTTCAGGAACATAATTGTTTCAGGTATTTATATACATTTGAAAACGTTCTAATTATTTTAACATGAAAACTAAACAAAAGTCTCTAATGAAATCGTTATAAGTTTATTATATGTATCTTACAAATATCGAAACTTATTTTTGGTATCCCGAAATTCCTCAGCCTTCAAAATTAATTCTGAAAAGTAATTCATCTTCGAAGCTTTGATGTACGGTCCTAACCTTCGGTTTCCTCCTGTCACGATCGATATCTTTGCCGGCTCGTCTTTCAGGAAATTGTGACATCAACCCTCTAAATACGGAGCCTATCAATGCCCCCCCCCCCACCACACCTCCCACTCTCGTGCGTCCTCTCTGGCCAGGCCTGGATTAAGACCTGTAGGGGCCCTGGTGCGAAGACTCCTCAACCCCCCCCTTACCTCCCCAACTACGCAAAACGCGACTAATCTACACATATAGTGTACCTTTTTGCCACGTTACCCTCGAAGGGTTTCGCATGTGGTGAGTGGTTCCTATTTCTTTTAACTGGTAAAGGAGCCGGCCTTGTGACAACCACTTCACTTGAAGTGGGGGTCGATACACATTTCTTGTGAAGTCTGAGTATGGCTAAACCTTGCCGATATTTTATTTTGGGTTTTGCAATAAACACCGAAACGCAAAATGATTTCTGACACCCTGAGTAGGATTCGAGCCCGAGCTTTCGACATGGAATGTGAGCACTCTACCAACTGAGCTATCGACTGGTCCAAGCTTCTTCAGAAGTATGTACTTATTACAATTACCGATGACTTTTGAGTCAAATTTTCGGAAACCTGTTTGGGAAGTCTATGTTGGAAGGAACTTTGTCGTGTCCTTTGTGTAAAAAAAAGTATATTGAAGTACAATTTCATACAAGTCGCCATGGGCGTCTTTGATCCCAGATGACCCCAAAAAATTAAAGAGTAAATATCTTCTTTCACTAATTTCTTGGAAGTCTGTGTACAGAGGAAATGTCAGAGGAAAGCGTGGAAGGGGAAGACCGAAAATGGAAGGGATACACCAAATAGATGAGATTGCGAAATAATGGATCCTGCAGAGCGAGAATAAGAGAAGATAAGGCATATATGAAGAGATGAAAGAGATATACGAGGACAGAAAAAAGACGCATCTGCGAAGGTCCCAGCCACCCCTAGTGGAACGGCGGCAGGATACAGTACAGTAACAGTAACAATGGGGACCCCTTTGGTTGTGAAGGCCTTTTGAATACCCGAACAAATTTATGTAGAAAAAATATTTTTTTTAGAAATTGTATTTATTTACAACGTCTCGGGGGCCACTTGCACGCGGGGGCCCTGGTTCACTTGTACCGCTCGAACCGCCCTTAATCCGGGCCTGCGACTCCGATCCTCCTTATCGCGGCTACTTTGAAGTGTCCAACCATACACCCAAATTGAAAAGCAATCGCTGCGAAATATCTGGGATTCTTTACGTTCGGGCCGTTTCATTTGGAGATAGGGTAAATTACCTTCGGAGAGCTTTCACAGACTGGCGGATGTTTTATTTACAGACTTATACTCAGAACGTGCAGTGGCCGGATGGAATTTCAGGATTTCGTTAACTTTATTTTAAATATACGTATAAAGAAGGATTGATGGAATTATTGGATTTTAATGTTGATGAAAAAAAGCTAATGAATTGAGAGCAAATGCAATGCAACTGAGCTACACAAATAGCTACTTTAAAGATAAAAAATTGAATAAGTGCTGATTCACTGATTTGAAATATTGTAAAGAAAACATTAAGGTAGTAGTAACTTCTCATCGTAAGTGAACTAATTATAAAGAAGTGCTCATGAAAAACCTCCAAACTACAAGATCTTTACACTTTTTTTGTGTTTTTCCTTGTAGAAAATAGGAAAAATGAGGATTTTCTAAGAAAAGCATAATATGTCACTTATTCAGTTTTACCCTGATAAAGAGTAACTTCCTTCTAAAGAATCGCATGTGGTGAGTCAACCTATTTATTTTTACAGGTAGAGGGGCCGGCTCTACGTCAACAACTTACATTGGTTGGATAAGTTAGTAGATATATAGATAAAAATACTATCTGCAATTTTCGTATATTCAATTGCTTGATATTACCTTATTTTCAGAACCACAGAAGACAAAATTAATGGTAGAAATAAAAATGAAATATATTCACAAATAAACAATAAAAAAAAATTATACGCTTAAAAAAGGAAAAATATTCATATTATAACATCAGAATTTTTTACAACATATCTCACGGAATCAACACAAAAAATAAGTACGAAAATTGAAAACTAAATTCCGGGAATTGTGTCTGTTTCCGGCCTCGCTTCCGTTCGGCTGAATCCCGGGCCCCGAGATTGACTGAAATGTTTTCGCATCATGACACCGCCAACCGCTATGCGGAGATGGAAATTAAATAAGTAACTGGGCAGAGGGATGGCGCCCAATCCCGGGGAATCCCACCCCCTTTTGTTGTCACGCTGTCGTCTAGGGATTTGTAGACGTTGCGTGTTCAAATCTCAGTCTGAATACCGGTTTTGTGTTTTTTTACATCCCTTGACTTATAAGTTGATATAAGGCTGACCATACATGATATAAAAAAATGGTTCACTTTACCAATGTCACCCCTGTTGCAGGGAAGGACAGCAAAAGTTGCTGGGCTTATGTTCATTTGAGTTTTGGGTTTTGAATCGTAAATTCACATTCAGCATTTATAAGTGAGAACTTGCACGTGTCTGTTTGTGAGCATGCATTTAATATAATAATAATAATAATAATAATAAGGTCTTTATTGTTTTTTTTATCAATATGTACAAAGTATTACAATAAAAATAAATTTTAAAAATCTAATTACAATAAATACTCCCCAAAGTAAGCATAGCTTGTGTTTTGGGGATATGAACTGGTTAAATGTAAAAAGTAGATAACGCATGATTTTTTTTCCAAGAAAATCATAAAATGGAGTCATATGAATAATTTAAAGTATGAAATGTGGTTGGTATAATATTATTTTGGAGTGAGGTTTTCCGGATTTGATAGGAGATACGAAACAAATGTATTAGATTTTTTTTTTCATACGAAATTGTATCAGTTTATATATTTTTAAGAAAAAACAAAACGAAGAGGTGCTTATGAAAAACTTCTAAACTAGAGGATTGTCACATTATTTTAATGTTTTCTTTCGTAAAAAATAGGGAGACAGGTGCATTTTAAGTCATGGCGTCCTGGACCATTAAATGGCGCCACAGGAAAGAGATTATCCATCATCATCATCATTATCCGAAAAACTCATGTTCGCCTAATATATCACTATTGTCACTTCTTACACTTTCAATCAAAGATCAATTATTTTAATACTGGTATTGCCTCTGGATACCGTAATACCGTTTTTTTTTATACCACTTTATCCCTCCCTGTTCACACCATAATGGGTTTCATGCCCATTTTCATCCCCCCCCCCCCCCTCTATGGAGAAGCGTTTAAGGGCAAAAACAAAAGATGGCCATTAGAACGTTAGCGGAAAACTCGGGAAAACACCGCGGCGTCTGGAAAACACAGTGAGACGCCGGAAACTTATGTGGCGTCTCATCATATCGAAACGATTTTACAAAACACAAAAAAAAACTGTTTTTTTTATTCATCAAAAAGTTCCCTGAAATCAATTTTATAATTCATTTTGAATATCATTTTTCCTTTCATTAGTTATTTATTTTTTCGTTAGTCGTCAGTTATAGTCTTTTAGTTTTTTGACAAATCATTCCTTGACTTATAGGTTGGTATGAGGCTGACCACCCATACTGTAAAAAATGGTTCCCTTTGCCAATGTTGAGGGAAGGTCAGCATGAGTTGCAGGGTTTATGTTCATTTGAGGTTTGGATTAAGTACACATTCAGCATTTGTAAGTGTGTGGGCATGAATTTAAAATAAGCTTTAAACGTTAATATATCTTTGCAACTTATTTGAATTGCAATATAAAAGCCCAAATCTTAAATGAACAAACACCCCGCATCTCTTCTCTTGCTCCCTAAAACCGGGGTGACATTGACAAAGTGAACCATTTTCTACAGCAAGGGTCGTCAGCTGCATACCAACTTATCAGTCAAGGAATCATAATTTTGAATATCATTTTTCGTCCTGTTCCTTTCTATAGTTATTTGAATTAAAAGCCTGACCCCCCTGCTGTACAAACTAGGTTAACTTTTGCCAATGCCACCGCAGTTTCAGGGAAGCACGGCAGGAATTGTAAGGATTATGTTCATGTGAGGCTGATCCATCGGTACTTTAGTCTCTGTACGTTTAACCCATGTATTTGATGGGCTTCTTCAGCGATCTCAAGTTGATGTACAATTTGAATTTGAAAAATAAAAAAAAAGTGGTTATCAAAGTTTCCGAGAATTTATTTTGTACATTTAAAAAAAGAAACAGTAACTCGAATTTATATCCCGAATCCAAAACCTGTTACAAAGTTACGCAAAATAAGGATTAATAACCAAAAGTCGAGTGGGAGAAAATGGGATAAGTACTGCGAGTACAAAAAAATGCGTAAATCTCACTTCGAATGCGTAAATCGAATAAGTATAGAATATAAGACGGCAATCCTAGGGAGTGATGTAGTTTTTATATGTACATTTTTTTCGATTTACTCATTCGAGGTGGCTTTACGCAATGCTTTTAACTTGGGGTAAAAGATGAACAAAAAAAAGTAAAAATAACAAAATTATGACGGTTTGTTTATTTTGCGAAAAATTAGCATAGAAGATGAAAAAAAAATCTTCGCAAGAAAGGTGAGAGTTCTTGTGAAATATCTTTATTAAGCGGACGGACTGTAGAGCGGATTTTATATTAAATCAGAGTAAAATTTGTTTTGCCTCGCCCTAACATGATTGATGATAATTATATGAAAAAATAAACATTAATCAAATGGAAAATATTTAATAACGTTTACAGTCCGGACCTGCCAGGTTAACTTGTATTAAGTTAAAGTTTTGAAATGAAAAATTGATGTTAAATAAAAACAAAACGTTATGTTTGTTTTTTGAGTTTGTTTGTTAGATTATAAATTGATTGTCGAATAATGAAAAATATGTTTCGGATATTAAAAGAATTAAAACAAAGACGAAAAAAATTGGGTGTATTTTATTTTTGTATGAAAAAAATACGAAAATATTTAGCACATTTTGTGATTTTAATTAAAATAAAGGAACAAATGGACTGAGAAAAATATGGATTGGAGTCTATAATATATAGTCTAAGTTGCGAGGATATATTCATTTAAAGCTCTCAGATGCATGCCCACAAACAAACACGTGTAGTTCGCGCTTAAAAATGCTGAATGTGTAGGTACTTACAAATAAAATCCAAACCTCAAATGAACATAAGAACTTCAACTTTAGCCGACCTTTCCTGACACAGGGGTGACATTGGCAAAGTGAACCATTTTTTACAGTATGGGTGGTCAGTCTCATACCAACCTAAATGTCAAGGAATAGTTAAGAGTGATTGGTAAAATTGTGAAAGAATGAGATAAACAGAGTGAATTTAAAAGAAGGATATGTACGGAAAACTTGATGATTATGAACGAATTTGAAAGAGTTATGAACGTTAAATGAAAGTTAGAACGTTCGTTTATATTGATTAAAATAAAATTAATAATAGAGTAAGAATAAAAAAGTGTTTCATTAGAATTTTTGGTTCTATAAAGTTCAGTAGAAATCTATCAATATGAATTTTCACAATGTTAATACACGAACCGTACAATATTATAGAGTTATCAACGATTGATTTGAAACGATAGAAAGAAATGAAGGCAACTTTGCAGAAGCTCTGGTCACACCTAGCGCAATGGTGACAGAAGTACAGTTAAAGAATGAAATAAACGGATTTTACTGACCGTGCAAAAGAGAAGAACGATTTTCTCTACGTTTCATCGCAGTCATATCCGACGTCTTCAGGAGACGTGTGTCCTCTACAAAGAGGAACCACGAACTGTTGAATTACTGTTGTTTGTTAAAGTACAGTTACACTACGCCATGATAGATTGACGCGAAACAGTGTAAAGGGTAACAAAGCTACAATAACAGTCAGCCGCACAGGTAACACAATGAGAAAGCTCACCAAGGCGAGGAAGTAAAATTGCTTTCGCTGACTTAACAGGCAAATTTTAAAGGTTTCGCAAATTACAATTTATCATTCGGAGGGGGGGACATAAACTTACCGTAGCTTATAGAGAATTCTCGAGAAGCAATTAGACGTCGATTAATAATACAGTGATACCTCGAGATATGGGTTAAAAACGTTCCGTAACTTTGCTCGTATGTCAAAACAATCTTCCCCATTGAAATCAATTGAAATACCATTAATCCGTTGCAGCCCCAAAAAGCTACGCCCAATTGTTTTTGTTACGTGTTTTTGAATAAGAAAAATGTATTTGTTAATGACAAATATTGTTTAAAAACATACTAAAAGATAATGTACAGCTTCTTCTTCTTCTTCTTCGTGTCAGCTTCACACCGTATTGGCCCAGTAACGAGCAATGTCTACAGCTCTTTGGTTCCCCGCAAAGAGATCATCCATGGAGCAGCTTGTCGGACAGGAGGGACAACACCGCAGGTGCTCCATAGCTTGTTGAGCTCCACACTCACATAGTGTAGAGTCCTCCCGTCCCAGAAATCCCCAGGTTAACATGTTGGCCCGGGCTCTTCCAACATTGGTCCTCAATCTGTTCATAGATTTCCACATGGGCCACTCGAGGTTCTTTCCTGGAGGTAGGCTCTCTGCAGGCTGCACAAAGCTCTCAGCGCATTCCTCTTTCTACATTCGCAATCTCTCCGCCACTGGATCCGTAGACAAGGGCTGCACGGAACTAAGAAAGCTGTGTCTCGACTTTAGGCTGCTGTACAGCTAACAGCATAAATAAACTGTTTGTTTTAAAGTGTACATATGTACATACTCGTACATATGTATATTTTGGTCACTTAAATGCAACTTACATACAACCTCGGTGGTATGGCAATAGTTAGTGTTATTTAAAAAAAAAAGTAATAGATTTGTGAAGAGGAATGCAATTCACCAACCTATTCTGCCTGGCCAGAAACAGGTATTAATATCATCAATTAATAATTCATTAATGTTCATTTTAATGAATTATTAATCCATAATTACCCAATAGCATCTGTTGAACCAGGGTCAAAGTTATGGTCAAATGACTCAGGCGGGAATCGAACCAACGTTATTCTATTCCAAATACGCTAGAAAGATCAGCCCGCTTGGCTCCCGCTGCCTGCCGCCTTTCCCTGAAACCGGGTTGGCATTGGAAAAAGTTAACCAATTTTTAAAACACGAGGGGTGTCAGCCTCATACCAAGTCGTAACAAGTAGTCCTCGTATCTCCAGTATCGCTCGCATTTCAAAACAAAACTTCTTCAGTATTTCAAATAACTCGTATTTCAGGGCACTCGTATCTTGAGGTACTTCTGTACAGGCAGCGGAAGGAAAGAAACGACGCGTCGGCTTCCAGGGAAACGCCCAGAGACACCTAGGTACTCTGTATTTCAAACAATTTGTCTTTGTTAAATGGAAGACGTTAAACCAATATAATCGATTAAATGGAGAGTGTAGTATCAAAAAGAACCGCCTGCCGTTTAAGATTTTTTTGCAGAAAGAAATCTATAATAATCTATAATCTATAATCTAAGTTGCAAGGATATATTCATTTAAAGCTCTCAGATGTAAGCCCACAAACCAACAAGTGTAGTTCGCGCTTACAAATGCTGAATGTGTACTTACAAATAAAATCCAAACCTCAAATGAACATAAGCCCCACAACTTTTGCCGACCTTCTCTGAAACAGGGGTAACATTGGCAAAGTGAACCATTTTTTACAGTATGGGTGGTCAGCCTCATACCAACCTATAAGTCAAGGAATATGAATAAAAAATTACATTTAACTATATAAAAGAACAAAACCTTACAAAGAAATCTATACAAAAAAAGTCAGAAATTTCCTATGCAAAAAATGTAGCAAATTAATACACCAACATTAGAAATCACCATTGCAGATTAGCCGCCACTTCTTCCTGTCCTTGCACACTTCTTTCATTTCATCCAGAGTCATAACCTTTTTCATAATCCTTTTTTCTTTTTACTAAAACATGAAATAGTGCCCTCAGTGCTTGTTTGTCTTATATCTTATCTAATCTAATCGAAGTTGCAAAGATATGTTACATTGGAAATTCACATTACATGCATTTTCACAACCAGACACGTATAAGTTCGCGCTTGCACATGCCGCATGTGAACCTACGACATAAAAACCAAATCTCAAATGGACATACACCCTGCAACTCTTGCCATCTTTCCCTGAAACAGGGGTGACATTGGCAAAGTGAACCATTTTTACAGCATGGGTGGTCAGCCGCATACCAATCTATAAGCCATCAGAGGCAATTTCATATGAGCAATGTTTGTATGTGTACTGGACCAATATGTCTTACGAAAATTGGATTGTTAATTTTGAAAACATTGTGAACAACTCTCACATTATCATGTTTTACGTTTTTTTTTTCTTAGCTCTCTGATTGTGTAGAATTTGATTTTTAAGACTTATGGGTTGACTATAATTCCTTGACTTATAGCTTGGTATAAGGCTGACCACCCATACTGTAAAAAAATGTTCACTTTGCCAATGTCACCCTTGTTCCAGGGAAGATCGGCAAAAGTTGCAGTGCTTACGTTCATTTGAGGCTTGGATTTTAATTTATAAGTACACGTTCAGCATTTGTGAGCGCAAAGTTACACGTGTTTGTTTTTTAGGCATGCATTTGATATGAGCTTTGAATGCTATTATATCTTTGCAACTAAGATTATAGATTATAAGACAATTTCATTGGAAGTTCATCTTTGAATCAAATAGTAGATAAGCCAAACAAGCACTGGGGGGACGTTACAATGAACCGGTTTTTTTTTCATATTGCATATTCTATTTATACAATCAAGATGAAAGTTATATTTTTTAGTGTTTTGATACAAAATTTATATTAGACCATTGCTTTTAAAAACGCTTTAAATCAAACCACGTCTTTTTCACAAAATGGCATTTGTTAGTCTTTGTCACTGGGCTATTCAAATAATGACAATGGAGTATAAATTTAAATGCAAATTAAATTGTCATGTACGTAATTATTTTTGACATTTAAATCAACCATACGGCAAGTATAAAACAAGTCGTGCAAACTTAGCCTTAAAAATGTATGCAGATAAAAACATCGCCTCTAGTGAGCGTTCTACTTTCTATATATTTTTGGATTTAGATGTATCCTGTTTTATACTTGGGTGTACTTGGGTGATTAATTCGTGAATTATGTACTCACTTACTTTTTCGACAAGTTAATTTGTCAGCAATACAATAAATGTTTGCATTGTTGTGTTTATGGTTCATTAAATATTTATAATTGTATTATCTCGAATGTTCCATTGGAATGGTTATACATTGGAGAATGGTTATTGGACAATATTTACGTTAACGGCTAATCTAATCTACGTTGCAAAGATATGTCACATTGGGGAGTCACATTATATACATTCTCACAAGCAGACACGTACAAGTTCGCCCTTGCACATGCCGCATGTGAACCTACACAATCTAAATATAAATCTTAATCTAAGCTGCAAAGATATGTATCATTTGAGATTCATATTAAATGCATTCCCACAAGCAGACATGCACAATTTCGCGCTTACACATGCCGCATGTGGACCCACAATATAATAAACCCAATCTCAAATAAACATAAGCCCTGCAACTTTTGTCGATCTTCCCTGAAGCAGGGGTGACATTGGCAAAGTGAACCATAAAAATCTAAATCTCAAATGAACATAAACCTAGCAACTTTTGTCGATCTTCCCTGAAACAGGGGTGATTTTAATTTGCAAAATTCGTAAGCGCAAACATACACGTGCCTTTTTGTGGCATGTGGGCATACGTTTAATATAATTTTAAATGTTAATCTTTGCAACTTAGATTACAGATTGCATAGACATGTAGAACCAAAGTGTAACTTTTTAAAACGGAATATTTTGTACTAGTTGTCTCATATAAATAAAGGATTCAAGTGAAGGAGCATCTGCTTAGGTGTTGGCTACCCTTAGCGGGATGGCGATTGGATACACTCTAGGCGGGAACAAAACTCTCTTGCCCTCTTGCGTTAAATGTAAACGTTCTTCCAACAAATCTATCGACCTTTTTAAAAAAAAAAAATATAAAAGAATCCTGTGGATCGAGAAACTCAAAGTTAGTTTCTCCCAGTGCATACATATTCTAATTCATAATATTAAATTCTCCCGTTTCAGAGAATGGGGAATCTGACATGCTGTGACAGCTAATTTCCTTCTCCTCATGTGTAGTGAACATTATTAATAAACTTATCGGTGTATATTTCAACACAAGATTATCTTCCTTGTATACGAGATATTCTCCGAGAAATTATCTTCAGATAATGGCAAAACAGTACTCCATTACCTCAAGTTGATAAAGCTACGATCATCTTATTATTTACAATAAGTTTTATCACAACTTTTTCTTAAAAAATTGTCGGTATAAATTTCAAGATAAAATTATCTTCCTTGCACGAGAGATCTCCGAGAAATTATCTTCAGATAATGGCAAAACAGTACTCCATTGCCTCAGGTTGATAAAACTACGATCATCTTAGTATTTTAAATAATTTGTATCATAACTTTTCCTTAAAAAACTGTCCGGTCGATAACTCAGTTGGCACAGTGCTTGCATTTTATGTCGAGAGCTCGGGTTCGAATCCCACAAAGGGTCTCTGAAATAATTTCCCGTTTCGGTGTTTTTTTAATCCCCAAAATAAAATACCGGCAAGGTTTACACAGCCTTTACAATAAATGAGCACTAGACTCTCCCTCAGGAATTGAAGCAGTTGGCGTAAGGCGAGCGCCCGTACGTTTAAAAATAAATAGATTTCAATCGTCACATGCAAAACCCTTTGGGAATAGCGTGGAAAGAAGTTACGCTATGTGTGAAGCTTAGTTACGTTTTTTTTGTGGTGAAAACAACTTTGTACAGCTAGTACAAAATAAAAATACGCAGTCCAAATGAACAAAACAGCACAGTACCCTTAGTACGAGTTGCAAAACTTGAGAAAAGTAAAGTTTACGGAAAATATTAAAACGTGATTTCTCTCAAAATCTGCCGTTTTTGTTTCTTACACTTTATGGTCCTAGCAAAATGGTAACAGTGATGAAGAAAATCAAGTTCAAACAAACAAAAACGGCAGATTTTGGGGGAAATCACTCTTTAATAATAATTGCCGTAAACTTTACATTACTCAAGTTTTGCAACTCGTACTGAGGGTACAGTTCACCAAACGAAGCCAGATTTAATTTTCGAGACAAGTTTTTACGAGCGCCCTCTATTCCCAGATGTGATGCGAGAATGCATTACCTTTTTTACCCTGACGGGACCACGCGCCTTCCCTTAAATAGGCGTTGGCCGCCCAGTCGTAAAAACGGGGGCGTTATCGCACATAGAACCCTTTATCTGTACGCCGTACTAACGGCCCCACGCCATATTACGTCTTCTACTTTTTATGTTGCACGCTAATACCTATTGTACGACCGAGCCCCTGCAGAGTGACCTATGTGAATATTTTTCGTGTGTAAGTAATACAGCGGCGAACATCGCATTATGCCACTGCTACGGACGCCTATTAATCCTAAACTTATACTCGCAGTTTGGTATGCGGCTGACCACTCATGCTGTAGAAAATGGTTCATTTTTCCAATGTCACTCCTGTTTCAAGGAAAGTCAGCAAGAGTTGCAGGGTGTTTGTTGATTTGAGATTTGGGTTTTTATGTTGTAGGTTCACATGCGGCATGTGCAAGCGCGAACTTACACGTGTCTGTTTGTGGCCATCCATTTTATATGAATTTTAAATCTTTTGATATATCTTTGCAAATTAGATTTTAGATGTAAATGCCTGTTTCTGTCCAGACGAAATAGGTTGGTGAAATGCATTGCTCTTCAAAAATCTATTAATAAAAAAAAAACAAATTACTCACAAAAAGTATGGAGCTTGGATACAGTATCAAATAAAAAATGTACATCAACTTTCACAACTAAAACAATGATTGTATCAAAATTCAAAGAAAATGCATAAATCCTTCATTTCCGCTGCAGCACCCCTAGCGGCAGGGGATGAAAGCTCTCGCCGGAAGGGAATGCAAGGCCGGACACCAACCCTTCCGTCTCTAGGGTGGAAAAGAATGGGAAACTTTGTTTAATCCACTCCCTCACCAGGATATGACTCCGGCCACAGAGTGGAAATTATCTCGTGAGTCGTGAAAATGAGTGGAAAGAGCAAGATTGAACAAAAAGAGTCTATCGAATCTAAGTTGCAAAGATATATTAACTTTTAAATAATATATTAAATGCATTCCAACAAACAGACACGTGTAAATTCGCGCTTATAAATGCTGAGTGTGTGCTTACAAATTAAAATCCAAATCTCAAATGAACATAAGCCCTGCAATATTTCCGACCCTTCCTGCAAAAGAACATTGGCAAAGTGAACCATATTTTACAGAATTTTGTAGGTCAGCCTCATACCAACCTATAAGTCAAGGTTTTTTTTTGGGATCCCTGGTGGGGATAAGTCGCTAACTAAGACATTAAAAAGTGTAAGGCCCGGTATTTTCAACGCAACGTATTTTCAACTGATAACCCAATCTCAAATAAACATAAGCCCTGCAACTCTTGCCGACCTTCCCTGAAACAGGGGTAACATTGGCAAAGTGAACAATTTTTTGCAGTATAGGTGGTCAGTCTCATACCAACCTATAAGTCAAGGAATACAAGCAATTAATTACATCCAGTTATACAAACAAACCAACACTAAAAAATCTACAAAACATCTATAAAAATGAAAATTGATTCTAGATTCCTTAGCCGCTTACATTACAGATCAACCATTTTTTATGGTCCTTACATATTTCTTTCATTTCATCCAGAGTCATAACCTTCTTCATACAAGCTCTCCTTTTATTATGACTCTGGATATCCCATTCATTCGTTATTTCGGAAATTTGGTCCATCCATACCTTTCTCGGTCTTCCTCTACCACGACATCCTTCTATTCTTGCAACATAATATACTTTCTTCGTCAATCTTTCATCATTCATTCTCCCCATATGCCCAAACCATCTTAGCATAATATTGTATAAGTGCGTTCTTTTCATTAAGTATAAAGTCGCTATGAAAACGTGAAAAATACTGGGCTTAAGAATAGTATTTTTTTACATAGCAGAAAATGCAGTGCTTTATTCGAATGAACGTTTTCTCACATGGGTGGTTGCACCCAAAACTAATACCTATTGCGCGGGAATGCATCTGAAACACCTGGCGCACCACCTCCTCGTCTATATCGCTGAAGGCTGGGTTAACCCCTCGCAGCCATTTGCATAGTCCTGCCCGGGAAACTTCCAGAGAATTCCATGAGCTCTGCAGTCTTGAGAAACTATGGGGGGATGGTAAGAGAAATGCAGTTTGTCTTAGAAAGTAAAACGTAGCTAAGCTACACATATATTGTAACTTCTTGCCGCGTTATCCCCGAAGGGGTCGCATGTGGCGAGTTGAACCTATTTATTTTTACAGGTAAGGGGGCCGGCCTTACGCCAACCACTTCAGTTGAAGGGGGGGTTCCCCAGCTCCCGAGAGAGCTGGTACTCATTTCTTGTGAAGGCTGAGTAAACCTTGCCGGTATTTTATTTTGTGGTTTGAAATAAACACCGAAACGGGAAATCATTTCTGACACCCTCGGTGGGATTCGAACCCGAACTCACGGCATGGAATGCAAGCACTCTACCAACTGAGCTATCGACCGGACTTTGCAAGTAGAAGTAAGATTTTTTGGGATGACGTAATTTTTTGCACACTTTTTTTCACAACTAAGCAAATAATAAGGTGTAACATCTTGCTTGCATTATCCTCAAGGCAGCGGTTTTCAAACTGGGGGACGCGAGCTATGGCTAGGGAATATTAATAAAATTCGATAGGTAAGAATGACCGTTGTGATGAGACTTTCAGGCCAGGCATTATTAGTTTGTCAAAGCGCGGGCTCAACCGACGACTAAAATATCTAAGAATAGCCCCGTTATCCTCAACAGCACACATTTTTTTTCTTTTTACATTTGTCATTCCTTGACTTATAGGTTGGTATGCAGCTGACCACCCATTCTGTAAAAATGGTTCACTTTGCCAATGTCGGTCGGCAAAAGTTGTAGGGTTTATGTTAATTTAAGGTTTGGATTTTATTTGTATGTACACATTCAGCATTTGTAAGCGCGAACTGCACGTGTTTGTTTGTGGGCATGCATTTGATATGAACCTTAAATGATAATACATCTTTGCAACTCAGATTATAAATTATAGATGGACTCTTACTTTCTGTTTATGGCTGTAGAAACTAAGAATTATTTAAGGTATAATTTTTATGAAAATCTTTTCACAAAATTATATTTTCTATTCCGTCTACCTTACGTATGCAGTGACCTGTGGAATGCGGGTTATGTAATCACGGTCCTTTGACCTTCATATAACATTATGCAGTTGGTATTGTGTTTACCTCATTACCATACAACGGTGTCAAGTGAATGCGAGAACAAGTGTTACCATCTTGTACCAGGAATTACCTCCGTACTATGGTATACCTACATTTACCTTCATGTCGCCACCTTAAAAGTAAAACGGAATAACTGCTGATTCACTGATTTGAGAAATCGTGGATAAACAAAAAGGCTGGGAGTGACTTTTCATTGTAAATGGACTCATTATGAACTATTACTCATGAGAAACTATTTAACTGCAGGATTTTTACAAATTTTTAGTGTTTTCTCTCGTAGAAAATAGGAAAACATGACTGTTTATCTCAAACACCCATGTTAGCTTACTATGCTCTGTTATCACCCATGTTAGCTTACTATCTATATAAATTCTAAGGTCTATTTCAGACACAAACTATTCTACCCGGATTATCTATGATGATTCAACTTTCACCCTAGAACACAGTTGGTAGAATGGTTGCATTCATGCCGTAAGCAAGGGTTCGATCGCAACCGAGGGTGTTAGAAATGATTTCCCGTTTCGGTATTTCTTTCAAACCCAACATAAATACCGGCAAGGTTTACTCAGTCTTCACAAGAAATAAAAGAAAGACAGTCATCTCGGAAGCCGAGAAACCCGCACTTCAACTGGAGTAGTTGGCGTAAGGTCTGCCCCCTTACCTGTACAAATAAATAGGTTCCATTCGCCGCATGCGAAGCACTTCGGAGATAACGCTTAGTTGCATTTTTTTTACGAGCTACAGGTCGAGGAAGAAGAAACTGAGACAGTGGTTTGGCAGAAACACAAGATCGCTCTTTCGAGCCGCAGTATCGTAAGCGCAATCGCTATGATGGTTGCCCGTCTTCAATAAAAATGCACATGAAGAAGAAAGAGAAGAAAACTCTCACACAGAGAATAACTTTTGTAGTAAGTCTAGAGGTTTCTATTATGCTCGCTTATTAAAATTCTAAATAGCGATCCTGCCTCCGCAAGCTATTGTGTTTCTCCCACTCCTAACCGGGGGACACAATTCCTTTTCCTTATCCAATCATACTCTTATGCTCCTCAATCCCTCCTTATTTCCCATAACCGAATAGTTGTCGGTATAAACAACCAACCAGTTATAACTGGTAGGGCACCCTCTTGCCCTGGAGATGAGAAATCGTCTCCGAAGACGGATGAACCAATCCACTGGATGGTCAACGGCATAGGATCAGGAAGGCCACGGGAAACCACCTGATTAAAGGATTTTCAAATCATCCCCAGAAAAAATCATCATATGGCATTATTTAAAACTAAATATTCCGGAGGTAAAAATCCCCCAATCGGATCTCCGGGGGGGAACGTTTTAAGTAAAACTAAAACCAAACATTTTGGAACATGGAATGCTCGGAGCTTGTATGGAGCGGGGAGACTAGAGTGCGCGATGAAGGAAATGCACCGACTTGAAATTGATTTGCTAGGCATAAGTGAGATGAGGTGGAAGGGAAGTGGAAGAGAGAGCACATCGGAATATGAAATTTACTTCTCTGGAAACAGTGAGCCTGATCACAGACGGGGAGTTGGGTTCATAGTCTCTAAAAAAATGAATTCAACAGTTCTTAACTTTGTGGCTCAGTCAGACAGAGTTGCAATGCTACAAATGAAGGGCCATGGAGTAAATACAAATGTGATCCAAGTCTATGCTCCAACTGCAGACAAGAATGAGGAAGAAATTGAGGCTTTTTATGAAGACGTCACTGGCGTACTAAAGCTGACTAAGCATGAAGAGGTCACCATTGTCATGGGAGATTTTAACTCAAAAGTAGGAGCAGGAGTACCCAATGATGTTATGGGAGCATGGGGCCTGGGTGAGAGAAACGAGAGAGGTGAAAGAATGATTCGTTTCTGCCAAGAGGAGGGATTTATGATAATGAACACCTTCTACCAGCTCCCAGCAAGAAGACTATATACTTGGAAGTCACCAAGGGATCAAGATGAGCACATAGTACGCAACCAGATTGACTACATGCTGATAAATAAAAGATTCAAAAATGCAATCACGTCTGTAAAAACATATCCTGGAGCTGATATTGGATCCGACCATAGTTTACTAATGGGGAAAATTCTACTAAAACTGAAAAAAGTACCCAAAAAAGTCAAGAAAATTGCAACAGACCCAAGACTACTCAAGGAACAAAACATCAAAGAAAAGGTGCGAAATGAACTGGAAAACGGAATACAAAACCTATCTGAGGTATCTGAGGTGGAACAATTGTGGAATGGCTTAAAGGATACTATGTGTAAGACCAGTGAAAAATATCTGAAGACTGCAAAACGAGCACACAAAGAATGGATCACAGATGATATTTTATCCTTAATGGAGGAGAGAAGAAAATGGTTACCAAGGGATCGTCAGAAATATAGGGAAGTACACAAAGAAATCCAGAAAAAGATCCGAGAAGCAAAACAAAAGCTGGAAGAGGAGCGATGCACTGAAATGGAAGACCTTGATAACAGGCACGACACCTTCAATCTCCATAAAAGGATCAAGGAATCAATAAAACAGGGTAGAGGAAGACCCCTTACACAGCTAATGCATAACAATGGTAATTTAGCAGTGACCATAGATGAAAAAAAGGTGCTATGGGAGACATATGTTGAAGAGCTATATATGGATACACGTAACGAGAGACATGGTGTTGAAATAGCAATGGACGGCTCCCAGATCCTACAAGATGAGGTTGAGTATGCTATCAAGCAAATAAAAAATGGGAAATCACCCGGTCCAGACAACATCCACGGGGAGATTCTGAAGTTAATGGAAGGAAATGCACTCAAAAAGATTACATTGCTATTCAACAAAGTGTATGAAAGTGGTAATCTGCCAGAGGATTGGTTAAAATCCTACTTCATCACTATACCAAAGAATATTAATGCTAAAAAATGTGAAGAACATCGAACAATAAGCTTAATGAGTCATGTGATGAAATCTTTCCTGAAAATTATACTAAAGAGAATATACCAACAGTGTGACCAACAGTTATCAGCCGAACAGTTTGGTTTTAGGAACGGCTTTGGCACACGAGATGCTCTGTTTGGATTACAGGTTTTAGTGCAACGTTGTCTCGATATGAATAAAGATGTTTATGTTTGCTTTATTGACTACGAAAAGGCCTTTGACAGAGTGAGACACGACAAGCTGATCAGTATACTGAAAGACATTGGGATAGACGATAAAAACACTCGCATTATTGCTAATATATATTGGCAGCAAACTGCTTCAGTGCTTGTAGAGAGTTCAGAGACCAGACAAATACCCATCAGAAGAGGAGTTAGACAGGGATGCGTACTGTCACCAACACTTTTTAACCTATATTCAGAAAGGATCATGGCGCAAGCACTTCATGAGGCTAGAGAAGGCATTGTTGTCAACGGGCAGCTGGTAAACAACCTGCGGTATGCCGATGACACAGTCCTACTCGCTGACACTCAGGCGGATCTGCAAACATTGTTGACCAGAATAAATGTCGCTAGCAAAGAAGCTGGCATTAACATTAACTTTAAGAAGACCAAGGTCATGGTTATCAGCAGAAACACAAACGCCTCCGTACATGTAGAACTAGATGGCGAAAGCATTGAAAGATGCACTAGTTACAGGTACCTGGGATGTGTGGTCAACGAAAAGTGGGACATGTGTCAAGAAGTCAGAAGCAGACTAGAGCAAGCCCGAAATGTCTTCGCTAAAATGAGCAAATTACTGTTGTGCCGAAATTTAAGCCTTGAACTCCGGAAGCGCATAGTGAGGTGCTACGTTTTCCCAATCGCTCTGTATGGTATGGAGGGATGGACTCTCACGCAGGCACTGGAGAGACGTATTGAAGCATTCGAGATGTGTTTATACCGAAAAATGCTTCGGATCTCTTGGCGTGATCGAGTCACCAATGAAGAAGTCCTTCAACGAATGCGCACTACAAAGGAGCTCCTGCCTACCATTAAGCAGAGAAAGCTAATGTACTTCGGTCACATTATGAGAAATGAGAAGTACCGTCTCCTTCATCTTATCATTCAGGGTAAGATTGAGGGGAGAAGATCTCAGGGACGCCGAAGGACATCGTGGCTGAAGAACCTGCGACAGTGGTTCGGCAGAAGCACCAAGTCCCTATTTCGAGCCGCAGCATCAAAACAACTCTCACACAGAGAATAACTTTTGTAGTAAGTCTAGAGGTTTCTATTATGCTCGCTTATTAAAATTCTATTGAAATCCAAAGATGATAGTACAATGCCTTTGTAAGGATAATAAATGCATACTAGCGCAATGGTGTACTTAAGAAATACTTTCTAGGGTTGGTAAATGCATTCGGGAAAGATATAAAGCCTTGAATACCGGTAATCTCGGCTTTAAGAGAAACACGCTATACAAACTGGTTCACTTTGCCAATGCCAGCCCTGTTTCAGGGAAGGTCGGCAAAAGTTTCAGGGCCTACCTATGTTTATTTAAGGTTTGGATTTAAATTTGTAAGTACATCTAATCTAATCTAATCTAAGTTGCAAAGATATGTTACATTGGAGATTCACATTACATGCATTCCCACAACCAGACACGTACAAGTTCGCGCTTGCACGTGCCTCATGTGAGCCTACATCATAAAAACCAATCTCAAATGGACATACACCCTGCAACTCTTGCCGTCCTTCCCTGTAACAGGGGTGACGTGCAGCATATTTTGTAAGCGCGAAATTAAACGTGCCTGTTTGTGGGCATGCATTAAATATGAATTTGTTAATTCATTTTGAAGAGGAAACTGACGGAAAATTACGTAAGAAAGTCGAAAGAATTCAACTAGTCACAATAAAACTCAGTGTTTTTTAAATTTTCATACTTTCTCATACAGATGAACTTTCACTGTGTAAATACACAAACTATAAAAAGTTTAAAAATATTTTTATTTATAAGCTACAATCATTACCTCTAAATCTAAATCTAAGTTGCAAAGATATGCATCATTAGAGATTAATATAAAATGCATTCCCACAAGCAGACACGCATAATTTCGCGCTCACACATGCCGCATGTGGACCTACAATATAAAAACCCAATCTCAAATGAACATAATCCCTGCAAATCTTGCCGACCTTCCCTGAAACAGGGGGGACATTGGCAAAGTGAACCATTTTTTACAGTATGGGTGGTTAGCCTCATACCAACCCGTAAGTCAAGGAATCCTCAATGGTTATATAACTTTTTTGCGGATTATTTTTAAAATGTTAATATTTTTTATACAACCCTAACCCATTATATTCACATTCATCATAATAGTGAAGTTATTTAGTATAAATGAGTCACATAGAACCAAAAACGGAAATCTAGGATATTTCTCAAACATAATTTGAATACACAGAAAGACTTGAAATAATTTCCTCACCATTTCCATACATTTATCTCATTTTAGAACAACTTCCTAGATTGACGGCTTTGATTTAATGTTTAAGCATTGAATGAAGTACAATAAAAATAAAGAAGAATTCTATCTGTTGACTTATTCATAGATTACATATTCAAAGACAGGACTTAGCTAGTTGGTAAGGACTTAAGGACATGTGTACACGCAACTTGGAGAGGCGAAACGTCTAACTTGTCCCGGGACAAGCAAATATTGTGGAACGTCTCGGCCGGTGAATAAATTATATGGGTAAAGAGGAATACTCCCCCCGAGTAGACGTTCTCAGTGGGCTGGATTTGAAATTAAGCTGACGTAGATATTATGTATGCATGTAATAATTTGTTAAAATTAAATATTTATAATTTACGTAAATTTTTTGAAAGATTTTTGTCTAAAATTAGGCTGATTTATTTGGTGAGCGCTGTTTTTGTGTGTATCACACTTCAAGAGCCCTCTACGAGCTTGGTTGTCGCTGTAGAAAGCGCAAATTCTCTAGCAAGACCCAGTTGCTGTAAGGCTGGATGGACCTTTTGATGATCGGTCTTTGGTAAAGGTTTATGAATTTTTCAACCCAGCGAAGAGCATACTTGAAAAAAATAAATGATATATTTTTGTGCTCCGCCGGGGTCCGAATCCACAACCTTCCATTTACGAGTCCGAAGTGTTGCCACTGGACTACGGACTGATCCATTATTACCGCTCCATATTTATACGAATTAAAATTAGACTGATTTATTTGGTGAGCGCTGTATTCGTGTGTTTCACACCTCAAGAGCCCTCTGCAAGCTTGGTCGTCGCTGTAGAAAGCACCAATTCTCAAGCAAGACCCAGTTGCTCTAAGGCTGGATGGACCTTTTGATGATCGGTCTTTGGTAAAGGTTTATGAATTTTTCAACCCAGCGAAGAGCAAATTTGAAAATATAAACGATATATTTTTGTGTTCCGCAGGAATTTGAACCCACAACCTTCCATTTACGAGTCCGAAGTGTTGTCCCTGGACTACGGACCGGTACGAACTATGAGTTTGTGTGTACATGAACGTAGTTTGCTGGTATGTGTGTGTTTTCTTTTAGCTACCTAAGCACACTAGTGTGTGTCGATCAATCTGGCTCTAGTATGATCCATTATAGAAGTATATGGAATAATTTAGAACATGCAAGAATCGTCTCTTTCTTACCAATATAAATAAGCCGTAGATAGCGTCATGTGGATGGAAACTGCATGAGATTGTAATAATAAAATCCTTCATTCAATTTAAGTGTAGAATTGCAGCTTAGGAATCCTTTTAATGCATCTTAATCAAAATAACGATCAAGACAACTTAAAGAAAACGATTTGAAAAATTCCACCATTTTTAAGCTCTAATTACCATCAACCATGTTTAAAGTCTACAGTTTGTACCAAGACGCTGGAAGTTTCTCAGTTCCAAGTTTACTGTACCAACAGTGTTATTCACAGTCAAGTTACTAACTAAAATCTCGAATCTTTCCTTGAGTATAACTCTGTAAATAATTGACACAGAAAAAAGTTTTTTAAGTAAATAAGTTAAATTATTAAATGGTTAATAAGATGTTTCAATTATTTTTTATGTAACTTGAGCATTTTTAGAGATATACTCAAATCGAAAAGTGTTAGTTTTTGGTTGATTCTGCATGGCGCTGAGGTTTAGCAGTGCGTCACTATGTACGTATTAATGGAGTGGATACAAACAGACCCTTTGCAGACAGGGCTTGGGACTCGAGGAATACATTATGTAAGCTAAGATGGTAATCAATGGACGGTTGGGCTATGTGCGAAGTGGCTATGAAGGAAGAGAGAATGAGATGAAGTAGCCCCAAAACCATTATCTAAGCACCAATACATCTTCTTCGTCTTATTCTTGATTTAGATCTTTCAATACGTGATTCACATAAAAAGATAAGTCCGGTCGATAGCTCAGTTGGTAGAGTGCTTGCATTTCATGCCGAGAGCTCGGGTACAAATCCCACAGAGTGTGTCAGAAATGATATCCCGTTTCGGTGTTTGTTTCAAATCCAAAATAAAAAAAAACGGCAAAGATTACTCAACCCCTCGGAAGCTGGAAAACCCCCACTTCAACTGAAGTGGTTGGCGTGAGGCCGCCCCCTTACCTGTAAAAATGAATAGTTTTCGCTTGCCACATGTAGTGCCTTCCGAAAAAACGCGGCAAGAAGTTTCACTGAACGTGCAGCTTAGTAGAGCTATAAATTGTTAATTGATGATGACAATACCTTTTTCTAGCCATGGAGAAAAAGATTCATGAATCGCATTCTTCGCAAATTTCTTTTCAATTATACGGTTTATAGACTCATTCCAAAATATTCACAGAAAGGTTTTCATTTTGAGTATCGGTTCAAGGTCACTTTTTCCATATTAAAGTAGTAATCCTGTTTTTTTGTTGAACAAATCTAATAAATTTGTCTGTTTGTTTTGAATTAAAGAATAGCATTCATTTTGAAGCGCCGTCTGGCACATTAAGAATTAAACAAAAGCTACTTTTATGAACACAGAGAGATTTGCATGTCTGATCTCTCAATGCTACTAGTTGGTAGGCGATGAGTGGGGTGCGCTTACTTACGTTGGCGGATTAGCCGCTTGTCTAGGGGGCGCTTAGCGGTTCGCAGGAACATATTCAGTGTTATTCATTAGAATTTTTAAACCAGATTTCTTTAGAGATCTGGTTTAATTTTTCGATTTAATCTCAATTTACAAAAAAGGTGATTCATAAAAACTTTATAATTCAGTTTAACACTAAACGTGTTTCAAAACATGATCACATATTTTGTAAACCACCTCCGAGTAGGTTTATTTCGTTCTAAACCAGATCGACATAAGCAAAACGGCGATCTTCCTCATTCCCCAGCTGATCGTAATGTACGAGATAACTTTCAGAATAAAAGATTTATGAATCAAATAAGAGTTTCAGCAATTACAGTAACTTTAAGACATTAGAATTTTACACGATAACAACAAATCTACGGTATGCAGCAACGAAACAAATATAAAAACTGTGACAAGAAAAAAAGTGACAGATGCCGCGTCGTGTTATTTTTCAAGTCGCCAATTTTGTAAAACTGACACTTTTCTTGTAGATGAAGTATGAAGGCCCATCTTTGAGATTTTCTTCGTGATGCCTACAGCCAAAACCTGAAGTCACAATGAAGTCATGCTTTGAAAAATACTTGTTTCCATTTTTGGTTCATTCGAAGTCGCAGTCGACATGAGTTTGACAGCTGGAGTGTCGAGAAACGTTCGAGAGGGGGCGTTTACCCGAATGCTTCCGAGCGTCTCCGAAAGTTGTCAAAAATCATGCAAAAACCCACAAAAACCTCAAAAAAATTCATAGACATCTAAATACCTACGTAAATGTCGAGCATTTCGTATTTTTTCATACAGAAAAAGCTACCGGAAGTCTGTTTAAGCAGGATTCGGTAAACCAAAAAAAATAATGCACGTATTTCGCTAATGAATCACCTTTTTATTTATTTCGGTTTAGCGGGCTGCTACAGATTTAAATTGGTTTCTCAAAATCTCGCACTAAACAGGTATGGGCGGAATCTAATGAATAACACTGATTATGTCCATGTGCTGATGGTATGAACATATATGTGCACAGCTAACGCGCTGATAGGGCGAAAAAACCCTGAATATTTAATTAATCGAGATCTGACATTTATCTACTCCAATTACTTATAGGTTGGTATGAGGCTGACTACCCATGCTGTACAAAATACTTCATTTTACCAATGTCCCCCCTGTTTCTATCAAAAATATCAAAATGTTTGTACTTTTTATAAATAAGAAAAATACAAATAAAACAGAGAAAAACGTGGAAGGGGAAGACCGCAGAAGGAATGGATAGACTAAATAGGTGAGATTGTGAAAGAATGGAACCTGCAGAGTGAGAATACGAGGACAGTATGAACGAAGAAAGAGATGAATGTTGAACAGATGGAAGTGATGCAACGACAGAAAAAAAGGGAGACGCATCTGCGGAGGTACTGGCCACCCCTGGTGAAACTGGAGCAGAATACAGTAAAAAATCGTGAAAAAAAAAACAAACGCAACGTAGCCGTAACAGCACTGCAATTTCTTACTATGTTTTCTGGACATTAGTTGAATTGGGGGTTCTCCTGCTGGTGAGTGGGAAAGCTCTCATTTCTAGAGAAAGCTTAGTAAACCTTGCCGGTATTTTGATTTTGGGATTTAATTTTCCACCAACACGGGAATTATTTCTGAGATCGAAACCTAGCCGTTTAGCACTTAACACAAGCGCTCTACCAGGTGAGCCTTCAACCGGATACAAAATATGTAGTTAAATTAATAATGTAAAAATAAAAATATTATCAAGAGAACTGATGGTGTGATAACACTGAAAACGCTCGAGAAATAAACCAACTTGTAAAGAAACCCGTGGTCTTTATTGTTACATTATTTATTTAAAATTAATCATTGCAATGTCACTACACAAATAAACTTTAACAAAACAAGTAAGTAAAAAAATACGTTTCAGCAAGTTAAGCTACCTTTAATCAACAATAAAATGAATGTTTATTGTATGCTCAAAGTTATGTATTTAATTTATCAAAAAACAAAAAGTAAATTAGGCAATTCGCATCGAAAAGGTTTAGAAAAATATTATTTTTCATTATTGTTCTGCGGAGGCTCCGATACAAAATTCCCCATTAACCCTTTCGATCCCTCTTTCAAAATTACAGGATAATCCTCTGCGGGTTTTGTTTGAATTATAATATACCGCACGAGTATCGGTGCGGTCGATTCCGATCCGGAAAATATTCATGAAATTTATATTTCGAGGGCGCCGAAAGGGTTTTCCGATATTTTTTAATTAATGAAAATCGTGACTTTCGAGTTATGACGCGATTACCGAAAGGGTTTAAATCAATTAAACTTATTTAAATATTTTTCCTGTCCCCACACAGGGAGGTTTTCAAAGTTTACTCTTGAATAAATAATCCCATTTACGCTGCAACGTTGTTCTCTTGATGATGGTGTGATAGCACATAGAAAGCACTCGAGGAAATAAATCAGCTTATGAAAAAAAACGTTGAGTTTTATTTTTACATTATTAATGACTTTTGAGGTTGATATTACAATTTTGTTTCAAAAAGTATGATTTTGTAATAAATTAGAAAAATCTTTGATGACGTAAAATTAAGTCTAAAACCTGCAACATTGATTTGCCATGACAAGGGTGGCATTTGCAAAAGCGAACCACTTTTTCAAAATGCAAAACCCAGTTGCTAGAGTGCTATTTGGACCATTGGTGACGGGACTTTGGTAAAGGAAAATGAATTTTTGAACCCATCATTATAAAATTCATATTATTATTTTGCTTCACTGGGAAAAGAACCCCTTACATTTGATTACCAGTCTCTAACGTTAACCACTAGACTATGTTTATCTTCAGAATTCTCATTTTCCCGTGAAAACAAAATTAAATAATGAAATTACACAAAATAGCTAAAATATGTTTTATGTGAAGGGTTTTAATTTAAAATCTTTATATCGTAACTGAATGAAATATAAAGAAAAACATGTTTTTTTCAAAGTTATAAATAGATTGATAATTATAAAATTAAAAGAAATTTACATGATTTTCTGACTTGACTTTAAACTGAAATAAAAACTACCCACACTATATGACGTAAATACGTCCTTTTCATTCAGTATAATGTCTCTATACTAACATTGCAAACACCGGGCCTAACTAAAGCATTTTCACAAATATTTTCAAATTTTCATTCACAAAGACGAAGACATAAAATAAATATTAAAATTTAAAGGAAAACCTAATCACCATTTAAGCGAAGAAAATGTTCGAATATTCCTTTTCCTCTTAGAAAGATCCAAAGGTAGCTAAAAAAATGAAAGAGTCTACCTACTCACTTCCTTGCCCCAAAAACCTTCACAAAGATGAATAAAAATTAAAGACGGTATAAATTTTCCAATTTCCGGGCTTAAAAGGTAAATACAGATTACGAGTAATACAAAAAACACCCTCTCAAGGGTATTTTTTTTTTATAAAAACACATTTTTTCTCCCCGTGATTAGAATCTACAGAAACATAATCGGCAAAGTGTTTGGCTTCCTCTACGAAGTAAAACAGAGTTTTTTCTTCGGTGGAGGTGTGTTTTTAAGGGTGCAGATGCTGGTGTTTATTTATACCTTTTTTCAATTTGCATTACTTTGGCATAAGGATGTGCATCTGTACACGAGGCAGATTGTGGGAAGTCGCACAATCATTGACTACATCTGTGTGGATGAAAGACTGAGAGGAGCCGTAAGAGATAGCCGTGTCTACCGCGGGCCTGAAATAGGCAGTGATCACTATCTCTTATGTGCTAAAATAATGCTTGGTGAAGTAAGAAAGAAGAAACGCAAGAAGCAAGTAAGAATGACTAGAATAAAAGTAGAAAGGCTGAATGAAGAAAATGTGAAAGAGAAGTATGTATCAGAGCTCCACAAAATTTTAAGTGTAAATGAACTTGAGAAGAATGTGTATGGAAAAGATATTGAAAGCATGTGGAAAGATCTGAAGGAAGGAATGATTGAATGTGCTAAAAAAGTATGTGGGGTAACGAAAGGTGGAAAATTGAAAGGAGATGCCTGGTGGAATGATAGAGTGAAAGAAGCTGTGAAAGTTAAAAAAAAGTGTTATGAAAATTGGCTGAATGATAGAAATGATAGAAAGCTAGAAGACGAATATAGGATAGCTAAGAGAATGGCAAAGACTATAATTTATAAAAGCAAGATGAATGAACAAAGAAAGATTGATGAAAGGATTAACAAAAGTTTCACCGACAGTAAGAAGGAATTTTGGAGGTGGATCAATGCGGATAGAAATAAATCTTCTGCATTGACCACTCCGGGAGTCAAAAGTGCTGCCGGTAAGATGGTATGGGAGAATGAAGAAGTATGCAAGAGATGGAAGAACTATTTTCAAGAAATTTTTGGCCAGGGTGAAAGAAGAATTTATGAACAGACAGATGAAGAGAATGAATTGAAGATTTTGAAAGAAGAAATGAAAGTGTCTATTTCACGTCTGAAGAATGGGAAGTCTGCTGGGTTTGATGGTATAAATGGTGAAATGTTGAAAGCAGGAGGTGAATGTGTGATAGATTGGATGTTTGAATTATGTAAGCTTTGTGTGAATGCAGGAGTAGTACCGATGGATTGGAGGAAGGCAGTCATTGTTCCCATTTACAAAGGTAAAGGGGACAAAAAAGACTGTCAGAACTTCAGACCAATCAGTCTACTCAGTACACCAGGAAAAGTCTTCTGTAAGGTGATTATAAAAAATGTGATTCTGACTACTAGCAAAAGGGTTTCCGATATACAGTCCGGCTTTATGGCCGGTAGAGGCTGTGTTGATCAGATTTTCACTCTACGACAACTTGTTGAAAAACAATTGTCGGTGAGGGGGAAACTATTCACGGCCTTTGTGGATCTGGAAAAGGCTTTTGACTCAGTGGACAGAGGTATGTTGTGGGATGTTTTGAAAGCATACGGAGTGAATGGAGCTCTACTCAATGCGGTGCATGCGAACTATGAGAATAGTATGGCCTGCATTCGTATTGATGGTGAGTATAGTGAATGGTTTGAAGTTTTTAAGGGTGTAAGGCAAGGATGTGTGATGAGCCCATGGCTATTTAACATAGTCATGGACAAGTGTGTTCGAGATGCTAGACTTGATGATTGTGGATTAATGATAGGAGAGAGCAAAGTAAGCGTTCTACTGTATGCGGATGATGCAGTCCTTGTATCTGATTCAGCAGTGGAATTGCAAATGATGCTCTCTAGATTGAACGAAGCTTTGAAAGGTAATAATTTGAAGTTGAATGCAAGAAAGACGAAAGTTTTGATTTTTGAAAGAGATGATGAAAATATGAATTATGAATTTAAAATTAATGGAATGAATGTTGATGTTGTAAATGAGTTTGTATATTTGGGAAGTAAGTTTGAAAAAGATGGAAGAATGGCCGGTGAATTTGAAAGAAGAATAATGAAAGGCAGGTGTGTACTGGGTGCGACCGCTTGCATCGCCAGGAACCAAAATCTCTCAAAAAATGTTAGATTTGCGGTGCACGGTGGTATACTAGTGCCAACCTTGATGTATGGAAGTGAAGCCTGGACGGTGAGTGAAAGGGAAATTAGTAAAGTCCATACAGTAGAAATGGACTATCTAAGAAGTATGATTGGGAAAAAACGAAGTGACAGGGTGAGGAATGATTTTGTAAGAGAAGAATGTGGTGTAAGGGAAAGTGTGAAAGTGAAGATTAAAAGAAGTATGTTAAGATGGTTCGGGCATTTGGAGAGAATGAGTGATGAAAGATTGACGAAAAAAGTATATGTTGCTAGAATAGATGGATGTCGTGGTAGAGGAAGACCGAGAAAAGTATGGAAGGATCAAATTTCAGAAATAGCGAATGAATGGGATATCCAGAGTCATAATAAAAGGAGGACTTGTATGAAAAAGGTTATGACTCTGGATGAAATGAAAGAAGTATGCAAGGACAGGAAGAAGTGGCGGCTAATCTGCAATGTTGATTTCTAATGTTGGTGTATTCATTTGCTACATTTTTTTTTTTTTTTTTTTTTTTTTTTTTTTTTTTTTTTTTTTTTTTTTTTTTTTTTTTTTTTTTGCATAGGAAATTTTTGACTTTTTTTGTATAGATTTCTTTGTAAGGTTTTGTTCTTTTTTATATTTAAATGTAATTTATTATTCATATTCCTTGACTTATAGGTTGGTATGAGGCTGACCACCCATACTGTAAAAAATGGTTCACTTTGCCAATGTCACCCCTGTTTCAGGGAAGGTCGGCAAAAGTTGTGGGGCTTATGTTCATTTGAGGTTTGGATTTTATTTGTAAGTACACATTCAGCATTTGTAAGCGCGAACTACACTTGTTGGTTTGTGGGCATACATTTGAGAGCTTTAAATGAATATATCCTTGCAACTTAGATTATAGATTATAGATTATAGATTACAATTTGTGGAAGATGAGATTGGTATGGGTGGTCATAATGTTCTCGAAACTTTTGGTGTTTTTTTTTATAACATACCGGTAATTTGATGTTATTGTAGCGTTTAAGGAGTTATTGATTTAATAAAAAATACAAACAATTAAAACACGCAAAAAACGCAACATAGCTACACATATAGTGTAACTACTTGCCTGCGTTATCCCCGAAGGGGTCACATGTGGCGATTCAGGACCTATTTATTATTACGGGTAAGGGGGCCGGCTTTATACCAACAACTTTCAGTTGAAGTGGGGGTTTCCCAGCTCCCGGGGGCGCTGGTTCTCATTTCTTGTGAAGGCTGAGTAAACCTTGAGATCGAACCCTTGCTCTCGGCATGGAATGCAAGCATTCTACCAATTGAGCTATCGACCTTTTTACGAACTTGGTCGTCGTCGCTACAAAGCGCCAATTCTCAAGAAAGACCCAGTTACTGTAAGGCTGGATGGACCTTTGGTGACCGGTCATTGGTATAGGTTTTAGAATTTTTCAACCCGGCGAAGAGCAAATTTGAGAATATAAATGGTATATTTTTTGTGCTCCGCCGGGATTTGAACCTACAACCTTCCATTCAGAGTCCGAACTCCGAAGTGTTACCACTAAACACGGATTTTACGAAATATGCTGTAAAGATGAACGGGTTGTCGTAACGTTTTGTAGATCCAACTTATAAATTTCCTTTTCAAAGTAGTTCACGGTACAAAATATACTCGTATTGGTCCTTGGTCGAAGAAACGTGAAGTACCTACGACTGTCTAAAAGCCATATGCTAGTTAACCTGAGTTTTGGAAAAGATCCGAGTCTCGGGAAAGATCCGAGTCTCGGGAAAGATCCGGGTCTTGAGTAGATCCGGGTCTTCGGGAAGACTCGGGTCTTGTGCAAGATGCACGTCTTCGGGAAGATATGGATCTTGGGGAAGAAAGGTTGACGGATCGGATATTAAGAAGTATGCGGGTTTTAAAAAAGAACCGGGTGTTGAGGAAATTCTGGGTCTTGGAGAAGATCCGGTTCCATAAGAAGAACCGGGTCTTTGGGAAGATCAGAATCGTGGAGAAGATCCGAGTCTTGTGCAAAATGCGCGTCTTGTTGAAGAAATGGAAGAAAATGGGGAAGATCCGGATATTGTAGAAGATCCGGTTCTTAAAAAAGCGCCGGGTCTTAAAGCAGAACCGATGCTTAGGGAAACTCCGGGTCTTGAAAAAGATCCAGTTTTAAAAGAAGAACCCGGTTATCGAGAATATTCGAATTTTAAAAAAGTTCCAGGTCTTAAAGAAAAGATAAATGATATTCGCACAAACTTGTGCGAAAAAGATGGGAACGGCTATTCGCACAAATTGTGCGAATAGCCGTTCCCATCTTGTTCGCACAAATTGTGCGATAAGCGTCGGAATGGCTATTCGCCCAAGTCATTTGTGCCTAAAAGATGGGAATGGCTATTCGCCCAAAACGGTCATTTTTGCGTACAAGATCTGGGAAATGATCTGTATGGCGCCACACGGCTCTTGTGCATTGTGTACACAATACGGCGATTGCTATTTACACTGTACACAACTGGTTTGTACGAAACGGCGTTGCCTATTCGCACAGCGCACACACCATACCTAACCCATCTGATTCTTAATTTAATCTTATAATCTAATAATAATAATTTATATAAAATAATGCAATATTTAAAATTAAATATAAATACTGCAATTTATACCATTATAGTTGCGTTGCGTATATAATTTGTATTATCTATTATTTCATTGAATATATTAAATACTAGAACATTGTAGATGTAGAACATTGAAAAAGCCGAGAAAATAAATAATTTGCTAGCTGATTTGCGGCTGTGTTACTAGATAAAAGGCAAATAGATATATTTTTATTGGTTGCTAAGGACGGAAATCCCATATAAGGCTGACGTTTGCTCGTCGAAATATATGTTCTCAAGTAAAAAATGTTTCGAGCATGGAGGTTTCGAGTCCATTTGATGCAATTTAAGATGATTACATATTATTTAAACGACAGGCAAGTAATGGTGCGTATCTATTGATTGCTCTTCCTATCAATGGTGCGTATACTCAAACTTCATTGTTCAAAAACCAAAATGACGAAAAATGGTCGCATCCAAAACGTTTCAGGGCTAAAGAGTCAACCCTGTGCAAAAAGCGTGTAGGTACCTATGTATTTTACACAAGGTACCTCCTCAAATGCGTCTGCCTGGCAATCCATGCCTTTTTTTAATTTGTGTGCCTCTTGGTAGTGGTCACCTCATTGAGGGGTCACCTGCACCTGTGGTCAAAACACATCCACAACGCTTCGTAGAATCAGACAGTCCTGTTCAAAAATCATGTACCTTCCTCGACACAGACCACGTGCCTAACCATGTCTCTGCCTGATAGCGGTTGACGTAAGGTTAACGACTTCTAGCTACAGCCACAGAGGCTACAGCTTGTGTACCTACCTACAACCCATGCAGATGCCTATTTTCATGAGGTTGATTATCCATACTGAAAATAATGACACACTTTGCCAATGGCCCCCCTGTTACAGATAAGGTCGGCAAGAGTTGTAGGGCTTATGTTTGGGGTTTTTATGTTGTAAGTTCATATGTGTCATATGTAAGCGGGAACTTGCAGGTGTCTGCTTGTGGGCATACTTTAGTATGATTCTAAATGTTAATATCATGTTTGCAACATAGATTTTCATAGATAGGTAAGTACCTCATAAAAAAACCCCATATTGTATCAATGTCTTTTACATAGAATTTTTAATGGTAAAAAAAAACGCAACTAAGCTACACATATAGTGTAACTTCTTGCCTGCGTTATCGCCGAAGAGGTCGCATGTGGGGCTTCGGGACCTATTTATTTTTACAGGTAAGGGGGCCGGCCTCACACCAACCACTTTCAGTTGAAGTGAGGGTTTCCCAGCTCCCGGGGGGCTGGTTCTCATTTCTTGTGAAGGCTGAGTAAACCTTTGAGATCGAATCCTTGCTCTCGGCATGGAATGCAAGCATTCTACCAATTGAGCTATCAACTTTTTTACGAGCTTGGTCGTCGTCGCTACAAAGCGCCAATTCTCAGTTGCTGTAAGGCTGGATGGACCTCTGGTGACCGGTCATTGGTAAAGGTTTTATGAATTTTTCAACACGGCGAAGAGCAAATTTGAAAACATAAGTAAATGGTATATTTTTTGTGCTCCGCCGGGAATCGAACCCACAACCTTCCCATTCAGAGTCCGCAGTGTTACCACTGAGCTACGGACCGGTCAAATTAATGGATATTTCAGCAATAGATGTCAGTCTATTGTATTTGCTAAGTTCATTTGCTTAAAAATACTGGTGATGTTACATTTTAGGACTTTATAGGGTGCTTAGCTAATATGTTTTAGTAGTTCAAGAAAGAAAGCTATCCAGTGAAGGTAGGTATTTACATTGAGCGCAAATGAAGTCTGGTCTATAGCTCAGCTGGTAGAGTGCTTGTATTCCATGCCGAGAGTTCGGGTTAGGATCTCATTTTGCTGTTTATTTTAAACTCAAATATAACACCGGCAAGGCTTACTCAGCCTTCACAAGAAGTAAGTACCAGCCCCCCGGGAGATGGGAAACCCCCCCCCCCCGACCCCTTTTCTGTGAAAATAAATAGGTTGCACTTGCCACCCCTTCAGGGAGAACGTAGCAAGAAGTTGCACTATATGTGTATTGCATAACTTAGTTGCGTTCAAATGATTGATCTTTCTTATAAGCTCCCATCTTTTCTTTCTTATCTATTTCCAATCCCACGCCGGTTTCAACAGTTGCAAAGTTTAAGTTCATTTAGTGCCTGCTTGTGGGCATGCATTAAATGCCAATATACTAGATGGCAATGAAATATACTTACTTCATGTGTAGTCGTGTAGCTTCAGAGAGGGGAAATATATTCGACAATACAGCATCAACAGAAAAATAAATAAAACCATCAATTCTATTTTTCTCATTTTATTAAAAAAACATATAATCAATGATAAAAAAGCTCTTTTATTGTTCATTTATTTCTAAATATGGTTTTACTTGAATACAATAATATATAAGAACGTCAAAAATATTACAGACCAATATATGATTTAAATTCTAGTAGAGATTAATTTTCAGTGATGATAAAGGCTTGTGTCAACGACAATACCATGTTGAAAGCACCGGTTCTCATCAGATTACTGAAGTTAAGCAACATTGGGTACGGATGCTACCTGGTTGGGTGACCGCTCAGGTACACCGCGTGTTGTTGGCATTTCTTGGAACGGTCCGTAGTCCAGTGGCAACACTTCAGACTCGTAAATGGAAGGTTGTGGATTCGAATCCCGGCGGAGCACAAAAATATACCATTTATATTTCTAAATATGCTTTTCGCTGGGTTGAAAAATTCATAAACCTTTACCAAAGACCGGTCACTGAAAGGCCCATTCAACCTTACAACAACTGGGTCTTGCTTGAGAATTGGCGCTTTCTACAGCGACGACCAAGCTCGCAGAGGGCTCTTGAGGTGTGATACACAAAAACAGCGCTCACCAAATAAATCATCCTAATATATATATATATCGCACGTTTAATAATAAAGAGAAATAACTCGAAAATTGGGAAAATCGAGATTTTGTAATAAAACGCAAGAACAATGCGAGAAGAATAGGTAGAATGCGACAGCCGTTCAATTTGGACGAATATGACCGAGATAAAACATCGGCCGCCTTTTTCATCCCATACAAGTTGTACTGGATGTCTGAACTTTAAACGTGATTTCCCAACATTCATGTTTTTTGAGTTAATGCTCTTTATTATTAAACGTGCGATATACTGTGCACATGTATGCCTTTCATATGATTTTCATCTGATCTATAGCATGGTTGGTAGAAAGCTTCTTTATTAAGACTTAAAATACGATGGATGGACGGTATAGGCCGACATATGTAGCTGGAGAGCAAAGGTGATGGACAGGTGAGAGTGGAGGAGAATCCTGGATTCAGCCAAGGCTCACCCAGGGCTGTCCAGCTCGTGATGATGATGATAGTGCGGCTGGACCAAGTCCACCATCCCAATCTATAAGTTAAAAAACAAAAATATTAATACACTTACAGTAAACAAAACAAATCTATAAAATAAAATCAGAACAGACAGATTGACACCGCAGTGCCAAACGAGGCTACAGATAGACAGCACCTCATGGAACAAGCTGCTCGCGGCTGCAGCAGGCTATGGGGATAGCAGGGGCAGTTGCGCAAGCCCATTCTCATACCCGTTCCGTTTGTACACTTCCATCCGGGGAAGCGCATCACAGAGCGCTCATGCAATGCTATATATTTTTTGTGGCGGAAGGCCTTCCCGATGGTTGTGACCCGACCCAGCAGTGATTCTAGATCTACCTGTTCGTCCACTAAAGAAAACTAAGCAAAATCCGAAGTTACTGACTCGATGCAACTGCATCGGGATGCGCTCCTTGGTATTTCGTGCACTCTGAATGAACGTCCAGTTCAGGGTCTACGTCAGAGGTGCAAAAGCGCCTGAAGGCTCGATAGTTACTCCTTGTGGACACAAAATCGGCGTAGCCTATCGGGCCTATGCCCGAGCTTACCGCGGCAAAGAGCGCAATCCGATCGGAATGTCGCAGCGGGCAGTCCCACAGTATGTGAGGCATATTCTACGTGACCCCGCCGCATGCGCATTCCGCCGTGGAAGAGATACAAAGCTTAAAGAGGGTGAAATTGAAATTCCCATGTTCTGTGAAAAACTGATTTGTATAGAAATCTGGGGTGAGCCATATAGCCTCCACGCGGGACCTAATACATGGGAAGAAGAGGTTAGTTATCCTCTCAGAACAGAGAGCCCAGTCTCCGCTGCCAGTGCTGTATCGCGATGTCGCGGAGGGAGTCTTTAACGGCTCGCATGACGCGCCCCTCGGGGAGTTCGTCAATTGTATCGAGGGACATTGCTGAGAGACCACGTCTGAGGGTACTGATGGCAGCAGAGTATGCGATGCGCTTTCGATGTCAGCGCGAGATTTTGCCTCTACGGTCAGTAGGACATCGTCCGCGTAGGCTCAAAGTTTGCAGCCGGGCGGTACGGCAATAGACAGAAAGTCGTCAAATAGGATGATCCAGAGCAGAGGCCCAAGGACTGAGCCCTACGGACACCCTCTCGTCACAACCCTGTTAAAATTGTGGGGCCTGCTTCCATATTGACACGGCGGTCCGAGAAATATGAAGCAATGCAGTTATAGATGGTTGACGGTATCTGCCTGAGCCTAAGCTTGGACAGAACCATTGGCCACCAAACGCTGTTGAACGCGCCTGCGATGTCTAAAAGTACCGCCATAACATGTTTTGACGCCGAGCTCCTCGCCACCTCTAGGGCCGACGAAATGGCATTCTCCGTCGAGACACCGGGTCGGAAACCATACTGGTGGGAAGAGAGGGTTTCTGAGAGGAGAGGGGCTTCCACTCGATTAGCATGAAGTTTCTCGAGTATCTTCCCAAGGATCGGTAGGAGTGATTAGGCGGCAGGCTTTGGGATCAGTGGGTGGTTTGGTGGTTGAGGAGGCCAAACTTCCAGCAACCGGGAAAGATGCCTTGCTGGATACACAATGAGAGCACGGCAGTCAGGTCGTGGGGGGCCGTTGCACAGACTGCTTTTCTATGGGATGGTTAATCCGGTCAATGCCAGGTGCCTTCCGCGATGAAAGCTGGCTAATGATTTTCCCTATTTCGGCGGTGGTAGGGAGTGACGGCACGGGTGTACCCAGAGGCAGCGTGGCAGTTTCGCGGTGTCGTCTGACGGCCTATCTACGCTTATAAGCGCGTCAAGGAAGGCGGTGGCCGTGTCCATTAGCGTGCCAGTGACGCCGGTCCTCCCGGGCGCAGCAATTCCGCTCAAGATCCCGCCCGTGCATACGCAGGACGTTACTGTGCGGTATGCTGCGCCCCATGGGGCCGGGTTTGCACTGGCAGTGATAAACTCGCGCCACTTTTCTTTTTTCCGGCAGAGAAGTTTATTTGTAATGCGACAGAACACGTGAGAGAATGCGCTTGAGGAAGATCACGGGGGACATTCCATAGGCGCCCGATATAACGGTCGAGTTGCAACGCGAGCAGTTTTAAAATACGCAATGCAACTAAGCTACACATCTAGTGTAACTTCTTGCCGCGTTATCCCCGAAGGGGTCGCATGTGGCGAGTTGAACCTATTTATTTTTACAGGTAAGGGGGCCGGCCTTACGCCAACCACTTCAGTTGAAGTGGGGGCTTCCCAGCTCCCGAGGGGGCTGGTACTCATTTCTTGTGAAGGCTGAGTAAACCTTGCCGGTATTTTTATTATGGGGTTTGAAATAAACACCGAAATAGGAAATCATTTCTGACATCCTCCTCGGTGGGATTCCAACCCGAGTTCAGGGGGTAGAATGCAAGCACTCTACCAACTGAGCTATCGACCGGACCAGACTTCTGCAGAATAGCTTCCTGCAGCTTCTGCCTCATTGTAGAAACCCTGCTGGGCGTAGCGGTCAAACCGCTCCCCTGGGGCAGCACTGAATCTCCCGATCCAATTTTTTCCGGCTGCAGGGGCAGTTGCTATGCCCACCAGCCGCTCCCCTGAACGCAGCAGAAAGAAAAGCAACGGCCAGCCCGGGAGCAGCGATACGAGGAATGGCAGCAACCAGCCTACTACCATCAGACAGAAAGGCATTCACAAGTAGAATAGCAGTCACAGCCAAGCCAACAGCAGAAAGGAAACACACTGTCATGTTTGCACTGTTCAGGGCCACACCTCAACTGCTTCTGCCCCAACCGAGAGGGAAACCGGCTCAACCAAAACCAGACTTGGATAGGCAGAGATGAAGGTGTGCTGAGGTCATAGAAAAGGAGAGAGACCTTGGCTCTCCACCACGGATCACGAGAAATTGTGTGATGAGCTCCAAGCATGCAATACAGCGGGCAAAGTCGAGGGGGTGAGGATACCCCGAGGCTCAAGATCTGTGGGCTCCACGAGTGTTCAGTAAATCCTCCACAGCAGGCATTGTACGACTAAATGCCAATTCAGATATAGACGGCAGGCCAGCAGTCTGCTTTGCCAACATAGCAGTGCCAACGGCCAACAGCGGCATAGTGTGGATGCGTCTAAGGCCCTCCGCAAACCGGGCGACTTGTCGGCGCGACTCTGCGACAAGTGTGCGGAGCTTTGAACAAAATATATAAAAACTGTCGGCCGCAGCCTGTCGCCGCGAATAGTTGTCGAGCTGTCGCTGTCGCCTGTAGCCCAGTGTGCGGAGGGCCTTCATATTGTATTTTAGTATTTCTTTGTACAGTCCAACCATGCGGCCCTAAATGTAGTACAAAATAGATCATGTGGCCTGCAATACCATTTGAGTTAGACATGCCTGACTTATAGAATAGTTTACACATCTTTAGAGTGATAATACGTACGATTGTGGCGGGTGAATGCCTCGACCACTTTCAATCCTCTTGATTCCGCCAAGCTTGCACGTGTATTTGACGTGCTTGTGGACCAACGAGTCTTTTTAAGGCACCCAATCTATTCGGAAGGGCAGCTGGTTCCCATTGTGAGAGATCAATGTTTGTCCACGCCTTTCTGAACTCGGCGAAAGTTGATAATTTCTGTCCCTCATGAGGCCAGGCTCCATCTGACTCGGACATTGTCAAATACCTGAAAATCAAAAGGCATTTCAAAATTAATGCATGAACAGCAAGCGATGAGAAAAGGGATGCATCGTGACAGGTAAAATACATTTTATATTTCAATATAGACGAATATGAGTAATACATCAGCATTTGCGAATGAAAAACATACCTGTTAGAACAAATCAGCAGCCTTTTATTTCACCGCTTCACTTTTTACTAGTTTCTTTACACGTTTTAAAGCAATAAAATGAGGAACAAAATATGATCCTTCCTATGCCGCGTGGTCGTGTTTGTGTGACGTCACGTGTGTGGGGTGAGGGGGGTAGGTGGGGGACGCGCGTTCTGTTCACGGATCAATTTGTTCCGTTCACGGATCAATTGGGCGAATAGCCATTCCCATCTTATTGGCACAACGGTTTGTGCGAATATCCACTACCTAAAGAAAAATCGGGTTTTCGGGAAGATCTAAGTCTTGGAGAAGATCCGGGTCTTGAAGAAGAGCCAGGTCTTAGGAAAGATGTGGGTCTTGGGTAGATCCGAGTGTTGGGCCGATTCAGATCTACGGGAAGGTGTTCCGGATAATGCGGCGGACTTAATGAGGCCGTAATTCGAACCCAATGTCCGCTTTCTATAGGATAATTACCGCCATAAATCGATCTTTTGCAAATTAAGGTATTTTCCAGGTGATAATGGCCCAGTAATTGGTGGAGTGAATTTTACCCATAATTAGACATGAATTTAAAACTTTTCCTTAAAAAAAATCCTTTATCTTGGTTTAAAGGTTGGTATGAGGCTGACCACTCATACTTTAAAAAATGGTTCACTTTTCCAATGTCACCTCTATTTCAGGGAAGTTCGGAAAAATTTACAGTGTTTATGTTCACATTTCGACTGCTCCAAGGAAGACAGCACTAAGTCAAAAAAGATAGTTTTGCAGGAAAGCCAATTGAATGTTATTTATTCCGTGGAGTACAATGCATTGACTATTTTTTACATTCATCTATTAACGAATATAAAAGAATAGAGACACGGCTGTCATCTTGGAATGAAAATATTGATTTGTTACCTACATAAATCCTCTTGAAAATTTTAGGGCCCTTGAGGTGTGACACACACAAAAACGGCGCTCTTCAATTATGTGTACCTTATAAATAAATTATCCTTGTATATATATATCAATGGAAATAAGTCAAAAACCTAAATTTGGAGTTACTTCCTTCTTCCTTGGAGCAGTTGATTTGTAAGTACACATGCAGCATTTGTGACTGCGAACTTATACGTATATGTTTGTAGGCACGCATTTAATATGAATTTAAAATGTTAACACATCTTTGCAACATCAATTACAGATCTGACAAGAAATAAAATTCCAGATTACTTTATAAAAATTGTTTCAATTTCAAATATTTTTCAATGGGATGAAACCAAAAAAATCTAGAATGAAGTGATGACCTAATTAAACATTACATACAACCAGAAAACGGATAAATAGACCAAGTGGAGGAAGGGTGAATGGAAACACAGAAGGAGGGAAAGTGGGGCAACATTTAAATTTAATAAGGTTTTTCGAATTCAATTATCATGCCCGAATTGAGCAAAAACAAAACGCAGAATCGAAAATGGCTGAAAATATTTTCCCCAAGTTTATCTCTCCCCGTCGGCTGAAACTTCATGCCCAAACGAATTCAATTTTCCGGCAACTTTGTAATGGTAATTCAGAGTCGATCCACCAAATTAGGAAATGCTTTGTGCCCGCTGAGAAATAATATCGTCAAGCGAATGTCGGCCACTTTATGTGACGACACGGTTCACTATTTTTTGTGTTTTTAGGGTTCAAAAGTCTTTAAATTAACAAAACTGGTCGTCTTTCATGGATATCTGTACCTTAGAGCATGAACAACGGTAATCACATTTAGTAAAATGTGCAGGAGACGAGTTTTAGTGAAAATGTGTACTTTTTTAAACCATCATAACTTCTAAACTAGACGACATATTTTTGATCTGTAAAAACTGTTTATCTTCTTTTATCGATATTTATTTAATGTGAAGTAATCTGAACAACGTATGTGGAACTTCCGTGGTTTATGCTCGCACTTATATGTGCATCCCATATTTATTACACTTGATATCTCAGTAACTATGAGTTCGAGGACTCCAATATTTGTACCACTTATAGAACAGCTAATTATAATAATTTTTGCATCATTAACTCAAAAATGCAAAAAAGTGGACTTCCGTTGTTTATGCTCTAAGGTACAGATACCGTCAAGCGAATGTCGGCCACTTTATGTGACAACACGGTTCACTATTTGTTGTGTTTTTGAGGTTCAAAAGTCTTTTAATTAACAAAACTGGGCTTCTTTCATGGGTATTTATTTTGCACTTAGATTTATTTAACAATTCAGAGGTATGCTACTAGTTTCAGTAACATCGAACAATAAACTTTCAAAGTCACGTGCACTCTTCTGACATAGAGGTTCTAGTTTAAATGTTTCAGCGGAAACCTATTAGTTATGGAACATAGACAAAAAAATTACATTTTAACTAGACAAATAATCCATAAAAAAAAATACAACAAATTTGAAAACCCTAATCCTAGCCGCGAACATTGCAAATCAACCGCCATTTATTTCGGTCCTAACATACTTCTTTCATTTCATCCAGAGTCATAACCTTCTTCGTACAAGTTTTCCTGTTATTATGACTCGGGATATTCCATTCATTCGCTATTTCAGTAATTTAGATAGATAATACAACATTTATATAGCGCCTTTAATGACAGTGTGTCACTAAAAATGCGCTTGTCCGTATTATTGGACGAAGAGGTGAGACTTGAGACCTCTTTTGAATGGTCTCTCCATATTCAGTTCCCTCAGTGAGGCGGGAATAGCGTTCCAAGTCATTGGAGCGGCTGCCTTGAATGCCCTGTTTCCAAAAACAGTGCGGGGCTTTCCTGCAGGGATGTCCAGGCAGCTGCTTCTTGATGCATTTTGGTCCGATGGTTCGTGAATAATGAGTATGTTTGACTTACCGGCTCAATGTCGCACGCCTCCAGGTCGGGGATGGGCTCGTCGCTGCAGAAGTAGTCGGGCGGCTGCAGCACGGGCGGCCTGGGCGGGGGCGGCAGCAGGAACTCGGGGGGCGGGCCCAGGCAGTCGCAGTCCGCCCGCTCGCCGCCCGCCTCCATCTCCCACATGCTGGCGCCACTGCAACCACAACACAAGCTAGCAGAGGAGTTGCGGACAGATAGGCTGGATGAGATGTATGGAACATGCATGAACAAATATCTGAATCAACAAGACTTGTGTAAGGCTTATTATGACATATCGAGGGTGATCTGGCAATAAGTCCTATCTCGAAAATGCCAATTTTACAGGAGAGACTAAAATGTGCTTAATAAATAATGTCTTAGTCACATCGCAACGCAACCAAGCTTCACATATAGTGTAACTTCTTGTCTGCGTTATCCCCGAAGAAGTCGCATGTGGCACTTCGGGACCAATTTATTTTTACGGGTAAGGGGGCCGGCCTCACACCAACCACTTTCAGTTTAAGTGGGGGTTTCCCAGCTCCCGGGGGGTTGGTTCTCATTTTTTGTGAAGGCTGAGTAAATCTTGAGATCGAACCCTTGCTCTCGGCATGAAATGCAAGCATGCTACCAATTGAGCTATCAACCTTTTTACGAACTTGGTCGTCGCGACGACCACTACAAAGCGCCGATTCTCAAGCAAGATCCAGTTTCTGTAAGGCTGGATGGACCTATTTAGTGACCGGTCATTGGTAAAAGTTTATAATTTTTTTCAACCCAGCGAAGAGCAAATTTGAAAATACAAATGGTATATTTTTTGTGCTCCGCCGAGATTCGAACCCACAATCTTCCATTCAGAGTCCGAAGTGCTACCACTGAACTACGGACTGGTCAGAGATGTATGAAACATGCATGAACAAATATCTGAATCAACAAGACTTGTGTCAGGTTTATTATGAAATAGGGTGCCGTGACCAGGACTAATTTAAATAATCTAATCTAATTTAAGTTGCAAGGATATGTTACATTGGGGATTCACATTATATGCATTCTCACAAGCAGACACGTATAAATTTACGCTGGCACATGCCGCATGTGGACTTACAATATAAAAATCCAAATCTCAAATGAACATAAGCCCTGACTCTTGCCGACCTTCCCTGAAACAGTGGTATTATGCACAGTATGTCAGCCTCATACCAACCTTAAAGCCAAGGAACAATTGAACAAACCTAAATATTAGGATAATCAGAAATGTCCTTCAGTTTCAGACTACTCGGACGTTCCAAGATGCAGTGGGCAGTTAATATCAAAACCAACGCTGATGCTCTAGGAATAAAGGTACCATGAAGAGAAGGGGCAAAATTCAGAGAGTCCTGAAGGATTGTGGTGCGGAAGGCCCTGAGCCTTCAAGACATTTAAGCCGAATCAAATAATTGAGTAGGCAAGTGATTTTGTTTAATCTATAATCTAAGTTGCAAGGATATATTAAATTAAAGCTCTCAGATGTATGCCCACAAACCAACACGTGTAGTTCGCGCTTACAAATGCGTGAATGTGTACAAATGCTGAATGTGTAAAATCCAAACCTCAAATGAACATAAGCCCCACAACTTTTGCCGACCTTCCCTGACACAGGGGTGACATTGGCAAAGTGAACCATTTTTTACAGTATAGGTGGTAAGCCTCATGCCAACCTATAGTCAAGGAATATGATAATAATAGCATTTAAGTATAAAAAAGAACAAAACCTTAAAAATAAATATATACAAACAAAAGTAAAAAAAATTCTATGCAAAAAATGTAGCAAATTTATAAACCAACATTACAAATCAACATTGCAGATTAGCCGCCACTTCTTCCTGTCCTTGCATACTTCTTTAATTTCATCCAGAGTCATAACCTTTTTCATACAAGTGCTCCTTTTATTATGACTCTGGATATCCCGTTCATTCGCTATTTCAGAAATTTAATAATTTGGAAAAATCACTTCAAAATTCATTGAAGCCAGAAAATACATTTTGGCTAAAAAATAAACGAAACACGTGGCTTTTCAGAATGCTCAGTAGATGAAATTTCATAACAAGAAAACCTTAATAGAAAACATTCGTGCGGTCTGCGAATAAACTTCCACAGAGTTCTGTAGGTACATTTACGTTTTAAACTAAACTACAGCGTTTCAAAAAAATGTATGGAATCTTAAGCTTTCAGTAGAGGTGTTGATGTTTTTTTCATAATGTTTTATTGTTGAGTTAAAGCATGGATGGGGTACTGGAATGAGTCTCTTCAGCTGTAACGCAATAACCACGATCCTTCTCGTGTTTCTCATTGTTTCGTATGAAATTTATCTCGCTGAAAAATTCACGGAGTTTAAACTAAAAAGCTGAAATTCAGTACACGTCATTCCTCTTGATATTCGTTATATTCGTACAATTACCATTCGTGGCAAGCTAATCTGCAATGTTGATTTGTAAAGTTGGTTTATTAATTTGTTACATTTTTTGTATAGGAAATTATTGACTTTTTTTTGTAGATTTATTTTTAAGGTTTTGTTCTTTTAAATACTTAAATGTTATTTATTATTCGTATTCATTGACTTAGAGGTTGGTATGAGGCTGACCACCCATACTGTAAAAAATGGTTCACTTTGCCAATGTCACCCCTGTGTCAGGGAAGGTCGGCCAAAGTTGTAGGGCTTATGTTCATTTGAGGTTTGGATTTTATTTGTAAGTACACATTCAGCATTTGTAAGCGCAAACTACACGTGTTTGTTTGTGGGCAAACATCTGAGAGCTTTAAATGAATATATACTTGCAATTTAGATTTTAGATATATTAAACTATTATAGATGTTTTCACTTACTGATGACGAATATGGGAGCAGGTTATATTGGAAAACGGTTCGGCTTGTATGCCAGGAATTCTTATTTCAGTGCGGCTAATATTATTTTGGAAATAATTCGTTCGTGCCACTTATATTTTGTTGTTTATTGAGGTGAAAAATTGAAAGGGTTGTGGCTCCAATTTTAAATTATTTCACAGGAACATTTAGCTCGTTGAACAATATTTCAGAAAAGTAAGTCTGAAATTTTACAAGTGAAAGGCAATAGATTACCTGTCATTATAGAATATTTCAATTGAGAAGATTATCATTATTTTCACGTATCAGCATGCTAATTTACACCTCAAGAAAAAATCTAGGGCAATCAAACAGCGCGACAAGTTATCAATCTTTTAATTCTTTGAAAACGGAAATATTTCCGCTTCTTAAAGAATGAAAAAAACGGATTTTACTGACCGTTCACAAGAGAAGAACGATTTTCTCTACGTTTCGTCGGAATCATATCCGACGTCGTCAGGAGACGTGTGTCTTCTACAAAAAAGAACCACGAACTGTTGAATTATTGTTGTTTGAACGAGGTCGAAGGTTGTAGGTACTTTTCTTAACCTTCGATGGTGCATTCATAGATGTCGCAATAGCCTTAGTTGTACAGAAGGACGATATTATGTCTTCTTGTCAGTAAAATCCGTTTTAATTTTTTTTAAATATTTTATTATAATTTAAAATATTTTCGCTTCGTTTCTCGGAGAGGGTGATCAACCGTGTTTTTCTATATAAAGCCATCAACGGCTTGGCTCCACCTCATCTGACTGACATGATTCCGCCTGTTGAAATGGGTGTGAGGAGGCAGACACTTAGACCCGCAGGCGACGGAGGGCGCTTTCCGTGTTGCGGGTCCGGTGGAGTGGAAAAGTCTACCACCCAGAGTGAAGAACTCCAAATCTATGGGTGTATTTCGCGGAGCACACACAAGACACACCTTTTTCAATAGTATTATCCGTGATTGGAGAGCGCCCTTGGGGTGTGACACACACAAAAAGGCGCTAATCTAATCTAATCTAATCTAAGTTGCAAAGATATGATACATTGGAGATTCACATTACATGCATTCTCACAACCAGACACGTACAAGTTCGCGCTTGCACATGCCTCATGTGAACCTACAACATAAAAACCAAATCTCAAATGGACATACACCCTGCAACTCTTGCCGTCCTTCCCTGAGACAGGGGTGACATTGGCAAAGTGAACCATTTTTACAGCATGGGTGGTCAGCCGCATACCAACCTATAAGTCAAGGAACACACACACACGACAAATTACATTTTATACATCACTAAATAATAAAATCCAAATACAAAATATCCATTTACAAATAAAAACAAATTCCAATTTAATAAACCCTAGCCGCCAACATTACAGATCAACCGCCATTTCTTTCTGTCCTTACATACTTCTTTCATTTCCTCCAGAGTCATAATTTTCTTCATACAGGCTCTTCTTTTATTATGACTCTGGATATTCCATTCATTCGCAATTTCGGATATTTGGTCCATCCATACCTTTCTCGGTCTTCCTCTACCACGACATCCATCTATTCTACCAACATATACTTTCTTCGTCAGTCTTTCCTCATTCATTCTCTCCATATGCCCAAACCATCTTAACAAACTTCTTTTAATCTTCACTTTCACACTTTCTCTTGCACCACATTCTTCTCTTACAAAATCATTCCTCACCCTGTCACTCCGTTTTTTCCCAATCATACTTCTTAGAAAGTCCATTTCAACAGTATGGACTTTACTAATTTCACTTTCATTCACCGTCCAGGCCTCGCTTCCATACATCAAGGTGGGTAAAAGTATGCCACTTCGTACCGCCAATCGAGCATTTTTAGATATGTTTTGATTTTTGGCGATACAAGCTGTGGCACCCAGTACACACCTGCCCTTCATTACTCTTCTTTCAAATTCACCGGTCATTCTTCCATCTTTTTCAAACTTACTTCCCAGGTATACAAACTCATTTACGACATCAACATTCATTCCATTAATTTTAAATTCATAATTCATACTTTCATCATCTCTTTCAAAAATCAATACTTTCGTCTTACTTGCATTCAACTTCAGATGGTTACCTAACAAAGCTTCATTCAATCTAGAGAGCATTGTTTGCAATTCCACTGCTGAATCAGATACAAGAACTGCATCATCTGCATACAGTAGAACACTCACTTTGCTCTCTCCTATCATCAATCCACAATCATTAAGTCTAGCATCTCTGACACACTTGTCCATGACTATGTTAAATAGCCATGGACTCATCACACATCCTTGCCTCACACCCTTATAAACTTCAAACCACTCGCTATACTCACCATCAATACGAACACATGCCTTACTATTTTCATAGTTGGCATGCACCGCACCTAGGAGAGCCCCATTCACTCCGTATGCTTTTAAAACATCCCATAACATACCTCTGTCTACTGAGTCAAAAGCCTTTTCCAGATCTACAAAGGCCGTGAACAGCTTCCGCCTCACCGACAATTGTTTTTCAACAAGTTGTCGTAGAGTAAAAATCTGATCAACACAGCCTCTACCGGCCATAAAGCCGGACTGTATATCGGAAATCCTTTCACTAGTAGTCAGAATCACATTTTTTATAATCACCTTACAGAAGACTTTTCCTGGTATACTGAGTAGACTGATTGGTCTGAAGTTCTGACAGTCTTTTTTGTCCCCTTTACCTTTGTAAATGGGAACAATGACTGCCTTCCTCCAATCCATCGGTACTACTCCTGCATTCACACAAAGCTTACATAATTCGTACATCCAATCTATCACGCATTCACCTCCTGCTTTCAACATTTCACCATTTATTCCATCAAACCCAGCAGACTTTCCATTCTTCAAACATTCAATAGATACTTTTATTTCTTCTTTCAAAATCCTAAATTCATTCTCTTCTGTCATTTTTCTAAACAAATTTCTTTCGCCCCGACCAAAAATCCCTTCAAAATATTCTTTCCATCTCTTACATACTTCATCATTCTCCCATACCATCTCACCAACAGCACTTTTGATTCCTGGGGTGGTCAATGCAGAATCTTTATTCCTAATGGCACCGACCCATCTCCAGAATTCCTTCCTACTGTCGGTGAAACTTCTGTTCATTTTTTCATCAATCTTTCTCTGTTCATTCGCTTTGCTTTCATAAACTACATTCTTCGCCATTTGCTTGGCTATCTTATATTCATCTTCTAGCTTTCTATCATTCCTGTCGTTCAGCCACTTTTTGTAACATTCCTTCTTCACTTTCACAGCCTCTTTTACTTTAGCATTCCACCAGGCATCCCCTTTCATTCTTCCACCTTTCGTTTCTCCACATACTTTTCGAGCACATTCAATCATTCCTTCTTTCATAAACTTCCACATGCTTTCAATATCTTTTTCATTCACATTCTTTTCAAGTTCATTCACACTTAACTTTTTTTGTATTTCTGATCTATACTTCACTTTCACGTTTTCATCACTCAGACTTTCTACTTTTATTCTTGGCTTTCTTACTTTCTTCTTACGTTTCTTCTTTCTTACTTCTCCAATCATTATTTTAGCGCATAAGAGATAGTGGTCACTGCCTATTTCAGGCCCACGATAGACACGGCTATCTCTTACGGCTCTTCTTAGTCTTTCATCCACACAGATGTAGTCAATGATTGTGCGACTTCCCACAATCTGCCTTGTGTACAGATGCACATCCTTATGTCGAAACCATGTGTTTGATGCAAAAAGGCTGTGCTCTGCACACAAAGCTATCAGGTGTCGCCCATTATCATTGACTACACCTCGTCCACTAGGACCAACAATTTTCACACACTCATCTCTTTGCGTACCTACCCATCCATTCATATCTCCCAAAATTATAATGTATTCATTCTTCTTGCTTTCGCGCACAACTGCATTCAACTCATTCCAGAATCTCATTTTCACGTCCATACACTCTGAATCTACAGGTGCATAACAGGCCACCAAGAAAATTTTCATCCTGTTTGTTTTGAGTTTAACAGTTAAAACTCTTGGAGAGATTCTTTGGTAGCCCGTTATGCATCCTTTTACATTCTCACTTATAACCACACCCACACCCTGTCTTTCATTCCCATCTTCCACACCTGACCAGATATACAGTTCACCATTCATTAATACTTTTTCACCATTCCCTTTCATTTTTGTCTCTGTCACACCCATCACTTGTATTCTTTTTTCATTCATCACATTCAGAATTTCTTTCTCCTTACACTCATTCATTCTTCTGACATTCCAAGTTCCAAACACCCATTCATTCTCTCTGAGCAAGTTTCTGGCGGTTTCTCTGCAGAGTGGAACTGAGTTTATGTTGGCGAACATGGGGTTTATTAATTACAAAAATAAATAAATTAAATCAAACAATAACAATTATTAAATAAAATGTACATAAAAATGTCAAAAATAAAAATGTCAAAAATTCAAAAAATAATCAAATCATTACAACAATCGTTAAGATATTAAAAAAAATATTAAATTATAAATCGGGCAAATATCGGGGGGAGTCGGCAAGCTCCTTGCCGGAGTAGCTCCTGGCGGGCTGTCCTCGCCCATGCCCGCGTCTCTACGCTGGGCCCTCTTGCCGTGCAACACCCAGCCTCCTGTAGCTTGGCACTCCTTGGGGCTCTCATCAGAGTGGTCGTCGCAGTCGTCCTCCTTGTCACACACCCAGGTGCAGGGAATGCAGCGCCCGTTGGCGCACTGGAACTGACGGGCGGAGCAGCCGGTGGTGTCAGATATGTGTCCAGCGCCAGCAATCACGTAACAAGTCCCAGTAAACAGTGCACAAAACGAAAACACAAACCACATTCTACATCCAAAAATCAATGCGAGGGCAGACTGCCTCTCGTTGGAATACGCTATCTTATCTATAATTTAATATTTGTAATTTAAAATAAACAAGCTTCATATTAATGTATGATTGTGTACCTGTTGTGATCGTTGTTATGTTTTTTGTTGGTAGGGGGCGGCCTGGCGAGGGCGGGGGCTGCAGCGGGCGGCTGAGGGGGCGGCTGGGGGGGCGGCTGAAGGGGCGCAGATCGGGGGGCGGACTCTGAACGGGACGCACCGCCTGTGGCCGCCTGCTCATGCACGGCCATGCGATTACTGAAACAAGGAGAACAACAATCATTAACATCACCAAAAAAAAAACTGATTTGAATAGCAGACAATTTCATTTTAAGGGTTCGTGTATTGACATTTTGAAGATTTATTTTAAATTGTTAAAACGGCGGAGGGCAAGGATGAACAGATTGGATTTAACTTTATCAAGTGTCTCCCGATGATGTTGGATAAACAGCCAACAAAACTTCGGGAGTACTGGGATTTTCCACCTACAGTTCATTTAAATATCTGGATATTTTATTTATTGTATAAATACGTTTAAAGATCGTAAATCTAACCTAAGTTCGATTATGACATTTCCAACCCAGCGAAGCGCATATTTAAAAACTCCCACCACCTTCCAATTACGAGTTCGAAGCGTTTACCATTAGACTACGGACCAGTTAGAAAAGCAATATTTATTGAAAGAGGAGAACATGGAATGACAAATGCAAGCAAAATTAAACAAACTACAATGAGTGTATAGTTTGCATACAAAATAACAGTCCAAAACTTTGGGAGACAAAATTATTATTACAGCACCCTTATTGTTGTCTGTGTCACCTAAAATGCAATAAACAGACACGGAGCAAAGCTGCTTATAATGTTTTTGCTTTGTGCTACAATTTGCGCAAAATTCTGTTGCACCGCAAAACTGCATCCGTACTTTATTATGACAAGTTTTTCAGGCGCGTGTTTAACGACGCCGTTATAACGGGCGTTACGAATACGACTAACGAGAGAAGTACAGCTTAGCGGTGTTGCGTTGCGCTGAGCCATAAAATGACGGATCTGACAACGTCGCTAGATAACGAAATTTTGACTGAAAGATATTAAGAAAGTTGGAGATTTTACATAAGTTTAAGGTCTACTTGGATTTTTAATATTTCATTTATCAGGTACTTATAAAAAAGCAAAAACAATTTTTTTTTTTACTTTCAAATGTGCTTTTCGCTGGGTTGAAAAACTCATGCACTTTTACCAAAGGCCGGTAACCAAAGGTCCATCCAGCCTCACAGCAACTGTGTCTTGATTGAGAATTGGTGCTTTCTATAGTGACGACCAAGCTCGTAGAGGGCTTTTGAGGTGTGATTCACACAAAAACAGTGCTCACCAAATAAATCACTTGAATATTATTTTTATTTTGTAGCTTTCAAGTCAAAATTATTGTCTTTTCCTTCTTCACCCTAAGCCTTTCTTAGTCCACTCTTGGACGTAGGCCTCCACCAATCCTCTCCATGTTTGTCTATCGGCTGCTGTGTTCAGCCATCCTCTGCCTTCAGTTTCCTTGATGTCGTCCAGCCACCTCAGTTGGGGTCTCCCCGCTCCCCACTTGAACATCTTGGGTCGCCACTGGACGATCTGTTTCGGCCACCTGTCATGATCCTACTTTTCAACGTGACCTGCCCAACGCAACTTTTAAAAGCAGACCACAAGCTGTATGACTTTATGTATGCTATAATTGTCAATGGAGATTATTCGGAGAAGTTTTAACAATCTCATGATATGGTTTTAAGCATCAAGTACACTCGAGTTTACATATTTCAAACGTTCCACATGGTCTTACTCTTGAACAACATTGACAATGTTGCCGAATTTAATCATTTCAAAGCTTACCACTTCAGAAGTATCAGACAGGAGTAATCGTTTCGCTCTAACGGCTAAGCTCTCCGTATAAAAGCAAGCGTGCGAGGGAGACGGTGTATGAAAACTACCTTTTCTCTAAATAATTAAGGGGATGTGTGTTTGTTTGTAGCCTTTAGGTTTTGTCATCTCATCTCTTTGTGTGGCAACAAACTAGTGTGAGAGGGACAATTGCAACTAGACATGATACTTATGTTATTGTGCAATAACGGTGCAACTTCGTAGCGTGGAATGCATTCTAGTGAATTATTTAGTTTACAAAGTGAATGATTAATTAGATGCATTCCGAAATGAATCACATATATGGTGGATTCCAAATGAAATCATATGTAAATGAATTCCAACGTATATTTTATTGAGAATACGTTCCAAAGTTCAGAATGGAGAAGTAATGGTACAACTTACTATGTAACATGGAATACTTTCAAGTGTATTTTTTAGTTTACAAAGTGAATGATTAATTAGATGCATTTCAAAATAAATCACATACATCGTGGAGTGAGAGTGAAAGAATATTTAAGATGATATAGTTTGGTATGCGGCTTACCACGCATGCTGTAGAAAATGGTTCACTTTGTCAGTGTCACCCCTGTTTCAGGAAAGGTCAGCAGGAGTTACAGGGTGCATGTTAATTTGAGATTCAGGTTTTTATATTGTAGGACTACATGCGGCATGTTTAAGCGCGAACTTAAACATGTCTGTTTTGTGAAAATGCATATAATGAAAATCTCCAATGTTACTTATAGTTTGCAACTTAGATTAGATTAGATAAGATTAGATAATAACAATCATTGGGCAGTTTTATACAGCGCCGTTTATTGTCTACCGTTGACAAAAGTGAACCAAGTTTGTTACAGTATGGGGGGTCAGCCTCATACCAACCTATTAGTCAACACTTTTATCAGATGGGTTGGTGAGTACCTGTAAGTAAGTACCTGTGAGTACCTGTAACCTGTGAGTACCTGTAAGGACTTTTTTATTTCATCCCTACCCGCAACCTTGAAACGCGCAGTCTAGGAGTTACAAGTTAATTCTGGTCTACTGCATACAAAATCATTGGCATTTTTTTATGGACCACCAAGTTAACCATCCAGATTCTCCTCGAGATACAATGAATTTAATGGACCGTCTTTGAAAATGCATCGCTGCGTTGCAGATTTTATCTTTGCGAATTTATGAGTGAACTGTTTTGAAACATGTCAGGATGTATGATTGTCCGTATTGGGAATCTGTGCATTTCTCGATCTCGATAAGATACTTTTGCAAAATATCGAATATATTTTTTGGATATTCGTTTCGTTCTTTTTGGAAATGATAATATTGTTATGTTTTTGGGTTCGAAAAGTCTCTAAATTAAAACAAACAGGTCTTCTTTCAGGATCTTTATTTGCACTTAATTTATTTTTACAATTTCTATTTATTTGTAACACTTTTGGTTACACAAATTTATTTTCACAGTTTAGTATCGCTTACACTCTTCAAATCAAAGGCAACTATCTCACTGTCTTAGCGCACTCAATTAACACTTTTAACAACTCAAATTTATTTTCACAGTTCAGCACCTCAGACACTCTTCAATCAAAGGCGACCATCTGTCTGTCCTGGTGCACTCAATTTTGCTCCTTATATACTTCACAGACAGAACTCTCCATTGACTAATTTTGCCAGCACATTCGCGAATATTCTACCAAGTTCATGAGTACAAAAGGATCATTTAATTTCTAGATTTCCTAGGCCTATAATTATTGCTACCTACGGTGTACACCTATACTAATCTACTTTTAACATAACATTATAACAACTATTACTACCTACGATGTACACCTATATTAATCTACTATTTACATTACAATATAGTCTAAAGAAGTCGACTCCAAATTCCATGGACGGATGGAATATAAAATGTGTGACTAAAGAGTTTTTTTTTTTTAAGAAATCCTGTGCGGGAGACTCCCTAGATTCTAGAGACTCTAGGAGTCTATGACACTTGTTGTAGTGCCGCAGAGGTGTACGAGCTTGGTCGTCACTACAAAGCGCCAATACTCAAGCAGAACCCAATTGCTGTAAGGCTGGATGGACCCTTAGTGACCGGTCATTGTTACAGGTTTATGAATTTTTCAACCCAGCGAAGAGCAAATTTGAAAATATAAATGGTATATTTTTTGTGCCCCGCTATGACCCTCTGCAGATTTGCCTCCATTTTTTCCTATCCTTGAATACCTCTTTCAGTTCTTTATATTATATGTAATGCAAGATGCAATATCTATGACACTTTTTACTACCTACTTACATAAAAAATTATAACTAAAATCTAAACAAAAATTTCATTATTATTTTATATTAAAAAAAAAAACTGTCCTCTAACTGATTCATCACGTTAAAGGAAAAAATCAAGTCAATAAAAACACAAACCCCTCACTGACCAGTCAGTATATAAAGAAGCAATTGCTTATTTTCAATCAAAGCTAAACGCAGAGACTTGGGAAGCCTTTATTCTGGGCGCCACAGCTTTAATGCAGAGCTTTGCGCTTTTGAACCCGACGAGAAATCAGCCATTCCCCTTACACTTCACAAAGCTCTCGGGGAAGCTTTTTTGTATCAATGGACCGCGCGACGGACGATAGAGACTGTGGCAGGTTAGAACGGCATAGTGATAAAACGACACATGACACAACGAGACATGACGTAAGGATACATGACAGAACGATACATGACAGAACGAAACACGATAGAACGATACATGATAGAACGATACATGACAGAACAATACATGATAGAACGAAACACCATAGAACGATACATGATAGAACGATACATGATAGAACGATACACGAGAGAACGACACATGACAAAAAATCACAATGACAAAACAAAACAGAAAATACATCACTATGAAAACATCACATCAAGACTACAGGGGAAAACAGGATGAAGAACATTATGAGTAAATCAAAATTTAAAATTTGAAATCATGGTTATTTGCCTGTTACAAAAACCGGAAATACCGAACTGTGATAGCGACTATTGTTGCATTACTTTATTTTGCAGAGCTTTAGATACACACAGATGCTACTAGATTTTACTTTTTTTCTTACAAACTTATTTTCTTATCTTTGTTGACATTCCTTGTTTTTCCCGTGTAGTCTTTACATGACATAACGACACATGACATAACAACACATGACAGAACACCATAATGACAAAACAACACAGCAAATATATCACTGTGACAAAAGCTCACATGACAAAACATCGCACACCTAAAACAGAACATACCATAAACGGTACATGAAACGGTTTTGTCTTGTGATATTTTGACATTGTGATGTACTTTCCTGTCCTGTTTTGTCAAATTGATGTTTTTTCATGTGTCATTATGTCGTTCTATCATGAAAACGATAGAGAATCGGGTCATGTTTACATGCCTCCAAAAAATAAACACTGTCCGGAGGTTTTTCACACAAGCTGAATATTTCAGCACAGGTCACTAGCTTTTCGCCACTCTTTTTCACTCACTGAAAATTGTTTTTTCGCCCTCATACAGCTACATATTATCAGAGGCGTGCATCCTATACAGGCATATGCACTTAATAGGTAGGCAATATATGGTAAATAAAGCATTTAAGTTTGATTTTCAGATTTAAAATTAAAAAAAAAAAATCGATTGGAGCCATCGTTGGCACTTCAATCAATTCCAAATGAGTTATTTTACAGTTTTTTTTTTAAATAGATTTTTAAAGAGGAATGCAATTCACCAACCTTTTCTGCCTGGCCAGAAACAGGTATTAATATCATCAATTAATAATTCATTATTGTTTGTATTAATGAATTATTACTTTACAATTACCCAATAACATCTGTTGAAACAGGGTCAAAGTTATGGTCAAGTGACCCAAACGGGGATCGAACCAACGTTATTCTATTCCAAATACGCTAGAAATATCGGCCACTTGGCCCTCTCGGCCATAACACCGACAATGAATGGGAGAAAATATTTATTCTGAAATGTATTTGCCTATACCCTATGCACGCGCCTGCTTATTATCATATAATGTACAGTAGATTTTTTGGGAAAAAGTCTTTTTATCGATGCACTGTCCGTGCAATAGCTCAGTTGGAAGAGTGCTTGCATTCCATGCCGTAAACTCGAGTTCGAATCCCACCAAGGGTGTCAGAAATGATTTCCCGTTTTAATGTGTATTCAAAAAACCCAAAATAAAATACCGGCAAGGCTTAGGTACTCAGCCTTCGCAAGAAATGAGAACCAGACCATCGGGAGCTGTTTAACCTCCACTTCAACTGAAGTGGCTGGTGTAAGGCCGGCTCCCTTACCAATAAAAATAAAAAGTTTTCACTCGCCACATGCGACCAGTACCCTTAGTACGAGTTGCAAAACTTGAGAAAAGTAAAATTTACAGAAAATATTAAAGCGTGATTACTCCCAAAATCTGCCATTTTTGTTTCTTACACTTTGTGGTCTTAGCAAAAGAGTTACAGTGATGAAGAAAATCAAGTTCAAACAAACAAAAATGGCAGATTTTGGGGGAAATCACTCTTTAATATTTTCCGTAAACTTTGCTTTTCTCAAGTTTTTCAACTCGTACTAAGGGTACTGTGTTCGGGGAAAACGCGGCAAGAAAATAAGACTATATGTGTAGCTTAGTTGTGGATATCCCTATACTAACCTCTCTCTCAATTTATTCTACAATTTCTTTCAAACATTTTCAGCATTCTGAAATCAGCGCTAATTATCTGTGCTATAATATCTCAAACATGTTTAACAAGAAACATGATATCGCAGTGTTTTTGTTTTCAAGTTAAATACAAAGTTATATGAGTTTCTTGTTGCGGGGCACCTTCCCATCGGTTACCATACATGTACTCTCTGCTTATCAAACTTTTCATACAGATGCTAATCAAACTCCAGAAACAACGTTTTCACTCGAAATTGAATATCCAATACAGCAGAATACAACATAAATATAAATATGAGAAAATACAAAATTTAATTTACTCGTTTTTATGGTAGGCGAGGATGAAGGAGTGGAAGTAAGCGATAAAGGAGCTGGAGTCCCTCATGACTTTCCCCGCACCAGGGCTCCCAGTGGTCTTAATCCGGGCCTGGCTGTACTTTTATCAAAGACCAGCCTTATAGCAAATGAGTCTTGATGGAGAAATATGCCCGACTAGTGACGATCAAGCATGTAGAGGGATCTTGATTTTATCAATTTATCTTCGTATTGATAGTCCGGTCGATGGCTCAGGTGGTAGAGTGCTTGCATTCAATGCCGAAAGCTCGGGTTCGAATCCCACCGAGGGTGTCAGAAATGATTTCCCGTTTCGGTGTTTATTTCAAACCCCAAAATAAAATACCGGCAAGGTTTACTCAGCCTTCACAGGAAATGAGTACCAGCACTCTCGGGAGCTGGGAAACCTCCACTTCAACTGAAGTTGTTGGCGTAAGGCCGGCCCCCTTACCTGTAAAAATAAATAGGTTCAACTCGCCACATGCGACCCCTTCGGGGATAGCGCGGCAAGAAGTTACACTATATGTGTAGCTTAGTTGCGTTGCGTTAATAAACACAGAGTTTTTATTTTCAGAGAAAAGTATTTCTGATGTACAGTCCGGCTTTATGGCCGGTAGAGGCTGTGTTGATCCGATTTTTACTCTTGGAAAGCTTGTTGAAAAATTATTGTCAAGAAAGACAAAGAAGTCCTGACGGGAACCGGCACTGTTTTATTTGAGCAAAAAAAAACGCTAGTCAAATTGTCACCGCTTGTCCGCTCGACCATCAATCCACAAAGTAGACATTTTCTTCGTCTAAGTTAGTGTGCAAGGAAAAAATTAAGGAAATGTGATAGGAAAAAGAAGTAAGGGACGACTGAAAAAAGTATGGAGTGATCAGATTGAAGAGATTGTGAAAGAATTTGGATGTACAAAGTGAGCGTAAAAGAAGAAAATGCATGAAAAAGGTGATGGATATGAATGAATTGAAAGAGTATGTAAGGATAGGAAGAAATGAAGGCAACTATGCAGAAGCTCTGGCCACCCCTAGTGGAATGGCAACAGAGTTCGAGTTACAGTTATAGTTGAAAGTTTCAGCTTTTTTTAATATGATGAATGCAGCATGTGTAAGTGCAAACTAACACGTGTTGGATTGGGAGTGCTCATAAAATGTGAATCTAAAATTGAAGCCCATTCATGTAACTAAGTTTGTATTTACAAAACTCGCATGTGTACTTTCAAATGAAAGCCTGAAACTTACTCGAGCAAGAGTATCATGATACCAAAAAAAAAATGAAAGCCTTTTGAAAGGCGTAAAAAACAATTTTCAAAACATAAAAAAGGATCGTAAAAGGGAAACGGGTTTCATCTGTATCGGGATCATAATTTAGCGATCTCCATGGAAGCGTCATCCGTCATTTTGACAAATGCGATACATAAAGATGAACAGATATCGCGGCTCATAAAGCAATACATCGATAGCGAGACCGAATCGCCGCAAAGCATCAATTTCGAGACCGATTCACGGGAAAGCATCAATTTCGAGACCGATTCATGGGAAAGCATCAATTTTGAGACCGATTTACCACAAAGCATCGATGTTGAGACCGATTCACGGGAAAGCATGAATGTCGAGACCGATGCATGGAAAATCATCAATTACACGACCGATTTATAAAAAATACTCAATGTCGAGACCAAACCACGGTAAATATTTATTCCAAGACTGATTAATCAAAAAGGTTGATCTGTAATGCTCGCGGTTAAAGCTAAGGCTTTTAAATTAAAAAAAAATGTGTTGTAGTTTTTTTTTTTAAATTTTTTACTGTTTAATTGCTTAGAATTTATGTTTTATATATTTGATTGTATTAATTGCTTGTACTCCTTGACTGATAGGTTGGTATGCGGCTGACCACCCATACTGTAAAAAAATGGTTCACTTTGCCAATGTCACCCCTGCTTCAGGGAAGGTCGGCAAGAGTTGCAGGGCTTATGTTCATTTGAGATTGGGGTTTTTATATTGTAGGTCTACATGCAGCATGTGTAAGCGCGAAATTATGCATGTCTGCTTGTGGGAATGCATTTAATATGAATCTCAAATGATACAAATCTTTGCAGCTTAGATTTAGATTTAGATTAGTTGTACAATATTGTCTCTACTTATTGACGGCAAAGTATCAAACTGCGGTAAGGGAAAAAGATCGAAACCGATTCACGGAAAAATATCGATGTCGAGATTGAATCACGGTAAAATATTAATTCCAAGACCATTCCAAGATATTTCCAGATAATCAAGGATCTAAACTGAGACCGAATCACGGAAATTGAAACTGGTTAACGGCAAAGAATCAACGCGGAGACCGATCCCAAGCAAACATTATTTCTGATACTGATTCACAGCACAAGAATATCGATATCGAGACCGATTCACGACGAAGAACCAACGCTTAAACAGATTTACAGTCCTAATCGATTAATGCAAGAGTATCGGTATTGAGACCGATTCACGGCCCTGATAGATTAATAGAAGAATATCGATATTAAGGCCGATTCACCACAAAGCATCAACGCTGAGACCAATTCACAGCCCTGAACGATTAATTTAAGAATATCGATATTAAGACCGATTCACGATAAAAATCAACACTGGGACCTATTCAAGGCCCTGATCGATTAATTTAAGGATTTAGATATTGAGACCGATTCACGACAAAAATGTCATCACTGAGACCGATTCACGGCCCTGATAGATTAATCGAAGAATATTGATATTGAGACCGATTCACGACAAAGAATCAAAGTTGAGATCGATTCACAGAACTGATCAATTGATTAAAAAACATCGATATTGAAACCGATTCACAACAGAAAATCAACGCTGAGACCGATCCTAAGCAAACATTCCTTCTGATACCGATTCACGACATATATCGTTCCATAGAAGAATATCGATGTTGAGGCAATTCACTACAAATAATCAACGCTGAGACCGATCCCACGCAAACATTTCTTCTGATACCGATTCACGACATAGATAGTTCCATAGAAAAATATCGATGCCAACGCCAATTCACTACAAAGAATCAACACTGAGACCGATTCAAGACCCTGATCGATTAATGGAAGAGTATCGATATTGAGACCGATTCACACCAAACCAGCCGATAATGTCTGAAATAACGCTCCCTAGGGAGCTCTGGCTTTCGGTAGAGACTTACCGCTCCGTGAGGCTCTAAACATATTTTGGCTGCGGTATTTGAGCCGCCGATAATTTTGTGGTTGTTTATCGGTTTGTGTGAATAAAATATTGACTCAAGATGTGTTTTTGCAAACCGCACGAACTGCTTGTTTATGGTTCTGATGATACATCTGCAAATTGCAAAATCTCACAGTTAACTGTAATGTAAATATTTAAGTAGATTCACAATAAAAAAAAATCATTTTTTTTTTTTTTGTACTTTGTCATAGGAATGATTTTCATTATAGGTATACCCAGTTGCTGAAAGACCGTATTGACCTTTGATGACCGGTTTTTGGTAAAGGTATATGAATTTTTCAACCCAGGGAAGAGCATATTTGAGAATAGAAATGACATATTTTTTTGTGTTCCACCGAGAATCGACCCTACAACCTCCCGCTTATGAGTCTAAAGTGTTAACCGCCAGACTACAGACCGATCAAATGGATATTGCCTTGGACCAATTTCCACCAAATTTCAAACCCAAAATAAAATAACGGCAAGGTTTAATTTTTAGAAAGTATATGTTGGTAGAATAGATGGATGTCGTGGTAGAGGAAGACCGAGAAAGGTATGGATGGACCAAATATCCGAAATTGCGAATGAATGGAATATCCAGAGTCATAATAAAAAAAGAGCTTGTATGAAGAAGGTTATGACTCTGGAGGAAATGAAAGAAGTATGCAAGGATAGAAAGAAATGGCGGTTGATCTGTGATGTTGGCGGCTAGGGTTTGTTAAAGTGAAATTGGTTTTATGATTTAGTTTTTTATGTCCATGTATATATTGTTATTTTTATTCTTTGATTTAAAAAAAATGTAATTTGTCATGTATGTTCCTTGACTTATAGGTTGTTATGCGGCTGACCACCCATAATATAAAAATTGGTTCACTTTGCCAATGTCACCCCTGTTTCAGGGAAGGACGGCAAGAGTTGCAAGGCTTATGTTCATTTGAGATTGGGTTTTTATATTGTAGGTCCACATGCGGCATGTGTTAGCGCGAAATTATACATATCTGCTTGTGGGAATGCATTTAGTATAAATCTTAAATGATATATATCTTTGCAGCTTAGATTAGATTAGATAAGATTTACTCAGCCGTCACAAGGAATAAGTATCATCCCCCTGCTGGGAGCTGGGAAACCCCTACTGAAGTGGTTGGCGTAAGGCCGGCCCACTAACCTGTAAAAATATATAGGTTCAAACGGAAAATATAGGGAAAAACGCAGAACAGAAGTTACACTACATGTGTAGTTTGTCATGTATGTATCTGTATGTATCTTGGACCGGTCCGTAGTCCGTAGTGGCAACACTTCGGACTCGTAAATGGAAGGTTGTGGATTCGGATCCCGGCGGAGCACAAAAATATGCCATTTATATTTTGAATATGCTCTTCGCTGGGTTGAAAAATTCATAAGCCTTTACCAATGACCGGTTACCAAAGGTCCATCCAGCCTCACAGCAACTGGGTCTTGCTTGAGTATTGGCGCTTTGTAGCGACGACCAAGCTCGTACACCTCTGCGGCACTACAACAAGTGTCATAGACCCCTAGAGTTTTTAGAATCTAGAGAGTCTCCCGCACAGGATTTCTTAAAAAAAAAAAAAAAAAAGTTACATTTTTTTCACCACTCCAAAATAGCGCCATGTTTCGGAAATGTAACGTATAGTGTTTGTAACATTGTGTGATGATTGCTTTCCTTGTAACAATTTCTTCAATTTTTTCCTCGCCTGGAGTTCGCTATCTGCTGCGTCATCGTCATTATTCTCACATTTATTTATTCTTTGCCCTCCTTACAAAGTGTTGCCCTGTTCGTCCTCTTAGTGCTTGTTTGTCCTATCTCCAACAGAGGCAATTTCACACGAGCAAAGTTTGTATGTACAGTAGACCAATGTGTCTCACGAAAACTGTAAATTGATGTTGAAAATATTTAAAACGACTCTCACATTATCGTGTTAATTTTTTTTATTAGTTCAGATTGTGTAGTAGAATGTGATTCTTAAGACAATATTATCATCTAAAGGTCTTCTTTGAACCGTATGGTCGATAATCCAAACAAGCGCTGGGGGGACGTGTTATTGCGAAGGAGAAAGGAAATATATTTTCTGCAAAGAAAACCTGCAAGTCATAAGAATTAATCTATTGTGTGAAAATCAAATGAAAAGTGAACCTTGAGAGTTTATAATAATACGTACTTATTACTTTTTTTTCTTCTCAATTCACTCCTGGATGAAGGTCTCTTCAATCATCTTCAGTCTTCTTCTAGGATACCTTTTATAGCTACCTCATAGAATACCTTTTCCTCTAGGATACCTTTTTTAACTACCTCATAGAATACCTTTTCCTCATAGGATACCTTTTTTAACTACCTCGTAGGATACTTTTTTTAACTACTCGTACCTCATGGGATACCTTTTCCACGGGGATACCTTTTTAAACTACCTCATAGGATACCTTTTCCACAGGGATACATTTTTTAACTACCTCAAAAGATACCTTTTCCTCTAGGATACCTTTTTAACTACCTCATAGGATACCTTTTCCTCTAGAATACTTTTTTAACTACCTCATAGGATATCTTTTCCACAAGAATACATTTTTTACCTACCTCATAGGATACCTTTAACTCTTACATTTTTTAAGTATCAGAATTTTAAATACGCAAGATCTAAACATCAGTACTTCTAAATCTAAATCTAAGCTAAATCTAAGCTGCAAAGATATGTATCATTTGAGATTCATATTAAATGCATTCCCACAAGCAGACACGCATAATTTCGCGCTCAGACATGCCGCATGTAGACCTACAATATAAAAAACCCAATCTCAAATGAACGTAAGTCCTGCAACTCTTGCCGACCTTCCCTGAAGCAGGGGTGACATTGGCAAAGTGAACCATTTTTTATAGTATGGGTGGTCAGCCGCATACCAACCTATCAGTCAAGGAGTGGTTAGTTTATTAAAAAAAAAATTTTTGCACCACAAGTGCCAAGTACAGAAAATTAAACAAAAGATTGTTCAACAATTATAAAGTCAAAGGTTTTTCTTTTATTTGTGAAATTTCATACGAGTTTTCTATGACGTTGCATTTTAAAGCCACGCAGGGGGGTGGAAAGTGCAGAGCTTGTTTTTGTAAAGTTCCCGGGTTCGAGTCAATAGAAAAAGGTCTACTTTCGAAAAAAAACCATGAAGACCTGGGAAGTGAATGTAAAGGAGTGTGTCCTCGAAGCGCTTTGTAGAAACTGTGAACGTATGCTATGAAAAACATGAAAACATGTACTTTATATTAATACTGAAAAGGTAAACAAATATGAAACATTTCAAAGGAAATATTAAATTTAAATGTATAGATTTCAAAGTAAATTTTTGCACGACTGAAAATAAAAACGTAGATAGAAATAATTTTTCAGTTGCCTTGTCTATAATGTTATAATCTATAATCTAAGTTTCAAAGATATACGACACATTTAAAATTCATATTAAATGACAACACACCCGTGTAAGTGTGCACTTACAAATGCGGCATGTGTAACTTCTTACAAAAAATCCAAGCCTCAAATAAACATAAGCCCTGCGACTTTTCCGCCTTCCCTTGAAACAGGGTGACACTGGTAAAGTGAACCGTTTTTTTTGTATGGATGGTCAGCCTCACACCAACCTATAAGTCAAAGATGATTTGAATTATTAAAATACTCTCAACATAAGCTGCTATATTCATAAAAATGTATACTTCTTAAACCAGTTAAAAGTAAATTTTCCTATACTGGAAAGTGGGTTCAACTCAAATTTTAGGTTAAAACTATCTAATGAGATAGGTTGCTCTTTGTTCATTTTTTAAGCGCTGTTTTTGTACAAATATCACTAAAATATAAGTGTTTTTAGGCTTTCATGGCCGGCTTCAGATGATGATAATGATGAAGATGCAGCAACCATTCTTCCGGGCTTGTAGACCATGGTCCAGTATTCCTTCTCAGAGTCTGCTTTTTTTATTAGAAGGCTGCTACGTTTCAGTGAACTCGTGACTGACTTCTTCAAGGCTCGTACCTGAACTGCCTTCTGAGAAGAAATACTGGACCATGGTCTACAAGCCTGGAAAATGGATGCTACATCCTCATCATCAAAATAGTTATGTTTTAGTACGCACAGCTATTCAGCACTTGAACTGAAGCAAAATACAGTTGCAGTTAGACTCAATAAACTAGATGAATCTATAATCATAGTTGCAAAGATATATTGATCGTTCACTTGAAAATTAGGGATCCATGGCAAAAGAAAATGACTGAATTCTAGTGATTTGACGTTCCCAAACAAGGATTTTGTCGGTACAACAATGTTAATTAACATTCAGGGCCCGTGATATGGCTCCGGCATAAATTAACGCCAGGGTTCTTATCAAATATTTGCTCTGAGTTACCGTTTATTAGTAGGGCGGCGTTGATTACAGGCGCACCTGTAATTTTACAGCCGGAGAAACAGGTAAACATCGATCCCATGCAGCTATTCTCAAACTATCTCAAAACTACAACAGAAGGCTAAAATATATAATCTATTGTTGTGATTTATTTCGGGTTCACTTTCAATAAAATTTCAGTTGAGTTTTTTTTTACAGTAGGTATGCTATGTTATTATACAAAATAAATTCAATTTTCAAATAAATTGCTGTCACATCAGTGCGTGGTGGCTGTTGGCCGTGAAGTGAGCCGAATGACTGCGGAAGTAGTCGTGTTCTTTCGGCATAACCCGAAGTGTGATTCGGGCGCACCAGTCTGGGACGAGATGTGATAAAAGTCGGTGTTATGGCCGAGGGGGCCAAGTGGGCTGATCTTTCTAGCGTATTTGGAATAGAAGAACGTTGGTTCGATCCCCGTCTGGATCATTTGACCATAACTTTGACCTTGGTTCAACAGATGTAATTGGATTTATTAATAATTAATTAATTGATAAATTAATAATTAATTAAAATAAACAATAATGAATTATTTGTTTCTGGCCAGGAAGAATAGGTTGGTGAGTTGCATTTCTCTTCACAAATCTATTTAAAAAAAAAAAAACAGACGTGCTTTGAGTACTGATGATAGATACATCCTGGAGGTACTTTTAAATCTGTAGATAGCAAATATATATATATATATTTTTTTAAAGTTGATTACATAATATGGTTCACTCTGTAACTTCTGTATTGGCGGTTTCACGGCTTGGGCGTTAATGGATAACTGAAGCTTCACAGAACTGCAGCCTACATATGTGACCAAGGCGTATTCTTGCGTGTTTCTGACCATACGAGACGCCTCTAGAATGGATATTTCCAGAGAGTGCGAGAAGTACCAACAGTTCAAAGTGTCAACACTAACGTCTACAAACACTTATATATAGACAGTAAATATACCTAGACACACAATCATAAAAATACGAAGGCCTGAACTAATACATTCTTAACACTATTATCTGAGTTGCAAAGAGATATAATAACATTTAAAATTAATATTAAATGCATGCACACAAACATCACTTGTAAAGTCGTGCTTACGAATGCTGCATTTGTACTTACAAATTTAAATATAAACCTCAAATGGACATACACCCAGCAACTTTTACTAAACTACCCTGAAACTAGTCAAGGAATGATATAAATATCAAAGTCTGTGTGCGGTCTACGAGTCGATATACTTTGAGAATCTCTGGTCTAAAATCAAGCAAAATGTAATACAAGGCGCTCAGGTGTTGCGATCGATTCCGACTGTATTCATAGAGGGGGAGGACAAAGATTGTGTTGTAATTTTAGAATATTTCATGAGATTATCCGCGGATTACTGTCGGATTAATGTAGATTTATGATACCTTATTGAATACGACTTGAGCTTTATTTAAAAATAAAAATAAACAAATATATTTCTTCCATATTAAATCACAGAATTAGCAAATTATAAACACCTACCTCTTAATCACATTAAAAATATTTAAAAAAAACCGTCTTGACTAATTGTTAACAAAACCGTTGTTGAAAAATTATTTGCGTTTAGTTTTGTAACCTCTTTTTTAGTAAATTAAAGAGTTTGACTTGACATAAATGTTCATTAGGTACCATTGTCTTATTAGCTAAGCCGTACATACATCGCAACTTTTTCAACCACGTTTTATTTAAAGGGGCCGCATGTGGCTTGAAGAACCTATTTATTTTCTCAGGCAATCGGGCTGGCTTAACGTCAACCCCTTTGGGTGACGCCAACCACAAGTGTGGGGGTTTCCCAAGGCATGTCAGTCCTTGTGAAGGCTGAGTCTGCTTGCCGAGTTTTTTTTTTGGACTTGAAATAAACACCGAAATGGGAAATCTTTTTTGAAAAATTCGGTGGGATTCGAAGCCGAGCTCTTGGAATGGAATGCAAGCACTCTACCAACTGAGCTATCGACCGAACACCTTCTGTTATATTACAAAAAAAACTCAGATAAACGGGAGAAAAAATTATGCATGGTATGACAGAGCTATACCATTTAGGGTCTTGTGTGTCATCAAAAAAGCATGGTAGCCTGACCTCTCAGGAAAACGAAGCCAATGCAGTTGCTTGAACTGCGGAATGATGTAAAAATTTAGACAGGTCTGTAGTCTAGGGGTTGGCGCTTCGGACTCGTGAATTATAGGTCATGGTTACGAATCCTGAATTCGAATCGAGATTGAATCCTGGTCTTATGACAAGGAACGCAAGCATTCTACCAACTAAACTATCGACTGGACTGGTACACTACTTTTAGCATCGGATAGTTTTATCAGAACCGATAAAAAAAGTCCTCAAAAATATTGACTTGAAAATATTTGAGAGAGTAGCTACATCGATTTCCTTTTAAAGTTTAGACGATAAAAAAATAAAACGCTCCGAAAAAAAACCATCAAATCCAACTTAACAAAAAAAGAAATGTTAAAACTTCAAAATGAATTTTTTTTTGAGAAATCACACGAATTGCGCTGCGGAAAGTTTTATTTAAAATTGCGGCCACAGAGAGAGGTGGGGGGGGGCGGCGGACGAAAGAGGCGTCGCGAAGCTTTTTGCGCCCCCGACGCCGAAAGCTCCTGGTAACAAGGCAGCGGCGGCAGCTTCCTTGTGATTTATTCGCAGACGCCTTGCTAATGGTCCGCAGAACCAAAACAGACGCCTGTTTTTCAGGATCTGAAACCAGTCTTCAGCGGGCCTTCATCCAATTAAGCAGGTTTTGTGTGCTGTTTGATATTTGACATTTGGGCAGATGCGACGCGCTGACAAGGTGTTTTTTTGTAAGCGAAAAACACTTACAAATTGTTTTCGGTTTTGTTTTGACACATCTAGTTACCGAACATCAATTGGTATGCTTTTTGCATAACCTTTTCTTAGGATTATATCTGCCTCTATTTTTTTATACAAAATATAATTTATTGCATTGTATTTGTTTCACTAATTGTTTGTTTTTCTACGTATGTAATGTAATTTTTCAAAACAACTTTGTTTTTTTTTTTTTTTTTTTTTTTTTTTTTTATTTATTTTTTGTTTCTTGACTTATAAGGGTGATATGGAGTTGACCACTCATGCAGTAAACAATAGTAATCGCTTACTGTTCTGAATTTAATATGATAACAGCATTAAAAGAAGAAGAAGACGATTTTGACGTCTAATATCATTTTGTCTAACAACTAAAAAGTTAAAAGAGGAAGAAGACTTGTCTGACATCTAATGTCATTTTTTTAGTTGTAAAACTTTCTCTTGTGTTCTACCAGCCCCACTGTCAACATATGTTTCCGGCAGTGAGCCAAATAAATGGCGTGCCAAAAAGTACATCGAGTTTGATTTCTGCGAGTTGTAGTCCTCTCCACTTTTGCCTAGGATTCCTCTCTTTCCTACCATCCTTTATGATTCCTAAATCCGAACCAGCTTAGACCATTTTTAGACCATTTACCAATGTCACCTTTCTTTCAAAAAAAGTCAGCAAGCGTTCTAAGGTTCATTTGGAATTAAGGTCTTATTTTGTAAGTGCACATTTCGTCCCATTAGTGAATCAGAAGTAATTTCACATGAGGAATGTTTGTATGAGTACTGGACCAATGTGTCTTATGAAAACTAGAAATTTATTTTAAAAATATTTATAACAACTCTCACATTATCATGTTTTACGTTTTTTTCTTAGCTCAAATTGTGTAGAATGTGATTCTTAAGATTATTTATTTGTAAGGTCATATTTAAATCAAATAGAAGATAAACCAAGTACGCATTAGAGGTATGATTTGGCATGTGTAAGCAAAAACATACACATATTTTAATGTGGATATGCATTGAATCTCAACCTGAAAGTCTTAGCATTTTAGTTGTACATTAATTGAAACATTAAAATAGCATTTCAAAATGATGACAAGCATTTTAGCAATCCTAAAAGCACTTCGATATGAATGAAAAATCTCTGATCTTTGTTCGCAAGGTGAGAAGGTACAAAAGACGGCGCCAGGAAATGAAAAAAAAGAAGTCGGATAAACCATCACTGGAACGAAGAAATGGCGTCAAAAGAATCGTGAACAAAACGGCGGGCGGGGTGCAATGGAAAATCTTTACCCCGAGTAAAAAACTAAGCCACAGGGTTTTACCAAAAATAAACAGAAATTTAAACATTCAATACAGTCGCTATTTGAATTTCTATGCATTTTTGTGAACCAGTACAGCTACGAGTATTTTTTTTACTTGGGGTTGTGGAGCTGTGAAAAATTTGTGAGGGTGGCGAGGAACAGGTGACGGAGTTAACTGAAAAATGTTTACTTCTTTTACAGACTGAAGCGAAAAGAATTGAAAGTAAAATGAGGAATGAATTTTTAATAAAAATGAAAATGGTTTGTTAATGGAAATATATTTATTTCGTAAATGTATGTAGAACAATAATATAATAATGATGAATATAATTGAAAATTGAAAATGAATATATTTCCAATTTTTTGTTTTTGTTTTTCTGTTTTCATACTTCCATTTTATAATCTTTAATCAAAGTTGCAAAAAAAAAACATTCAAATTTGATATAAAATGCATGTGCACAAACAGATACAGTGTGCTGAAACCCTCCTCGTACCCGTCCTGTATGTATGTGTCAGAAGGACCCACAGCACATGGACGCTCATGCAAAGCTTTATATTTTCTTAAGTGGCGAAAGGCCTTCCCGTGAAGTGAAAGCAACGGCACGACAAAACAAAAACCTCTAGGTCAGGGGCAACCCCATGACTCTAAAAGTAAATGGTTCGATGTTACTGAAGCTAATAGCATACCTCGGGTGGTGTAACTTTGTGTTTACAAATGCTGCATGTGTACTTACAATTAAAAAACCAAACCTCAAAAGAACATAAGCACTGCAACTTTTGCCGACCTTCCCTGACACAGGGGTGACGTTAGCAAAGTGAACCATTTTATACAACATTGGTGGTATGCTTCATACCGACCTAGAAGTTAAGGAATAATAAAAGGGATTTAAAAGATAAAAATGTATGAAGGGGATGGATATGAATGGATTGAGAGAAGTATGTAAGGATAGAAAGAAATAGTGGCAGCGCTGCAGACCGAGTTACAGTTACAGCTCTTAACATCTTCATTTTGATATTTCTTAAAGCGCTCTCAAATTTTATGTCTGTGAATAAAATAAATTACATGCTTGTAGCTGGTGACAGGATAGAATTGCATAGTGACAAAACCACACATGACAGAACATTAAAATGACAATAGAGCAGAAGGACAAAACATCACATAACATAACATTACAAACATCTTTGTTTTTTTATGTGCCATTTATGGTATGCTCTGTTTTAGGAATGTGATGTTTTGTCGTGTGAAATCATGTCACTGTTTGACTTTCCTGTGATTTTTTGTCATAGAGTTTTTTTGTCCTGTCTTTTTTATTTTTGTGAACTCTTTGTCATTTTTGTCATGTCTGTCATATGATGTACCATCATTGTGATGTTCTGTCATGTAATTTTCTATCATGTGTCGTCATGTCATGTGTCGTTCTGACATGTGTTGTTTTGTCACTGTGTCGTTCTGTCATAATATGTCGTTATGTCATGTGTCGTTATGTCATGTGTCGTTTTGTCACTGTGTCGTTCTAAAATGGAACCACATGCTTGTAGCCCATTTCCATGTAGCTGTGAATGCAGAGAAAATTATTACGAAAGTTGTTTCTGCTTCTTTCATACTAGAACATTCTTTTAAATCATTCACCACGCTCCATATACTTCTTTACTGCGAGTGTAAAATATCGCGTAAACTCACCTCTTTTGCGTAAATCGAAAAAATGTATGAAAACTAATTCACCCTCTTGGAGTGCCGTCGTATATTCTATACATTTTCGACTTACGCAATTATTTTTACGCTCAGTACCCTAAGTACGAGTTGCAAAACTTGAGTAATGTATAGTTTACGGCAGTTATTAAAGAGTGGTTTCCCCCAAAATCTACCGTTTTTGTTTGTTTGAACTTGATTTTCTTCATCACTGTAACTCTTTTGCTAAGACCATAAAGTGTAAGAAACAAAAACGGCAGATTTTGGGAGAAATCCCTCTTAAATATTTTCCGCAAACTTTACTTTTCTCAAGTTTTGCAACTCGTACTAAGGGTACAGGTTACTGTTGACAAAGTTAGACATACAAATGTTATACCATTTTTTTGTCACGTTTTTAAGTATCACCTCTCCCTAGAGATTTTTCTTACCCGAGAACAAACATGGTGCGAAAAATGAAATAATCTGTTTATTTTCCATCAATATAAAAAGGTTCGCAACTAAGCTATAAATGTAGTGTTACTTCTTGGTGACAAAAAGGACTGCCAAAATTTCAGGCCCATCAGTCTTCTCAGTATAGCTGGTAAAGTATTGTGTAAGGTTCTCATAAAAAAAGTGAGACTGTCTACCGGTCATGGGGTTTCTGATATCCAGACTGGCTTTATGCCAGGAAGAGGGTGTGTAGCAGGCGCGAGCGGTTCGTACATACGATGGATTCACCGAATCCCTTAACCTCAAAGTGTTAATGTATGGGAAATGATATTATATATTTTGCTCAAGAGCATCGTATTTATACAGCGGCGATTACAAACATCTTTATTATTGTTATGCTTTTTACATCTCGCTATCGCGCGTAAGCGAGACATTATATTTTATGTATGTATCTAACTACATACATATGCCATGCGGCATATATGTCTATACCGTAAAGTCAAGAGTTGAAAACAAACGAATCATCATAATATGCGAATACGGGGAGCTCAAACGCGTCCAGAATCAAAGCAGGTATTTTGTTTTCGCGCATGCGCAATACGATCGATGGGATTTCGCTACTCGAGTAAAAATACGGCAGAGCTTACAGAATCCAATATACGAAAATTGACCTTATTGTCTTCAGACATACTGGACAAAATAGGGTATTGCAAATTGGGCGGATTTGACATCTTCTCTTAATTTTATATTTTCCCTTTTGTATGACATCAAATAAATAATTTTAACAATAATATGAATAATTATTCTTCATTCATGTATTAGTTTACGTTGACTTTTTAACACACGGCCACGGTGTTCAATATTTTTGTTCTTTGAAAAATAAAAATATGGATCCATGTTGTTCTCAGGGTGTTGATTCAAATAGTAGATGTGACTGTTTAATTGAATCATTGTTACGTAAAAGTTTTTTGTCTAGACAATTTGCGGAAAAAAAACATATAGTGGATACTGGAAAACCAACTCCAATTTTAAAAATCACCAGCAAGAATAAATCGTTTGTAAGACATTTCCAAAACTCAATATATTCGAAAGTCTCCTGTCCTTAAAGGAGAAGTCAACCTTTCACGATGCTGTAATCGACGATTTTATGAAGAAAGAGCGTAGAATTGAGCTCAAGTATAAGTAAATGAATATCAGGTGAGTCATTTTTACAATAAAAATATAAATTGTTTATTGAAATCATTAAAATGTAATCAGGGAAATGTTCGCACATAATATGTTAATTTAAGGCTTTCGGAGCAGAGCGTTTATTTGGATATCTTTTTAGTTACAGCTGTCAAATACAATAAGTACGTCCATTTCGTTTGTTGGCTAACAATTATTTTTATATAGGTAGGTAGATGAATCTATGTTTCTCTTCAGCTTCCCATGGGGAACAGATCACGGACCGCCACTGGTGTGTAGACCAGATCTTCACTCTCAGACAGATTGTTGAAAAACATCTGGCTGTGGGTCGGAAGGTCTACGCGGCTTTTGTGGATCTCGAGAAGGCTTTTGACTCGGTGGACAGAGGTATGATGTGGAAAGTACTCCTAAAGTACGGTGTGAACGGCAAGCTTCTGAATGGAATACGCGCTATCTATGAAAATAGTTTGGCGTGTGTAAGAGTGGATGGTAAATGTAGCGAATGGTTTGATGTTTACAAGGGAGTACGACAGGGGTGTGTAATGAGTCCGTGGTTATTTAACATAATCATGGACAATTGTATGAAACAAGCAGAAATTTCTCATTATGGTGTGAAAGTGGGTGAGACGAATGTTGGAGTTCTTCTCTATGCTGACGATGCCGTAGTGTTGGCTGATACAGCGGAGGAGCTCCAGATGATACTCACCAAAATGAATGATGCTTTTAGTAAGAACGGTTTAAAAGTGAATGCCAGTAAGACGAAAGTATTAGTGTTTGACAGGACTGAGGAATGCGAGGAAATTGAGATAAGACTGAATGAAACAAGAGTGAAGGTCGTAAAATAATTTGATTATCTGGGAAGCAAGTTTGAGTCGAATGGGAAATTGACGAAAGAATTGGAAAAGCGCGCTAGTAGAGGAAGAAGTGTAATGGGAACGATTGGAAGAATTGCAAGAAATAGGAAACTTACGAAGAATATGAGATTGGCGGTCCACAATGGCATATTGGTTCCGACATTGATGTATGGAAGTGAGGCGTGGACAGTTAATGAATGTGAGCTGAGTAAAGTATGTACGGTTGAAATGGCTTACCTGAGAGCAATGGCTGGAAAGACACTGAATGATAGAGTACGTAATGATAGGGTGATGAACGAGTGTGGTATAAAAGAGAACATGAGAATGAAAGTACGATGAGATGGTTCGGACATCTCGAAAGAATGGAGGATGAACGACTAACGAAGAAAGTGTACAAAGGAAATGTCAGAGGAAAGCGCGGAAGGGAAAGGCCGAGGAAAAAATGGTTAGACCAAATAGGTGAGATTGCGAAAGAATGGAACCTGCAGAGTGAGAATAAGAGAAGAGTATGTATGAAAAGGTGATGAATATTGAGGAAATGAAAGTGGTTTGTAAGGACAGAAAAAAGTGGAGGCGCATCTGCGGAGGTACCGGCCACCCCTAGTGGAACGGCGGCAGGATACAACAACAACAACTTCTTGCCGCGTTATCCCCGATGGGTTTCGAGTGAAACTTATTAATTTTTATAGGAAAGGGCCGGCCTTATGGCTTCCGTGGAGGTCGGTACTTATTTCTTGTGAAGGCTGAGTAAACCTTGTTGGCTGAGGTTGGTATGAGGCTGACTACCCATTGTGTACAAAATTATTCACTTTTCTAATGTCACCCTTGTTATTTGTATATTATGCTTATGAAAATGCATGTGGCTCCTGAAGGGTCTTGTACTCATTTCTTGTGAAGGCTGAGTTAATCTTGCCAATATTCTATTTGAGGTTTGAAATAAACAACGAAACAGCAAATCATTACTTTCACCCTCGGTGGGATTCGAACACGAGTCCTCGGTATTGAATGCAAGCACTTTACCAACTGATCTATTGACCGGACTACTATTACAGCTTTTTGAATCGAAATGTAGGTACATTTTAACAACAAAAAAACGTATTTTCTGTCATATCTAACTGAAAATACGTAGAAAAACTTTGAGAACAAAAATTCGTACAAATAAGAAAAATAAAACCGCCAAATTGAATCTACCGGGGATTCCCGAAAAAAAAAACATATTTCCCGGGAATCGGGAAAATGTATTGAGTGTGTTATGATTCGGCCTAGTTTTCCCAGAGGCGCTAGGATGAACATGTTTTTGGCGGGCTTTAGGATTGCCGAACTGTTTTCCAAGCATAAAAAAATGCGTTCATACTCAAACTGTTTTCCAAAAAAAAAATGTATGGAAATTGAAATAGCACATCTGGCGAGAGTTTTAATTTTCAAGCATTTTTTTGTTAAACGTTAAAGTAGAGTTTTTACGTAGTTGGTATACTGCTTATAGCAGCCAATTTGATTCCAGACCACAAATACATATTTTCAGATATATTTCGTGTAATTTTCCTTGTAAAAGATGAAATATACCTACTCTTTTCAGGGAAATTTGTTTTTTTCATAAAATGGACTTTTTTCTTTCTCTCTTCTTTTTTTCATGTTTTCCATCCAAAAAAAATTCATCGCACAATCAATCATCCTAGTTGTTAAACACTACTAAGCTTCACATACAGTGTAACTCCTTGCCGCGTTTTTCCAGAAGGGGTAGCATCTAACCTAATCTAATCTAAGCTGCAAGGATATATATCATTTAAGATTTATATTCAATGCATTCCCACAAGCAGACATGTATAATTTCGCGCTAACACATGCCGCATGTGGACCTACATTATAATGTGGCGAAGAAAACCCATTCATTTTAACAGGTAAGGGGCCGGCTTTATGCCATCCTCTTCAGTTGAAGTGAGGGTTTCCCAGCTCTTAAAAAGGCTGGTACTCATTTCTTGTGAAGGCTAAGTAAATCTTGCCGGTATTTTATTTTGCGGTTTGAAATAAACACGGAAAATCATTTCTGACACTCTCTGCGGTATTCGAACCCGAGCTCACGGCATGGAATGCAAGCACTCTACCGACTGAGCTATCGACCTGACTATATTAACCTTCTTCTTCTTGTGCCACTTCTAACGAAGATCGATGATCATCATAGCTATTTTGATTTTTGATGCTGCGGCTCGAAACAGGGACTTGGTGCTTCTGCCGAACCACTGTCGCAGGTTCTTCAGCCACGATGTCCTTCGGCGTCCCTGAGATCTTCTCTTCTCAGTCTTACCCTGAATGATAAGATGAAGGAAACGGTACTTCTCATTTCTCATAATGTGACCGAAGTACATTAGCTTTCTCTGCTTAATGGTAGGCAGGAGTTCCTTTGTAGTGTACTATATTAACCGACGAATGCCATTTTTCTGCAATCTCAAAAATTGAACTACTCTGCTGAACATAAGGTGGTACGCAAGCAGCCATGGCCATGGGAAATACATAGTAAATAATTAGATAAAACGTTTTTCAATTTCGCGCTTTAAGTTAAGTACAACTGAGCCAAATATTTCCTCTTTTGTTTCGAACATGCAGCACCATTTTTCAGACTAAGACAGGCCTGTCCCGCCACGATTACAAAAATACTAATGTTGGACACCCCTGCACTAAGAGTATTGTATTTTTTTTCTGTAATAAATAAATAAGCATAATGTTTTCATTAACAGTTGCATATTTTTATTTACCATTTGAATGATTTTTTTAACTGTTGCACTTCAGTGGTACGCCACTGATTTATAATTTCATTAGTGGTACGCGAAATTAAAAGTTTGGGAACCACTGGTCTGTATCCTTTTAACCGTGGATATTGTTTTTTTAGTGGGCAGAAATGATATCGCAAATGGTCTGCAAATCCATGTTATTCCAGGGCAGTGTTGCCGCAATAAAAATGGATAAAACTAACTGCAGAGCTAATGCCTCGGAATGGAGAACCCGGCTAGCTCGGAAATAAATCCCAGACCGCGAATACTCGATACGATAATGTTCCACTATAATGCTTAATAGTTTTTCGTATATTTTTTCAATACATCCCAACGATATGAAAATAACAAATTTCATGTGTTTATTCTTTTGAAAACTAAATGTAAAAAATTGAAATATTTAGTCTAATTACAGGGCACCCTTTAATACCTACAGAGCACCCTATATTACCTACAGGGCACCCTATAATACCTACAGGGCACCCTATAATACCTACAAGGCACCCTATAATACCTACAAGGCACCCTATAATACCTACAGGGCACCCTATAATACCTACAGGGCACCCTATAATACCTACAAGGCACCCTATAATACCTACAAGGCACCCTATAATACCTACAGGGCACCCTATAATACCTACAGGGCACCCTATAATACCTACAAGGCACCCTATAATACCTACAAGGCACCCTATAATACCTACAGGGCACCCTATAATACCTACAGGGCACCCTATAATACCTACAAGGCACCCTATAATACCTACAAGGCACCCTATAATACCTACAGGGCACCCTATAATACCTACAAGGCACCCTATAATACCTACAGGGCACCCTATAATACCTACAGGGCACCCTATAATACCTACAAGGCACCCTATAATACCTACAAGGCACCCTATAATACCTACAGGGCACCCTATAGGCACCTAATTGTAATATTTAGCTATAAAGACGCTAGGAGGAACTCTATTACAATATATAATAATAATATTAGGATGATTTATTTGGTAAGCGCTGTTTTTGTGTGTATCACACCTCAAGAACCATCTGCGAACTTGTTCGTCACTGTAGAAAGCGAAAAATTCTCGAACAAGACTCAGTTGCTGTTAGGCTTGATGGACCTTTTGATGACCACACATCAAAAGGTTTATGAATTTTTCAACCCAGCGAAGAGCAAATTTGAAAATATAATTGGTATATTTTTTGTGCTCCGCCGGGATTCGAACTCACAACCTTCCATTTACATGACCGAAGTATAAGATTTACTAAGCCTTCACAAGAAATGAGAACCAGCCCCCCAGAGAGCTGAGAAACCCCCACTTCAACTGAAAGTATTTGGTGTGAGGCCGGCCCCCTTACCTGTAAAAATAAATAGGTCCCGAATCGTCACATCGATTGTTATCAAAGAAGTTACACTATATGTGTAGCTTAGGGGCTGTCCATATATAACGTCATTCGCATTAAGGGGGGGGTCTGGTCTGCGGATGATGGCAAATGATGTACGAGTACTAAAAGTGACGTCGTTCTTGTAAATAGCAATTTCTACAAAATATACAAAATATTATGTAAGTAATATAATATTATTAATTATAAAGCTCATCCATTATTACAACAAGAGGGGGGGGAGGGGGGGCATTAGATAATGACTATAGGATGATTGTAAAGGGGAGGGGGGGGCGTCGAAAATCGGCCAAAATAGATGACGTAATTTATGGACGGCCCCTTAGTTGCAAAAAATAGAATATGAAGTTCGACGCAAGGTCTTTGTTGTTTTGTGTCGTTAGTATAAACAGATCCAGCCTGGTTTCAGCTGGAATATGGATTTGTTCGCGGAGGCAGAAAAAAAGGAGTTAGCGAAAACGTTTGCAATTTTCATTTATCATCGGACGGACGGATCGCCCGTACAACCACTCCAAAAACTGCAGAGCTCCAATCATTCCGCAATTAAATTCACAAAATTGCAGCATTCACATCATTTTCAGATCAAAAAAAAAAACTAATGGACTTGTGCATATTTCACAGTGGAGGTTCGCTTTTTTGGAAGTTTCACCAGATCAGTTCGTAGACCAGTGGCAACACTTCGTACTCGTTAATGGAAGGTTGTGGGTTCAAATCCCGGCGGGGCACAAAAAATATACACAAAAATATTTTCAAATATGCTCTTCGGTGGGTTGAAAAATTCATAAACCTTTACCAAAGGTCCATCCAGCTTTACAGCAACTGGGTATTGCTTGAGAATTGGAGCTTTCTACAGCCGCGACTAAGCTTGTAGAAGGCTCTTGAGGTGTGACACACAAAAACAGCGCTTATATTAATATTATCTGCTCGATCTGCTTTGTAGTTTGATGATGTTTTGTAGTTTTTTTAATTTTTTACTGTTTAATTGTTTAGAATTTATTTGTTTTATATATTTGAATGTATTAATTGCTTGTATTCCTTGACTGATAGGTTGGTATGCGGCTGACCCCCCATACTGTAAAAAATGGTTCACTTTGCCAATGTCACCCCTGCTTCAAGGAAGGTCGGCAAGAGTTGCAGGGCTTATTTTCATTTGCGATTGGGTTTTTTATATTGTAGGTCCACATGCGGCATGTGTAAGCGCGAAATTATGCATGTCTGCTTGTGGGAATGCATTTAATATGAATCTCAAATGATACATATCTTTGCAGCTTATCATGGTATCGTCGTTGACTACGTACATGGTGTTATCCAAATAAAATCGATTTAAATTTTTTTATATCGATGTAAAGACAGAAAAAGGTTTGTGTAAACTTTAAAATTTATACAAAAAAATACTCGTAGAACTATACAGCTTGGAGGAATAAGAATAAATTCATTGTTCTACGTTCAATCTCTTTGTAGTAATTAAGTTTTAAATTCTCGCCTTGGAATCGCTAAAGATCAACATTATGTTAATTCCCTCCCCCTCTCCAACCTAACTCCCACCCCGCTTTTCACAGATCTCCAAACCCTGTGCTACCTTCTGCCTGGTTCAGACGGGTCGATCTCTTAGTAGAGTAGCTGCGAGTGAGTAGCGAGTGATTAAAAAAGTTAAATGTCAAGGCGTAGAGTACAGGCGAGTCACCTACTTTAAGTAATGAAATAATGATAAAGACAATAAATTAATTAAATAAAAGCGATTTTTCCCCAACAGGTAGGAAACTGTCAAATCTGATACAGTACAGTACGCAGCTTAAGGCGGCAGGAGTTGCATAGTTTATGTTCATGTGAAGTTTTTTTTATTTTTAGATGTACACTGTGCTATTGCAGAGCTTACTTCACACTTCACTTTTGACAGCTCAGTATTATAATTATTTCAATCAAAATTCTGTTATAGTGTAACTGAAACAAATGTTTTTAATAAGAAATAGTAGAGGAAACTAAATAAACACGAGTTGTCACACACATTATAATATTTCAAACTATTATCTTATCATGTCTTGACTTATAGGATGGTATGAAGCTGACTATCCATACCGTAAAAAAATGTTCACTCTGCCAATATCACCCCTGTATAAGGGACGGTCAGTAAAAGTTGCAGGGTTTATATTCATTTGAAGTTAGGATCTTAATTTGTAAGTACATATGCAAAATAAGTAAGCACAAGCTTACACACATCTGTTGTATTTTATTTGAATCTTAAATGAGAACATATTTTTACAAATTAGATTATTATTACGACAACTTGTTGAAAAACAATTGTCGATGAGGCGGAAGCTGTTCACGGCCTTTGTAGATCTGGAAAAGGCTTTTGACTCAGTGGACAGAGGTATGTTATGGGATGTTTTGAAAGCATACGGAGTGAATGGGGCTCTCCTAGGTGCGGTGCATGCAAACTATGAAAATAGTAAGGCATGTGTCCGTATTGATGGTGAGTATAGTGAGTGGTTTGAAGTGTATAAGGGTGTGAGGCAAGGATGTGTGATGAGTCCATGGCTATTTAACATAGTTATGGACAAGTGTGTCAGGGATGCTAGACTTAATGATTGTGGATTGATGATAGGAGAGAGCAAAGTGAGTGTTCTACTGTATGCAGATGATGCAGTTCTTGTATCTGATTCTGCAGTAGAATTGCAAACAATGCTCTCTAGATTGAATGAAGCTTTGTTAGGTAACCATTTGAAGTTGAATGCAAGTAAGACGAAAGTATTGATTTTTGAAAGAGATGATGAAAATATGAATTATGAATTTAAAATTAATGGAATGAATGTTGATGTCGTAAATGAGTTTGTATACCTGGGAAGTAAGTTTGAAAAAGATGGAAGAATGACCGGTGAATTTGAAAGAAGAATAATGAAAGGCAGGTGTGTACTGGGTGCGACCGCTTGCATCGCCAGGAACCAAAATCTCTCAAAAAATGTTAGATTGGCGGTGCACGGTGGTATACTAGTGCCAACCTTGATGTATGGAAGTGAAGCCTGGACGGTGAGTGAAAGGGAAATTAGTAAAGTCCATACAGTAGAAATGGACTATCTAAGAAGTATGATTGGGAAAAAACGAAGTGACAGGGTGAGGAATGATTTTGTAAGAGAAGAATGTGGTGTAAGGGAAAGTGTGAAAGTGAAGATTAAAAGAAGTATGTTAAGATGGTTCGGGCATTTGGAGAGAATGAGTGATGAAAGATTGACGAAGAAAGTATATGTTGCTAGAATAGATGGATGTCGTGGTAGAGGAAGACCGAGAAAAGTATGGAAGGATCAAATCTCTGAAATAGCGAATGAATGGGATATCCAGAGTCATAATAAAAGGAGGACTTGTATGAAAAAGGTTATGACTCTGGATGAAATGAAAGAAGTATGCAAGGACAGGAAGAAGTGGCGGCTAATCTGCAATGCTGATTTTTAATGTTGGTTTATTGGCTTGCTACATTTTTTGCATAAGACATTTCTTTTTTTTTACTTTTTTTGTATAGATTTATTTTTAAGGTTTTGTTGTTTTCTTATACTTAAATGTTATTTTTTACTCGTATTCCTTGACTTATAGGTTGGTATGAGGCTGACCACCCATACTGTAAAAAATGGTTCACTTTGCCAATGTCACCCCTGTTTCAGGGAATGTCGGCAAGAGTTGCAGGGCTTATGTTCATTTGAGGTTTGGATTTTATTTGTAAGTACACAATCAGCATTTGTAAGCGCGAACTACACGTGTTTGTTTGTGGGCATACATCTGAGAGCTTTGAATGAATATATCCTTGCAACTTAGATTATAGATTATAGATTATAGATTATTAAAGTATTTATGATATAATACTGTTATGTAAATAGTACTTAGGTTACAAGAAACAAAATAAATAGGGTAGATGTATATAGACTCTAGCTGTAGGATGAATTATTATTAAGTATCTAGAGTAAGGAAATATTGTATGAGTAGGTAGTATAAGTATTAGAAGCTTGTGGAATATGATGGACGTTTCCAGACGAAAGTAAGCCAAGAATGTTTTGATTGTAATAGCTATAAAAGGCGTGAATCATCTGCAAGGAGACAGTCTCCAAAATACTCTTAGCCATTACAGGCCAAGTCAGCGAAAGTCAACCATACAAGTGAACCAGTGTAAAATAAATTGTGAACAAAAATAAATTAATTTAAAATAAATCTCCGGCCGTTTTAATTAAGAAGACCATCATTTTAAAATTTCAAAACATTAGAACCCTAAAAACACTACAAAACATAATTATATTTATCAATTTATATACACTGTTATTCCTTATTTACAAAAATAAATAACACGGTATTTATTAATGTTGGTGTGAGTGTAAGCGAGTGTGAGGTCACACGCCAAAACACGTCTGACACACATACAACCTTCATCTAATGCTCTTCCACTCGATCAGTGTGAACGGTTTTTTCTTCTTACCTCTCTCCTACCTTAGTTCCTTTCCTCCACCCCTCCCCTATTCAGTTTCCACCTAATTCCTACCCACTCCCCACCCCATCTCACCTCTTTTATACATTGAATAATTATCAAGTCAGTTCGCGCTCCTTAACAGAACAAAACCAAGTAAACTGTCCTAATTTGCAATAGATAAAGTTGGAATTTCAAAGGCGAGATTTAAAGCAACTCCCGCCGTAACCTCGCGCTCTATTGTCCCAGCAAAATGCTCTGTTAGTTGTTCGCTTAATTCTTTGCGCTATTGTTTTAAAAGCGAAGGAAAAAAAATGACAATACAAAGTACGAAAAAGTTTTTTTGCGTCGCTAACCAGACTCGATTTTTTTTTCAGAAGAAATGTTTTTAAGTAAAACCTTATTAAGACTTAAGAAGAATAGGTGACTTGTTAGGCATTTAAGTAGAAGGCTAAGAAAGGATTGCAACAAGGTTTACATCCAAGAATGAAAGAGATACACTGAGAACAAAAACAAAAACAATAAACATATCAAGTTTTGTCAATTTTGAAACTCTTGAAGTAAGCTCGTCTACAAAATTTCAGTTTAATTGGTGCGCAATATTTTTTACTTCAGCGATCTTGAAAAAAGTGATCAAGAAAGAACATTGGCGACACTGAAATATAAGGTAACAAATAGCAAAATAACACTGTAACTGATACCCTGTCATTATTTTACTAGAGGTGTTAATAGTCTCTATAAAGCTTGCTATTATTCCAATCCTTACATAAATCTTTCAATTTATTTATTTATCTGTTTATTTCAAACACCAAAGTAAAATACCGGCAAGGTTTACTCAGCCATCACAGGAAATGAGAGCCAGCCTCCTCGGGAGCTGGGAAACCACCACTTTAACTGAAGTGGTTAACGTCAGGCAAGCCTTCTTAAATAAATAGGTTCTACTCGCCGCATGCGACCCCTTCAGAGAGAACGCGGCAAGATGTTACACTATATGTGTAGCTTACACTATACGTAGCGTTTCCATGTTTCCATGCTTTATAATAGCAGTATTAGTAATCGGAAAATTCCGATTGAGAAAACTAAAAAAAAAACATACGAAAACGAAAAGCTTTCAGACTTAAAACTCGGTCGGGATGTAGAAAAAAAAAAACGGTGAACCATATTTTTCAGTGGGCGGGAAATTTTTCACTCCAACTTCTTATTTTATTTCATTTAAATTTCGCGTTGAATTTTTACAAGTGCCGGCTTATTTCAGAGGCGAGGCGAGAATTCCGGGAAACTGGCTGCCTGTATATTGGATTTTTTTTTCATTTCTTGTTCGCCATTGTGAGACACGTAATGCGAGATTTTTCTTTTTTTTTGATATTTCAACTTGGCATGTGGAATTTCAATTGATTGAGTAAAGTCAAAATGTGAATGAAATGATTTTGATAGAATAACATACACACACACACACACACTCAAGAAGAGAAACATCTGCCGACAGCTTAGGAAAAAAAAAAAATTTTTTTTCGTTGCCTATTGAAAATAAATGTTTTCATTGAAAAAAAAAAATTAAATTCAGTAGGTACACGTGATTGCTACACAAATAAAGTTCTAAGGATTTTTTTCTAATAAAATCTACGAAAAAATGCTTGAATAACTAAATCCCTTTTCATTCAATGTATCAAGGTATTTTGTTTTTTTTTTTAATTTCATAAAATTAAAATTATCGGTTACGATTCTGCTCCTGAAGATGCCTCATTAGGCGAAAATGTTTGAGCACAAAAAAGAAATAAACGAGTGAATTAAAACTATGTTTTACACATTTGCATTTTTAAATAATTAAAATTGTTGGTTTAAAATAACAATTTAAGTTTAAGAGTAGGTACTGTTTTTTAACGACAATCAAAATCTGAACTATTCTTGACATCGTGATTTTCCGGGTTAAGATCATGGTCCATAGCTTCTTTCAAATCTTCTTAAAAATAAATTTATTCTTTTACGCGGATTATATTCAATAAAAATTGTGGTTTATTTATTTTACGCAATTTATTTCAGATTCGGTTCGGATACACATTTACTTCACACCTACAAAATACAGGGGTACGTTAAATTCTGAAGCTACAGTGCTTTGGCCCTTACTTTATAGTAAGAAAAAAATTACCATAAGTATCTAACATCTTTTTATTTCTAAAGATACTTCACAGACTTTATTATAAACTCACACAGACAAACACAGCACACAACTACATATTCGTAACAATATTAACAATCTGAATGCATGTCTAAATTAAAAAAAAAAGTTTATCCTTTCTTTAAAGTTTATTGTAGAAATCCCCGTATAAAGCATTGTATAGGTACATTCTGTAGAAAACATATGATTTTATTTCCAATTTCGAAAATATCCATTCCCATAGATTGTCATTGGAGAGCAAGCCTTTTGCTTTAATACACTCAAGAGGTAACATCGTAGACGATAAAATAAACTCGGAGAGTCGTAGCAGCAAAGAGGGCTCGTAGAGGGCACAAAAAGAATAGCAATAAAAACAAACGCCTCCACAACGTCAACTAATCCCCTCTACGAAGCGTAGAGGCGTAGACACGCCGTCAAATCGAATCCTTTCTCAAAGTTATTAAGTCTTAAAGGCTAAACAAATCCATTTCGCTACGCCGTAGACCAGTGATTCCCAATGTGGAATAAATAAACCCCCATGGGTCGATTTTGATATTGTTACAAACGGATGAGTTCGTGTGAACGTGAGCCTAGGCACGATGATTGTTGCTTGTGATGTCTCTGGCATAGTATTGAACAATTCTAGTGGGAGTATCTACCAGTGGCGAAGGGTGCCATACAAGCCGGTTTCCATCGGTTTTCCGTTTAAAATGAGGCAGAAATGATAATAAAGTAGACTGCATGGTTTTAATGGGGAAAAAATACGTATTGTTTCTTTGGTTTTCAATGTTATTTTTTTACTTTGTGCCTATATTTTTAACTACTTTATTACATCATTTTAAAAGGGCAGCCGACGGAAACCGGCTTGTATGGCACGCTTCGCCACTGGTATATACCATGCTCGAGAAGATGCAAGAATTGTCTCTGCCGCTCATGTTAATACGAGCTAAGATTTTGTGGGACAGACAGAGTCGCTTTGACCATTGTAACGCGTAAGTAGAGAGTGAAGAGTGAAGAATACATTGAATCCTTTATTGTGAAAAAATATTCTTGTGTAATAAATTTACATAGAAATTTAACTGAAAGAACCACAAGTCAAATCATAACAATAGATTAGGGGTATATAAAAAAATAAAAAAACTAATTGTTGATGCCCATTAAAAGTGTCCGGCCTATCTTAGTTTGTTCAATTTAACAACGAGTCTGGGAGTCTCTTAGGATATTAATAATTAAATTGATAATCAGTCTAAGAGGACGATAGCTCAGTTGGTAGAGTGCTTGCATTCCATGCCGTGAGTTCGGGTTCAAATCCCACCGAGGGTGTCTGAAATGATTTCCCGTTTCGGTATTTATTTCAAACCCTAAATTGAAATACCGGCAATGCTTACTCAGCGTTCACAATAAATGTGTAGCAGCCCCTTCGAGTGCTGGAAAAACCCCCTTTTTTAATGTAGTGATTGACGTAAGGCCGGCTCCCTTACCTGCAAAATGAAAACGGTTCCACTCGCCACATGCGAAACCCTTCGATAATAACGCGGCAGGTTTTTTCAGGTAACATTTTGAGAATCTGTGGCGTAGACCATAGCAGTTTGCTTAGTGGACTAGTAGTGCGAGCTTTTAGGGCAAAAGTTGATGTCTACGCCAAAAGAAATAACAAAAGTTTTTCCTCTTTTTGTGTGTTTGCCGAGAGATACAAATGAAAAAGTTGTACGATTTCAATATTAGTTTTGTGTTAAAAGTATACGCATAAGTTTTGCGAGAAAATATGTTTTTTTTATTCTTATTAAAATTACAACGAGCACTTGAATATAAGAGCTTTAATAGAAAAAAAAACTTTTCCAAAAAGTAACTATATAAATTCAAAATTACGTTTCGACTTTTAAGAGCTAATATTTTATAAACAGAGAATGGCAATGTTTGTTACTCAAAGCTTTTTTGAAAAAAATGCACTTGAAAAAAAAGAAGTAGCAAAATAAAGATTTATTTTATTCATATAATATTGTTTTATAACCGATTCTTGAAATAAAATAATATCGATATCTTAAAGGTAAAAGTGAATTAGTGACATGTTTAGCTAACATGGCTTTCTCAGATATAAGTACCTTTTTTTCTACGAGATAAATCATTCAAAAAGTATGAAAATCATTTAGTTTTGAAATTTGTCAAGAGGACTGCCTAATAATTAGTTCACTTACTATGAGAAGTTACACCCAATAAAATGTTTTATTCACGATTTCTCAAATCAGTGAATCAGCACCTTTTTCTGTTTTACCTTTTAAGTGGCGATATGCATGAATTGAAAAAGTGCAACAATTTATTCCACAAATCTATAATCTATAATCTAAGTTGCAAGGATATATTCATTCAAAGCTCTCAGATGTATGCCCACAAACAAACACGTGTAGTTCGCGCTTACAAATGCTGATTGTGTACTTACAAATAAAATTCAAACCTCAAATGAACATAAGCCCCACAACTTTTGCCGACCTTCCCTGAAACAGGGAAGCCACAAATCCTTTCTTTAAAAAAAAAAAATTACTTACTTTCCACGTAGAAAAAAAAAACAACATGCTTTATAAAGCAATCAGGAATTCTTTGCACATCGTATCGGCGACATAAAAAAAATTGCGGACGAAAAAAATTACGCTGTGAATTTTCACTTTATTCGGTGATAAAAATTCATCGAAGATCACTAAAACTCTACGTAAAAACTCAAGCATACATTTTTAAACAAAATAATGTATAGAAGCTGTAACCAACGCCACAAGCGCTGTTTCAGTTACTATACAAATTTTGGTGAAATGCTACGGTTGAGGTTTTAAGCTTGAGGTAAGGTCGTGGTTGCAGGGATTCATGCGGGGCTATTCTTAGACATTTTAGTCGTCGGTTTAGACCACGCTTTGCCAAACTAATGATGCACGGGCTGAAAGCCTCATCCCTACGGTCATTCTTAACTAACGAATTTTGGTAATATTTGTATGAAGACTACCCCTGCTTCAGGAAAGGTCGGCAAGAGTTGCAGGACTTATGTTCATTTGAAATTGGGTTTTTTATATTGTAGGTCCACATGCGGCATGTGTAAGCGCGAAATTATGCGTGTCTGCTTGTGGAAATGCATTTAATATGAATCTCAAATGATACATATCCTTGCAGCTTAGATTTAAATTTTTAGATTTAGACTGATCAGCTGTTCACTTGCGGCCATCTTGGAATGATAGGTCTTCATACAAACGCATCATCAGTTTGTCAAAGCGTGGGCTCAACGGGTGACTAAAATGTCTAAGAATAGTATCGTTAGTACCTACTGTCTATATACAAAGGGTATTCTTATGTATACACACCTCTTATGTATATAAAAGACTGTGAAGTATATAGCAGTATATTATGTACAGTCTATCGGAAAGACTCGGTTGAAGCCTTGTTCTTAGAATTTGAAGTCTTCGGAAAAATCTTAAGGTTTCTGCCTTGTAGGGTTTTTTTTTTAACTTGAAATTGCATCTGTAAAGAACAGGGTGTTTTTTTTAAAAAAAGGTGATAGGATATTTCGAATTTAGATTAGAGATCTTATGTTTTTGTAGCATGCGTTGTCTAGTATAAATTCTTTTTTTTTCAGTGTTACGTTGATGTCTTTACAAATAAATAACATTGAGGTTTTATAAAGGGTTATTTGAATTTGAGTAAAATCCTAAATTCTATAATCTATAATATAGCCCGTGTTTCAGGGAAGGTCGACAAAAGTTGCGAGGCTTATGTTCAATTAAGATTTGGATTTAAATTGTAAGTACACATCGCACGCTTAATAATAACTCAGAGAAATAACTCAAAAAATAAGAATGTTGGGAAATCACGTTTGAAGTTCAGACAACCAGTACAATTTGTATGGGATGAAAAAGGCGTCCGATGTTTTATCTCGGTCATAGTCATCCAAATTGAACGGCTGTCGCATTCTACCTATTCTTCTCGCATTGTTCTTGCGTTTTATTACAAAATCTCAATTTTCCCAATTTTTGAGTTATTGCTCTTTATTATTAAACGTGCGACATGCGACACTTGTAAGCACAAACTTACACGCATCTGTTTGTGGGCATGCATTTAAAATGAATTTAAGTTGTTAACATATCTATGCAACTAAGATTATAAATTATTTATTATAGACACAAAGACATCTGTTGAACCAAGATCAAAGTTATTGTCTATATGACACGGCGCAGGCGGGGTCTGAGCTTGCGATTATTTAAAAAACGCAAATTCGGGTGCCAACGCATTATCCCCACGATCATACCAGGCGACTCCAAAATTGTTTTATAATAACAAGTATTCTATTTACATTCCTTTCATCAAAAAACAGTTCACATTTTCACCAAAAGAATCTATAATAACTGAGGATTGTTCTGAAAGTATCTGGTGAATCCTGATGGTCCTCCTGGAGTGAGAGGATAAAGGTTTATTGCGACCCTCGCAGCCTGATGACCCCATCTCGCTTCCACCCTTACAGTAAAGCTGAGCGGAAGGGTTGTTAGACCTCTTGTACGGCGCTTTTTAGGGTTATGTTACACCCTTTCAGAAATCGATGTGTTCTTTGTAAATTATTCCACAAAAAATATTTTTGTTGCTGTTGTTTTAAAGGAAAAAAATTAGATTTCAATTAGTAACATTGATAGGAAAAAAGTTTTGATTGTATACGAGTAGTACCCATAAACAGTATTTATCTTTGATAGGAGTGCCAACAAATGAAAAAAAAAAATATAAAAATGAATAATTAATCATTTGCTGGCACGCAAAAGTCTAATTGCAAGACTTGTACTTTAAATTCAAATTCCATAAAAAAAAAGCCAAATAAAAATCAGATAAAACCAAAACAATTCATTTTTTTTCGTGTTTTATTTTTGTACTTCATTTATCAAATCGCACGCAGCACGCAAAACCCCAAAAAAATAATTTGTCTGTTTAATTGAAATATTCTTTCAGATAATTAACATGTTAGGCAGTTATCTCGCGCTGTTATCTGGAATAAAATTAAAGCAGCTCAGATGGCATCATTAATCAAGCGTATTTTTTATGTTAATTTCCACTGATAAGGCTCCGCTAATAAATTGAATGCGAGAAAATGAAATATTTATGTTATCTTTACACCCGAAAGGAATTCTCACTTTAACATTGTTTAAGTAAGTAATTTTTGATAAAAAAAAAGTAATTTATTTGTTATCAACGCTTTTTTTTTCAGCTTTTGTTTTGCGTCTCGACTTTTTTCATTTATCATTTATTTTGTTATCTTTGAAATGTTAATTTAAAATGTTTAAATTTTGGTCACAAAGAAGGAGAGCCTTGGCATACAAAATAAATGTAAGTTAATACAGATATAACTCAAGAACTACTGAACAGATGCACATCATATTCACAACAAATATTATAAGTGTTCACGAATGGTTTCGCAAACAAATCGTTTGCATCCTCAGGTGGCTAAGGTTTGTTTATTTCTCACCTTCATAAAAAAGGGCGCCCTTTCAAGATATGACTTATTTGGATGATAAAATAATGCTGTATAAGAAACAAAATATATTCAAAACGGTAAGGTATCGAAAACAAAAATATGTCTACAATACTCCTAAGCCAAAATATAATTGGTTTTTCTTCAAATACGTTTCAGTACAAATACAAAAGTGATAAAAATAATACTGAAAGAAAATAAAAAAAAATGAGCGATTAAGTTTCTCGGAAGGACTTTTATAAATGCGTAATCTCTCTTTGTACCCACATAATGCGATTTGTTGGAAAAAAAACAAGTTGATATATTTTTTTTCGCGTTGGCAAGCCAGCATTATTGGCAAGACTTTCTTAAGTAGGAAAAACTTGTTTTCTCACAAAAGGTTTGTGAAAAAACAATATTATTCATTTTTAAAACATAAAGATGACGTAAATTATCATTAAAAATACGCAAATAAGTTAAGCATGTACTGTTACTTCTTGCCTGCGTTAACTCCGAAGGAGTCGCACGATTTTCAAAAACGTTAATATATTATCTTTGCAACTTAGATCGAACTTTTTACTATTGTGTATTCATCTTTAAAAAATGCAATACCATACAGCATCTATATAATCTATAATCTAAGTTGCAAGGATATATTCATTCAAAGCTTTAAGATGTATGCACACAAACAAACACGTGTAGTTCGCGCTTACAAATGCTGATTGTGTACTTACAAAAAAAATCCAAACCTCAAATGAACATAAGCCCTGCAACTCTTGCCGACATTTCCTGAAACAGGGGTGACATTGGTAAAGTGAACCATTTTTTACAGTATGGGTGGTCATAATAATATATAATCTAAGCTGCAAAGATATGTTAACATTTAAGGCTCATATTAAATGCATGCCCACAGACAGGCACATGTAGGTTCGCGCCTACACATTCTGCATGTGTGCATACAAATAAGCAAAACCTCATAATGTATAAACCTCGTAATGTACATAGCATAAAAACTCGTAATGTATTAAGCAATAAAAATTTTTTTAACCACTCATAATACATTAGTTCTGCAATGAACTGTACCCTTAGTACGAGTTGAAAACTTGAGAAAAGTTAAGTTTACGGAAAATATTAAAGAGTGATTTCTCCCAAAATCTGCCGTTTTTGTTTCAAAAACTTTTTGGTCTTAGCAAAAGAGTTACAGTGATGAAGAAAATCAAGTTCAAAAAAATAAAAACGGCAGATTTTTGAAAAATCACTCTTTTATAATTGCCGTAAACTTTACATTACTCAAGTTTTGCAACTCGTACTTAGGGTACTGAGTGTGTTTAAATGTATGAAACAAATAGTTACCGTGCTTTAGTTGAAAGCTTCATGAAATGTTAACTCATGAAAATAGTTTACAAAAAACGTTTGACAGATAAAACAATCCTTCTAGTGAGCGTTTTAGTTTCTGTTTATTTGTTATTGCAGACGTAAATTTTAGTTTGTTTTTAAAGTACAGTTGTATACTTGGGGGGTGGAAGGTGGGTTTTCAGGAGGCAGAGCTTTCGTTTCAGTTTACAGGCAATGCAGCCTGCAGCGAGACTGGAGCAGTAAAAGCTGAAATTATCCTGAGGGCGTGATCCATTATAAGGGAATACTAGCTCCGTGTATTACAAAGTGACACTGTAAACTAGACGAGTGATACTTTGTGTGAGCTTTTGAAAGTTTTATGTTTAACAGAAATGTTGTAAATTTTGCGTAGAATAAGAGTTTTAGACTTACACGGCCGGCTGATGATGCTGGAGTGATGTTTTCCGGGATCTGTACCCTTAGTACGAGTTGAAAAACTTGAGTAATGTAAAGTTTACGGAAACTATTAAAGAGTGATTTCCCCCAAAATCTGCCGTTTTTGTTTGTTTTAACTTGATTTTCTTCATCACTGCAACTCTTTTGCTAACACCAAAAAGTGTAAGAAACAAAAACGGCAGATTTTGGGAGAAATCACGCTTGAATATTTTCCGTAAACTTTACTTTTCTCAAGTTTTACAACTCGTACTAAGGGTACTGTTGCTGTGGTCTGTGGGAGGGGGAGCTTGAGAGCGTGAAGTGTAATGATGAAGATGATATTGATTCACATCACGCTGAAGGAGGCCATCGTAGACATGGACGAAACGTCTCCAGCTTCCATAGAGTACGGCTACAGATTCCGGAAAACATCTCTCCAGCATCATTTTGAGTAGATTTTGAAAATTACGTTTTAAATAAAAATGTCTCTACAATCATATCGTCATGAACAAATAGTTTTGAAATTTTTTAGAGTGTGTGTATTCACAGAGTGAAAAATCATTTTTATGAGGAATTACATTTATATAAATATAATAATATATAGAATAAGCCAAGAACTTTCAGATTGCCCCAGCGGTAGTCGCTCGTTCTGGTCATTAACTGCATTAATTAATCGCAACTTTTGTGCATCCTCTTTTCCACCTCTAACTAAGCCTGATGGAACTAGCTTAGGCACTGGACGATAGTTTTAGTTGAAGTGAAATAAAACGATACATAAAAATGAAAAATACTTGTTTACCATATTCATATACTGTATTTTGTAGATTTTTCGGGAAAGTACTGTTGGTAGGGGGGAAGAACTAGGTATTTGCTTATTAATAATATTATGTATATTGCTTTGAATTTCATGAGTTTCAAGGGCAATAAGTTGTCTGCCTTTGCACCCTGAGTGGAGGACCTTTAATCCTGTTGTATCAAAATAATGATCGTTTTCTATGCAGTGGTCCGTAAAATATTTGAAAGATGTAAAAAATAAATAGAACCTTCACACAAAAACAGATAACGATTTAAGTCCCAGCTAAGTAATATTGTTCGTGTCTTGGCATTTTCTCAGAAGGCATCTTAGCCAGCGAAAATTTTGGAGTTTTTCCAATATTTTCATTAGTTCACTTAGCTCCGTTCCAACCTGCTCTAGGCATTATTTTTACAGCCTCTTCTCGCAATACTTTAAACGCTGACAGCTTAGAACGGCACAGTGACAAAATGACACACGACATAACGACACATGACAGCACATCACATGAAAAAAGTACACATCACAGACGACACATGACAGAACGAGACAGTACAAAATGACACATGACAGAACATTACTTGAAAAAAGTACACATTGCAGACGACACATGACAGAACGAGACAGTGACAAAACGACACATGACAGAACATTACATGAAAAGAGGACACATAATAGACGACACATGACAGAACAACACATGGCAGATCATCACATGATAAAACATTACTACGAGAAGACAACACGAGGACAATACATTACATGACAAAACATCACATACTGAAAACAGAACATACCATAAACGGCACATGACAAAACATGTGCAACATCACATAACTGAAGGACTTTTTTTGTGATTTTTTATGTGATGTTTTGTCATGTGATGTACTGTCATCGTGATGTTCTATCGTGTGTTATCTTGTCGTCTGTCGTTTTATCACTGTGTCGTTCTGTCATATGTCGTTTTGTCACGTGTCGTTCTCTCATGTGTCGTTCTAACATGTATCGTTATATCATGTATCGTTTGGTCACTGTGTCGTTTTAACTTGGAACCACTTTAAACGTCCTTCAGTACTCCGAGCATAAAACATTATGTCTAAACGCAATCATAGCGTTTTCACAAAAATGTACGAAAACAAAAACACTCACTGGAGGCGATATTTCAGTTACTATACATTTTGGTGTAACGCTATTCTCGAGTTAAGACATTATGCTGTATGCTTGAGGTCCAGACAACAAATCTGAAACATTGTAAAATGTATACTTCGAGGCATATTTTCAACAATGGAATTTATTTCGTCGTAAAAATTGTCACGTATTTTTGGATAGCTTTGATATGATTTCTTTTTTAATTACACTTAAGTTGTTTTGGGTGTCATTATTCTCATAAAAAATGTAACATATACTGAAATTTTACTAGATAATTATGTTGTATGTTTACTGGTCTGTAGTCCAGCAGTAACACTTCGGACTCGAAAATTGAAAGTTGTGGGTTCGAATCTCGGCAGAGCACTAAAAAAACGCAATCTCTCACGTCATTAATTGACTGTTTAAATGTGAGACGAGTCGGGAATCGCAACGCAAAAACACGCAACTAAGCTACACGTATAGTGTAACTTCTTGCCGCGTTATCCCCGAAGGAGTAGCATGTGGAGAGTTACGCCAACCACTTCAGTTGAACGGGGGTTTCCCAGCTCCCGAGAGGGCTGGTACTCATTTCTTGTGAAGGCTCATTTCTTTCTGGTTTGAAATAAACGCCGAAACGGGAAATCATTTCTGACACCGTCGGTGGGATTCGAAACCGAGCTCACGGCATGGAATGCAAGCACTCTACCAATTGAGCTATCGACCGCATAGGAATAAAATTATACCATTTATATTTTCAAATATTCTCTTTTCTGGGTTGAAAAAAATATTTTAACCTATACCAATGACAGGTCACTAAAGGTCCATCCAGCATTACAGAAACTAAGCGAAACGAAACATGCTTGAGAATTGGCGCTTTCTACAGCGACGACCAAGTTCGCAGAGGGCTCTTGATATGTGATTTACACAAAACCAACATCACCAAATAAATCATCCTAATATTATTATTTATCCCGATGTATTAGTGTAGGAACCAAAAGAAAAAATGTAATCTACTATATTTGCTAACATATTTTATTATGTACCTGTTTATCGCTGCGCCACACACCAAGGGCCCTTACAAATAAACAAGGAGATTGAAATGGCGGGAGGGAGAGGGGGCTTGCAAGACAAGAGGCCATTCTTCATCTGCGTGGAAAACAATACCAGAGAAAACACACGGCCAAGTATAAAATATCACCAGAGTTCGTAGAATGAGAGCCCGTTCCCACTTGTCGGGTGTCGGATCCGTATACTAATCGGAGGTTTCAGTGGCAGAACATTGTGTATGGAGCTATTCACACTTGTCGGAAACCGATTTTGTCAAAAAATGTTCTGCCACTGGAACTTCCGATTAATAAACGGTCCGACACCCGACAAGTGGGAACGGGCTCTGACGGGGTTGCATCGAGAACGCCCAATACGCATCAGTTCAAGATTTTAGGGTGAGCGCAACTACATAAGTGTAACTTCTTGCCTGCGTTATCCCCGGAGGGGTCACAAGTCACTGCCTTAGTTCTTGTTTATCGTATACGCCATTGAGAAAATTTTACATGAGCAATGTTTGCATGTGTACTGGACCAATGTGTCTTATGAAAACAAGAAATTTATTTTCAAAATATTTAAAAGAACTCTCACATTATCGAATTTTACGGTTTTTCTTAGCTCAGATTGTGTAGAATTTGATTCATAAGACACCTGCATGAAAAAGTATTATTTGACAAGATTGGCGTATACAGTAAAAAAGAACTGGGGGAGCGAAATAGCAAGAAATCTGAATGATAACGACGATTAAAAGGATATAGGGCATAAGCGGCAAAAACTAAATTGCTCAGGAGAGCAGCTTAAAGTTTGAGATTGCAGAAAAATGACATAACGTTTTTATTTTGATTATATCGTTAAAATCCAAACAGGTCTAGAATTAAAAAAAAATAAAGGCATTTATTAGTATTCCTATTAATGTGGTTTTACGGTGTTGTACGATTCTTTATGTCACAAGCGCCTTTAAGACAAAAAAGGTCAAAATTTTGGTCGGTAACCAAACCCATACTTTGAAAACGGAGTTGTTTGCTCGGGCATAAACAACAACAAAAATCGTCGTAGCGCTATGGGAGTTAGCGCATTAGAAAGAGCGGAAAATTTTAAGTAGGATAGCACTCATAAATCATTTTTAACTCAAAACTTATTTTTAACCGTCAATATACTGTATGGAACATGACGCGTTCACTGTGCTATTCTAGCCTCGTAGCAAAAAGCTGAGAATCGCAAACAGGAGCTTAGTTAGCGCCAACAACAAACTTATGAAGCTTCAATTGGATTAGTCGGCAAGTTATATTAAATCGACCAATAAAAACACTGAGGGGGGTGGAGGGATTTTCCGCGAAAACAAAGAAAATTTTCGCGCAAGTAATTAAGGAGCTGGTTGTCGCTACACGAGGCTTAGGCGAGAATTGTCACTTGGGCCTCGCTAAAAGAGGGGGGAAATGAACGAGAAAAAGTTTCCCGGGGTTTTTTGAATTTTTAAAGTAAGTAAGATTTATTTGTTTTTATTTTATGTATAACGATAATTGGAAAACGGACTGCGTACAAAATTGGATGGAAAGACTGAGATAATAATTATAATATATACACATGTTTTGTTTATTTTATAATTATTTTTCAGTCATTTGAACTGACTAAAAACATAGAAGCAATGGTAAGACCGAAATGTAAATCGGTTTATCAAATAACTGAAATTGCAAATAATTGAAATCTGCAAAGTGAAAAAAAGACGCGTTCTGTACTTTGAGAAGATTAATATAAAATATGCAAAGATAGAGCTAATGATAGATGCAGCTAAATCTAAATCTAAGCTGCAAAGATATGTATCATTTGAGATTCATATTAAATGCATTCCCACAAGCAGACACGCATAATTTCGCGCTTACACATGCCGCATGTGGACCTACAATATAAAAAACCCAATCTCAAATGAACATAAGCCCTGCAACTCTTGCCGAGCTTCCCTGTAGCAGGGGTGACGTTGGCAAAGTGAACCATTTTTTACAGTATGGGTGGTCAGCCTCATACCAACCTATAAGTCAAGGAAACTTCGATAATCAATAATTAAAGTTGCAAAGGTATATTAAAATGTTACATTCATATTAAATGTGTGTCCACAAACAGACACGTGTAAGTTCGCGCTTACAAATTCTGCATCTGTACCTACTTACAAAATAAAATCAATACCTCAAATGAACATACACCCTTCAATTTTTTCCGACCTTCCCTGAAACAGGGGTGACATTGGCAAAGAGAACCATTTTTTTGATGTATGGGTGGTCAACGTTATACCAACCTACAAGTTAAGGAGCCTTAACCATTGTTATCTTGAGAATTCCCTTTCGAATTTCAATTTCAATAGAGGTCACTTACACACATCACAAATAAGAAGAACGTGATCACTTATGGTAGAAATTCCTAAAAATATTATTATTCCAAATCCATGTTTCACAATATTGAATACCATATAAATCTAAGATTCAGTGCGGTCTTCAGCAAGCAGTAACATAGATTTTATAATAGCGTTTCTCGAGAAGCGCTGTTAGACCATATTCTACATACACTAGACTTAAGTCGGCTTAATGTAACGGAGGGGTTGAGCCTGTAAAGCTTCCCGAATATTTTACACTCTCCTTGCCGCTCATCTATAATTCAATATGCAAACCTAACTTAGACTTAAGGCCCAATACTTAAGTCAGCGTACTGTCGACTTACAACACTCGACTTGATGTGAAACAAATGAAATAAAAGTTTGACCATGGAAAGTTCCGGAATACACTGAAGACAAGCAAATTTCTGGCATCGTTTGCACCAGCGACCTTGGAGTGACTACATCACAAAACGGCGCTATAAAGAAATCATCAACTCATCATCATCATTTAAGGGTTTGTGTATTGACTTTGTATAGATTAATTTAAAACTAATAATGTAAAAAAAACACACTTTTGTTAACGAGTTGATTTATTTCCTAGAGCGCTTTCAGTGCTATCACACCACAGCATATTGTTGTTTTTCAAATATCATGTTTACCCCTTCCCTCACCCCAACATAGCTCTCCCCCTAAAACTTTCTCAGAATAAAATCAAGCCCTCAAATTAACATTAATCCTGCAACGTTTTCCGACCTTTCATGAAACAGGGGTGATATTGGCAAAGTGAACCATTTATTTACAGTATGGTTGGTCAGCTTCATACCAACCTCTAAGTTAAGTCTAGTCTAATCTAATCTCATCTAAGTTGCAAAGACAAATTATCATTTAAAGTTCAAAAAATAAGTGAATAGCTATGTTTTACGCATTTGAATTTTTATATAATTAAAAATGGACTTTCACTGCGTTAATAGATCAAAACTAAAAAATATAAATTAAAGTTCATATTAAATGCATGTCCACAGACAGACATGTGTGAGTTCTCGCTTACAATTGCTGCATGTGCACTTACAATTCACAAACCAAACCTCAAATGAACATAAGCCCAGTAAGTCAGCAATTGAAGTAGTCGTCCTAATATTGATTTTACTTATTTCGATGGTAGTACACTTTTGAATACTCCGAATGATTCTGTGTAACAATGATTTAAGAAACATTCTTCCCCTTTCCAAACCATGTCTTCTCGTCCGCTTTGTTGTAAGACAGCGCGGGCCACGAGAATTCTCTGTTTTCACTCGAAAGTTGCTAGAACAATTATAATAGTTCATCCTTGACTGAAATTCATCAATCTGGCTTGAGAGGTTGGGCGGCCTTTTAGCGCAAACTTGGGAGAAAATCATTTTCCTAATTTTAGACCGAAAATGCCTCACACATCTCCAAAACTACCCTTATTGACAATAATAATAATAGGCATGTGTTTATGTGTCATAAAGAGAAAGATCTACGAGACTTGCATCCTCCCTGTGACAACATATGGCCTAGAAACCATCTCGCTAACCGCAGTGAGCGTCCATAAATTAAAGTGCTCACAACGATCCATGGAAAGACGGATGTTGGGAATAAGTCTTAAAGATAGAAAAAGAAACGAAGACATCAGACACCTAACAAAAGTCACAGACATCATGGATCGTATTGCAAAACTAAAATGGCAATGGGCAGGCCATATGGCAAGACGAGATGACAACCGATGGGCAACGAAAATCCTCAAGTGGCGACCATGGGAAGATAAAAGAAGCGTCGGCAGACCACAAAAAAGATGGTCAGATGACATTGTTCCAGTCGCGGGGCGGAAATGGATTCAGAGGGCACAGGATAGAAAGGAGTGGAGAAACATGGAAGAGGCCTATATCCAGCAGTGGAGACATGGCTAAGGAAGAAGAAGAAGATGTGTTTATGAACTGACAAAATAAAATGATATTCAAATAATTTGGTTTTCATGTATCGTCTCCAAAATGCGTGATTGCCTTATCACGAATTTTGGAGATATCAGAGGTAACTTCACATGAGCCATTTTTGCATGTGTACTGGGCCAATGTGTCTTATGCAAACTGAAAGTTTATTTTAAAAATATTTGAACAAATCGATTATATTTTTGATGTTGTTCACTCTGACATGATATGTTTTGGTCTAATACAAAATGTTATGGTCTGATTTGATATGGTACTTAGAGGGCTCTTGAGGTGTGATATACAGAAAAACAGCGCTCACTAAATAAATCATCCTAATATTGTATTATTAGCATTATGGTCTGGCGTGATGCGATGTGCAGGAGCTGTTTGCACTACACAAGTCATGAATTCACGAGCCTTCAATATGCAACCCCTCATATTCGATATTGTTTGCTCTGATATGATATGCTTTGGTCTGGTCTGATATGATAATTATGGTATTACATGATACGATATGCAGGAGCCGTTTGCACTTCACAAGTCTGAATTTATGAGCCTTCAATATGCAACCCCTCATATTTAATATTGTTTGCTCTGATATGATATGTTTTGGTCTGGTCTAATATGATATGGTCTGACGTGATGCGATATGTAAGAGCTGTTTGCACTACACAAGTCATGCATTCACGAGCCTTCAATATGCAACCCCTCATATTTGATATTGTTTGCTCTGATATGATATGTTTTGGTCTGGTCTGATATGATAATTATGGTATTACATGATACGATATGCAGGAGCCGTTTGCACTACACAAGTCATGAATTCACGAGCCTTCAATAATACAACCCTTCATATTTGATATTGTTAGCTCTGCTATGATATGTTTTGGTCTGGTCTGTTATGATATGGTCTGACATGAAACGATATGCAGAAGTTGTTTGCACTACACAAGTCATGAATTCACGAGCCTTCCATATGCAACCCCTCATATTTAATATGGCTTGCTCTGATATGATATGTTTTGGTCTGGTCTGACGTGATGCGATATGCAAAAGCTGTTTGCACTACGCAAGTCATGAATTCACGAACCTTCAGTATACAACCCTTCATATTTAATATTGCTAGCTCTGCTATGATATGTTTTGGTCTGGTCTGATATGATATGGCCTGACGTGATGCGATATGCAGGAGCTGTTTGCACTACACCAGTCATGAATTCACGAGCCTTCAATATGCAACCCCTCATATTTGCATTCGCGCTAGACAGGGGGGCGGGCAAGGGGGGGAAACATGCATGGAGAGTGAAGGGGACGCGCTGAAATCTGGGACGTTTTCTGTAGAAAATATTCTCACGTGATAAAAGCTACATCTGAAAGAATATGCTGAAAGTATTTTGAAAAATCAAATATTTATAAAGAACAAAATAAAAACTAACTTTTTCTTCACCAGTTGTTTTAATCTTTCGAGCGCTTTCGGAGTGTTAACACACCATTTTGAAGAGATCAACTGACAAAAAACATAGAATCTAAAAACTTAAAAAGTCTATTCAAGAGAAAGTTCTAGGGGGCAGAGCTTTGATGGAGTTAAGAAAGGGATCATTAAAGAAATTAATCTTTACAATGTCAATACATAAACCCTTTTAAACTTTTATTACTAACAGTTATTTTTTCAGATGAAAAAAACTTCATTATGGACTCGATAATTAAGAAACATAACGGGTCTATAACATGTAAAAAAAGTATGGCACAGATTTTAGTTTTTGTTTTTATTTGAATGTGAGGAACTGAACAAAAAAACAATATTTTATTGTACAGAGTAAGCACATTTCGTTGCAACTTTACCTCTTTTTAAAGCAAACAATCGAGTATATGTTTGAATTATTTGCGGATGTATTTAATACTATGACAATACATTCAATTCTGCATACCACTTTTTATGACACTTCTACGTAGGTAGGTACTAAGTCAACTCATAAACCCTTCAAATCTTACCTGAAACAAAGAAAAATCACATATTAATAATTTTGTTAAAATAAATAAAATATAATTTGAAAAATAAAAACAAATTTTAAATGCAAAATATTAAATTTACGTAGTTAAAGTCTGAACTGTCTATAATAATCTATAATGTTAGTTGCAAGGATATATTACATTTAAGATTCATATAAAATGCAATTCTATAAGCAGACACGTATAAGTTACTTTCACATGCCGCGTGTGGACAACATAAAAACTCAATCTTAAATGAACATAAGCCCTGCAGCTCTTAGCAACCTTACCTGGGGGTGACATTGGAAAAATGAACCTTTTTTAATAGTATGAGTGGTCAGCCTCATACCAACCTATAAATACGAGAAGTATGTGTACTGGACCAATGCGTCTTACAAAAACTGGAAATTGATTTTAAAAATACTTAAAACAACTCTCACATTATCGTGTTTGACGGTTTTTTCTCAGCTCAGATTGTGTAAAATGTGATTCTTAAGACAATTTCAATGAAATGTCATCTTTGAACCAAATCGTAGACAAGCCAGACACGCCGGGCTGGAAGTCTCATCACCACGGTAATGCATACCTATCGAATATCGGTAATATTTGTGTAATTTATCCTCATAGTGCTGTCAAAAAAATATGGTACATCTAAATTGTTAACAGAATCGCATATTATTGAAAAAACAAAAAAACTGAAAAGAAGAAAAATTCGATGTAAAATACATTTATGGAGAAAATTTTTCGAGCTAATAAAAATATTGTCAACAGGGAAAACACGCGAATAACAACAAAAAAAACATATGGAAAAAATTGAATGAGGCAAATTTTGCAAAGTTTTCCCTGAATGTGTACATTGAAAATATGGCGGCGGAAATTCACTGTGGCATTACGACCACAATGGCGGGTATGGGGAATAAAAATAAGGAAAGAGCCGGAGGGTGTCTCTCACATGCTCCTGAGCAATTTCCAGTAAACAAGGAAATAAATGGCGCCGAATAGAGCGGGAAACCCTTTCGCGGAGAGTTGCGAAATATTGTTCAACGTGAAGATGGGTGCTGTGTGATTTGCTACGATTTGGACCGATTTTGGCCGATGTCTCGTCCTCCCAGGCTGGAAGTAGTATTTGTATGAAGACTAATTGATTTCTGAGCCTCCTTTGCTTTGTCGCTGCCTTAGTTCTTGTTTGCCGTATACGCCATTGAGAAAATTTTACATGAGCAATGTTTGCATGTGTACTGGACCAATGTGTCTTATGAAAACAAGAAATTTTTAAATATTTAAAAAAAACTCTCACATTTTCGAGTTCTACGGTTTTTCTAAGCTCAGAATGTGAAGAATTTGATTCATAAGACAACTGCATGAAAAGTCATATTTGACAAGATTGGCGTATACGGCAAACAAGAACTGGGGGAGCGTTGTGTAAGCACTTGGGAAAGTGTACCTTCACGGGATGGCATTCTGCCACTCACATCTCACATAACTTTTGCATGCGAGTCCTGTGACACATCCCCGGATGGGATGGATGTACAGGGCGTGGGTCAGTGGAGGGGAGACTGACCCTGAGAAAAGGTGTTCACTTGAGGCCATCTTGGATTGACAGGTCTTCATACAAATATTACCGATATTTGGTAGGTAAGAATTCCCGTGATGATGAGACTTCCAGCCCGGCTTGTCTGGCGTTCAAATATGATCTTTCATTGAAATGGTTTTAAAAATCACATTCTACACAATCTGAGCTTAGAAAAAAATGTCAAACACGATAATGTGAGAGTTGCTTTAAGTATTTTAAAAATCAATTTCCAGTTTTTGTAAGACGCATTGGTCCAGTACGCATACAAATATTGGTCAAGTGAAATTACCTCTGATGGAAATAATACAAACAAACACTAAGGGATGATGTGTGGGTTTACAAATCTAGCCGATTCAAATAAATTTTGGTGTATATTATTATATGACATCGGACGAAAAAAACGGACGATAAATATTCGGAACAACTGAAATAATCCCCTAATACGGAAACCAGAAATATCTTAGAGCACATCGTAGAGGGCTGCTACGAAAAGAGGTTCTACGTTTTCTTATATTGTTACGTGAAGGAGGTTTTCTTTGCAGGAAGGAAGGGTCTACGTAGACTATTTTCGTAGACGAAAACTTGACGTTTAAATTCAAGTACACCAAAAATGTATGCAAACTAAAAAAGCTCATCTTTTGTTCGTTTAAGTTTCTATGCATCTTTTGTTTAAACGCTACGGCTTACTTTAAACGTACATGGGTTTCTGTGACTATGATTACTTTACGTCAACCTGAAGGACGTTGATAGATAAGTGAATAAATCAAAAAAGATATGGAGAATGATAAAGCGCGGTCAACATTCAACATGTAAATTTATGAAAGATTGTGCTTTTCTAGTAAATTTTGACCGGTCGATAGCTTCCGTTACCAGTGTTTCATTTTTTTATTTTTTTCTTGAAATGCTTTGGTTAATTATAATATTTTTTTAAGAAATTGAATAATTGTTTTTATTATAAGGTTGCAGCTCCTTCGAACTATACTGTGCAGATGTAGCTCTGAACCGAATGTGATAAAATAAATTATGGGGGAAAAAAAAACCGCCGTTTTGATTAAAGACAACCCTCTAAAATACATTACAATATAATTAAGCTTTGCAAAGAAAACTTTAGAATCAAATAGTTTAAAAGTTAAAACATACATGCGGTCCGGTCAATCGCTCAGTTGGTAAAGTGCTTGCATTTTATGCCGTGAGCTCGTGTTCGAATCCCACCGAGGGTGTCAGAAATGATTTCCCGTTTGGGTGGTTATTTCAAACCCCACAATAAAATACCGGTAAGGTTTACTCAGCACTCACAATAAATGAGTACCAGCCTCTTTGGGAGCTGGGAAATCCGCACTTCAACTGAAGTGAAAGGCCGGCTACCTTACCTGTAAAAATATGCGAAACCCTTCTGGGATAACGCGGCAAGAAGTCCCACTATAATAATAATATTAGGATGATTTATTTGGTGAGCGCTTTTTTGTGTGTATCACACCTCAAGAGCCCTCTGCGAGCTTGGTTGTCGCTGTAGAAAGCGCCAATTTCCAAGCAAGACCAAGTTGCTGTAAGGCTCGATGGGACTTTAGTGACCGGTTTTTGGTAAAGGTTGTATGGTTTTTTTTTTACCCAGCGAAGAGCACTTTTGAAAATATAAATGGTATATTTTTTGTGCTCCGCCGGTATTTGAACCCACATCCTTCAATTAACAAGTCAAAAGTGTTTACCACTTGACTACGGACCGGTCAAATGTGTAGTTTAACTATATGACTCAGTGGCGAAGGGTGCCATACAACTCGATTCCCATCAGTTTACCTTTTTTACTTACATGATAATAAAGTAGACTGCATGGTTTCAATGGGGAAAAAATGTTTCTTTGGTTTTAAATGTATTTTTTTTTACTTTGTGCCTATATTTTATAACTACTTTTTTGCCTCATTTTAAAAGGGAAGCCGATGGGAATCGAGTTGTATGGCACCCTTCGCCAATGATTATTTTATTTATTGTGTAGTCTATTTGCGTTTTGCGGGTATAAAATTTTCCCCGCAAGGATTTACAAAATCTTTTTCAGAAACGATATTGTTTGCAATATGTTCATGCTTGCTTAAAGATATGGAATCACAAATAAATTTGCTTGATACAGAAGCACAGTTTGCAGAAAATTCGCTCTGGGGAGTAAACAGCATGATTCTGCGGTGTAAATCCCGCAAGTACATTATGGCGCTATACACGTTTTGTATACCATAACATCATCCCAAAAACCATCCACTTACTGTACCAGAAGTATTACGTTCTACGTTTAAACTTAAACGTAGCGCTTACTTAAAAAATATATCTAAAATGACACAGCGCCTCTATGGAGAGAACTAGTATCCGTAAATTTTAAATTTTAGAAAACGTACCGCTTGTATTAAATTTTACGATTCAACTCAACCAGATCGCTTACTAAAAGTATATATCTAAATTAAAAAAGCGCCTCTACGGAGCGATCTAATTTCCGTAAATTTTTGGGAAACGAACTAGGCATAACACTAGTATTAAACTTTATGTTGAAAGTTAACCACAGCGCTTACCCTAAAATATTTCTTAAACAAAACAGCGTCTCTAGAGAGCGATTAAGTTTTCATAAATATTTGATAAAAACTGAGTTTTCTTCTCGGTGTACTGAAGTGTCTAGACTTGAAACTAATATAGGGAAGAACTAATTTAATTTTTACACAGAAACAATCTGAGAATTTAAATGCAACTAAGCTAGGGGTTTTCCAGCTCCCGATGGGGCTGGTTCTCATTTCTTGTGAAGGCTGAGTGAACCTTGCCGGTATTTTATTTTGGGGTTTGAAATAAACACCGAAACGGGAAATCTTTTCTGACACCCTCGGTGGGATTCGAACCCGAGCTCAAAGCATATAAACCGCGCGACTGAAATTTTGTTTTTAAGCAATCCTCGTATAACATTGGTGGGTAATCTAAGTTGCAAAGACATGTAACATTGGGGATTTACATTGCCTGCATTCTCACAAGCAGAGACGTACAAGTTTACGCTTGCGCATGCCGCATGTGAACCTATAACATACAAACCAAATCTCAAATGGACATACACCCTACAACTCCTGCCAAACTTCCCTGAAACAGGAGCGACATTGGCAAAGTGAACCATTCTCTACAGCATGGGTGGACAGCCGCAATATTTGACATAAAAAGCAGATTTCATAACAAGTAGTCATTTGAGATTGGGTTTTTATATTGTAGGTTCACATGCGGCATGTGTTAGCGCGTACTTATACATGTCTGCTTGTGGGAATGCGTTTAATATGAATCTTAAATGATATATATCATTGCAGCCTAGATTTAGATATTTATACATTGTTTAAAGGGCATCGACCACTTTTTAAATGATGTTAATACGAGTTCTACTGCCCTTTAAAAGAATTCGTTCTGATCCAAATTTTTACAAGTCCAGGGCTGAAGCATGGAACTATTGTTTTCGTGCCAAATTGCCGACATTTTTGCGAAAACCCGCGAGAGTGGCGCCGCATACATATCGACTCATATAAAGATGATACCGCGCAATGTGCTCTTCAAAGTTTCCACAATAAACTTGCAGAGTTTCCGTCAAAATCTGCGGGTTAAGTAAACTGCGATAGTGATCTGTTTAGGGTTAAAAGGAAATCGAATATTTTAAGATAAGAGTGAATATGTTTCAAGTTTTCTTTTAACGATAGAGAATTTTTCAAGTTTTCTTTGTACGATAGGGGTTATTTGATTTTGAATCTATAATCTATAATAATCTAAGTTGCAAATATATATAAACATTTAAAGCTCAAATCAAATGCATGCCCACAAACAGACGCGTGTAGTTTGTGCTTACAAATTATGAATGTGTAGTTACAAATAAAATCCAAACCTCAAATGGACATAAACCCTGCAACTTTTGCCGACCTTCCATGACACAGGGGTGACATTGGCAAAGTGAACCATCTTTTACAGTTTGGGTGGTCAGTCTCATACCAACCTATAAGTCAAGGAATTATTAATATAAGTCAATCTTGATATTGTGTGTTTTTTTTCAATGAATCATAATAAATTCCTTGACTTAACCTCATACTAACGTAAGAGTTTGATTCTCCATGCTGTAAAATCTTAGTGCACTTTACAAATGTCATAGGTACCTATTTCAGGGAAAAGCGTCAAGAATTGCATACATGATGTTCAGTTAAGATTTAGTTTTATTTTTATTTTGCAAGCGCTCAAGAGGTATGCGTAAACGCAAGCATACACATGTCTGGTTGTGGGCATGCATTAAATATTGAATTTCAAAGTTGACTGATAGGTTGGTATGAGGCTGACCACCCGTGCTGTAAAAATCGGTTCACTTTTGCCAATGCCACCCCGGTTCAGGGAACGGCGGCAGGAGTTGCAAGGTTTATGTTCTTGTGAAGTTTTGTTTATTTGTCAATGACGTTACCATGTTGAAAGCACCGGTTCCCATAGATCACCGAAGTTAAGCAACATTGGGCGCGGACAGTACTTGGATGGGTGACCGCTCAGGTACACCGCGTGCCGTTGGCATCTTGGGCCGGTCCGTAGTCCGTAGTGGCAACACTTCGGACTCGTAAAAGATTCGGATCCCGGCGGAGCACAAAAATATACCATTTATATTTCGAATGTGTTCTTCGCTGAGTTGAAAAATTCATAAACCTTTACCAAAGACCGGTCACTGAAAGGCCATCCAACCTTACAACAACTGGGTCTTGCTTGAGAATTGGCGCTTTCTACAGCGACGACCAAGCTCGCAGAGGGCTCTTGAGGTGTGATACACACAAAAACAGCGCTCACCAAATAAATCATCCTAATATTATTATTTATTATTATTTGTATGCACACATGCAGAATGTGTAGGCGCGAACCTACATGTGCCTGTCTGTGGGCATGCATTTCATATGAGCCTTAAATGTATCTATGCAGCTTAGATTATAGATTATAGATATATCTTTGCAACTAAGATTATTAAGATCAATCTTTAGATGGAGAAATTTATTAAAGTCGTTTACAAATAATTGTTAAGAGCAAAGCCAATTATTTCAGGGCACCCTGGTGTAAAAATAATTTTCAAAAATTTGAAAATATTTCATTCGACTGGCTTGACGTGTTTCTTGGACCAGAAAAACGTCGGACGTCATTGGTCTGTTTGACACGTCCTCAAAGGGAAAATTCTACTTCGTTAATTAAAGGATTCTTATTTTTCCTCGGCGAAAAGAATTAATTAAAATCTAGGGTGGAGGTCTCTCGCTCCAGATTCAAATGGGACACGTCATAATGGTATAAAGACATTGCCCGCTGAAAAAACAAACAATGTTTAAAGTTTTGTAATTTATTTGTTGAAATGTGACAGGGCGAAACAAAAGGGCTCCGATAATAAGGTGGTGCCTCAAAATTCGTCTAAGTTTTCGTTTTAGAAAAGACTTTAGAAAAGAAGTTTATATGTATTTCTTGACTTAAAGGTTAGTATGAGGCTGACCACCTATACAGTAAAAAAATGGTTCACTTTGCCAATGTCACCCCTGTTCCAGGAAAGGTCGGCAAAAGTTGCAGGGTATGCTCATTTGAGGTTTGGACTTTAATTTGTAAGTACCCATTCAGCATTTGTAAGCGCGAACTTACACTTGTCTGTTTGTGGGCATGCATTCGATATATGAGTTTGAATGTTTATGTATCTTCGCAACTTAGATTATAGATTAAAGATAGGGAAAATAAGTCATTGTTTTCGATTGATTTGAAATTTACAATAACTTGATTTTCTACACACCTAGAATTTATCTACGTATTTATAATCTAAGTTGCAAAGGTATACAATGATAAAAGATTATTATAAAAATGAATTCTCACATGCGGACATGTATAAGTTAAAAATCCAAATCTCAATAAATATAAGTCCAGCAATTCTTAGTAACCTTACCTAAAGACAATTCACTCTCACTACATTGTCAAATGAAACATTTTAACAGGATGGGTGGTCAGCCTCATGCCAACCTATCAAGGATCAATTAACATAAATATCGATATACTTTTGAAACGATATCGTCCCCCCAGTTGTTGTTTGGCTTATCCACCATTTAATTCAAACATGACCTTAAAATGAAATTGTAATAATTTTTTTTTTTTTTTGCAATCTGAGCTAAGAAAAACAAAACATTTTAAACATGATAGTTGGAGAGTTGTTTTAAATACTATTAAAATAAATTTCCAGTTTTCATAAGACACATTGGTCAGATACACATAAAAAAAAAACATTGCTCATGTGAAATAACCTCTAATTGAAATAAGACAGACAAGTACCAGGTGGACGAGATAGCATTGACAGTGAGGGTAGGTAGCAGTGCTGTGACAAGTTGACACAACAACCGCGTCAAAAAACAAAAATGATGCCATGCCAAAGACAAACAGCACTAAGACGACAATCTGGCCGATCTTGAAAAAAAAAATAGCTCAGTTCGACTGCAAAATAGAGATTAATTTGAGAATAAACATTTGCCCCATTATTCATGTAGAAAGGTTTTAATTTTTAGACCAGTATAAAGTCAGTTTTCCTATACTAATAAGCTGGTTTAACTCTGGTTTTGGGTTCAACCAATCTAATGAATAACACCGTTGGTGTTCTGCCTTGCTCATGAAGAAATCAAAGACGAATCTTGGAGCTTCATTGTACCCAGATAGAAGTTCATTAAGAGCCAAGAAAAAATACAGAAACAAAGACCGCGGCCCGCGAGGGGAAACAAGGGGGCGACTCTTTAAAGAAACACTTGTTTATTGTTGGGACCTTATCTTCGGAAAGACTGGAGGAGATGCGAGAGCTTGTGTAATATCATCAGTACGCTTAGTACGAGTTGCAAAACTTGAGAAAAGTAAAGTTTACGGAAAATATTAAAGAGTGATTTCTCCCAAAATCTGCCGTTTTTGTTTCTTACACTTTATGGTCTTAGCAAAAGAGTTACAGTGATGAAGAAAATCAATATCAATATCAAACAAAAAAAAACAGCAGATTTTGGGGGAAATCCACTCTTTAATAATTGCCGTAAACTTACCATTACTCAAGTTTTGCAACTCGTACTAAGGGTACAGAACAATGAAGTGAAGAGTTGCTTTTGAGTATTCAACAGTGCCTACCTAAAATAAAAATAAAAACTTTGAGTGAATTCAACGCTTCTACTAGGCTACGCATTTAGTGTAACTCCTTGCCGCGTTCTACGCAAAGGGATCGGCATGTGGCGAGTGGAACTTATTTCCACAACCATAGCGTTTTGACAAAAACGCAACTGTCCGGTCGATGGCTCAGTTGGTAGAGTGCTTGCATTCCATGCCGATAGCTCGGGTTCGAATTCTACCGAGGGTGTCACAAATGGTTTCCCCTTCCGGTGTTTATTTCAAACCCTAAAATGAAATACGAGCAAGGTATACTCCTTCACAAGAAATGAGCACCAGCCCCCTCGGGAGCTGGGAAATCCTCACTTGAAGTCAAATGGTTGGCGTAAGGCCTGCTCCTTACCTGTAAAAATAAATGGGTTCCACTCGCCAATTTTAAGTATATTTATAAGTCATAACGCTTTGGACACGTAAATGAAAGGTCATGGGTTCGCATCCCGGTAGAGCACAAAAAAAATACCATTTATATTTTCAAAAATGCTCTTGGCTGGGTTAAAAAATTCATATACCACTATCCAGTCTTTTAGTAGCTGGTTCTGGCTTGAAAATTGGTGCTTTCTATTGCGACGACCAAGCTCTTGAGGTGTGATTCACACAAAAACACTGGTCACCTTCACGGGAGGGCCTTCTGCCACTCGCATCTTACATAACTTTTGCATGCGAGTCCTGTGACACATCCCCGGATGGGATGGATATACAGGGCGTGGGTCAGTGGTGGGGAGACTGACCCTGAAAGAAGGTGTTATTGGTCACCAAATAAGTCAACGTAATATTTTTATTATTATAAAGTAAAAAAATGTAATCAAGGCATCACATCTAAATATACATTTCAAAGATTTTCATTTCGCACTTTATGCAAATTTTAATACTGCGCTAAAAATAATTGCGAAAACGTAAGCCGACACGCTCTCAGAGAGAGAAAAGGGGCCGCCATCAAATACGATGTTACTCGCAGTCAATAAAAATCCCTGCCAAGTCTATCCAACTTTACGTCTTGTAATTTCAAAGAGAGGACGCTTCATCCTACAGGGCAATCAAAAGGAACAATTATGAAGTTCCGCACCCAAATTAGACAATCACACTCGGACACTTTGTCCATTATTTCAGGGGTAGGGTGTTCAGTTTGAGTTGGTTTTATTTTTCGGGTCGTTTCCGCCGACCCGCAACGCTGCCAAATGTCTTTTATGATAATAATCTACTGTACCTAAAGCTACCGTCGCCTAGTGGACGATTTTTGAAATCTAATCTAATCTAAGTTGCAAAATATATGTAACATTGAAGGTTCACAAACAGACATGCACAAGTTCGCGCTTAAACATGCCGCACGTGATCCTACAATATAAAAAACCCGAATCTCAAATGGACATACACCCTGCAACTCCTGCCGACCTTATCTGAAACAGGGGTGACATTGGCAGAGTGAACCATTTTTGTACAGTATGGGTGGTCCGCCTCATAATAGTAATAGCGCATGTGGAAAGAATGAATGATGATAGACTGACAATGTTTATAAACAAAGAAAGTGTGAAAGGAAAAAGAGAGACGGGACGACCGAGAAAAGTATGGAGTGATCAGATTGAGGAGATTGTGAAAGAATGGGATGTACAAAGTGAGCGTAAAAGAAAAAATGCATGAAAAAGCAGATGGATATGAATGAATTGAAAGGGGTATTTTATTTATTTATTATTATTATTTTTTTATTTTTATTAGACAAACAAACAGTTATACATGTAATATATGGGAATAACAACATAGTTATAAAATTTCAAAAACCAGCAAAGTTTGCAAACATAATGTAGTATAATTTCGTTTACAGCTTAATTAGGAAGGAGAAACAAGAAAACTTTAGTATGTCAGGATAGGAAAAAATGAAGGGGATGGAGGCAACTCTGCAGAGGCTCTGGCCACCCCTAGCGGAATGGCGACAGAGTTATAGAATAAGACGATATTTATAGTGCCGTTTTGTAACAAATCACTGCAAGGGCACTTTAATACGATTTACGGGTTCAATTTACTAACAGCTTCGGTTAATTTAAACTTAACAAAGTTTTAAATATTTTCATAAAAAAGTAGTTACTACTAAAAAATAATACAATGACAAGTTAGGAAAAGTAAAAGCAAACTATATTATAAATAGATATTTTCAACATAAAAGACAACAAAAGTGACCGGTCCGTAGTTCAGTGGTAACACTTCGGACTCTGGATGGAAGGTTGTGGGTTCGAATCCCCGCGGAGCATAAAAAAATTACCATTTACATTTTCAAATTTGCTCTTCGCTGGGTTGAAAAATTCATAAACCTTAACCAATGACCGGTCACCAAAGGTCCATCCAGCCTAACAGCAACTGGATCTTGCTTGAGAATTGGCGCTTTGTAGCGACGACGACCAAGCTCGTAAAAAGGTCGATAGCTCAATTGGTAGAATGCTTGCATTCCATGCCGAGAGCAAGGGTTCGATCTCAAGGCTTACTCAGCCTTCACAAGAAATGAGAACCAGCCCCCCGGGAGCTGGGAAACCCCTACTTCAACTTAAAGTGGCTGGTGTGAGGCAGGCCCCCTTACCCGTAAAATAAATAGGTCCCGAATCGCCACATGCGATCCCTTCGGGGATAACGCAGGCAAGAAGTTTTACTATATGTGTAGCTTAGTTGCGTAAAGTGCATGAATTTTTTTCAATGAAGTATTTATTCAAGGCCAACTTGTACCTATTAAGATCAATACAGTGTTGACATGCATTTTTGTAAGTATTGCCCGTACCTAATACTCTATTTTTCACGACTAACATATTCTCCTTGACTGATACGTTGTATGAGGCTGACCACCCGTGCTGTAAAAATGGGTTCACTTTTGCCAATGCCACTCCGGTTCAGGGAACGGCGGCAGGAGTTGCAAGTTTATGTCCATGTGAGGTTGTCTTTATTTGTATGCACACATGCAGAATGTGTAGGCGCGAACCTACATGTGCCTGTTTGCAGGCATGCATTTCATATGAGCCTTAAATGTTAACATATGCAGCTTAGATTATAGATTATAGATAGGACATACGAGTAATGAAAAAAAAAAATCCTCATTATCCTCTTAAAAGTTTTTATATGTTATGATACAAAATATGAAAAACAAAAATTATATTATACATGTGAAAACAGGAAAATAAAAGTATTTTGCAAGTATTGAGAACAAAGTATTTGAAAGCCTCTTTTCCACGTAGAGCTAAGCCTCTTTCCCAAAAAAAAAATACACAAAAGAAAGATAGTAAAAATAATACAAAATAAGCTCTCGAGGAAAGGGCTAAACAAATGTTTACTTTTGCTTATAAAAACCGAGTCTTGCGCCCTTTACCGATGAGTGGTTTCATGGTAGAACGACACAATGACCGAGTGACACCTGACAGAACATCACAATGACTACATCATATGACAAAAAAATCACAAGACAAATCATCGACTGACAAAATATCACAAACCATAAACGGCACATGAAAAAACGTTGTCATATTGATGTATTTTCTGTTTTGTTTCGTCCAAGTGATGTTTTGTCATGTGGCGTTGTGTCATGTATGATTTTGTCACTGTGGTGTTCTGTCATGTGCCATTTTGTCACTGTGCTGTTCTGTCATGTGCCGTTCAGTCATGTGTCGTTCTGTCATGTGTCGTTCTGTCATGTGTCGTTCTGTCATATGTCGTATTGTCATGTGCCATTCTGTCGTGTGTCGCTATGTCATGTGCCGTTTTGTCACTGTGCCGTTCTGTCATGTGTCGTCCTGTCATGAGTGTCGATATGTTATAAGTATATCGTTTTGTCACTGTGCCAATCTGTCATGTGTTGTTCTGTCATGTGTGGTTTTGTCGCTGTGCCATTCTAATCTGTCACTACTATGACTATTGGATATAAAAAGCCACAATCGGCGCTGTTCTTTGATGTTGGGCACGCCTAACCAGATGTTCCCGCCTAAATAGATGTTCCCGCCTAAAAGCAGTATTTGGGGAACAACAATAAATATTTGGCGCCGACTGGCGACAGCAAGACCCTCCCAGAAACAAAAGAAAGTTTGGTGTTTACAGACTTTTCTGTTGTCACCAAGAATTAACATAAATTTCATTAATTTAGTCTTTTCTTGAATGTTTAAGCTGGAATAAGGGTCGTTTGACATATTTACAATTGTAATAACTACACACTTATATAATTTAAATTTTCAGAATAATGCTATTGATACGAACTTATGAGCCCGATTGCGTGGCTTGCTTATGTGTGTGTGCCCGCCTCTAGTATAGTCTACTGTGAGTTTGAATGTTTACATGTGCCCAGGCACTTGTTGTTGGTATGCGTAACTAAAATAGTATGGAAAAATACAGAGGTGAGTGAAAAGTTTCACTTTAGAAAGGTCTGGAATATGCGAGGGGCGTTCGTTTAGACGCTATACATTTGGACCGCAATTGTGTTAGAGACCAGAGTTGATTGAAACATTGAACCTTGAAGTCGATAAGCCAAGAGCTAGAAATCAATACACTGTAAGCCGACATTGTGTAAAATAAATTGCAGTTTTTAATTAAAAGAACCCAACTCCAATCATAACAGTATATTGAGCGGATTCGAGCCCACAGCATTCCATTTACGAGTCCAAAGCATTACAACCGCTACGGATTGGTCAAATATATTTTATTTATTTATTTTTCTTAATAATTTTAATAGATATTGAATAATAATTCAACCCTATGTATGTAATACACATTTCGAGTCTATCATTTCAGTAAGTAAGGTAAGGGGTACCATAAAGAGCTTCTTGGATTTCATAATGGAAGGTTTATGCGAGGGCGGTTTTCAGGAGTGGGAGTATACTTCACAATGGGAGAGTTTCAGGAAAAATATCGCCTCGCAGGATTCATAAAGTACAGTAATATGACTGAAATGTGAGGTATTCCAGGTAGAGAATAAAAGAATTTACCTTATTTTATACATAACTGTATTGCGAGTAGGATAAAACATGGGGTGTACTCAACCCCATCGCGTAAAAAACGCAACTAAGCTACACATATAGTGTAATTTCTATCCGCGTTATCTCCAAAGGGTTTCCCATATGGCGAGTGAAAGCTTTTTATTTTTACGGATAAGAGGGCCGACCTAACGCCAACAAATTCAGTTGAAGTGGGGGTTTCCTTCAGTTCATCCTCAGTCGTCGTGCAGAGAGGGTGTCTTCTGAAGACCTTAGCTACTTCGCTAACGAAACGTCGAGAATAATGTAAGTTCTCTGATAACGGTTCGCGTAATATCCGATAAATATAATTTTAACTGTGTAGATATATGTAATTATTGTAAATATACGAAATGACCGTAATTCCAAACTAAACCTTACACTCATTTCCTGTTGTACCAACCTCCAATCGATATTTGATTGACACATCAAATTTGATTGTTTAATTCTGTTAAGGACCTGGGTTAAATATTTCTCGGAAGTGGGTAATAATATGATGGAATTTAAACAGGAAAGATAATGTACATCAATTGACTTACGTACTTATATATGCAACCAATTTTTTTTATTTGATGGGAGAAATCACACTTAATAATTTTTATTTTTGTCTGATTGGAGTTTGGTGCAACAGGCCCTTAATGATATATATTTTTGTAACTTAGATTAGATTAAGTAAGATTATAAATAAACACCGAAAGTGGAAATAATTTTTTGAAGACTTCGAGAAAATCCTAAATTGCCAACGTTAGTTCTGTATATTCAATAACGTGTTCTCATACATTGCTGGATCAGATAGCATCAGTAGCGTTTCCCAGTCTATTTTAATAACCGCGATTCTTGCTGCCTGTTTTCGCGCAGATCTGAGAAATCAGACACACGCGCTATACAATATACGAGCTCTCCACTATATCGTATACGGCACACGCTTCGGTACGAAATAAAAGCTCCGATATAACTGGCAGGATATACGAGTATATAGAGGTTCCCACTGCGCGCCGCTGGATGGACTTTTACGTTTTCCAAATGCTTGAGGTGGTTTTTTGATAAGTACCGTACTTTTGAAACGGACTATAATGTATTTGGATCATATTGTTGCTGTAACTGTAACTTAAACTCTGTCACCATTCTGCTAGGGGTGGCCAGAGCCTCTGCTTGTTTTCCTATGCGGCAGGAAAATTCAAATCATGTGTCACTACAAAGGCGCTTGTCCATATGATTGGACGAAGAGGTGAGTCTTGAGACTTCTTTTAAATTGCGTCTCCAAATCCAGTTCCCTCAGTGTGTCAGGAAAAGCATTCCAGGTCATTGGAGCGGCTGCCTTGAATGCCCTGTCTCCAAAAACAGTGTGGGGTCTTCTTGCTGGGACTTCCAGGCAGCTGCTTCTTGATGCAGCTGACCTCAGTGTTTGTCCACGCAAGGTTATAGTTGTTGGAGACACCAGCTCCATCAGGTACCCCGGAGGTCAGGTCATGTATGTTCCTTGACTTATAGGTTGGTATGCGGCTGACCACCCATACTGTGAAAAAATGGTTCACTTTGCCAATGTCACCCCTGTCTCAGGGAAGGACGGCAAGAGTTGCAGGGCTTATGTTCATTTGAGATGGGTTCTTATGATGTAGGTCCACATGCGGCATGTGTTAGCGCGAAATTATACATGTCTGCTTGTGAGAATGCATTTAATATAAATCTTAAATGGTATATATCCTTGCAGCTTAGATTAGATTAGATTAGACTAGGTGACGCCCTGGCTGGTGACGTAGCCCAAGGACGCCATCTCGGATGTTCTTCCACGAGGACTTGATGACGCTCTCTTCCGTGTCTGACAGCCTTGCTAACAACACGTCTCTCCGACTTTCGTCCATCCGCCATTGTTTCTAATCTAGATTTTTGCGTTGTAACAATTATTTGTACAATTTATTTTTTCTGCTTAACTAATTATCAAACATTAACAAATCAAATATTCAACTGTGTAACTTCTTAATATTATTTTGGAAATATCGGGAAGTTCCGATTACATCGACCGTCACAGCCCCATATCCCCAAACTTGCATACCTCTTTCAATTCATTCATATCCATCACCTCTTTCATGCATGTGCTTCTTTTACATTCTACCAATCTGATCAAGCCATACTTTTCTAAGTCTTTTCCTCTTTTCCGTTTCATATTTCTTCTGTATATACTCTTTTTAAGTCGTTCATCATCCATTCTTTTCATGTCCAAACCATCTCATCAAATTATTTTGTAACTGTACTTCCACATCAACTTTCAACTTGCATTTGCCTTTCACCCATTCATTCTTAACTTTGGTCACCCCTAGTGGAATCCCTCTGTATAAACACTTTGTACATAAGTCTATCATCATCCATTCTTTTTACACGTCCAAACCATCTCATCAATTTAAAAAAAAAAAAAAAAAAATAGATTTGTGGAAAGGAATACAATCCACCTATTTTACCTGGCCAGTTGTCTTCATGCGAAAGCAGAAGCTTGTGTGCATGCAACGGCATCTGTTGAACCAGGGTCGAAGTTATCGTCGCGGGATTCGAACCAGCGTTATCCGGTTCCAAATAACCTGTCTTGATCCCCGCGGCTATAACACCGACTATACCTACCATTTATACTTTCAAATTATTTTGTAGCTTTACTTTAACATCCTCTCTCAACTTGCATTTGCCTTTTACCCATTTATTCTCAACTCTGGTCACCCCTAGTGGAATGGCGACAGAGTTACAGTTACACTTGTTATACTGGGAAAAAGCAAACACTAGCAGGCACACACGAACCATCCTGAGATGACAATCATACAAAGGATGAAGCCCATAGCCAGGAGTGCGTGGTGGCTGCAGGAGATGCAAGCAGAGGCCCTAACAATAAACTGCAATAAATATTGTTTGTATCGGAGATATCGCGGCTGTTGATAGCAACCTTAAATTCAAGCAACACGCTCTTTCTGTTAGTTATAATGGCTAACAGTGAGAAAAAATAATGCTTTATAATCTATAATCTAACAGGGTTATTCAAAACGCGTTTAATCCGTTGCTGATGCCTGATCTATAGATAATCATTTTTTAGTGTCGATAATTCACGTTAGGTGGCGGTAACACTGTTAATTAGAAGAATATATTAACATTCAAAGCTCATTTTAAAAGCATGCCCGCAAAAAAAACCGTGTAGTTCGTGCTTACAAATGCTGAATGTGAACTTACAAATTAAAATCCAAACCTTGAATGAACATAAGTCCTGCAACATTTTCCGACCTTCCCTGGAACAGGGGTGACATTGGTAAAGTGAACCATTTTTTACAGTATGGATGGTCAACCTCATACTAACCAATAAGTCAAGGAATACAAATAATAAATAACATTAGCTATTGTATACAAAAACAAAATCTTACAAAGTAATCTGTATTAAAATAAGTCAATTGGTATACAAAAAGTTAAACATAAAATTTGACCAGTCTGTAGTCCAGTGGTAACACTTCGAACTCGTAAATGGATGGTTGTGGGTTCGAATCCCGGCGGAGTACAACAAAACATACCATTTATATTTTCAAATTTGCTCTTCGCTGGGTTGTAAAATTCATTAACCGTTTATCGAAGACCAGTCATCAAAAGGTCAATCCAGCCTTATAGCCTTGGCCTGGGCCTTGCTTGAGAATAGGTGCTTTATATAGCGACAACCAAGCTCGCAGAGGGCTCTTGAGGATTGGTTTACACAAAAACAGTGCTTGTTAAATAAAACATGCTTATATTATTATTATTAAGGACTTCCAAGGAACAAAATCAAGAGAGAACAAAAAAAAACCTCAATAATTATTCAAAGTCAAACAAAGTTTATCTCTTGTACAAGCGGCTGTCAGAATAATCTGCTGGCGAGATTAAATAAAATTAATACGTATGTTAAACAAGACATTAACTCAAAGGTCAAAAATGTTATTCTACAGTTTCACGGCCATATTTCTCTTTCGCATTTAAATTATTATTGTTTCAACTCCATTTAACATCTGTTATTTCTCGGCATTACAAGATGTCGAAGTCTCCCATTGTGAAACAGCCGTTTAGAATATTTATTTATTGATTAATGAATTCGAATTTCCATGTTTTATCGTACATCTCTATTGTTGATCCGTTGTATTTGAACGAGTGATAACATGGCTTGAATATTGTGCGCGTGTTAGCGAGTAATAGGGTTGTGAATGTATTTTTTTTTTTTGAATAGTCATGAAATAAATTGAATATTTTTATTCGAAAATCAATTCATTGTTTGATTTGTAAAAGTTAAATTAGACAAAGTTCTCCGGTTAATGGCTAAGTTTTAAGAATTCGTTGCTTTCTACCAAACCGAATTGGAACTGTTTATTTTAAAATAAATTATTACTTTAATTTAATGTGTTGGTGTGAGGCTAGTCGCCTTATCTGTGAAAATAAATTGCAGATTCTACGCCCAAAATTTTATAACTTAGGTTATTTCTTAGGTTTTAGTATAAACACATGGACATTGCCAGATCGCATCCTAAATAACTATTTACTGTTACGAATGTATGAGTTTATGTCTGTGTATGTTTACTTATGATTATGTGTATGTGCGTTTTTACTGACTAGTATATATGTGTCTAGACGTAAGTATTTGGATGGTTGAACATACTCGTTCTTGCTCGAAATTTCTGCTCGAGACGGTTCTGGCATGGTCTAGTGCATGCCATAAAATTCACAGAGAGATCGGATGGATTCATGGATGTTTTGAAGTAATCATGTTTCCAGATGAGACATGAAAGACTTGCATACATCGTACATCGAACTTAATGTGATGCCAAGAGTTTTACCTCCTCCTAAAATATGGAAAGATAGCTGAATGTCTCCATCTCAGGATCCAAGAGCGGTTTTGAAGTTTTATTTGTAAATAACAAATCGAAATATCAGTACAAAAAAGCAGAATCGGTGAGGTATAACATACAAAAAATCAGTACCTCAACAACCCTTTCAAAAATAAAATTTCTCAGCTGATTTTCATGTTATCCCGATGGGAGAGTGCTTAAAAGGCAATGAATACACTTTAGCATGACAATGCTGTACCGAGCGCTATCGATCACGTTCCATCGTCCCCGAAAAGTCGGCGAGAGGGCGAACATTTAGGGGTAGAGGCTCCAAGGGTAGGAGATCACTTCATCGGACTTTCGGAGCCTGTTGCGAAATATTAAAAAGGACATCGGGGTGACTTACTTATCGCTGTGCGTGAATCTGAGAAAGGTTTATTTTTAGATTTTTTTTACAATTTTTTAAATCACCTTGCAATGATTCTAAGAATCAGATGGTTTGAGTGAACACTTAGTTTGCTCTATGCTGCAAGCAAAATTCATATTTTTCTTCTTTCTCAGTGCACTCCTGGACGTAGGCCTCCTCCAATCTTCTCCATGTTTGTCTATCGGCTGCTGTATTCAGCCATCCTCTGCCTGCAGTTCTTTTGATGTTGTCAATCCCCTTTAATAAGGGTTTTCACTAGGTGACACTGGACGATCCTTTTCGGCTACCTGTCATGGTCCTGCCTTGAGACGTGACCAGCTCAGCGCCACTTTAAGCAGGACACTCTCTGTACGACATCAGTGACGCCAGTGCGTCTACAGATCTCCTGGTGTAGAACCCTGTCTCTGAGACTGATTCCCAGCATCTTCCTTTCAATGGCTCTTTGGCACGTCTTCAGTCTGTTGGCGCTGTACTGGGTAAGCTCTTTTGTTTCCAAGCCATAGGTGGATACTGGAAGTACGTATGACTCAAAAGTCCCTGCGTTTTAGGTTAACAGGCATTTTTTTGTCGTTGAGGATGTAGCCTAGATTTCCGAGAGCTGCTCATGTTTTTGCTATTCTTCTACTGATTTCAGTTGCTTGATTTTCTATACCCAGTTTTATATTGTGACCAAGATAAATATAATGGTCAACAACTTCTAAGGTTTCATTTTCTACCGAAACAAATAAAAAAAAAATTGAGCATTATTAAACCCGATTTGAAGCACTAAATACCGGCTTAAATTTTCAAGTAGGTAAGTAAAAGGTTTATTTTAAAATTCATAAATATATTTATTCCTTCCAAAAACACACAATATTTTCATTTTTAGTTTTTTGACTTAATATAAATTCCTATTCAGCACAGATTTCTGATATTCTTCTTGTTTCTCCTGTTTTACTGGAATGCGAAGGTTGGCTGAAATTTATGCCTAGAGTTGCGGGCCGCTCCCATTGTCTTGGAAACTAAAATATTCCAAAAATTGGCAATTCAAATTTCCCTTGCGATTTTTATGCCCGGCCGACAATTTTAAATTTCGACTCTTACAGGTTTTTTGGTTTCACTTATAAATATCACGGCTTATCATCGATTCGATATTTTTGACTTGCCATATTTTTGCCATTGAGTTGAATCACAAAAAAAAAAAATGGCTATTTGTTTGTTGTTCCTTGACTTATATGCGGTATGCGGCTGACCACCCATGCTGTAAAAATGGTTCACTTTGTCACCCCTGTCTCAGGGAAGGATGGCAAGAGTTGCAGGGTGTATGTCCATTCGAGATTTGGTTTTTGTGTTGTAGGTTCACATGCGGCATGTGCAAGCGCGAACTTGTACGTGTCTGGTTGTGAAAATGCATGTAATGTGAACCTCCAATGTAACATATCTTTGCAACTTAGATAAGATTAAATTAGATTGCAGGGTTGGTAAACTTTTCTTAGCTACGAGAAATATAAATGTTTCTGTTTCTCATCAATTCATGATGTTTATTAAGACTTTATAACTCAATGATTAGGCCAACACAATTTTTTTTCTTGAATATTCATAGAGTATTCACTATAATACTATATTAAGAATATTCGAGTAAATATCGAACAAATACAAGTGTTAAATAAACATCTACATCTGGAGACTTCACAGATTTACACAAACGCACTCACAGCAGCTTACACAGACACATTCTTAAAAACATCAAGCATCTGAATCCGGCCGTGAAAGCCTTAAAACAATAGAGATTCTTCTCATGAATAATTTTCTTTAGATCTTCAATAACCTGTCTAACATGAGTCAGTAAAGTAAACATTTATTGAATTTTAGAGAGATGGAGTAGGAGAAAGAATTGTGGTATGAATGTAGGGAATTGAATTTCTTGTACATGGAAATTTTATCCATATCATTCATAAAACTGTATTAATTACATTAAACAATAGACGCAAACAACATAGCTTTGTGAATCTTCGTATTTTTCACTTCCCCGCCGGCAATTAGTGTTTAATTTCACATCTTAATTAAGCCTACCTGCGCATCAGTACAAATTAAAAGATGTAGAAATCCGATAATCTTGGAAAATATTAAATTATTCGTGTTTTTGTATAAAATCAACATAATTACTTCTACCTACTCACCTAAGGTATAAAATAATATGAGGATGGTGTATTTGGTGAGAGCTTATTTTGTGTGAATCACGCATCAAAAGCCTTCTGCGAGCTTGGTCGTCGCCGTAGAAGGCGCTAATTCTCAAGCGAGACCTAGTTGCTGTAAGACTGGATGAACCTTTAGTGACCGGTCTTTGGTAAAGAAATATGAATTATTCAACAAGGGTAGAGCACATTTGAAAATATAAATGGTATATATTTTGTGCTCCGCCGGAATTCAAATTCACAGCTTTTCCTTTACAAATCAGGAGTGTTAACCACTCGAATTTTCTTCTTCTTTCTTATACAGCCATCTCCATTCACTGCTGGACATAGGCCTCCCCCATATCTTTCCATCCATCTGTCTTACGCTTTATGAATCCAGTCTCCGGCAAGCCTTCTTATATCATCAGACCATCTCGTGGGAGGTCTCCCTCTGCTTATCTTATCTTTCCGAGGTCTCCACTCTACCAATCTCTTCGTCCATCTCTGGTCGGTGGTTCAAGCAACATGTCCCGCAAAGGACCATTTTAGCTTTGCCACTCTCTCTACGACATCGGTTACTCCCGACCTTAGCCGTAGCTATTCCTTATTCTGTTGGAGTCTTACGTGCAGCATGTTTTTTTTGTGCTATACGGAGTTTCCACCACTAGACTACGGACCGGTCATTATAAGCATTTACCAGTGGGCAATCGAGACGTTCATTTTCACTGGGAAAGAATGCAGTGACTATTACAAGAGGCGCCAGCGCACATATCTCATTTAAAACATATCAGTCTCTCAGCTGGACTAATGTGGAAGCAACAACTATTGCTGCTAGAAGCATAGCTGACGTAGAAGCCCAAGCAACGGCTAATATGGAAACAGGCCCGGACTAAACATACCGGGGCCCTGGTACGAGGACAAACATGTGATGCAGAGTTTTATGCTTGGAGCCCAGGATTGTAAACGCGTTTATATTTTTAATAAAAATGTAATGATGTTCGTTGGTAAGCGACCCACTCCAAAACCATTTCCTCTTCTTGCTCCATCTGACGATGTACTTAGCGTCAAACATCTTTCAGATTTCCAAGTTCCATATTCAACCAATAAAGTTACTTAAAAAATACTTTTTATTATTTGTCAGGACCGAATAAAAATCCTGGTTCCTTAAAAAGGACACCTAAAGCAGACTTATGTTTAAAAACAATTTTTTTGACCTTTCCCACCTTAAATAATATACAAACGTTTTCATTTTAAAACCAGTATAAAGTACGTTTTCACATACTAGTAATCTGATTCAACTCTGGTTTTGGATTCAACCAATCTAATGATCTAAAATCTAAGCTTAGGTTTTAGAGTCAGGTTTGGAGTATTTTGTGCATTTGTTGTTAGGCTTCAAAATCTGAAGTATCCAGATTCCAGAGGCATTTGCTATGTGGATTTGGAAAAAGATGACCAAGCTATCATGGATCAAGAGGAAGTCCAATGAAAAGTCCATCAAATATAAAAAAAAAAAAACAGATTATAAGTCCCACTTTTAAGAAGGCAGCCAAAGTAATAGGAAACTCAAAAAGACATCCATTGAAGCAACATCTTAGAATGTTATTTTTAAAAGGTACAAGAGGTCACCTAAAAACTTCATACTTCCAGAATTTGACCGGTCCGCAGTCCAGTGGCACCACTTCGGACTCGTAAATGGAAGGATGTGGGTTCGAATCCCAGTGGAACACAAAAAATAAACCATTTATATTTTCAAATACGCTCTTCGCTGGGTTGACATATTCACAAAACCTTTATCAAAGACCGGTGTAACAGGTCCATCTAGCCTTACAGCAACTGTATAGGTATAGGTACTTTGTAGCGACGACCAAGCTTATGAACACCTCTGTGACCATAGACCCCTAGAGCCTCAAAAAAAAAATCGGAAGCGGCTCGTGGATGTCTCCTATTATTCTCATGCCAAGAGGATGGCGATCAACAGAAGCAGATGGCTAGTACAACAAGGCTGATAATGATAATCCTTGGACTTGGAGGCCCTGGTGCTGCCGTAACGCTTAACCCTCCCTTGATACAGGCCTGTATGGAAGCACGAACGATGGATAAACAAGCAATTATCGCTTCCAGTCGCTAATGAGCGCTTCACGTGTCGCTAGGAACTGTAAAAAAATTAACACGAAGCTCGTAGTTACTGTGTTAACATACATGCTACCAATGTGGAACAAGATATATCTGTGAGCAAGTTTTAAATCAATATTTCTTATACTATATTGGGTATATAAGAAGAAAATGATAATTCTAATATTGAATAAGAGCTTTAGGCTGACACGGCCGGCTGATGATGCTGGAGTGATGTTTTCCGGGATCTGTTGCCGTGGTCTGTGGGAGTTCTAATATTATAAAATCGGATGGATGCAGGATAAATCGGGCACAGACAAGCCGTCCACAGGCAGCTCGACCATGGACAAATCGATCACACAACAGTTCAGCCACTCGACTTTTAAATCAGAGACATTTCAGTCACATGGAATAAAGGTCCACAGACAGCTCTGGTGAATGGATGGAGCTAATATGGATTATATTGTTTATCTTGCATGGAAGAATAACTAAGAAAGTGTACACTGTTAACTGTTAGAGGAAAGCGTGGAAGGGGAAGACCGAGGAAGGAATGGATATATCAAATAGGTGAAATGGCGAAAGAATGGAATCTGCAGAGCGAGAATAAGAGAAGAGTATGTATGAAGAAAGGGATGAATGCTGAAGAGATAAAAGAGGTATGCAAGAACAGAAAAAAACGGAGACGCATCTGCGGAGGTACCGGCCACCCGGCACTGTTACTGTAGTTACCGTTCCACCGGCAGCAGGATACAGTAACAGTATAGTAACATAAGCTTAGAAACCCTCACTTCAAAAGTGGTTGGCGTAAGACCACCCCCCTTACCTGTGCAAATAAAAAGGTTCCACTGTCAATATGCGATCCCTTCGAGGATAATTCAGGCAATAAGTTACGTAATATGTGTAGCTTAGTAGAGTGGCCAGATTACGCCAAAAGATCCGATATCTCTGCCGTACTACAAGTGTCATAGACCTCTAGATTCTTTGATATCTAGGGAGTCTCACGCAAAAAAAATAAACAGAATTCACTATGGTTGCGTTTAAGCGTAAACTTTTCGTCACCCCTGTGCTTGTTTGGCTTATCTACCATTTGATGCAAATATCAGCTTTCAATGAAATTGCCTTAAGAATCACATTCTTCACAGTATATCACGACAATATGAGAGTGGTTTTCAAATTTTCCAAAAATCAAATTCCAGTTTTCATAAGACACATTGATCCAGTACACATACAAACATTTCTCATGTGAAATTACCTATCATGGACATAAGAGCCCGTTCCCACTTGTCGGGTGTCGGATCCGTATATTAATCGGAGGTTCCAGTGGCAGAACATTATGTATGGAGCTGTCGGAAACCGATTTCGTCCGAAATGCCCTGCAACTGGAACCTCCGATGAATGTACGGATCCGACACCCGACAAGTGGGAACGGGCTCTAACACAAACACGCACTGAGCCGACGTTTTATAGCTTTTTGCGCTCCTGCATCGGCTTGAGTTATGGCCGTTCTTGGCCGAGGACAGTTATTGGAGATATTTCATGCTGTGCGTACGATTCGCATCAAAATAAAAACAATAAAAAGCACAAGGAGAGATTGCGATATACGTACGTAGTACAGAGGCGACTGAGAAACATACTGAGTTGAAAGTTTTTCTTTATTATATCTACTAGAATTTTTCATCCCATTTTTTATTTTCAATAAATATGTGAAGAGGTTTGCCATTCACCAACATATTTTTCCTGGCCAGAAACAGGTATTAACGGAATCAATTAATAATAGATTATTTAATATTTTAAATAAATCATTTATTGATAACTACCTTGACTTATAGGTTGGTATGCGGCTGACCACCCATGCTGTAAAAATGGTTCACTTTGCCAATGTCACCCCTGTCTCAGGGAAGGACGGCAAGAGTTGCAGGGTGTATGTCCATTTGAGATTTGATTTTTATGTTGTAGGTTCACATGAGGCATGTGCAAGCGCGAACTTGTATGTGTCTGGTTGTGAAAATTGCAGTATGGTCCTAGACCATACCGGAGAACAAACCCGATTCTGATGGTCAAACAATGTTAATATACTCGTCAAAACAATGTTAATACACTCGTAAAAATCGTGTTTATAGTAAGAATTCATTTTTTCATGTAAATTCACAATCAAACAAAAAATGTGATAACAATGAAATATGACGGAATATTTTGACAGCGCTTAAGCGTTGGTCAATATACCTGTCGACCTTACTTACCTAAGTGCTAGTTTTTGGAGCGCTTGAGCGCTACTTTTACCCTAGTATTGTTCTTGAAATGAAGTTCCCCAATCTAAGCGCTAGTTGGCCCTTAAGTTAGTGCCAGTTTTGATCGTGAATACGGGGGTTAGGCTTACACGGCCGGCTGATGATGTTGGAGTGAAGTTTTCCGGGATCTGTTGCCGTGGTCTGTGGGAGCTGGAGCTTCCGAACTTTTCGCCCATTTCTACGATGGGCTTCTTCAGCGTTAAAATGTCATCTTCATCATCATACTTCACGCTGAAGAAGCCCATCGTAGAAATGGGCGAAATGTCCGGAAGCTCCAGCTCCCATAGACCACGGCATTAGATCCCGGAAAACATCACTCTAGCACAAACAGTTTTTGTTCACGAGTTGATTTATTTCCTTGAGCGCTTTTGATGTTTATATATCTTCGCTATTACATTATAGATTATTTGTTTTTGAAACATTTGCACATTATAATGCAGTCCACTAAATTATGATTCAAACATACAAAGACACACTGTTTTCCTTTATATTCCAATGGCCACAGACTAAGTGTGTTTTCTTGCCTTTCAGAACATATATATCATATGCGAAGACGGAAAGAATTATTGCAAGAGGGTCTGGAAAATGTTAACGTTTTTACGCCACCATAACGTTTAACCAAGACATTGCTAAACTTAAACGCTCATCAGAATCATTGTTATATATTTTTGATATACTGCATTGTTAGCTTTAAATGTATTGTTACGAACATATGAGTTCGTGTGGACGTGAGCCTAGGCACGCTAATTGGTGTACATGATGTCTTTGGTATAGTGTCAAACAACCCTTGTGAAAGTATGTGCCATGTTCTCGAACATGCAAGAATCGTTTTTGCTGTACATATAAATACGAGCAAAGATTCTTCGGCTAAACAGAGTCGCTTTGACCATTGTAACGCGAAGACCTGTAAGCAGAGAGTGAAGAGTGAACAGTAGGTACATTGTTACCTTCATTGTGGAAAATAAATCTTGTGAAATGAATTTCAATTGTAATTTAATTTAAAAAAAAATCCAAGTTAAATCATTACAGTATAGTTTAGGGCACAAAATTTGGATTTTTTTACGTTCAAATTAAATTATAGCGTTTTCTGTAAAATGTTTGGAAACTATATCGCTGGCTAGAGGCACTATCAAAGCTTTTTATGTAATTTTTGGTTAACATAATAATTGTTAAAACTAAGCGCAAACTTTTACACACGGGGAAAAGAATCTCGAAAATTTTAACTCAACCATACCGTTTTATCAAAAAATGTATAGAAACTTATACGCACACTAGAGTCGCTGTTAAAGGCTTTATGCATTTTTTGTATACTTTATTTCTTAGTTAAAACATGGAGTTAACGCTTAAAGGCTATCATTGTGTTAAACAAAAATGTATGCGAACTTAAACGCTCTCTAGAAGCGCTATTATATATAAAATATGTTTTTTGTACACATTATTATTGAGTCTAAACGTAGAGTTGTATCCTCAGAGCGTGGAAATCTTTTTTAACCGAGTTTTATGACCGGAAAAGCGCCCCCCCAACATTCGATACGCACAATAATACGTTTTTCTTGCCATTGTGGTGCGAGGGGATGTTTAACTGTCGGTAAGTAAACCGCCTTTATTGCCGACGGGGATGGAAATATGGCGGCACTTAGAGGATTGCTGGCCGCGCTGAAAAAACTAAAGATATGAATTTTTTCTTCTGTATGGTTTGTCTATAAACACTGTGAAATTTCTTTTGATCGCGAAATATATCGGGGAAGATGATCGAGATATCGAAAACGTTTGTGTATATTAATTAAAATGAAATTATAAAAATTTAGTGTAAAATAAAACAGTGTTTAATTAGAATTGTTTTGATTCTACATATACAATTTAGTAGACATGAAATATAAAAGTTTACTTTCCCAATGTCATACCGACATATTTGTCTATTCCTTTTTCTATGTTGATTTGTATTTATAAGAAGAATACAAGAATCGAAAAACATGGGGATTGATGTGAAATGTTGGTGGCCAAGGCATTAATCATTCTTTCTAATAAAAAGGAACGGTATGGTTTTGTGCAGTTTCTATAATCTACAATTTGACTTGCAAATATATGTTAACATTAACGATTCATATTAAATGCATGGCCACAAAAAGACACGTCTAAGTTTGCGCTTACAAATGCTGCAACTACGATTCAAAAAACAAACTTTAAATGAACACAATCCCCGCAACTTTTGTCGATTTTCCCTTAAAGAGGGGTGACATTAGCAAAGTGAACCATTTTTAAAAATATGGGTGTTCAGCCTCATACCAACCTACAAGTCAAAGAAATACTCATTTATAGTAATTGTCAGGTGAATGCAACGATAGAAAAAATGGCGATTGATCTTAAATATTGGTGGTCAAAGCCATAATCTTTCGTTCTAATCAAAATAAACCGTATGGTTTTGTGCCGTTTAATGTATTTTATTGCCACATGCGACCCCTTCGGTGAAAACGCGGCAAGACGTTACCCTATATGCGTAGCATAGTAGCGCTTTTTCAAATGAAAAAGGCAATTGGGATTTGAGAATAAAGTAACTCTTCATCATCATCTTCTAAAGGCAGTGCCTTATTGTGTCAGCCATCTGTCTTTCTCTGCTGCCATCCTCTTGAGATGCGAATAGGAGGAGACATCCATGAGCCGCTTCAAATCCTTGAAGTATGAAGTTCTTGGGCAACCTCTTGTGCGTTGTCCTAAGATTTTGCCTTCAAAGATGTTGCTAAGAAAGGTGCTATGTCTGATTGAGTGCCCTATTAGCTTGGCTTTCCTCTTTTAAAAAATGATTTATCAGCTCTCTTCTTTAAAGCTTCTACGTCCCGCAACACCTTTTCGTTGGACTTCTTTTCGACCCATGATGTCTTGGAAGTAATTCTTAGGTTGCTTAACTTTATATATAACTAAGAGTTAAAGTATGTAACTCTTAAGTCCTGTATTTTCAACGTTAGCATAGCGACTTTATACTGCATGAAAAGGACGCACTTATGTCAATCGTGTGGGAAGTTTAAAGTCACATAAGCAAACGTTGAAAATACCGGGACTAAGAAGTTCTTAAAAAAAACTTTGTAAAACGGTTATATTCGAAGCTTTACGTTTTCAAAGGGGTTCTCTCTCACAAAAAGAATACAATTAGAAACACAATAGGGTTTAAATTGAATCATTTTGTTTTACGGTCGCATTGTACCGAAATAGTACCTCAATTAGACGAGAAGGAAATCCTTTATCGCATCGAACGTTCCAGAATCTGGACGATAGCGTGGCATATCTCGTTACTAAGAAATAAAATAGATAAAAAAAAACAAGTGTATGGGGGCAGTAAAGCGATATTACAATGAAGCCTGTGGAAAATATATCGGCAGGCAGTTTATAAAAGGTGGGGAATAGAGTTGAGGGGAATATTGTATTGTGTGGTCAGTGGTAGAAGATGTGTGATTGAAAAATTTAAAGGTTGTTTAAAACAAAAATTCAATGTGAATTTAATATTTTTTACAAATTTCTGAATAAATTGATAGTTCAACAGAAGTAAAAATGAAAAAAATAAATATGTTTTCTGTACTTTTTGCAGAAACGAAAGACAGGTATTTGAAACAGAGAGGGTGAAAAATATCTGACATACTTAGGGTTTTTTTTAAACTATATTTTGTCACTTTTTACTTTAAAATAAATAATACAATGCGCTCCGCACATTTTTTGACATGGACATGGACAGTATGGTTGCGTCACACGGCGAAAGAGCAAAAAAATAAATATGTTTTTGAAGAACTTTTGTTTCTTACAAGTGTAACGTTTTCCCCGCAAAAAAAAATCATTGAGGTCGGAATATTCTTGAATTTGGATCTTTTTTCTCTGCGAGCAAACGTCAGTCTTGTATGGGATTGCCGTCCTTACCAACCCGTATCAATATATTGCTTTGTCTTATCCCTAGCAACCCAGCCGGATGACGACTCAATTTCGTCTATGCCAATTCAGGTGCAAACCTCATTCACAATAATTGAGTTCATTGTATAATATTTTCTTTGTTGTTTTGGTTCATCTGTCACACTGCTTTTAAAAAGCTTTTCCCGTTGATTGAGTTCTAATCTAATCTAAGTTGCAAAGATATGTTTCATTGGAGATTCACATTACATGCATTCTCACAACCAGACATGTACAAGTTCGCGCTTGCACATGCCTCATGTGAGCCTACAACATAAAAACCAAATCTCAAATGGACATACACCCTGCAACTCTTGCCGTCCTTCCCTGTAACAGGGGTGATATTGGCAAAGTGAACCATTTTTTACAGTATGGGTGATCAGCCTCATACCAACCTATAAGTCAAGGAATGAATAGTTAATGACAAAAATATCGTTTTTTTCTTTTAAAAAAAGGGAAACTTTCTGGCTATGCCTCCTGTTCATGACCGCAACGAAATCCTAACCATTTTTTTTACAACCACCTTAATAAAACTAGTTTCCCAAATCTTAAGGAGGTACATTGTCACGAATACCTATTTACGGCACATCTAAAATCAGATTACGCTTTTATGGCACAAAAGCTATAATTATTATTAATACTAGATGGATAATAAAACATAAAATGTACCTAACGAGGGGTATCCTTACATGTATATTGCTTGTAAATAACGAAGCATCAAAAGCCTTTTAAATATGCTCTTTTTATGTACAAAAGCGTGGAAGATTTATTTGTACTAGAACAAGTCGATCGTAAATTTTCTGTTTTTTTGTTGTCGTTGGAAGTGTTTTTATTTTAATAAAACAATGTTTTTGATTAGGCTCGTGGTTTTTGTAAAAATAAATCATTATCAAATCACTGCCAAGACTCTGAACGATAAGGTGTGCTATAACTGGGTTTTGAATGAGCGCAATTTCCTTGACTTTTAAAGAAAAGATTGTTGCAATATATAATGTTGCAGCCCTATAAGCCAAATAAATCATGTTGCCAATTGCCATATCGTTCCATTAGTGCTTGTTTGTCTTATGCCCATCAGATGTTATTTCGCATGAGCAATGTTTGTATGTGTACTGGATCAATGTGTCTTATGAAAACTGGAAATTGATTTAAAAATATTCAAAACAACTCCGACATCATTTATTGTGTTTTTGGTTGTTTGTTTCGTATCTCCGATGGTGTAGAATGTGATTCTTTGGACAATTTCTTGAAGGGCAAAAGTAATAACAAAAATATTGGACTGATTTATTTTGTGAGCGCTGGTTTTGTGTGAATCACACCTCAAGATCCATCGGCGAGATTGGTTGTCGCTGTAGAAAGCGCCAATCCTCAAGCAATACCCAGTTGCTGTAAGGATGAATGTCCCTGTGGTGACCGGTCCTTGGTAAAGACATATTTATTGAACCCAGCGAAGAACATATTTGAAAATATAAATGGTCCTATATGTTTGTGCTCCGCCGGGATTCGAACCCACAAACTTCCACTTACAAATCCAAAGTGTTGCCACTGGACTACGGACCGGTCCAAGATGCCAACGACACGCGGTGCACCTGAGCGGTCACCCATCCAAGTAACATCCGCGCCCAATGTTGCTTAGCTTCGGTGATCTGATGAGAACCGGTGCTTTCAACATGGTATCGTCGTTGACAGATTGATTCTGTTGATTCTTAAGACAATGCCATTGAAAGCTCATATCTGAATCAAATTGTAGATACGCCATGCAAGTTAGGTTTATGTTGGAATCACGGTCGTTTGACATAACACAGTACTTACAGTTTTTTTTTTTGGAAAAAAGACGAATCGTTATAATGGAAATTACATTATTCTCGACGTTTCGTTAGCGACGTAGCCAACGTCTTTAGGAGACACCATCTCTGCACGACAACTGAGGATAAACTGATTTTAGATAACAAAAACGGTCACAAATCACGGTTCGTCTAATATCCGAATATGTTTGTTAACTGTGTAGTTAAAACAATTGTAAATAAACCAAACAGACACTAGAGGTGACGATATATATAGGTAGAAAGACTGAAGGACAAATTTGTTGGAGGTTTAGTATGATTGGAACCTTTGAATTGCCGTGGTTTAAGCACAAGATAGTAATAAAGGTTCTAAATGATTGACGATATGGATTTATGCGCTGTGGCACATTCACCAGATTTCTAAGGCGGCCGCTGATTCGTTTCTCCCCAATAGTAAATATTTAATTTGCTCCCTTAACTTTTATGGCGGGAAAACAATACAAGGTTTATCTAAGCGTAGGGAGGGATGGACGCAAAAAAAACCGGAGTATCAGATACTTCTTAATAAACCTTTAAGAGTTGGTGTATTTGCACATTGAAAATTATTTTTTATGAGATTGAGATGAGAGAGACAACCGTCATATTTGTACATCATTTTTTTAAAGAATATTTATTACTTAATTAATACCTTTTTATTTAATCTTATATTAAAACTAAACAATAACAGTGTTAAGGCTCACCATTTCGGGTGCAAGGTCAGACAACTAATTGCCCTTGAGACTTAGAAAATTCATTAACATAAAAATTGTAATTCTCATAGTTATACGAATATAAACTTGTATAAAAAGAGGGTGATGAAATGAAAGAAGTATTGTTATGTTTAGATTGAAAGGTATCTTCAGGATACTTACATCCGGCTAGCTCTCATCAGCATCACTCTCAGGGCGTGGGGTTCTTTCTTTGGTATTGCTTACTTCTACTTGGGAAGGTTGTATAATTAAAAGATAAGTTTAACATGAACAAATAAGGGTTTATTACTGTACTAATATGGGGGGGGGGAAAGGGGAAATAAGGGATTGGCCAGACCTACAGGTTGTCACCAGAACACTCCCTATTCCGTTGGCTGGAGTTCTAAACGGAAGGCCTGGGGCAGCGCCCCAGGCTAGCGGTGGTTCACAAGGCGGACGCCTCCACACGTGGGAGCCCCTGGGTGGGCGCTCCTATGCCTCTGGTCCACAAGGCGGGTGCCTTGCTGGCAGGAAATCCAAGTAGATGGGGGGGGAGGGAGCTCCATTGTAGTGCCCCTTCTTGCACCGCTTGGTGCTTGGTCGCTAACGTCTTAATCGCTTGGCATCTTGCCGGGAACTAACGATGAACTCACGAGCGTGGGCCGATTGATTCGCACGGCGCAGTTCGGCCGTTTCCGTGACCGTTCGGCCCACAAACACACACTGCACACTTCGGGATTGTTTTTTTATAATATGTTATTTAAAATAACATAACAGTATGCAAGGCATAAAAAATGGCGGTAAAATTGCAATGTTAGATGTTTTAAAATTTTAAATATTCAATTGAATTGTTACATAGTATATTTATTGTTGGTTTAACACGGTTAAATGTATTTTATTATTATTTTCCTTGACCCACAAACTAGTAAACATACTTTAGACATTGGTTTACTTTACCAATGTCACCCCTGTTTCAGGCAAGGTCAGTAAAAGTTGTTTTTAAATAATTACACAAACAGTAGTCACAAGCGTTAATTTACACGTGTCTGCCTGCGATCATGCATTTAATATGAATCTGAAGAACTAATGAATTTTTGCAACTCAGATTATAGAGATTACAGATACGGCCTTCCATCCCTCGGTTTTTATTTCAGTTAGCAGAGGGCGCCGCTTATCTGGCGCCCTGGGCGGAAAGAAACCCCTGCGTCCGCAACAAAAGCCATTGCCCCTATACCATTCCGCGCCGCGTGACCTGGGCGCCTAATGACTGGCCCCAAAGCAGAGGCCAGAGACGGCCGAGGGGGCAACGTTAATCCAACAGAGGTCACTAAATATGTGCGGCACAGTGGCGTAAACAAAATAAACCCAACGCAAATAAGCTGCACGTGTGGTGTAACCGCTTGCCGAGTTGTCCCCAAAAAAAGGCATGTGGAAACGGTTTCTTTTTACAGGACAAGGTACAGGACAAAATGGCTCACTTTGCCAATGTCACCCCTGTTTCAGGGAATGTCGGCAGGAGTTGCAGGGCTTATGTTCATTTGAGGTTTGGATTTTATTTGTAAGTACACAATCAGCATTTGTAAGCGCGAACTACACGTGTTTGTTTGTGGGCATACATCTGAGAGCTTTGAATGAATATATCCTTGCAACTTAGATTATAGATTATAGATATTATAGTGCCGGCCTTTAAGTGCTTCAGTTGTAGTGGGAGTTTCCAAGCTCCCGTGGTAGCTTGTTTTCATTTATTCTTGATGAATTTCCTTCAACAAGTTTCTTGACTCACAAGTTGGAATAAGTCTGACCACTCATACTGTAAAAAATAGTTCACTTTGCCAATGTCACCCCTGTCACTGTTTGTGAGCATGCATTTGATATGAGTTTTGAATGTTAATAAATCTTTGCAACTTAAATTAAAGATTATTATTATTATAGTCAGGTCGATAGCTCAGTAGGTAGAGTTTTTGCATTCCATGCAGCGAGGGCTCCGGCTCGAATCCCGCCGAGGGTATGAGAAATGATTTTCCGTTTGGTGTTTATTTAAAAACGGAAATAAAATACAGGCCTGGTTTACTGAGTCTTCACAAAAAAAGGGAAAAAGCCCCCTCGGGTGATGATAGGCCACCACTTCAATTGAAGTGGCTGACGTAAGGCCAGCTCCTTAACTGTAAAAATAAATACGTTTCACTCAGCACATGCGAAACCCTTCGGGGAAAGCGCGGCAAGAAGTTGCACTATACATATGTGAAGCTTAGTTGCGTTTTTATACGATGAATAAACGGAAGCACGTTTTTTATGTGTGTATTTTTCTCATTTTCGGACAAAAATTCCATGTACTCCGTGATGTTAACATTAGTCTACAAACCGGTCTGCAACGTGCAATTTAGATAATTATATGTTCTTGGAAAGATCTGATAGGATCTGAGTCCGGTTGATAGCTCAGTTGGTAGAGTGCTTGCATTCTACCCCGTGAGCTCGGGTTCGAATCCCACCGAGGAGGGTGTCAGAAATGATTTCCTATTTCGGTGTTTATTTCGAACCCGATAATAAAAATACCGGCAAGGTTTACTCAGCCTTCACAAGAAATGAGTACCAGCCCCCTCGAGAGCTGGGAAACTCCTACTTCAACTGAAGTGGTTGGCGTAAGGCCGGCCCCCTTACCTGTAAAAATAAATAGGTTCAACTCGCCACATGCGACCCCTTCGGGGATAACGCGGCAAGAAGTTACGCTATATGTGTAGCTTAGTTGCGTTGCGTTTTGCGTTTGGATAAGCCACGCCCATGATGGCTTGCCTTCACGTAGGCCCTCCTTACCCTATCGATAAAGCCGTTGATGATAGTTGATAGCCAAAAGCAATACCCCTTACCAACTCTATACCGTGGGTTATACAATCTACTACGCTACAAACTCCGCTAAGTATTACCTACCTACTCCATAGAAGGCTTCCACAACTTTTAGTGTGAGCCGCTTTCCAAAAGATCTAACGTGGTATTGTTTTATGTTTTCACTATTACTGTTAAGAGTCTGTGTTACTCTATTGTTATTCATGTCTACAAACTGTATACGCACGCAAACAAAAAGTTTAAAAACTCCACTAAGTATTACTCCATATAAAAGTTCCGAAACATTTAGTATGAGCCGCTCTCCAAAAGAACTACTGTGCTATTGTTTTATTTTTTACTGTCACTCTTAAGAGTCTGTGTTACTTGTTATTCATGTCTTTAAACTGTAAACGTACGCAAACGAACGTTTTTCGCTTAGTAACAGATCTCTTTTGAACTTGTTTACTTTCAATGTCCCTTTTCCAAGCGTATCTATTTTTTAGTAAATTATTCAATATAAAAGTAGCATCGACGCTCAACGCACGTCAGTTGAAAGTCTGCGTGTATCGTACTTTTTGACTGAATTCAAAGCCAAATATTCAATAAGTTTTTTACAATACGAGTAATATAAGAAAAACAAAGTGGGACATAAATAAAAAGTGCCTATGCAACATAAAATTCTGATTTTAAAAAGTAATCCCATTTCTAAAGAAACCAAATTGATAACTTGACGCACTGTACAATTGCAATCAAAATACATTTTATACAAGAGACTCTAGGGGTCTATATAAGTGTCATATATACCTCTAGAGCCTCTTGAATCTAGGCCCTAGGGAGTCCCCCACACAGGGTTCCTCAAATGAAAGGTTTGAAAGAGTTAAGGGGGGGAAGAAGTTGAGGCTCTAGTCACCTCTAGTGGAAATAAAACAGAGCTACAGTTATGGTTACACTCTTCCACAGTTTGAGAAGCTCTCCTCTTTGAAAAATATGACACCGTTGACGTTTCCTAGTAGCTCTTACCACCTCTAGTGTAAAAAACAAAGCTACAGTTATGGCTACACTCTTCCACAGTTTGAGAAGCTTCTCTCTTTGAGAAATATGAAACCGTTGACGTTTCCTAGTAGCTCTAGCCACATCTAGTGGAAAAGAAACAAAGCTACAGTTATGGCTACACCCTTCCACAGTTTGGGAAGCTTTTCTCTTTGAGAAATATGACACCGTTGACGTTTCCTGGTATTGGTTGCCGAGCTGTATCGGGTTACGTGATGGTATTAACAAATTCCTGGACCATTCTCTCTCAGGTTATGATATTAATAATACTCTCGGAGATAATATCCATGAATTATTGATGAAAATTATTAGCGCACTAAATTAACAACTATTACCAAAGATATCCCGGTATATCGATTTCAATATTTATTGCTTTAGTTTAGGTAAAAACTAGAAGCTAGTAGTTTTTTTAGAGTTTAAAAATCTATATTTTGACTGGGTTCTAATCTAATCTAAGATAAGTCGCAAAGATATGTAATGTTGGAGATTCATATTATATGCATTATCATTAGCAGACACGTATAAGTTGTCGCTTGCGCATGTTGCATGTGAACCTACAACATAAAACCCCAAATCTCGAATGAACAGTAATTTATGAATATTTGAATAAAAAAATGTTGGGCGGTGTTTTAGTGTGAACTACACCTACAGAGACTTGTACGAGCTTGGTTGTCGCTATACAAAGCGCCTCAAACTCAAGGATAAATGAGTTTAAACAACGGATATTCAATAATTTTGTAACTCACCAATATTAATGACGATATGGTACTCAGTAATGAATATGTGTAGTAGTTTCTTACCTGCAACAAAAAATAAAATAATTAATACATTGCAGTTTTTACAGAGCAAAATAAATGTATGAAACAGTTGTAGGATATGATTCAATTGAAAGAGGTACGTAAGAATGAGAAGAAATAGAGGCTCTGCGGCTCTGTGCAAGCCCTGTCTACCCCTAGTGGGATGGCAACATATTGTAACGAAATACACTGGTAGATGTTTATTGGTGTACGTGTGTTTTGAGAGAATGTTCTGGCCCAGACGATTGTAATTGTAAGGTGTGTATGTAGGTAGGAAATGGACTCTTCATGAAATAAATATGTCCAGAATCGTCTATACAACTGTGGTAGTGGAAGTTTCTAGGGCAGGCTGGAATGGCCCCTAGGTTCCGCTATAAGAAGGGCGACAATGGGCTGAAGCGATTCAGTCTTCGAAGCACTCACACAGAGGAGTATCTAGTTACTAGGGCGACCAATATGGTGTAAAATAAATGTAATCTGTACGAAATAAATAAGTGTGTTAAAATAAATCTGTTAGAATAAGTCTGTTAAAATAAATCTATTGTAAGAAAGTCTGTGTAAATAAACTGTATGGTAAACTGTTGAACTTGTGTTTTAATTAAAAGAACCCTAAGGTAAAACGTAACAATATAGTGAATGTGAATAAAGAAATCTGTTGAAATTGTGAATGAAGGAAATAAACACAGTGAATAAGGACGTGTATAAATGAGCTGATGGATATGAACTAATTTAAAAAGGTATATATGTATAAATGGCGGCTGATCTGTAATGTAGGCGGCTAAGGCCAAGAATCTATTTTTATTTTTATGGATGCTTTGTAAATTTTTTAGTGTTTGTTTGTTTGTATAACTGGATGTAATTTATTGCTTGTATTCCTTGACTTATAGGTTGGTATGAGGCTGACCACCTATACTGTTCACTTTGTCAATGTCACCCCTGTTTCAGGAAAGGTCGGCAAGAGTTGCAGCTCTTATGTTTATTTGAGATTGGGTTTTATATTGTAGGTGCACATGCGGCATGTGTGAGCGCGAAATTATGCGTGTCTGCTTGTGGGAATGCAGTTAATATTAATCTCAAATGATACATATCCTTGCAACTTAGATTTAGATTTAGATAAATGCAACGATAGAAAGAAGTGGAGGCAGAACTGCCGATACTCTGTCCACCTTTAGCTGAATGACGACGATGTTAAAATAATAGTTACAGCTAACAGAAATTCTCGATTGAAGTTTATTATCAAAAATATAAAACATTATCTGAATTCCCTCGATCGGTTTTACAAAAAAATATATATACAAACTTAATCACATACTACAGGTGCTGTTTTATCTTACAAATTAAATCTAATCTAAGTTGCACAGATATGTTACATTGGAGATTTACATTAAATGCATTCCCACAAGCAGACACGCATAATTTTGCGCTCACACATGCCGCATGTGGACCTACAATATTAAAACCCAATCTCAAATGAAAATAAGCCCTGCAACTCTTGCCGATCTTCCCTGAAACAGGGGTGACATTGGCAAAGTGAACCATATTTACAGCATGGGTGGTCAGCCACATACCAGCTAAATCTAAATCTTAGTTGCAAAGATATGTATCATTCGAGATTCATATTAAATGCATTCCCACAAGCAAACACGCATAATTTCGCGCTCACACTCTCCGCATGTGGACCTATAATATAAAAATACAATATCAAAAGAACATAAGCCCTGCAACTCTTGCCGACCTTCCCTGAAAGAGGGTTGACATTGGCAATGTGAACCATTTTTACAGCATGGGTGGTCAGCCTCATACCAACTTATAAGTCAAGGAATACAAACAATTAATTACATCCATTCATACAAACACTAAATAATCTAAAAAAACATCTATAAAAATGAAAATTGATTTTTGGCCTTAGCTGCCTACATTACAGATCAACCTCCATTTTTTTCGGCCTATAAGTTTTAGTATTTAGGTACGCGATCGACAGGCATTTAGGGAATATTGTAAACTCGGGCTAAAGCAGGCACTAGCTTTAATCAAATTAGTTTTATTCATTAATTTACAATTTCATGAACGAGAGGGAAAATTATTTCCATAAAGGGTTCCTCCTGATGAAACTAATTGTTAAACCATTTTTCCCATCACATTTTCTAGGCCAGTATAAAAAGAAGCGGCAAACGCAAAAGTTTAACAGGGGAGGGGGGGGACTAGCGCTTTCAAGATTTCCAATTTGTTCTTGTCAAAATCTCGTTAGACTCAAACGTCATTATCCTCCATTATTCCCATTTATCCCCAAAAACACTTTGATCTCCCAAGAAAAGTAATTAAATGTAAAATCAGAAGCGCCTTATAGATCCATCGCCCGCATCTCTGGGCTAAGATTCTATAGACTGTTACACTTTTGTGATAATCGTGCGAAAGAAGGATGGATATATCAAAAGTGTACATGTGTAAGGGAGATAGAAAGCAAAGTGATAAAGTTTTAAGACTGGTTTATTGTTTGCGTGTGAATGAGCTTTGTAGAAAAGGAGAGAGTGTGACAGATAGCATCGACAGTGAGGGTTGGCAGCAGTGCTATGACATTTTGACACAACAAACTTGTCAAAAAATAAAAATTGAGACATCGATAGTTCAGTTGGTTGCGTGCTCGCATTCCATGACGAGAGTTCGGGTTCGAATCCCATCGAGGGTTTCAGAAATAATTTCCTGTTTCGGTTCTAATTTTTACCCTAAAATAAAATACCAGCAAGGTTTACTCGGCGTTCACAAGAAATGAGTACCAGGACAACTTTAACTGAAGTGGTTAGCGTAAGGTCGACCTCCTTGCCCGTAAAAATAACTATGTTCCACTCGCCACATGCGAAACCTTTTGGGGATTGACGCTAGGTGTGCTAGCAAAATTGGGCCCCTAAAAGCACAGAGTTGAGGAAAACCTGAGTGCTTCATGGTTCGGCATGGGATATTTTGTATACTCACTTTAATCTCGTTTTCAATAATTAATATTTGCTCTTTCAGGATGTTTGCTTTGATTTAATTTTGACCTTTTTCGTCTTCAGGTATTTTTTTTTTGCAAAAAGATATTTACTTATCTGTAATTAAAGTTGCACAGATTATAGTATAAGCAGACCCTATTGATTCAGAACCTTTCAGTTTTCTTTGGAAATAAATACGATCCCCTAGCCAATTTTCGCCTGGACAGAAACAGGTATAACTTAAATTATATTACCCCTGTCAATGTCACCCCTGTTTCAGGGAAGGTCGACCAGAGTTGCAGGGCTTATGTTCATTTGAGATTGGGTTTTTATATTGTAGGTCCACATGCGGCATGTGTGAGCGCAAAATTATGCGTGTCTGCTTGTGGGAATGCATTTAATATGAATCTCAAATGATACATATCTTTGCAACTTAGATTTAGATTGAGATATCAAGACCTCAGCACAAAGTTGAAAGTTTATTTTTATGCGTATTTTCGTCAGGCAAGCGTCACAGGTCTATGTAGCTAAGGTCCTCCTCGCATGTAGCGATTCAGGACCTATTTATTTATACAGGTAAGGGGGCCGGCCTCACACCAACCACTTTCAGTTGAAGTGGGCGTTTCCCATCTCCTGGGGGTGGCGGCTTTCCTTTCTTGTGAAGGCTGAGTAAACCTTGAGATCGAACCCTTGCTCTCGGCATGGAATGCAAGCATTCTACCAATTGAGTTATCGAGCTTTTTACGAGCTTGGTCGTCGTCGCTACAAAGCACCAATTCTCAGGCAAGACCCAGTTGCTGCAAGGCTGGATGGACCTTTGGTGACCGGTCAATGGTAAAGGTTTATGAATTTTTCAACCCAGCGAAGAGCAATTTTAAATATAAATGGTAGGTATTTTTTTGTGCTTCGCCAGGATTTGAGCCAACAACCTTCCATTCAGAGTCCGAAGTGTTACCACTGAACTACGGACCGGTCATTGTCCGGTCAAATCTAATCTAATCTAATCTAAGTTGCAAAGATATGTTGCATTGGAGATTCACATTACATGCATTCCCACAACCAGACACGTACAAGTTCGCGCTTGCACACGCCTCATGTGGACCTACAACATAAAAAACATATCTCAAATGGACATACACCCTGCAATTCTTGCCGTCCTTCCCTAAAACAGGGGTGACATTGGCAAAGTGAACCATTTTTACAGCATAGGTGGTCAGCTGCATAGCAATCTATAAGTCAAGGAACTGAGAAATTGAGAAAAAAATGTTTTGTAAATAAAAAATAAGTTTTTTTTAAAATCAGTTTCGAATCCAAGGCTCGCCATTGGAATGCATTATCGCGAACATACCCACATTATATGTAATTACTTAACGATCTACAAACTCGCATATTCAAAGAAAATCAAAGTTACGTTTCAATAAATTCAAATTACAAAAGCTCTGCTGACAAGTGCGATGAATGGGCATTCACACCTGCAGGCAATTATTTAATTTATAGGAATCTATAAGTTGTGTGTGCAGTGCAGGTAGGAAGACTTTCAATTTCTTATGAAAACTAGCTAAGCCAGTTTCCTTACTATGGGTTGTTAACCCTCTCAGGCCCGATATTTTCAACGTTAGCATATGTGACATGAAACTGATTAAAAAAAAACTACCCACGAGATTGACATAAGTGTGTTCTTTTCTTTCAGTATAAAGTCGCTTTACTAACGTTGCAAATACCGGGCCTTAGACAGTGTGTAGGAAATTTAAATAACTGAGATTTATAGATCTAAAATAAAATAATATGCTAGGTACATGACGTTTAGAGTCGTCGGATTTTTTAAATTTTCTTACTAGTATTGTTGTTTATAAAATTAAATTTATTTCTTTACGATGCCTGCCTGTTACGTGACTGCCATAGAGTCTGTCAAATGTCAAGTCAGCTTAATTTTTATACTATGTTCTTCCCTTTTCTCTCGTAATTTTCAAATGAAAAGAGCAGCATTCGATATATTCATGATTTAAAACCTTTAACGTTGAGTTTTAGGTTTTGAACTATCCGCATGCTCGTATATACTAAGTTACTAAAATATATTAACATTAAAGATTTATATTAAATGCATGCCCACAAACAGAAACCCAAAATCGTGTAAGTTCGCACTCACCCACGCTGCATGAGCACTTGCATAAAAAAATACTAACATAAATCTAAAATGAACATAAACCTTGCATTTTTTGCCAAAAAAATATCCAAGATGGCTGCAAGCAAACAGCTGATTAGACATTGACAGGTCTTCATAATAATATGACCGCCGATCTACGTCTTGACTAGACTTCCAGCCAAGCGAAGTGAACAAACATTTATAAGACACTTGAAAAATGGATAAATATTGGAAAAAATCTACAACTTGTTCCAAGTAACGTGCGACTCTTTTTTAATGAAATAGGTTCAGGACTGAGAGGGTTATACGTCCATTCACTTTATAATTTGCGAGGCATGTTTTCTTATGGAGGCTCGTAAAGTACAGCCTTTTATTATTTTATGTCCCGGCATAAAAAAAACCTGCAAACCTTTTTATTTACTTCATTAAGGTAAATCTACAAAACATGGTATATTTAAGAGATACAAAGAACCGGTATTTTGCAAAGTGATGAACGCTTCGGACTTGCAATCGAAAGGTTATTGCGTATAAAAATAGTATATCTATAATCTTAGCTGCAAAGATATATTAACATTTAAAATTCATATTAAATGCATGCTCACAAACCGACACGTGTCAATTCGCGCTTACAAATAATAACAGGGGTGACATAGCCAAAATGAATCACTTTTACAGCACGGGGGGTCAGCCTCATACCAACCTTTAAGTCAAGGGATTCATTCATACTGTTATGTAAATATGAAATATAAATATTAAAATAAGTAGGTATTAGTTATAGTTATAGGAATTCTGTATTGTATTGGTGGGTAGGATTGATGGTTGTGTGTACATGGAGAAGTCTCTAGGCTAAGTAGGTATTTCGAGAAGCATCAAGTAAAAATATCTTCCAGAGTATTCGATTCTCTTAGTATAAAAAGGGTGCAAGTTGCTTGAACGAGTTAGTTTTTATTTAAGCTCTCACCACTACAGTCTCCTGCCAGCTTTACAACTACATTGAACCAACTTGACCAGTGAACAGAAACCAAGTGTAATGGAATAATCGAGACTATCTTTGTGAAAATAAATGATTAAAAGTGTAAAATAAACAACTGTAAAAGAAGACCAGTGTTTTTAATTGAAAGACTTTTGGAACCCTAAAATCGTAACAATACTTTTCTGGGCTTGGTCAAGTTTTTTGAACAATTTATTTTAAAATATATGAAAGACGTAGTATCTTCCGAAAATACCACTCAATTTGTGTTACATTGAATCTTCTGGTGAGATCCAGCAAGGAGGTATGTGACGATTCTCCATGTTCCGAGAATGGTCTTAAGAACCTATGTAAATTAGGAACAAAATCTCCTGGAGACGCAGATCAATCAACAGTCGTATTATTAAAATATTAAACCTCTGTCGGAACCAAAAGTGAGAAAATAAATTGTCTAAAATAATTGAACCGCAGTTTTGATTTAACAGATCCCGCTTAAAAACCCTAACAAAATGTATTGAAAATAAAATATACACCCTATTGAGCGTTTATATTTCCGTACATTTTTGTTAAAACATCACGGTTGAGTGAAATGCCAATTTCAAAAATTTGCAATACTGATTCCGTTCTGGTGATAAAATCAACTTAAAATTATGCTTTTGCCCCGCACCTAATAAAGCTATAAAGTTTTTCAAAACCATAAAATGACACATTTCCCATACAAGCCTTGCAAAGGCGATATTAAAATTCGTTAATTTTATGAACATGTTTCCGTTAAGCGATTTTATTTTTCATCGCATCTAAAAAACCGGCCACAAAATGGTGATTTTTATTGCCGATAATTATTTTATTAAGTGGATAAATTCTGAATACTTTGTGTCGTGTGTAGTAAAAAGAAAAATAAAAACTGTAAGTATGGTGTTTTCACATAAGATCAGTATATTTATTGGTACTGGAGATATACAACATGTACTGGAGATATAAACCTATACTGGAGATATGTATCAGTTTCACCTTTATGCGAAAGAGTTGTAAATTTTCATGTCAAACTTCTTATTACTTGAGATACTTCAAAAACAGGGTTGCCAGAACAAAACAAGTTCAGAATATAGCAAAATGTTTAAGTGTATGTTGGATCAACGTAAAATTATGTGAAATTACTACAAATTAAACCAAAATACTTCGCAACGCAACTAATCAGCACATATAGGCTGTAAATGGTACAGCTCCTTCATATTTGGCTGACATGTTTACACCCGTTGAGAGGGATTTGAGGCGCCAAACGCTCAGATCTGCAGGGGATGGCGTGGTGGACTTGGTCCAGCCACACCGTCAGACACGCACTAATTTTGGGGACCGTGCTTGCCGGTTTGCGGGACCAATGGAGTGGAACAGACTGCCACCTAATGTGATGAAGGCAAAGACTGTTGGTGTCTTTAAAGGAGCACTAAAGACACATATTTACAAGAAATCTTATCCGTGATTTGAGAGGGCCCTTAAAGTGTGACACACACATTAACGGCGCTCTTCAATTATGTGTACATTAAAATAAATTATCCTTGTATATTGTATAAAGTTGTCCCCTCAAAGGTGTGGAACTAACTTACCGGGATTACAACAATGCCTTTATTAGAATTTTGAGGCTACCCATCTCCCAAGGAAGCTGACGCTCATTTCTTGTGAAGGCTGAGTAACCCTTATATTTTTATTTACGGTTTGAAATAATACCTGCTACGGATAATAATTTTGACAACTTTGGGGAGGATTGCATCCTAGCCCTCTATCACGGAACACAAGTATTCTACCAACTGAGCTATCGATAGGACTAGCACTTTGATCCTTTCATCATTGCGGTGGAGAAGTGAATAATATTGGTATTGATAACGGCGGCTTTCTCTCGTACTCGGGTTTTAGCTACTACAGCGGGTACATGATACTCGTGACGTCGAGTTGTAAAGAACATCGTTACCAAATCTATCTAACCATGGACTTCTTCTTCTTTCAAGTGCCATGTCTGGTCTCCGCGATGTCCACAATACTTGCCTAAGTATATCCTTGTCTTTCGCAGCTCTAAACAGGTCTTCCGTCACATTTTTCATGTAATGGAGCCATCAGTACTCTTAGTACGAGTTGCAAAACTTGAGAAAAGTAAAGTTTACGGAAAATATTAAAGAATGATTTCTCCCAAAATCTGCCGTTTTTGTTTCTTACACTTTATGGTCTTAGCAAAAGAGTTACAGTGATGAAGAAAATCAAGTTCAAACAAACAAAAACAGCAGGTTTTGGGGAAATCACTCTTTAATAATTGCAGTAAACTTTACATTACTCAAGTTTTGCAACTCGTACTAAGGGTACAGTTCTTTTTCCTGCTGATACCTCGCTTTTCCTCAATCTTTCCATAGACTGGTCGTATTAGTTACTATAATACCTATTATCTATAATCTAAGTTGCAAAGATACATGAACATTTAAAGTTAATATTATTTGCATGCCTACAAACCGACACCTGTCAGTTCGCGCCTACAAATGCGGCATGTTTAGTTACAATTCAACAATCAAACCTCACATGAAAATAAGCCCTGCAATTTTTGACAGCTTTCCCTGCCACAGGGCTGACATTAACAAAGTGAACCATTTTTTTATAGCATGGGTGATCAGCCTTATACCATTCTATAAGTCAAGGGATATTTTGAGAAATGAAATACCGCTTCTTCATCTTATCACACATATCTTATTTTATCATTGAGGGGAGAAGATCTCAGGGACACCGAAGGACATTGTGGCTAAAAAAAACCTGAGACAATGGTTCAGCTATTCCCCTGTTTCGAGTCGAAGCATCCAAAGCCAAATAGCCATGATGATCGCCGATCTTAGACAGACGCACAAAAAGAAGACGCCTTTCGTCAGCCCTGTTTGCGTCCACACCACAAGCTGTATCCACATGTACAAGGTGTGAGCATGGCTCGGTCGTGCCGGTGCACTTGCGACTACAGCTCGTTAAATCATAACGTTTTATGGCCACGCTGGGGAAGCATCTGTGAGCGTACCACGAGTAGGTACAAGCTAGTCAAGACTTCAACTACGCAACAGAGGCATCTTAAGGCTGGGCGCAGACGTCCGGTTTCCTGATCAGGATTCCTGGTCAGGAATTCGGATTCGGAATTCCGCGTGACTAGCGCAAACGTCCGTTTTTTTGTATCCGGAATTTTTACGGTCAGTTCGTATAGAGTCGCCTCTGTGAAAGCACCAATGGACGATGACAATGAATTGATTGCTATGGCACTTTTACTGGCCTTAACGTCCCTATTATTGTAGTCTGTGTGATTTATATCCCATAAATAGGGATATTTTTCTACACACATTATTAAATTTTCAGCCTCACACATTTTGTTCAGAAGAAAAATCGTACAAATACGTCCGCTCCGCACAGCGCTGGCGCATTACTGAATTCAAAATTCCGTTCGTGTGCGGCGAGCGGTACAAAATGTATGGGAGAGCTGCGTCCGGAATGACGTCATCAGGTTTTTTTCCGTTCTGACAACTCGAACGCGCGGAACTATTCCGGACCGGTCAGGTTTTTTTCCTTCCGGAAATATTAAGCACGTGTGCGCCTTGTCGAACATTTTTTATGTTAGCGGAGCATTTAGGTCTCCGGATCTAAATTCCGGATCTGAATTTCTGATCAGGCAACCGGACGTCTGCGCCCGGCCTTACACACCTATTGGAAGAGTGATACATCACTCTTGATAATGACCTGAGTATTGACGGTCGAAAGTGATCGAGATATAAAATATTATTGTGAAAATTAAACTACGTTTAAGAAAAAATAATTTTATTTTAAATTGTAAGTACACATTCAGCATTTGGATGCATGAAATTGCGCGTGTCTGTTTGTGGGCATGCATGTGATATGAGTTTTGAATGTTAATGTAACTTTGCAAATTAGATTATATTATAGATTTGCTCAAGCGCCCTAGGAGTGACTACATCAGGAAACGGCGTTATAAAAAAAAACACCAACTCATCATTATTATAAGTAGAGCTTCTACTCTCCTATGCTTGTTTGAACGTCCATCTACCTTTCCATCCACTCTGTTGGCTCGATGACTTGGTTAGTCGTAAAACAGATATCACGGTGGTGCGCCTTTGATGAGATTCACCATATTGTTAACTCCGCTGCATCACAATCATGCCATAAGATTAATAACCAGTTGTGCGGAGCGTGTTGATTGCAGAGCTTTGTGATACTAGTATCGTAAAGCTATTGCTGAAGAATGGTGCAAGAATGAGATTGGGTGAACAGGCGAGAGACCTTTATATGGGCTCATAAATACCATGTAAAAAGTCTGTATTATAAGTGGTTAAAAAAGGTTACCCATACATATAATATACTGTTACGAATTTAGGGTTCAAAAGTTTTTTAAGTAAAAAATACTGGTCTTCTTATACAGTTGTTTATTTTACACTTTTAATAATTTATTTTCACAAAGGTAATCTCGACTATTCCATAACACTTGGTTTCTGTTCACTGGTTATTAGTTCAATGTAGTTGTAAAGCTTGTATGATACTGGCTCTGCAAGCAACTCACACCCTTCTTATACTCTTCAAAACAGTACAATCTAGATCTATATTCGCGAGACAGTTCCAGAAAGGCGTAGTTATCATTATTTCTCGATGCTTCTATTATTCAATGAAGTATTTTTATTCAATGATTCCTACCCACACAATACAATACAGAATTCTTATAACTATAACTAATACCTACTTATTTTAAATATTTATATTTCATATTTACATAGCAATACTAAATTTAAGGAGAATTTATTTAGTGACAGCTGTTTTTGTTCTGCATTGGGAGCACACACACACACACACTGGTAGCACATTTGATAAAAGCGCTGCATAGCAAAGTAATGAATTGTGAAAACTGAAAACACCCAGTTAGTTTCATATAGTTTTGATGTCGACTGTCTAAATCAGGCCTGTCTAACATACGGCCCGCGGGCCACAATGTGGTCCGCGTAAGTCTGTAAGCTCAATAAGTTTTCATATATCTATGGCAGCGGTTTTTAAATTGGGGGGCGTCTTCTCGCGCGACTTTTTTTTCCGCGAAGATTAAAATTGTGTGGCTACCCCCCTCCCCCTTTATAAAAGCTTACAAAATTGCGTGCCTACCAGTGGCTTTCACAGCCCTGGTCTAAATCATAAGTTCCATTCAAAAACTGTTTAAATATCCAATATCTTTATTATACTTCCGACACTTAAGTTACATTTAGAAAGACGTCAGAGCCCATTTAATTCAAACTACTTTTATATTTCAATCCCGCATGTGTAATCTCGCAATACCAATCCCGCAAAAACAGTGCGGGATCCGATTCACTATCCAAAAACTCTGGAACAAATTTGTAGAAAATAGTCATAATGAGTAGTTATATCTTTGTCTTTCCTATTACTTTCTCTTATTCGTCCCATACGAAGCAGCCATCACTCGAAATGTATCCCCAGATACAAGTACTTACATATCTGTATCAATTTGGAGGCAACTATTTCACCAAGTTAACCTCAACAATAGCGTCTTATCAAAAATGTTCACAAGCCAAAACACTCACTAGGTATGCTGCTTTAGTTTATATGCATATTTGGTATAACTCTACCGTTGAGTTTTCACGTAAAATAAGGTTTTTAGAAGGCTTGATTTCCCTCCACACTTTTGTACATTTATATGCGTTAGTGGGAGATTGCTCTCGCCTGTACACTACTCAAGACAAAGCGAATATTGTAGACTTTAATGAAACCATACATCCAACACATACTTTAAACGTAATAATAAAAGTGAAGATTTTCTATACAAAATGTATTTGTAATTTTTTTGGTAGTCAAAGGGTTAAAATACGATAAAAGGCTGCGATTCTTAAAATTTTATAAATACCAATAATATATAATCAATCATTACTTTCAAAACATAATTAAAAAGTTTACCTACCATACGAAGTCCTAGTTTTCATACAAAAGGGATCAATCTAAATCTAAGTTGCAAAGATAAATAACATTGAAGATTTATATGAATTGAATTCCCACAAGCAGACACGTATAAGTTCACGCTAAGACATGCCGCATGTGGACCTACAATATGAAAACCAAATCTCAAATGAACACACACCCTACAACTCTTGCCGACCTTCCCTGAAAGAGCACCCCTCTTTCAGAGAAGGTTCCCCATACTGTAAAAAATATGGTTCACTTTTCCAATGTCACCCCTGTTTCAAGGAAGGTCGGCAAGAGTTGCAGGGATTATGTTAATAATCGTGATTGGGTTTTTTATATTGTAGGTCCACATGCGGCATGTGGAAGCGCGAATTGTGTCTGCTTGTGGGGATGTATTTAACATGAATCTCAAAAGATGCATATCTTTAGATTTTCGACCCCCCCCCCTTACAATCATCCTAAAGTCATTATCTAATGACCCCCCCTCCCCCTCTTGCTGTAATAATGGAGGAGCTTAATTAACAATTAATAATGTTATATAACTTACATAATATTTTGTATATTTTGTAGAAATTGGTATTTACAAGAACGACGTCACTTTTGGTACTCGTATATCATTTGCCATCATCCGCAGACCAGACTCCCCCCCCCTTAATGCGAATGACGTAATATATGGACAGCCCCTTTGCAACTTACATTTAGATTTAGATTTAGATTTAGACACGCTACATGCAAACCCTTTGAGACAACGCGGCAAGAAGTTGCACTACATACGCAGCTTGGTTGCATTCACAATTTTTTTTTTTTATATATTTTTTCTAAAGATTCTTTCGTTAGACATTTTTGGCTAACGTATGACGTCACAATATGATGCTAGGGATGGGCGAAAGTTTTAATGTCCAAAACTAAAATTAAAAAAAAACCGCCGGCGACATTTTTAATTTTTGAGGGGGACGGAATGAAAAAATTTGACTCGCCAGCGGGCCGTGATTCAATTAAAAAAGAAATGAACGCGAAAAAATTAGCGCCATTTCACGACTTGGGAAAAAAAGTTTAAAAATGAAATTGCAGATTTTTTTCCCAGTCGCATTTGGCAAATGGAACTTACTTATTTTCTTAAGAAAAAACCCTTACAGGAATCAATAAACTTGAAGGGGGATTCCTTTGCTCTCATTTCTAGTGGAGACTGAGTAAATCTTACTGGTACTTTAATTAATGACGGATATAAGAAAACACCGTTACGTTAAAACCAAACTCTAGATCTCCGGTTTTGAGATCAAGCTTTCTAATAGCTGAGTTTTCAAGCGGATTGAGCTATTTCGTCGCCTTAGTGCTTGTTTGTCTTATGTCCATGAGAGGTAGTTTCACACGGGCAATGTTAGTATGTGTACTGAATCAATGTGTCTAACGAAAACTGTATTTTTTTTTTAAATAGTATAAGACCGCTCCGTAGGTCAGTGGTAACACTGCGAACTCTGAATGGGAAGGTTGTGGGTTCGAATCCCGGCGGAGCACAAAAAATATACCATTTATATTTTCAAATTGCTTTTCGCTCGGTTGAAAAAATCATAAACCTTTACCAATGACCGGTCACCAAAGGTCCATCCAGCCTTACAGCAACTGGGTCTTGCTTGAGTATTGGCGCTTTGTAGCGACGACCAAGCTCGTACACCTCTGCGGCACTACAACAAGTGTCATAGACCCCTAGAGTCTCTAGAATCTAGGAAGTCTCCCGCACAGGATTTCTTAAAAAAGAAAAAAATAACAATACCAAGAAATGAACGATTAAGCTTGCAAAGGGTCTTTCGGAAATGTTTCAGCAATAACAAGCCTATCCAAATGAACCAGAAAATCAAAAGTACCTACGTGTATAAAAAACCTTGAATTTTTAAATAGAAACATAAATTGAACAAAATAGACGGAGTTTGGTCGTTCACACAGTAAAAGCAGACAGAAGCAAAAATATATGTCCGTTGAAATTCTCGCTAACAGTGACGCCAAAGGCGACAAATAAATCTTTAAGATATATCTACTTAAAACAACGGAATGCTGGTAAAAAATGTGTTGTGGTGGGAAGGAAGCGCACAGAAATAATCTACACTTTCGGACAAATGCCTCACCTTTTGAGCGTTAAAAACAGGTAGATTTTCGGCATCCTAAAAGCTGATTTCTTCCTAGAAGTAACAGATTGGTTAATAAAGATGTAGCTGTGGAAGCTGATTGTTTTTTACTGGTAAGCTGATGACAGGTCTTTGTTATCTACCGAATTATTTTTTGATGCGTACGTGAAAAACATCAGAGGTAGTTTATCTCAGATCTATGTTATATGTATATGGGAAAAAATGTTCTACTTACAAAATAAAACAAGTCAAATATACATGTTTAAGTTTATCTCAGATAAATATGTAAAAACTGTAAGCAGTTCACGAAAATTGATTGTTTTTTCTTTGGATTAAAATGTAAGAAGTAGTTTTTCTTTTACATAAAAAAAATGCTTGATTCAAAGGGCATATGCTATTTTACACATAATAAGTGTATTTATATTGGTGAAAGTACTTAATTCTACAATAAAGGAAAAATGGGTTCTCTATTTGTCCAGAAAAAGATACGGCCGGTTCCATTGCAGCACCAAGTTAAATCTTTTCGTTGAATTTCAAGCTACAAAAGTGTGAAGAAACTTTAAAGCATCGTAAAAATTTGTTAGGAAATATAATGTAACCGAGACGAGAGTAAACAAGGCTCAAAGCATCGCCGACAAACGCTCCAAATTCCGACAGATGGCCAATTAGCCTTGACGCCAACTAATTCAGTTGTCCTAGGACAATGGGAGAATGGAGAGCATATGGCTTTAATGCCTTCTGTTCCTATTTCCACAGGTATATTATTTAGGTTCCCCGACATCTTCATCAAATGCCTCAATTGGCACATTTTTTTCTTGAATTGAGGTAGATATTTTTTTGACAGATGATACTGCAGTTTTACACAAAAGTTTTTTTTTATGTATAAGCCGAAACGTGGTTATTGTTCTGCAAAAAATGCATTTATTGTTTATTTTTTGACGCTTTGAATACAAAATATACAATAAACAGTAAAATAACGTCCTCTCAGAAAAAGTATCATGGTTATTTGAATAGTTTTTTATGTAAAGTCTAGCAGGTAAAGCGTGCTGCGCACGGTTGGGTTTCTAGCCGCAACGGGCGGTTATACAATAAGCACTAATCGTTTGTTATCCCGTGTGTTATATTTAAATAATTACGATTTGACAATTTGCAGGTTACACAATCGATTTGCAAATAGAAATTGAATTGTTTTTTTAAAGATTATATTTAAGCTAATCCGTCAAAGAAAGCGGTTCAATTACAAACTTGTAATAAACATTTATAGTATCAGAATTCCATTTTGTTATTTTTTTTGCAAAAGCAGTTTATAAAAGATAACAAAACACCTTTTTCTGACAGAGTAACATTATTTTGCAACTGCTAATTTAACGTTTAAAATTGATTATTTGTGCCATCACGAAAAAAATCTTCTTAAAATATTGACGAACTCTTAATTTTATCACACTCTTAAAGTATAACGTTGCTATATTCACAAAACCTTTGATTTATAGCTGATCTACGTTTCATCGTTTTTTTTGTGGGAAATTCACTATAAGCTACGGATAAGTCATGGCTTTGCTGTTTGAGAATGACACCGTAAGAGTTCCATGTGTTTTTTTTAAATCAGTTATTAAAAGTTGAATAGCACCCCTTTTCTGACAGGGTAACATTTTGATAGTAAAAAATGTGTGTATTAAGTATTCATACGCCATAAAACAACATTGTCATGGCGGGGATTAATGGTTGTGCCACTCGGGCCATATTTGTGGTCATCCCGGGGTGGAAACAATTGTATGCGAGAGCGGGAAGGGGGCCGAGAAGGGTAAGTCCCAGAGGACGCGCCCAGAAAGAAGGACTGGTATAAATAAAACTGAAAGATGCGGCCGTTTCTGTTAGGAATGAATTGGAAAGAAAAGAAACGATTGTAACAAATAAAATATCTTCCATGAGTCGTTAAGAGGTATATTCTAAAATATGTCTAATTTTCAGGCATAATATTTATTTAGGAATGTTTTTTTCTCTTAAAACAATCATTTTTGGATTCTTGATACATAACCCATGCGATGCTATGAGGCTCATCAAAAACATTGTAAAAACTGTTTTCTTATTAAATTTCAGATATCACCTTTGTCATGTACCTGTAGTACGAGTTTTTTCACAATACTTCGAGTTTTCACAATACTGATATAAGCCAACAAGACTGTTTTCTGAATCTAAATTTACTGAATTTTTATTTATGGTTCAGATTTTTTCATAAATAAGACTACCTTTGCAGTTAATACAGATTTTTTATGTACGTTTGTATATTGTAGGAGGCGCATGGATTGATAAATATAAAATTGTAATAAATATGATCTCCTTACAACACACATAAAAAATGCCCAATGTGTTGTTTCAAATATGAGTACTTGTTTTTTTTTTAGTGTTGATCTGTTAACACAGTGAAATCTGTTAACACGGTTGAAATGTTAAAACATAGCCTCATTAGGCGAAAATGTTTGAGCAAAATCAAAAATAATAAAGTGAATTAAAACCATGTTTTACAATTTCAATTTTTTAAATATTAAAAAAAATGAGTAGTTGTGTTTGTCCTTAGTGTAATAATAAATCTCTCTAAAAGTAAATAGGCACTTGGGTAATTTGTATTCGTTCAAGATTGGTTGTGGTTAAATCTATCAAACAGCTATTCTCATTGATTCGAGAATTATCTTTATTTTAGGTATAAACTAAGGACCGAAAACCTATGTAGGGGGAGAAATATATCAACCGTTAAGCTACACTGTGAAAATGTAACTCTAAACCGATAGAGAACAAAATAAATTTTATGATATACCTGTAAATAAACAGCAATTGTAATTAAAAGAGACCCCCGTTTAAAACATAACAGTTTGATAAAAATAAAGGGAAATATACAAAAAAAATACGAAAAAATATATATTTAATGATCCAATTCGCTTCTGGGCTAATCTTGCGTGAGGCGAAACTCGGGAAGAGAAAGGTTTCCGAAAAGGCAAAGAAACTGCGTATATTGTTTCTATTTATTATTTGGCCGGTCATGGCTCCCCGGGGCCCGTGATGACATAACTTAAACTCGGGAAAACTCTATGATTACATACAAATAGAAGAAGGCGGCGGGTCGCCCTCGCATAAACTTTGCAAAAAACCGTCTTTTTATGATATAGGTCCTTAATTTTGCGGCTTACCCACGATACTCGTAGTAAGAAAGTAGTTTCAATTTATCAAGAATCCTGTGCGGAGGCTCTACATATATATTTTTTAGAATCTGGAGGTCTATGACACTTGTAAAAGAGCAGAGTTGTAGGTGACGTAACATGCTTTTTACATATATTGAAAAATATAATGAGAGATGCACTTTTTTTTTAAAGAAGACGTATTTTTAGAAATTCTATTTTATTAATAGTAACACTCAAGTATGAATTTTTGTATGCATCAATCTGATCTCTAATCTAAGTTGCAAATATATTTTACATTGGAGATTCACATTATATGTATTTTAACAAGCAGACACGTATAAGTTCGCGCATAAACATTCCGCATGTGGACCAAAATTTCAAATGAACAAACACCTTGCAAGTCTAGCCGACCTTCCCTGAAACAAGGGTGACATTGGCAAAGTTACCCATTTTCTGCAGCATGGGTGGTCAGCCTTATACCAACCAATAAATCAAGGAAATATAGATGTGAAGACAAGCAGTTCTTCCATCTTTTGGATGGTGTACAAAGATCCGAGCGATACATGGTTCCTCCAGAACCGTCTTCTCTTCCTACTCCATCTGACAATGTCCTCAGTATCGACTATGCTTCTAATTTCCTAGTTCATTACTCAATTTCTTTAGAACCATTGATCTTAAATAAATTAAGGCCTTATTACGAAACACTATTGTAAAAATTTTGATGTACATTTACCGCCTTAAAAAAAACTGTTTCCCAACGTTCCTACTAAAAAACGTCATGTTATGATTTTTTTACAGCTTACGCAAAGATAAAAGGCGGATTATGTAAGTTATACGACTTCCTTTGTCCATGAAAATTTGATGGGAAACACACAAAAGTTATATCTACTTGTGAAAAAAATATTGTACGAAAACTGTACGTTTTTTATTGTCAATTTTATACTTCTTATTCTAGTATAAAGGTACGTAAGAATTGAGTTTCTTCTTGTCAGCGATATTTTAAGACAAATTTGGCAAGCAAAAAAAGCCGTTTTTACGTAGGTATGCTCTTAAAGCATATTTTCAAAAAAAATTCAGTTACCTACTCCTTTTACTTGCTACTGCGATTTATTTCACTTTTGCTGAAAACTTCTAAAAAATGAGAAAATTAGCAAAAAAAGAGGGTAAATATTGTTATGATTTGACTTGGGGTTCATTTCCATTCAATTGTTATTTAAATTTACTTCACCAATCACAATATCTATATATTATAATACCCTTCGCCGTCGTCATTCGCTTACAATTTCAATTTTCAAAATTAATGCCATCACAGAAGATGAAAAACATTCCTGATCTATGGCAAATTAATTTTTGTATATATGCTGCAATGCTGCGAGCTTTCGCGTTTGTGTTTAAAAATGTATGAAAATTTCTTTCAATAAACCTGTTTCTTCATACTGAAAATGTATGGAAATAAATTGACATCTAGCGGCAAAACGTGAAAGTTTTTTTTATATTTTCTTTTATTTCATGCAAATTAAAAAAAAAATACACAAAATAAAAATGGATTTAAATCTGTAATCTAAGTTGCAAAGATATAAAACATTTGAGATTCATATTACATGCATTCTTACAAGCAGACATGTATAAGTTCGCGCTTACATATAATACATGCAACTCTTGCCCATCTTCCCTCAAACAGGGGTGACGTTAGAAAAGTGAACCATTTTTACAGTATGGGTGGAAAGCCTCATACCAACCTATAAGATAAGGAAATTATTTTGATTTCTATTCTTTATAATCTGTAATCTAAGTTGCAAGGCAAACAGTGACAAAACGATACATGACCAAACAACAAAGTAACAAAACAGCACAGTGACAAAAAAGCACGGGGACAAAAAAAAACAGTGAAAAAACAGGAAGGTGACAAAAGAGCACAGTGACATAACAGCACAGTGACAAAACAGCACGGTGATAAAACAGCACAGTGATATAACAGCACAGTGACAAAACGGCATATTGACAAAAAAGCACGGTGAGAAAACAGCACAGTGACATAACAGCACAGTGACAAAATAGCACGGTGACAAAACAGCACAGTGACATAACAGCACAGTGACAAAACAGCACAGTGACAAAAAATGACGGTGACAAAACAACACAGTGACAAATCCCCACAGTGACCAAACTACACGGTGACAAAACACCACAGTAACAAAACAGCACAGTGACAAAGCAGCACGTTGACAAAACAGCATAGTGACAAAACAACACGGAGACAAAAAAGCACAGTGAAAGAACAGCACAGTGACACAACAACACGGTGACAAAACAACACGGCAACAAAACAGCACAGTGACAAAACAGCACAGTGACAAAACAGCACAGTGAAAAATCAGCACAGTGTCAAAACAGCAAAGTGACAGAACAGCACTTTAACCAAAAATCACAGTGACATAACACAAGTACACTAGCAGACTCGTAAAAGTTCACGCTTACACATGCTGCATGTGGACTTACAACATAAACACCCAACTCAAATGAACATAAGTGCAACTCTTTTTGCACTTATGTTCATTTGAGTCAAAAATTTTAATATTTGTATACACTATCGATGTATTTATTATATTAAGGTATAACCGTTTACAGTGCGGGATATTCCCAGTATTTTTTTGTAATGGCGGATTTTCATAAATTTATTTTATCAAAGCCTAACAAATCTAAGTAAATGTTCTTTTACAAAAACTGAGTGTTTTTATTTTACATGTTTTATAATACTACGAAGTTTAACGCGAGGAAACTGTGTGCAATATACACATTTCACAAATGTTAAGGGGTTGGGCTGCGTAGCAGCCAGGGGCAACGCCCCTAGTAGATTACAATGTACAGTTCATTCTTTACTCTCTGCTTACAGGTCTTCGCGTTACAACGGTCTAAGCGACTCTCTTTGTCCCAAATAATTTTTGCTTGTATTTATATGGGAAGCAGAGACGATTCTTGCATGTTCTCGAACATGGTAGATACTTCCACAGGGATTGTTCGACACTATACTAGAGTCATCAAACACACCAATCAGTGTGCCTAGGCTCACGTCCACACGAACTCATACATTCGTCACAATATTATAGAATTCGTAAGTGCGAACTTACCCTTGTCTTAAAATTTGAAAAATAAAACACGTTTTTCTTCACGAGTTGAGTTTTATTCCTTCGAGCGCTTTCGATGTTATAAAATCATAATCAAGAAGACAACGTGAAGAAAAACTTTGTGTTTTATTTTTCAAATTTAATTAAAATGAATCTTCACAATGTAAGCACACACACCCTTAAACTTTTATCCTTGTCTGTTTGTGGGTATGCATTAGAAATTAATTTTAAATGTTGATATATCGCTCCCCCAGTTCTTGTTTACCGTATACGCAAATCTTGTCAAATATGACTTTTTCATGCAGTTGTCTTAAAAATAAATCAAATTCTACACAATCTGAGATAAGAAAAACCGTAAAACTCGATAATGTGAGAGTTCTTTTAAATATATTTTTTAAATAAATTTCTTGTTTTTATGAGACACATTGGTCCAGTACACATGCAAACATTGCTCATGTAAAATTTTCTCAATTGCGTATACGGTAAACAAGAACTAACGCAGCGATATGTCTGCAACTTAGATTATAGATTACAGAAGCGGTGGTAGATTACAAACGTGAATATTTTTTTGCATTTTGAGGGCTTTATCTAATGTAAAAATCATACAAAATTTGCATTTAAAACTCGTGCGTTTGGCACGGGGAAAAAAAGGTGGAGGAGATACGGGTGATGCGAGTGAGAGTTGGTGCATAAAAAACAGATCTGATGCGCGAACATGACGGTGGGTCGCATTGGGGATGACGAGAGATAGCCAATCGGGGGAGGGAGAGGGAACGTATGAAAATTTTGGGGTGTATGTGTCCAAAAATGGGGAGTGTATTTTGAAAAAAAAAAAAAACGCAAAAATATGGTGATTTTCAGGTTTTGAGCGTTTGATTAAATAAAACATGATTATTTTTTATCTGAAATTTAAATTCAGTACAAAGATATTGTCTCTTTAGTGCTTGTTGGTCTTACGTCCGTCAGAGATAATTTCATATCAGTAATACTTGTATGTGTACTGGACCAATGTGTCTAATGAAAACTGGAAATTGATTAAAAAAATATTTAAAACAGCTCTCATATTATTGCGTTTTACGTTTTTTATTAGCTCAGATTGTGTAGAATGTGATTTTTAAGACAATTTCATTGAAAGGTCATCTTTGAATCAAATGCTAGATAAGCCGAACAAGCACTGGAAGGACAATATGAGATGCATTCTCACAAACAGACACATACCAGTTCACTGCTTACAAAACAAAATTTGCTGTCAGTTTGGAAATCTGTTTTTTCTCATTTTTACGATTTTTCAACAGTCGTTCTCGATTTTACAAATACATACGATGAAGTTATGTAATTTATTAACATATGGGCAGGACAACGTATGACGGGTCAGTATGTATAAGGTTTATATTTTCAACGTTATACACATATTATAGCGAGTAAACTCTCTTAAAGCTTCTTGATCGGTAAACAAAACAGGATAACGAATGTGTATATGTGAGTTTTTACTTCTGTGAGTGTGAATTTTTAAAATTAGAATATTCTAGCGTGGTCTCGCGTGTGCCAGAATAATCCTTATACACTTATAAATAGAGATCGAGACGCTTTGAAGGGGAACTTGTATCGGAGCTGGCAAGCAATACAGTACAAAAGTTAACTCTGTTCGAACCAAATGTAAACGGAATCTTAAAATATACATTTTTAAATATAAGTTTTTACTAAATTGAACCCGTAAATTGTAAAAATATGAGAACAAAAAAATCTTGAATGTACAAAAGCATTTTTTTTTTTGGTTTCTCTCAAATTTTCCTGGAAGACGTTTTATTTCCTACGCAGTCAAACTTTATTCAAAATACTAAACCAGTGACGTGCATAGCATAGTACATAGTACGTCGGCTCGCCGGATTCCTGTCCCATTAATTACCGAGTCAAAACTTTTGCACTCTGGGTGATTTATGTGCGAGCATGTCGTCGACAGCGAGGACCAGGAGCGGCTGATTTACACAGTCAAATGTGTCGTCCCACCTCGCACAACTTGTATCCAAATTTAATACATTTGTATTTTTGGAAAGATTTATCCATCGGTAAAAGCATCTTAACCGGTTCATTGCCTAATATATTTACCTAGGTGTGAAACATTCAACGAAATCGCGTACAAAGAACAAAATGTATGAAAAATTAATTATCCTCTAAGGGGCTGTCCATATATTACGTCATTCGCATTAAGGGAGGGGGGGAGTCTGGTCTGCGGATGATGGCAAATGACGTACAAGTACCAAAAGTGTCTTGTTAATACCAATTTCTACAATTATACAAAATATTATGTAAGTAATATAACATTATTAATTATTAAGCTCATCCATTATTACAGCAAGAGGGGGAGGGGGGGGGTCATTAGATAATGACTAGGATGATTGTAAGGGGGGGGGGGGTCGAAAATCGACCAAAATCGATGACGTAATTTATGGACGGCCCCTAAGTGCTATTGTGCCTGGCGAAGGGTGCCATACAACTCGATTCCCATTGGCTTCCCTTTTAAAATGAGACAACAAAGTAGTTAAAAAATATAGGCACAAAGTAAAAAAATACCTACATTTAAAACCAAAGAAACAATACGTATTTTTTCCCCATTGAAACCATGAGGAAGGGATTGAGAGCTTCAAGAAGGGAATGAAGACCCATTTCTTCACCGCCGCGTCAAGCCTGAAAGCGCCCTTGCAGTGACAGCTGTAGTCACGAAACGGCGCTATAAAAATCATCATCATCAGTCTTCTTTATTATAATTTTTGCCTCATTTTAAAAGGGAAACCGATGGGAATCGAGTTGCATGGCACCCTTGGCCACTGCGGCACTGCCTTCCATATATTTTTCTACATAATCTAATCTAATCTAAGTTGCAAAGATATGTACCTTCCCTGAAACAGGGGTGGCATTAGCAAACTGAACCGTTTTCTAAAGGGTTTCAGGGAAGGTCAGCAAAAGTTGCAGAGCTTATGTTCATTTCAGGTTTAGATTTGAATTTGTAAGCGCAAACTTACACTTGTCTATTTGTGGGTATAAATTTAATATGAATTTTAAATGTTAATAAATTTTTGCAACTAAGATAATACACTGCAGTCCAGATTTCCTGTGCCTCTATAATAAAAAAAAGCTATCATTTTTTTCAGTTCAACGTCAATCGAAAAGTTTTTAATGTAGGGGACGATGAAAATACATCACTCACGATCGGAGTATTGTGTGACAGTTTTTGAATGGATATTTATGCTATTTTTTTAGGGCATCATACATACACGTTGTCACGATGACCGAAAAACTGCAAAAAACACAAAAAAAATGCAACAAAATATATTTGATGGGCATGACTTTTCATTCGATATTTTTTATTAGAAAAAAATGTACAAAAGAGTTGAGTTGGTAGAAAGCTTGCATTCCATTCCCAAAGCTCGGGTTCAAATCCCACCGAGGGTTTTAGAAATGTTATTTTATATATAAATCTAAATCTAGGCTGCAAGATATATACCATTTAAGATTCATATTAAACGCATTCCCACAAGCAGAAATTTATAAGTTCGCGCTAACACATGCTGCATGTGGACCTAAGATATAAAAAACCCAATCTCAAACGAACATAAGCCTAGTTGGTACAAAGTTGTATTGTTTTGAATAATTGCCAGATAATGATGGAGGGCTCTTGAGGTGTGATACACATAAAAACAGCGCTCACCAAATAAATCATCCTAATATTATTATTATTATTATAAATGTTTGATTTTTATCAATGTAATAAGATACTATTTGGCGTATATAAATGAGAGAAGAAAATATTTATTAAAGAATATAGACAACAAAAAACTGAAGTCTTTTTTATCCAATGTGAACGAAATACGCCGCGTTAACTTTTAATTAAATGGATTTATTTTTCAATTTGTCCGCGAAATAAGCCGGATTTCGGCGCGAAAAAAAATGTAAATAGACTTAAAAGCAGGGCGAGAAATTTCATTATTCTGAAATATCGATGGCGTAGACAAGCAGTCGGCAACCAGCAAACGACCGGTCGATATATAGCACAGTTTTTTTTTTTTTAGAAAGATGGCAGAAATTCGGTAAATGAATTCGGCGGTCCAAAAAATGGCGCCGAGTGACAGCTGTGCCGAAATGAAGGAAGGCTTTTTATTTGGCAATTTTATTTGACAGGCAACGCCCGCTGCAGTGCCAAACAATTAAAGGATATTTTTAGAACAAAGGCGTTTATAGGCTTTTTTTTTAGGTATTTGTTTAATGTAATGATAGAGTGAGAAACGAATGGGTTCTGAATGAATTCGGAGTAAAAGAAAGCGTGAAAGTGAAAGTTCAAAGAAGTGTGATGCGTTGGTTTGGACATATTGAAAAGATGAATGAAGACCGACTGACAAAAAAAGTGTAAAAAGGAAATGTAATAGGTGAGCGTGGAAGACCTAGGAAAGAATGGATTGATCAGATAAGTGAGATTGCGAATGAATGGAATCTACAGAGTGGAAACAAGAGAAGAGCGTGCATGAAAAGAGTGATAAAACTAGATGAGATGAAAGAAGTATGCAAGGACAGAGTCAAGTGGAGGCACTTGTGTGGAGGTACCGGCCACCCCTAGATGAATGGCGGCAGGATACAAGACAAGACAAGTAATGGACTCGGTACTAATTTAAAGGCAAAAGAAGTTGTCGATACACGGTCGGGTTGCTGGAGAAAAGACAAGTTATATATTGCTCATACTTTTTATGAATAAGTACTTAAATTAAAAAAATGCATTCTTACCGAGTTGGAAGCCCCTGCCTGTCGGACGCTAGCGGTCCGCGGGCCTTCGAAATTCCTCATTTGAACTGCCCTGAATAGTTTCCAATAGAGCATGTGACGTATGCACGTGGACACAACTGAAAAAAAGAAGAAAAAAGTATTAATAAATTTTCAAAAGCGGTGTTTGAATTATAATTTTTATACTAATGAAATTTGTTCCTATCTCTCTCAGCTCTGCTTTTTTCTATTTGTAATTTTTCAGAAAAGCTTAAAAAAATTGTAACGATTTTAATTTATGAATCGATTGTATGTAAGCATCGAAATTGAAATATGACATTGGCAAAGAGATTACAGTATGGGTTGTCAGCCTCATACCATCATCATACCCTCAAGTCAAGGAACATAAATATAAAAATAAATAAATAAATGAAATTACTTATGTCTGATATACTTGTCAAAGACATTTTTAAATGAAGTCTTAAAAAAAGGTATATATTTTGTACTAAAAGCAAAAATAATGTCAATATGTCCGTGTATTTCTTTGTTGATTTTTTTACAGGCAGTACATCATTTCCTTGTCAGCGTTAAACGATGATTAGGGACCCATAAATCAGCATTCAAATGACCAGTAAAAGTAAAACAAAACCCTCAGAGGGTGCCGGCCATATTGATTTTTTAAGTTTCCCATAAAAAATATGTTAATCACGAACACACGGTCAAGGGGTCCCTGTTTCAAACGAGTTTTGTAATGGGTATATTAAACCTTCAGAAATAAAAGTTTAAGAATGAGAAAAAAGGATTCAAAAATGATTGTATTTTCTGGAAATAAAACAAGATTTTTATATATAAGGCTATAAAACATTCGTTTGGTTAACAACTTAGCTGCAGTTTCCGCTTTTTTAGCTGGAAGTCTTGGGTTGAATCTCGAAGTTTCAGAAATGGTTTATCGAATTGTTTTTTATTTTTCCCACAACATTATAAATATATGTCGTAAGTATTTAGTATGAGACCACTCGTGCTACGCACAATTTAATACTAAGCTAAATAGGTGTTCTGAAAAATAATTACCAAAGCTTTTATTTCTTTTAATTATCATATTTAATGTAGTGTTTAGGTTTAGTTTGTTATATTGAATATATTTAAAAGAATAATAATAAAATTTAAACGTAATGAAAAAGTAAATACGAATCGTGCGTTCATTTAGTTCAACCTTAATATTTAATGCAATCTTAAACTTCAAACAGTTTCTTTTTATGTTTAACGTATTAAAAAGAACAATGGGAATATCAAAACACAACAAAAAAAAGTTAAAAGACAAGCGATGGACATCAAAAAAAGAAATACATATTTATAATGCTTCTTCCATTTTGTAATTTGAACGAGAAATAATGGCGGACTAGAGCATTTCAAACATGGGAATAAAAACGGAATAAATGAGTGAAAAAATGTTGGGTTTGTTTGTTCAGTAATTTGACACAGACAAAGCATAATTAATTTGACAGGCAAAGGAAGCAGGTTTCCTCTTTAACATGGCGACCAGCATTTTCCCATGACGGCTGCTTCTGATTGGTCAACGCATGGCCGTGCTCCGTATTTCAGATCACATTTTTTTCTGGGCACCAAATAGAATAGATCACGTTCACGGTTTAGGAAGGCTCTTAAAAAGATTAACGTTCAATTTGAAGGTTTTAAAAACCAAAAAAATGTATGAAAATTACTTCGGTTACTTACCGGTAAGAAACATCTCATTTCATATTATATAATATTTATGGATTCAAAACACACTTTCTTAATTCTTTAGGTGAAGTCTTCACAAGGCTTAAAACAAGGTTAAAATTCAGGTGAATTTTTACTCATTGTGAAGCATAGTTCGGTACATTTTTGTAGAAGTAAAATATTGAAAAAATCATTTATATATTTTTTACTCTGAGCGCCTTGCAGTCTTCTTCGTATCTATTTTAATATCAACTGATTTATTTATATATTGCACTTTAAAAGTATCACAAAAGCAGAGTAAAAAAAAAATGACTATTTTTAACTTTAGAATTTGTGACTTGAACCTGATAAAAATACTCACATGATTGATGTAACCGCGTCCTTTTAACTCAATATAAAATCAACTACGAAAAATGTGTTCGTTTTATGTAGATATTCGATAATCAGTAAATCAATTTTAAAGTAGAAATTCGATAAGTAGTGTAGACTACTTTTGACGAATTATTCCTACAAAGCATAACATGTTTATGACCTTTAATTTTCAGATCTTGATTGAAGAAGACTTTGACGTCACGAAAATAACATTCATGACATTATTTTTGTAAATGTTGCATGGACAGCATTTTTATAAATATTATACAACGAAAAATGTTGGGAATTATGATCGCGGCATTACATCTTGATTCTGCATCTGACAGATAATCGTGTAAGGTGACGTTTGGAATACCAGCCCATTAGGCACGCACAAAAATATCTTGCGTCTCGTTCCCGAACCAAGAAATCACGCGCCGTGCCGTGAGAGAGAGCGGGATGACAAAGGGTATTAAAATGATAAAGGGTACGATAGAAAAAAGGAGCAAAAAAAAAACACAGGATTATTATATGATCACGTCCAGATTGGTTATATGTCTTTTGACGTTTTGATTTTTTGAAGCTTGTTCTGATATCGAAATGAAGAGTTGACAAAGAAAATAAATTTCCATTTGTTACTGTACTGTATTCTGCCGTCTTTCCACATACTCTTTCTTCTACCACTTTCTTCATACATAATCTTCTTTTATTTGCACTGTGTAGGTTCCGTTCTTTCGCCATCTCACCTATTTGGTCTCTCCATTCCTTCCTCGGTCTTCCCCTTCGACGCTCTCCTCCGACGTTTCCTCTGTACAATTTCTTCGTTAGTCGTTGATCATCCATTCTTTCAAGATGTCCGAACCATCTCATTGTGTTTTTTTGTTTGTAAAGGTATGAACCAAGATAATTTCACAAATTCTGCCTTTCTTTGTCATTTTTATAAGCAAAGTTTCTCCAGCATGAATTTTCCATATGTACCAATTAATTTATTTATCAAACAGCAAATGCAAGGAAACTATCTAAAGGGGGATTCATTTATTTTTTAACAATAGCTAGGCGACTTTTTACTGAATGAAAAGGACAAATTCATGTAATATATTTTTTTCAGTTTGAAATTCCATCAACTTCAGTCAAAACAAACAAGACATTTGTTCAGACAAATGGCACACATTTCCAATGCTGGTTTTTGAAAGAGAAAAATGGATTGCAACTAAAAAAAAATGTAATATTTAAGTAAGAAAACACAAAACAAAATAAACCTTTTAATTTTTTTGTACACCTTTTCAATTATAGGGTAAAACCCTTGGTTTCATAAAGACGTGTATAGAACTCACCAGATTTTGGGTCCGCTCTTTTTTCATACCTAGTAGCAAACACGCCTTTTGTCTCCAGGTAGAGACTAAAGTCAATTGCCTGATTATGCTCGGTTGGAGGTGGCTGTCGTAGGAACAGACTGTCGCTATATCCCGGTCTGTCGCTATAAGCGGTCTGTCGCTACATACATATATGCAGACTGTGGACCATATGCCGCAATAAAAAATATAAGGTTCTGCCTCGGAACGAAACGGATTTGGGAACGTGAAACGATGGAGGCAATGAAAATGGAACTGAAGATGATTCAGATGCTTTAGTTTTTTGATGCATTCGAATGGCTGGTGACCATTAAATTTTATGTCCACACAGTAGAGACGACTGCATTTTTATTAAATTATACTTGAAGGTTTGACTTTAGTTTATAAATTTACAATTTCACAAGTGATATAATGTGTGAGTGCAGAGATGAAGACAAAACTAAGTAAGAAGCCTAGAAAATAGAATGAGCAAACACAGCTGTATTGGCCTGTCATTTTATGAAACGGAAATGGATTGATAAACAAAATAAATTGACAACTCAAATACATAAATTAAGTTATGAGGTCTGCACGTGAATTGGCAAAGACAATATTGTGCAGTCATCTGGCCAGGTTGCCAGAAAACGGCATACACATATTTTGTTACTGCTTGCTAAAGGACGGCAGTGCCATTCAAAACTGACGATTGAATGCCGAGAAGAAAGTTCAATATTAAAAAATGTCTCATCTTCATTGCAAACAAAGAACAATTCAAGTGCAAGAGAGTCAATTGAAATAAACCATTGAAAAGCAAGTAAATAGTAAGAATGTAAGAGCAAGCATGAGAAGGAAGGAAACCATTAAAATAAGCATAACAAAGAGATGATCGCAAGATTAAATACATAAACCATTGCTTCGTTTAATTAAAAGTATATTTCCCAGCTCTGGGTTTTCGGTTGTGCGCCTCAACAGATTCGGGACGTAAGGTTTTTCGTACGAGAACGATACAGTTGTCAAGTTTAATTAAGAAAAGGTCCCGAAAATGAAGACATAAAATAACGTCGGACCAAGGTGCACACCCTGTGGCGCGCCGGCCGCAGATACAATCAATTATGTATGCAAATCGTTTGTGAGCGAGTGCTTTATATGCATTTTATTCATAAATTATTCAGCCGGGGAATGTTTATGTTTCGAGTAATTATTTATTTTAATTAGGCGCAAGCGAAACAAAATAAACATTAAAAGGGATAATAAAGATAATTAAAAATAAAATTAAATGAAAAATTCACGGGGGCGATTAAATTTACAAAAAAATGTGTACAAATTGCTGGTTGTAAAAAAAATATGAAAATTACCCTTGCAATAATGATAATTATTAAGAGGGTTGTAATAAAAAAAATTTGAAGATTTTTTTTATGATCCATGGTTAATTGTAGGCTACGAATTCCCGCCAAATTAAGATCAAAGATAAAAGTATTTTTCTGCTGTTTTTTTTTTTGACATCGTTATCTTTAATTCTATCGAAAATGACAACATAAAAATGAATATTTTTATTACAATATGACAAAAACCTAAAAACGTATTTTTCAATTCACAGCTAAATACAGGCTTCCAAGCAATACCAAATCGAGAAAAAAACAAAACAATAAAATGTCAAATCAAATCTTTTCAAACTGTTTCATTTATAAAAACGAAAACAGAAGAGTGATAAAAAATGTACATTTTTAATCAAGTATTATAATAAAAAATAATAAATAAAATGATTAAATGTACTCTCCATCTCCAGTATAGACTCTTAAACAACCAATTTTAATCAAATTTTTATACAGTATGTAAAATATTTTCTACATGATTCCTGTAAAGTTTGAAGTCGATCGGATAACAGATGTTTTATTCTCCATTTTTTTTTCTTTTCATAAAAAAAATTGCAACCCATGCCTGGCTCAGCTACTTATCAAATTTTTACCAAATTATCAGGAATTGTGTAAATTACCCTACAAATAGATCGCGTGAACTTTGACGTGGATCGGAATACTAACAAAAAATCAGCCTTTTTTGCGTAAATCTGCATCCCTTACCAGTGGAAAAAAATATATTCCTTATTCGGAGTACTTCTACTATTTTTTTAGTCTCTAGATTTTTGACTACACAGCGTAGGTACAAATTTTTTGGGCCTTACAAGCAGTCAAAGGCAAAGTGAATTTTCTAGATTTATTCGATTTCCACGGGTGTTACCCTACAAAGTGACTATAATAAGATTTCCCGGATATAGCCCCAGGTTTATCCGGCGGTGGGTGATTCTCGTACCCCTACGTACGTTTTAAATCAGCCTTAGAGTCTTGCCAAAAAATATACGTAAACTGAAACAGCGCCTCTAGTGATCTTTTCAGTTTCTATACGTTTTTGTAGTGCACGATGTGGTTGAGTATAAAATCTATGTTATATACTTAACAGAAAACAGGAGCGCTGTTTTATCATCGTAAAGAACCTCAAGAATAAAATTTTACCTAAGCGTTTTATTAAAAAATGTATGTAAACTCAAAACAGCGCCTCTATGTAGAGTTTCAATTTCTATAGATTTTTATAGTAAACGTTGAGTGTACACTTAATGTTTTACACTTGAAAGAAGACAGGAGCGCACTTTTATCATCGTAAAGTATGTATCTCAAGTCGTCGTCCCAGTGCTTGTTTGGCTTATCTACCAATTGATTTAAAGATGACCTTTAAATGACATTGTATTAAGAATCCTATTTTACACAATCAAAGCTAAGAAAAAATACGTCAAATACTTTAATGTGAGAGTTATTTTAAATATTTTCAACATCAATATCCAGCATTAATTAGACACATTGGTCCAGTACACATACAAACATTTCTCATGTAAAATTACCATTGTTGGAGATAACATAAAAAAGCACTATGGTGACGAAGTATAAATTGTTACCTTAGCGTCTAACTAAAATATGTATGGAAACTAAAGTGCTCACATGAGCGCTGTTTTAGTTTCCGTATATTTTTTCTTGTAAACGTTGCCGAGTTACACTGTAATCATTTTGTAGGTACTCGATGTTTTATTATCGTAAAGGTTTTCAGAGAAGCGGTTCTTATGTGGGATTTTCAGATTAATATCGCAGGGGAGGTTTTCAAGGGTCAAAGACGAAGTGGTTGGTGGTAGGTATGGTTTTTCAAAGGTAAGATACAAGGCTTCCATGAAAATTGACGTCATAATATAGTTGGAAATATTTTTAAGTGCTTTTGCAGGAATTTTCAGCAAAAATTGCTGGCGACGAAAATTAAATACAGACAAATTACGACTAAACAAAATAATATTAAAGGTCAAGATGAAATTGTCTAGGGATAAGGGGTCGGCACTCAAATTTGGGTTATTGAAATCGCAAGTTCGAGCCCCGCCTGCGTCGTGTCCTGTTTCTGATTTCATTGGGTAATTATTATTTAATAATTAATTATAATATTAAATAATGAGTTATTGATTGATAATGTCATACCTTTTTCTGGCCAGACAAAATAGATTGGTAATAACATTCTTCTTCACAAATCTATTTTTTATCAAAATAAAAATAAATGAAAAAGGTTGCCCTGCAATTATGGTGGCTGAGACTATTGAATTGTGAATGATTTGAATAGTTAAATGCACACAATTATTTGATTCCTTTTAACTATTATAATTAAATGTTTACTGTTAAAAACTCAAATTCATTTCTAATTTTTTTTTTTTTTTTTTTAAGAAATCCTGTGCGGGAGACTCCCTAGATTCTAAAGACTCTAGGGGTCTATGACACTTGTTGTAGTGCCGCAGAGGTGTACGAGCTTGGTCGTCGCTACAAAGCGCCAATACTCAAGCAAGACCCAGTTGCTGTGAGGCTGGATGGACCTTTGGTGACCGGTCATTGGTAAAGGTTTATGAATTTTTCAACCCAGCGAAGAGCACATTCGAAATATAAATGGTATATTTTTGTGCTCCGCCGGGATCCGAATCCACAACCTTCCATTTACGAGTCCGAAGTGTTGCCACTACGGACTGCGGACCGGTCCAAGTCTAATGTGGTCTTTTATTAAAGGTAAAAGTAAAAAGACTTTACAAAAATATATTAGCCTCTGTTCAGTGCATGCTACTGCCACTAAAGTAAATCTAACAAGAAAGTTTTATTAAAATACAGAAACTTGCAGATGATAGTTGATTTTCTGTTTTATGTATTAAAATATTTATGAACTCGGAACTGATGAACTCGGCTGCACGACTGATTTTTGGAACATCCAAGTACTCCCATATCACGCCAATTATGCGAAAGCTGCACTGGCTCAAGTTCTCAGAAAGAGTGCGGTATAGACTGTGTGTCATGATAAAATACATCCTAGATGGACAGGCACCAGAATACCTCAGAGAACTGTGTCAGATGCAGCAAGCCACTAGCTCCAGGACTATAAGGTCAGCTAATGTAGGCTCCGCAAGACTGATCTTGCCCCTCAGGGCAACCTCAACCAACTTTGGTGATCCTGCCTTCTCGGTTTCGGGCCCAATGGCTTGGAAACGAGTTGCCGGTTGAGGTGAGGAAAGAGCAGGACAGGGCAAGCTTCAGGAGGAAGCTGAAGACGCACCTGTTTCTAAGATCATACTATAAAGGGCCCTTGTGACTAAATTTTAATGTAAACGGCGCTTTAAAAAAAAAAAAAAACAACCAATTATACATATAAATTTCACATTTCTACAATGTTGCAGTCGTTTCTCAAAATTGTGAAAAACCCTGGCATTCCCGTGGTTTGCGATTAAAATTTCAAAAGTGTCTCGCCGGATTCGAACCCTGGCATATCTGGTTCGTTAATTTGAGTCATTCGACTCGCGGTCCCCGAAATCAATCTCCGCGGAACCTGACCAGAATTATTAGAGGATCTCCTCCGTTCTGGAACTGCGCCTCTGAAAACAGGGTCAGACCACATACGTGCTAAAAAAAGAAATTAAAAAGAAATATACTCCCAAAAATAAATCTATCAACTCATGTATCTTGCTTGACTTATTCTACTAGTTCCTTGACTTATAGGTTGGTATGCGGCTTACCACCCTTGCTGTAAAAAATTGTTCACTTTTTGAAAATGTCACCCCTGTTACAGGGAAGGACGGCAAGAGTTGCAGGGCTTATGTATGTTCATTTGAGATTGGGTTTTTATATTGTAAGTCCACATGCGGCATGTTTTAGCCCGAAATTTTACATGTCTGCTAGTGGGAATGCGCTTTAATATGAATCTTAGATGATATATATATTTGAAGGCTCTTAGATTTAGATTTTAGATTTTTAACTAGAAATCATCATAATTATTTACTCGAAGCTTTTTGAAGACCGTTCGAGAAGGTTCCGGCAAAATTGACCTCTAGAAGCTTCTATCTTCATAGCTACATATATAAGCCGCGAATGGCTTGCAGGCAGTTCCGTCATCCTATTGACAATCTGCTTTTATACACTAAAACAGTTTAAGTGAACCTAAACCATCTGTAAAATAAATAAATGTGAATTTTGAAAATAAATGTAAACTGTAAATAAATAAATCTAACTGTGAAATAAATACCCTAGAAGAAGATCAGTTTTTAATTTGCAAAATATTTGAACTCGAAAAAAACAATATGAAGCGGCCCTGTATATTCGTACCTGTCCCATTCCTCTTTTTTACAAGGTTTCGTACAAAAACACGCCGGGAAGAGCTGCCGGCTGCGATGGTGTTTGATTGCTTTATCACGAAGCGATCTGGCCTTCCAGATTCCCCCTCTGTAATGAAATCGCGAAAATACGAATCTCTATTGAATTCCGAGACTTACTAAATAAAGGTGTGTCTTTGTAATGAATTTTATGCTACAATTTGATATTCAAACTTGATGTTGATGAAGTAAAAAAAATGAATAATAAAGAACGTAAGAAATTAATGAGTAATTAATTATTTAAAAAGTTGTTTAATGATCACCAGTCTTCATTGAAGAGGCACAGGAAGAAGAAAAAAAAGATTTAATGAGTTTTGAAGGCCAACCAACTTGAAAATTTCCGCTCTTTCCAATGCGCTAACTCCCATAGCTCTACGATGATTTTTGTGTTGTTTATGCCCAAGCAAACAACTGCGTTGTCGACGTATGGTTTTGGTGTAGCCTACAACATTTAGGCCTTTTTTTTCCTAAAAGCGCTTGTGACATAAAAAATCGTAAAACCACTTTAATAGTAATGCCAAAAAATGTCACTTCACTGAAGTGGTTGTAGGAAAGCCGGCCCCTTACCTGTAAAAATAAATAGGTCCACTCCCCATATGCGACCCCTTCGGAGATAACGCGGCAAAATGTTACACTATTTGTGTAGCTTGGTTGCGTTGCGTTTATTATTATTATATCTGTGTTAATTGTTCGATACGGCTTTAGACACATTTTTAAATGGGGCTCCACGAAGAATGCAGATCTAGTCTCCGGGCCGCCTTAAGCACCCAGTAATGACCGCGCCTAATGACCCCCGGCGATAAGCGATGCAAGAACACAAAAACAAAACGTCTATGGAGCGCGGGGTCTCGCACTAAATGAAGTCATTTGAGAGTTCAACACTTTATGTAACCGGGTGAAGGACGAACAGAGTACGTTATTTTTACAATCTTATTGGGATTTAAAGTCTACAACGTATAATCTAAGTTGCAGTAAGTTTCATGTTTGATGTATGCCCACAGACAGGCGCATGTAAGTACACCGGTATGGACCGCCATAGTCTAATTGTCAATTTCCGTTGGAGCAAAAAACCTATCATTTCCGTATATAATTTAAGTTGCAGAAATATCTTTACATTTAAGATTTGTACAGACACGTGTTAGTGCGCGTTTACACATACTGCATGTGAACATACACCATGCAACTCCTGCCGGCGAAATGAAATGAAAGAACATGCAAGGACTGAAAAAATAGTGGTTGATCAGCAATGCTGGCGGTTCAGGCCTTTTCATTGTAATGTTTATTTATAATTCAATGATTTGTTTGTACCTTGACTTGACTAGATAGGTATAAGGCGGACCATTAATATTAAAAAATGGTTTACATATTAAAATTTCCCAATGTAGCCCCTGATTTTCATAAAGGGGCGGCAAGAATTGCAGGATTAATGTTATTTTTTCACGTGCAGCACGCGTAACACGCGTATCAGCTTGTGTGCAAGCATTCAAAGTGAATCTTAAATGCGAATAAATCTTTGCGACACAGATTATATATTATTATTATATTTGGTATAAGGCTGACAACCCATACTGTAAAAAATGGTTCACTTTGCCAATGTCACCCCTGTTTCAGGGAATGTCGGCAAGAGTTGCAGGGCTTATGTTTATTTGAGATTGGGTTTTTATATTGTAGGACTACTGGCATGTGTTAGCGCGAACTTAAACGTGTCTGCTTGTGATAATGCATTTAATATGAATCATAAATGATATATATCTTTGCAACTTAGATTTAGATTACAAATGCATAGATTTAGATCCCTAACGCATTTTTTCCAAACTCTTCCACAAGTATAATATAATATGTTGAATTGAAACTTGATATCCGTTTATAAATTTCACTTTGAAGGCTGCTTTTAAAAAACAAAACCAGAAAAAAATATTGGGTATCTTTTTCTTGCGGTGGATAACGCTGTAGAATTTATGTCCATAAGAGAAAAAAATACAAAGAAACGAAGCTGGAGTCGTACCAGAAACGAACAAAATATAGATAAGGACTGTGCAAGGGGAAACCGATAGACTGCTAGGAAACATAACAAAGTTTAAAACGACTTTACAATAAGGCAAGTAGAAAGGAGGGTTTTAAAACCACAATCGCTTCCCAATACCACTCTGTATTTTGTACACATTTTATTTCAGTCTTTTAAAGTAATATGTACCTGAATTTTTTTTAGAGTGAATTGGATATCATTATTTGTATGAGAAGTATAACAAATTATTTGAAAAAAATACAGAGTTTTTTTTTTCTGCATTATTTCTATTTGTTAAGATGGTTTGGGCATATGGAGAGAATGAATGAGGAAAGACTGACGAAGAAAGTATATGTTGGTAGAATAGATGGATGTCGTGGTAGAGGAAGACCGAGAAAGGTATGGATGAACCAAATATCCGAAATTGCGAACGAATGGAATATCCAGAGTCATAATAAAAGAAGAGCTTGTATGAAGAAGGTTATGACTCTGCAGGAAATGAAAGAAGTATGTAAGGATAGAAAGAAATGGCGGTTGATCTGTAATGTTGGCGGCTAGGGTTTATTAAGGTGAAATTGGTTTTATGTTTTTTTTTTTTTAATGTCTATGTTTATATTATTATTTATTGATTAAAAAAATGTAATTTGTGATGAATGTTCCTTGACTTATAGGTTGGTATGCGGCTGACCACCCATACTATAAAAAATGGTTCACTTTGCCAATGTCACCCCTGTTTCAGGGAAGGACGGCAAGAGTTGCAGGGCTTATGTTCATTTAAGATTGGGTTTTTATATTGTAGGTCCACATGCGGCATGTGTTAGCGCGAAATTATACATGTCTGCTTGTGGGAATGCATTTAATATAAATCTTAAATGATGTATATCTTTGCAGCTTAGATTACATTAGATTAGATTAGATATTATCATTATTTTTGTTCATTGACTAACAGGTTTGAATACCCATATTGTAAAAATCGATTCACTTTGCCGATGTCATCGTTTCTTCAGAAAAGGTCGACAAAAGTTGCAGGGCTTATGCTCGTTTGAAGATTTGTCGTTTTTATTTTGTAAATATACGAGTTCAAAAAGCAAAATATTTAAGCGTGAGCTCACGTGTGTTTGCTTGTGAGCGGGTATTCAATATCTAATCTTATCTAAGTTGCAAAGATAAATAACATTGACGATTCACATTATATGCATTCTCACAAGCAGAAATGTACAAGTTCGCGCAAGCACATGCCACATATGAACCTAAAACATAAAACAACTCAAATTTCAAATGGACATACACCCTGCAACTCTTTCCCACCTTCCCTAAAACCGGGGGGACATTGGCAAAATGAACCATTTTCTACAGCATGGATGGTCAGCCGCATACCAACCTATAAGTCAAGGAACCAACCAACACGTGTTAGTGCGAACTTACATGTGTTTTTTTTTTGAGCGAGTATTTAATATGACTTTTAAATGTACAATATCCTTGCAACTTAAATTATAGATAGAAAACGCGGCATGTCTTTTTTTCAAGTAGAAAATTCTGTAATACTCAATGAAGATATGTCCGGAGAACAGTGCATTAACAGAGAGGAATAGAGCTATAAAGGTAACCTGCTATTTGTTCCAGGCATAGAATATTTTAAAAGCAAAGGTCCGCATCGTGTAGAACAGAAGGCATGCTAGGATAAAATTACTAGCGTTGTAGGTTTGTACGGTCTGCGGTTCGAACGGTTTATGGATTGTGTCCTCCATGGTAAAAACGGTGCATGGTTTAAATGGTTTATGGCTTATATCATCCGATCCAAACGGGTCATCGTTCGTACCGTTCACCGTACGCAATATTCCCCATCCAAAAAGTTTATAGTTAAAATGGTTTATTGTTTTTTCATCTGGTTCACGGTTCGTACCGTTCACAGTACGTAATGTTCACGATTCGAAAATTCCATGGCTCAAATGGTTTATGGCTTGTGTCATTCGCGATTTAAACAGTTCATGGTTCGTACCATTCACCGTAGGTAATATACACGGTTCAAAAGGTCAGTGGTTCCTCCAATCATTGTTTTGAAGCGTCTGCAGCTCGCAAGATTTCTGGTTCAAATGATACCGTCCGTGGTTAAGCCCCTTCATGTCCATGGTTCTTTTAGTCTATTTTTTTGTAGTCTTTGTTTCTTGAATTCTACCGTTCGAATGAACCATATTTTGGTTTGTTAAGTCCACTTTTCGCTAGCAAAGTTCACATTTCCTATGATTCAAACGCTTCACTGTTTTTTTTAGCGTTTACGGTTTACAATATTCACAATTCTTGCCATCCATGACTAATACATTCATGTTTCTAATCGTCTTTGACGTCAACGGTTCATGGTTTGTATCGTTCATTGTTTAAACATGGTTCGTCCCGTCTACGGTTTAGAGTATTCCCCATTCTAGCTGTCCATGGTTGGTAGCATTCATAGCACAGTACTATGGTTCGTATAAAACCTTTATCGGTATAGTATAGACTTGGATAGGACAGAAATGACCAGCCTGCCGTTCATTAGCATTCCTAACAAACGAGGCTCGGTGAACAAGCGAGTATCGAGCCGGGCAGTTTAGGATATTCCGGTCAAATAGTGAAGAGTATTGAATTCTGGTTATCACGACTATGGTTTAATATCATGATGATTATTCAAAGCTTTACAACGCTTCTGTTGTAAAACAATATTATGCAGAAGAAAGAATGCAAATTTGTAGAAATAAAGAGATAATGAAGCAATTTGTATAATTTTAACTGTGACCTTTTTCATGAATTTCCTTATTTTACTCGTACATTCGCTTTTTATCAAAGAATTTAATACTTCATTTGATGAAATAAATCTGCGTAACCTTTAACAAAGAATATTACAAAAACATTCACAGTTCATGCAACACCTGTAAGTTAACGATTACGTATAATAAAAATTGACCGGTCCGTAGTCCAGTGGTAACGCTTAGGACTCGTAAATGGAAGGTTGTGGGTTCGAATTCTGGCGGAGAACAACAAATATATAATTTTTATTTTCAAATGCGCTCTTTGCTTGGTTGAAAAATTCATATACTTACCTTAACTATGATTCATAAGACCGGTCACCAAAGGTCCATTAAGCCTTACACTACCTGGGTCTTGCTTGAGAATTAGCGCTTTCTATAGTGACGACCAAGTCGTCATTAGCAACCAAGAAGGTTATTATTTTTTTGCCTTTTCCGTAGAATCCGGCCCGGTGACGATGTCTATTTTCGCGCCCTTTTCAATGCACCATTATGTGCCCAAAATTATTTTCATTTGACGGTCATCAAAAGTTAGGCTCTGTATAAGAAAATATCGATACCTTGAAGGTAAAACTGAATAAGTGACGTATTAAGGTACATAAAATGGGTTTTTCAGATAAAATGCACCTTTTTCTACGAGAGAAAACACCAAAAAAGTGTGATTTTTTTGATTTTAGAAGTGCTACATCAGCATTTTCTTATTATAAGTTCATGTGCTATGAGAAGTTGCACCCAATAAAATGTTTTATCCACGATATCTGAAATAATTGAATCAGTACTTATTCAGTTGGACCTTTAATGTGGTGATCATATTGGTTCATTGACATATTTTTTGTCACTGAAAAAAATAGTCGGATTCAACCAATACAATAGACAAGCTTAGGTTTCGGTTTCAACTAAACAGGTCTATTACTCTGACAAGCAGATCAATTATTTTCCGTGGTCGCGCTCCACTATACCTAATGCGAGTTCCATTGTGCGTAGAACACACATGTTTAATTGTTCCGGATATGTGAAATTACACGCATACCCCAGTCATTGTCAGGGATTTGTACCGGAAAATATATAGGCACTTTGTTCGGCGTCCATTCGCATCGGTCTATTTGCAACTAATGCCTCATTAGATGGAAACGGGTTGGCAATCGAAATTAGTGTACTAGTTGAACAAACTCCCCAATTTAGTATTTTCTATATACACCTAACGCAATTTAGCTGCACATGCAATGCATTTGCGTAAATTTAAATAAGAGTCGTCATACATTTTCAATTTAATTTGTTGTTAACTTTAAGCGTCTTCAAAAATTGAAAAAACAAACCTAGAAAGACAGCTTGTTTCTAAATATTTTAACTATTACTTTTTAGAGTTAGGAATGAATGGGTAAAGAAAAAATGTAATTTGAAAGAAGATGTGAAAGTTAAGGTACAAAAGAATGTGATGAGATGGTTTGAGCATGTGGAAAGGATGAAGGATGATAGACTGACAAAATACATATACAAAGAAAGTGTGAAAGGAAAAAGAGGGATGGGACGACCGAGGAAAGTGTGGAGTGATCAGATTGAGGAGATTGTGAAAGAATGGGATGTACAAAGAAAGCGTAAAAGAAGAAAATGCATGAAAAAGGTGATGGATATGAATGAATCGAAAGAGGTATGCCAGGAATCTATCAGCCTCTCAGGCTATATTCCATAAGAAGAATTATCTCAATAGAATCAAAATCATTTAAAGATAATGCGATTAAAGCCATATTGTTGCAGTGAAATAAGGGTGAAAATTCACATACACGTGTTTACAGATGGTTCTTTTATGCACTTTTTAAAAAACCCTGTAAGAACCAACACCTTTTTTCATGACTACGCGATTATAAGCTTTATGCAACACCGAAATAAGGGTGAAATTTAATTCGCATCAGTTTTCAGATGGATCTTTTATGCACATTCAAATACGCTTGATGGAATCAAGTGCATTTGGATGTGATGCGATTTTAGTCTCTACTGCAATTTGATACAGGGGTGAGATTTCATTTGCGTTAGTTTTCAGATGGGTCTGTTGTACAGAATCCAACCCAATTAGTCCAGGGCTTTGAAGCCTGTGAAACGCCTGGGGCGGATGTGAAATATGACGGATTTGTGAAGAGAAAAAAAATAGAAAATTTAAATTATATCTATCCCACGAAAAACCCTGTGAATGGAGTTATTTTTTACTTTTTTTAGTTACATCGATAGCTCTATGATAACAAAGTCTGCCTACAAATTGGAAATATGTAATAGGTACTTAATTTCCGGATGACATATATTTTTGGTGAGCGGTTACACATGCTGCATGCGCAACGCAACTAAGCTAGCAATTATTGTAACTTCTTCTTGACCGACAAGTCGTGTGGACAAAATGTCGTGTGGACCTTCGTTCAGTGACCAATTTGTCTATGGCCGAGTTGTCTTTGGACGGGTTGTCGTTGACCGCAATGTCATTGGCCGAAAAGCAGTGGCAAAGGGTGTCATACAAGCCGATTCCCATCGGTTTCCCGTTTAAAATGAGACAAAAATGATAATAAAGTAGACTGCATGGTTCCAATGCGGAAAATACGTATTGTTTCTTTGGTTTTAAATGTATTTTTTACTTTGTGCCGAGAAGCCGATGGGAACCGGCTTGTATGGCACCCTTCGCCACTGCCGAAAAGTCGTGTGGACGAAGTGTCGTGTGACCGATTTGTCTATAGCCGAGATGTCTTTGGACGGGTTGTCGTTGACCGATTTGTCTTTGGCCGAAATATCATTGGCCGAAAAGTCGTGTGGACGAAATGTCGTGTGACCGATTAGTCAATGACCGTACTGTCGTTGGACGAGTTGTCTTTTACCGATACTTTACTACCTACTTAACGTGTCCAGAACCACCTATGCTCAGTATCTCCAGTGACTAGCGGCAGCCACTGCATTGTCGTTTCCGTGAAACAGGTCCGTCAGTGTGCATCTGTCACCAATTAAGGGGCACACCAACATATGCGCCGAGTCCTGGACATCCCCGCAGTCGCACAGGGTGTCCTGTCCACGGTCCAGCAGGCCCCACCTCTGAAGGTTTGTCCTGCACCTTGTCACCCCAGTCCTGAGTCTGTTGTCTGTTTAACCGATATGTCGTGGAATCTCGTACATATAAGACACATGTATCTACTCATGTACAAACTAGAAACATTTACCTTCTCATGTACAAACTAGAAACATTTACCTTCTCATGTACAAACTAGAAACATTTACCTTCTCATGTACAAACTAGAAACATTTACCTTCTCATGTACAAACTAGAAACATTTACCTTCTCATGTACAAACTAGAAACATTTACCTTCTCATGTACAAACTAGAAACATTTACCTTCTCATGTACAAACTAGAAACATTTACCTTCTCATGTACAAACTAGAAACATTTACCTTCTCATGTACAAACTAGAAACAGTTACATTCTCATGTACAAACTAGAAACATTTACCTGCACATGTACATACTAGAACCATGTACTCGTGTACACGAATTACCATCACGTGAGAAATGTAAAGCCGCCGCTACACAATGGTTCTGACATGCCACAAACATAATTACCTGTATTTTTTTCCACCAATCGCAGACCGGGCAGGCTTCACCCAACTGAAGCGAGACGGGAACAGTCCAAAGCCGCCGACAACCATTGAAATTTCACACGGCTGACCGCAGGTGGGAAAGGGATGCAAGACGCGAGAGCAAAGGTGCGGCCTATTACACGAAATAAAATGTTTATAACGTCTCAATATGCTTGAAATACGACCAGGGATTTTTAATGTTTTTTTATTTTTGTTATTGTTACATTGTTTTTTTTGGTTCTTACAGGTTTTTTTTACGCTTCGAGTTTATTGGTGGTTTGTAGAAAATGGAACAGCGTTCAATTATAATCTTTACATAAAGTGTAATAGAAATCAATTTTAAGTTGTTACTTACAACAATGTCAACCCTTTTTCAGGGAAGGTCGGCAAGAGTTGCAGGGCTTATGTTCACTTGAGATTTGGGCTTTTATATTGTAGGTAACTTACAACGTTCCCAACGTTTCGTTGGCGACGTAGCTACCATCTTCAGCAAACACCCTCTCTGCACTACGACTGAGGATGAACTCAAACTTATTTATTTTTACAGGTAAGGGGACCAACCATTCAGTTGAAATGGGGGATCTCAATGTATATTTATTTTGTATTTATGTTAGGGATTGGCCGAATGTAGTTTGAATTGAATACGAACTTCGGCCGAACATTCGGTTGGTTAAAATAAAAAATTCGGCCGAAGTACGGTGAACTTTGGTTCGATAAAAAAAGGTAAAAAAAGATACGCTTATTTGTTAAAAGAGTATTAAATTATTTAAATTTTTGTTTCAATCTGATATCTATGTAACGGAGTAAAAGAATATTTAATTGTTATCAAATTCTAAGTTGATGTTCACTTGTTCCTACTAAAATAAATGACCATGAGTGAGTACGTATTCAAAGGCCCAATTTTTATTTTACGGTTATAAAAGATACTATGACATCAAATTATAACATTCAAAATAGTGCAAGTAGATATTTGTTTTACTTTTTCTTACACCGAATGTTCGTCATTTGAACCGTATTTCAGCCAAATTCTAAAGTTCGGTTGAAGCTGCCGAAATTCAGTTAAACCGAATGTAAGACGAATTTCGGCCCATCCTTAATTTATGTATGTTAAAAAGCGCAAAATAACCAAAACTTGAAACAAACAGACAGATCAGATCTTGACCTTTTGGTCTGAAAGCCTCAGGTACAGAAATGTCTAGAATCTTATATAATTGAATTTGTTATTGTATCATATGTCAAGGGGTAATGGAAGTCTTAACCCCGTCACCAAGTTTACAAATTTTCGAAAGCGTTTCACCGAAAATGTATGAAAACTAAAACAATCACTGGAGGCGCACTCTATGTAATGTGCTGAAATTTAAACGTATTGTTTTGTACTTGAAAATCTGGAGTCAATGTGCCTGGAGCTACGTGGTGTATCTGTGGGTGACATGGTATAACGCCACAGTAACAAAACGACACATGACATTACGAGTTACGACACAGAAAATACATCAAGTGATGTTCTTTCATGTGCCGTTTATGGTATGTTCTGTTTTAGATATGTGATGTTTAGTCTTGAGGTGTTTTGTCATCGTGATGTTCTGTTATGTGTAATTATGTATTTTTTATAAATAGATTTGAGAAGAGGAATGCATGGTATGCGGCTGGTATGCGGCTGACCACCCATACTGTAAAAAATGGTTCACTTTGCCAACGTCACCCCTGCTTCAGGGAAGGTCGGTAAGAGTTGCAGGGCTTATGTTCATTAGAGATTGGGGTTTTTTTATACTGTAGATCCACATGCGGCATGTGTGAGCGCTAAATTATGCGTGTCTGCTTGTGGGAATGCATTTAATATGAATCTCAAATGATACATATCTTTGCAGCTTAGATTTAGATTTAGATTAGATTTTAGAATGCAGTTCACAAACCTATTCTGCCTGGCAAGAAACATGTATTCATGACATCAATTAATAATTCATTATTGATAAATTGAAATAATAGTTACTTTGTTGTAATTCACATGAGTTTTATTCGTTTAATTTTAATACATGACCAGTTTCGGGAAAAGCAATACTTCATCCATATTCTGACTTACATCTATTGAATTAATATAAATGATTAAAATGAACTTTTACAAAGTTACTGCCAAAAATCTAGATAATTCATCATTGCATATTTTTGATGAGTTATTAAATAATACTTACATAATGACACCTATTGAACCAGGGTCAAAGTCATGGTCAATGGACCCAGGGGGGGGGGGGTCAAATCAACGTTATTCTATTCCAAATACGTTAGAAAGATCAGCTATTTGACCCTCGACCAAAACACCGACTTATGTCATGTGTTGTTATGTCATGTGTCAATATGTCATGTGTCGTTTTGTCAATGTGTCGTTCTATAATGGAGCTGTATCTGTGATGATGATGAGGCACTGATATTTCCATCATGTTGATGAAACGCGATACCGCTTTGCTGGCTGGAGGGAAACACGAGTGAGTCTGGTTACATAGCCGGCGAAAACTTATTAGGATTGTGCTTTGATGCAGCGAAGATCAACCAACAACGGGAGAATGTTTCACAAAATGTCCATGTTATTAACGTTAAACATCGAACATCGTTAGTCTGTTTTTTTAAACTCATCCAGCGAAAATTTGCGATCATTATTGCTTAGCTTAGAAGTGAGACATAACAAACACATTTTTTTGCAAAACCTATGAAAGAACAATCTTGGGAAGACAAAGTACATGAGATCGCCAAAGACCTTCATAGATTAGATTAAAATTTAGAATTTGTTTAGCGCCTTTTCATGCAACTAGTAACTAGATCATCCCAAAGGCGCTTGTTCATACGAACGTATGAAAAGGTGAGTTTTAAGTGCTTTTACTAAACACATTTTCCAAATCTATCTCGCGCAGGTCATCTGGAAGGTCGTTCCATGCAGTTGGAGCAGCCACCTTGAAGGCTCGCACTCAAAAAACGGTATTTTTTCCTCTTCAATAAAACTCTAGATATCTGCATACTTCCAGGATTTGAAGAGGCTCATTGATGTCTCCTGCACAGCTCAAAAAGATAACAAGAAGCAGAGACTGATGGCTGACACAACAAGGCACTGCCTTTAGAAGAAGATGATGAGAAGTATGATGCTTTTTTAAAAGCAACGGTCTGTAGTCTAGTGGTTAGCTTTCAGCGATGATGCGGTCTTCCCTTCGTGTTTGAAGGGTTCAAGTCTTCTCTGGGTGCAGACGATTCCAGGTGGACGGTCCAGCAAAGGCAAATAAGCCGTCCCTTATGTTCTTGTTTTATGTCATTTTGAGGTAATTTCATATGATCAATCTTTGTATACGTACTGAACCAATGTGCCTTATGAATGCTGGAAATTGTATTGCTGGTAGAGGCATTAACTTTGTAATCGTTCATCTTAATTTCAAAAATATTTAAAACAACTCTCACAATATCGTATTTTACGTTTTTTTCTTAGCTCAGATTGTGTACAATTGAAAGGCAATGTTTGAATCAAACGGTAAATAAGCCAAAACAGGATCTGGGGGACGAGAAGTCAAGGATGGCGTAAATAAGGTTGCGGGTGACTGCTCTGTAACAGAAGTAGGCTTCAAAAGATAACATCGTTCAATGGATCCAGCTTGATTGTGCTAATTGATTGCTATTGCCGCGAATGGAGTAGCATCAGCAATACTATAACATCACTAAGGCCAGTGACGGCTCCAGGTAAAGTGCATCGGTGCATTGCACCCCCAGTAATAATGCCACGATCCAATACTTACAAATTTTAGGGGGGTAATCAATGACGGCTAGTATAAAAATGCAATGCTCGATGAAAAATTGACGAGCCGTCACTGACTAAGGCCCCGGTATTTTCAACGTTAATAATAATAAAAGTTTGACAATATTTTGAGTGCCGTTTTGTGAGTTCACCGCAAGGGCACTGCAGAGCCACAGCCCCTCCTGAACAGACATGTCTTCAATCCTGATTTAAAAGCATCTGCACTCTCCATAGCAGAGGACCGGCAATGCAAACGGCACGATCCAAATAATTGGCCGTGTTGCTTCTGCGGGGAACCCTGAGTGTGTTCACAGCAGTGCTGCATGCAGATCTCAAATTCCCCCGCCTACCCTCTACTGTGCCCCCTACACCTAGTTATGAGACATACAGTGGCGCAATGTTCTGCGAGGACTTAAACACAGTTAAGCAGACCTTGTACACACCCCTCTCCTTTATTTTCAGCCAATTAAAATAAAGCGACTTTATACTGCACTCATGTCCATCATGTGGGCAGTTTTTCTTTATCAGTTTAAAGTCACATATGCTAACGTTGAAAAAACCGGGCCTAAACTACCAGGTTACATCGATATCTATTGCTAAAGCTTCGCTACTAAAAAAAAGAACACTACTAAGTTACACATGTAGTGGAACTCCTTGACACGTTCTCCCCGAAGGGCTCGCATGTGTCGAGTGAGAACCTATTTATTTTTACAGGTAAAGAGGCCGACCTTACGCCAGCCATTTCAGAGGTTTCACAGCTTCCGAGGGGACTGGTATTCATTTCTTGTGAAGGCTGAGTAAACCTTTCCGGTATTTTATTTTGAACGAGTACGTACACACACCGATGTAGTAAGTGCTTCGTTGTACGAGTGTGTACGTACCGCGTAGGTAATGGCTTAATCCACGAGCGCTTCGCTGTACGAGTGTGTACGTATTAAAGAAGTAATGGCTCAATACACGAGCGCTTCTCTGAGCCTCGCCTCTCAGTATACGTGATTACACAGATGGGAGTATGTGATTATATGGACGGGCATACAGACGAGAAATAATTCATAAATTATAGCTTGGAAATGTGGTACACGGAGATGTCGGCACACTGAGAGAAATTTTTCAATTGGATAAGTCTATTGAAAAATATCCTATTGTAGGAATTGTCGGTCTATTCTAAGAATGGAATGTGGTCGATTGTAGGAACCGTCAAAATCCTATTAGAGGGATTTCCGATTGTGACAATAGGCAGTCTATTGTGTCAATTGGTTATCGGTGGGCTTTCGGCAGTTCTCGGCCATTATCGGCTATTTCACCCGAGCCGATATAATATAGTCCAATTGTGAGAATTGCTTGAAGTCTATTAAAATTGTTCAAACAATTTTAACTAGAGGTGCTTTTCAAGTTCACATATATTTTTCTCGAATACTCAATACTAGAGTATTATGAAAAAATTCATACTAGGTGTACAGTTCACATTGCAAAAGCTGCAGCGTCGCCACCTAATTGGTGGAATTGCCTTGACGGTTTGGGGAGGGGGGGGGGGGGTCCGCCGCGTACGCAGCGCCTTGCGCCCTCCGTCTATGGATGGGCACATGAAAAAAATATCGATATTTATGGAATCGATATTTTTAAACACTATCGAAATATATCAAGGAAAAAATAATTGGTGACGCATGAATAGCGTCATCTATTTTTAATTTTAATTAATAGTCTAAGAAGCGAATTTCATGTTGGACTTTCACAATCTGAAAAAAGTGCGGATAAAAATCGCAAGATGTCGGTATGAACTTTTTTGACATCCAACGTGAAATCTCAAGATTTGAGGACTTCCGCTTCTGTCGTGTTCGCAATTAGACACGTTTTTTTGATATGTCTCGCGAGCGATTGGAAATTTACCGTTAAAAAATTCTGTGAGTGAGTGTGTTTGTTTTACCTATAACTTGCAAGTGTGGCAGTTCGTGAACAAGGCTCATCTCCATAGGATCCTGAGAAACGAGCATCATCTTGGACCAGAGCACAATTTGAGGTGAGTGTGGTCCTTTTGATTTTCGCTTCTTTGGTACGGGAAGTCGTCCAAAATTGAAAGCCACCTACTGAAGGTTGGCTTTTGTTTGCGAGAGAAATACCATAGGCACTAGATCTAGGTATTTCATATCTCGCATTGGAGAATACGTTACAGTTTCTCTATTTGTTCTTTTTGTATTTATATACATACCCCCTGAGGGGCAAAATTTACAACTTGCCTCCCCATTGGTCCTTCGAACCGGATTGGTCCTTCGTAACCTTATCGAAACCAGAATGGTTGACATGAAACGGATATTCAAGGATACTGTGTCGATAGTTAATTGTTAAGAACATAATATTATATGCCTTTGTATTAGAATCTATATTCTAGCATGATTTATATTCTGTACAAAAATTAACGAGTGTCATATATTCTACTGTATGTAGGTAGTTATTTTTTTAATAAGTGTTGAATACACAGTAGGTACATATATTTGTTGGTGCGAAATTTATAGTTTTAATGATACCTATCCATTAGAGATTAGGTATTCATACAGCTGAGCATTATCTACAGGTACCTACCTACCTTTGTTTATATTTTTATATAAATGTCATTACAAGTTTGTTATTGTTTTTTTTTCCATTAGTAAATAAACTGTCTGGAGAAAGTAAATATTGTGATACATACTGACATAAAATAAATTCAACTTTGAGGCAAATCGATTTCTTCTTTCAGAACTGAAAGTAGGTTTTTTCGATTTTGTTACCGTTTCTTCATTTTTTATTGTTTATCTTAAATAGTAAACATGGCGGATGCTTTAACAAGAACTTTGGTTATATTGAAAGAGAAACAAAAGGTTTATTTTGAAAGAATAAATAATTTATATAAACTAGGAAAAAATGTTTCTAATTTTGCATCCAGAGAGAATAGTAATTTTTTATCGGCTTCCAAGGAAGCAGGAAGCTGGGTTAAAAAGTACGAAGATTTGATAGATCAAATAAATGCACTTTCTTTAGAGATAGACCCAGAGGCAAAGGTAAATTATCAATCACTTATGGCCTTTGAAGAACTTTATAGTAAAATAATGGATGTTAGGGAAAGAATTTTAAAAACCGAAACACCACATGTATCGACTCAAAGTGGGCCTAGATATGAGGTAAAATTACCGCCCATACAAATTCCTTTGTTTGATGGGAATCCAAAGAATTGGTCACGATTTTTTGAATCCTTTAAGGCAAACGTCCATCTAAATACAGGGTTGTCAGACGCCCAAAGAGTGCAATATTTAACAGGCAACTTGACGGGAAAGGCAGCGAGCATATTTTCGGGAATTGTACCGTCAGCGGAAACCTATAACGTGGTCTGGGACAGTCTTGTTAAAAAATATCAGGATAAACGTGCGCTAGGAACATATTACATAAATAATATCCTTGATTTAAAGAAGGCCGATCACACGGCTGCCTGTCTTGATGCCTTTATTGAGAAGTATGCCGCTTCCATTGCAGCATTAAAGCAATTAGGTATTACAGATGTGGGAGATTTTCTTTTATTTAATTGCGCTTTGCGTAAATTGAATTCGTCTACAGTTATGGCCTTCGAGCTTTCGCTGAAAGACATCGAAATACCTTCTTGTCAGAATCTTATCAGTTTTGTTCAACAACAGGTCAAAATTTTGGAAAGATCGCACGTAAATGAATCGAAGTCGGTTTCCGAAGCTTGCCATTCGAATACACGCGTGAGGAATCTAATCTAATCTAATCTAATCTAAGTTGCAAAGATATGTTACATTGGAGATTCACATTACATGCATTCTCACAACCAGACACGTACAAGTTCGCGCTTGCACATGCCTCATGTGAACCTACAACATAAAAACCAAATCTCAAATGGACATACACCCTGCAACTCTTGCCGTCCTTCCCTGAGACAGGGGTGACATTGGCAAAGTGAACCATTTTTACAGCATGGGTGGTCAGCCGCATACCAACCTATAAGTCAAGGAACAATACGAATAGCAAAAACAAGGAATAATACGACAAAATCTGTGAGGTACACATGTACACATTTATGTAATTTATTATGGTCGTGCGTTCCTCGCAAGTGGTAGAGTGTCTACTGGGGACACTCTCTTTTGCGTTTTGTGTAAACGAAACGACCATAATAAATTACATAAATGTGTGAAATTTAAGAGCTATTCTCCTAAGGAAAGGTATGAATTTATTAAATCAAAACGGGGTTGCGTTCGTTGTTTGAGTGTTGCCCACTGGTCTCATTGTACTGAGACAGGAACTTGTCAAATTTGTAATAAGGGACATCATACCCTTCTGCATTTTGACGACAATGAGAATAAGGCCAGACGAGTAGTCAAGAATGCTGAGCAGGGACATCAGCTGTCGTATTCAGGTGATGATATGCAAGGGTTGGGTGTACCCTCGGTTTCTTTAAGTGCAAATGCTCGGGTGAATGCGAGCACGGTGCTGTTGGCTACGGCACAGGTTTTTGCCTGGTCAAATTGCAAGAAAAATAAGATGATAGTTAGATGTCTTGTTGATAATGGTTCTCAAAACCATTTGATAACATTAGAATGTTGTAGAAATATGAATTTACATATTGTTCCTTTAAATAATTCAGTAATTAGAGGAATCGGTCTTTCTGCACGACCGATACATGGATGTGTCAATTTTGAAATACAATCGAGGTACAATCCTCAAAATACTTACAAGGTTAACGCGTTAGTGGTGGATCAGATCACGGATCAGTTACCTTCTAGGTACATTGATAACAGTGATATGACTTATTTAAAGGACATTTCAATGGCTGATTTATCCTGGAATGTCCCTGGAGTTGTGGACATTGTGTTGGGTGCACAATTGTTCCCCTTTATTTATTTGGGAAAAATGATAGAGTCAAAGTCGAAAGCGCCACCTGCATTATTGACGTCCTTTGGCTATGTATTGATGGGAGATTGTCCAAAGAGTGTTTCAGCTGCAGACAGTTGTCACGAATCTTTTTCTGCATTGGCTGTAAAAGATGCGGATTTATTATTACACAAGTTCTGGGAGTTGGAAGAAATCCCAGTGAAAAAGTTCTTAAGTCCAGATGAGACGGCGTGCGAAAACTCCTTTGTATCTTCTGTGACTAAAGACGAGGTAGGTCGTTACTCTGTTGCTCTACCCTTTTGTGCTGATCCTGAAAATTTGGGCAACTCACGAAATACTGCATTTCGGCGTTTCTTGTTATTAGAAAGAAAGTTTAAGCAGTTACCGAGTCTGCAGGAGAATTATAATTCGGTAATAAATGACTATATTCAAAAGGGATATCTCTCTGAAGTGGCAGAGTCAGATATTGGTGAACATGGATATTATATTCCTCACCACGCTGTAGTGCGTCAAGACAAACCTATGCCTCGCATTGTTTTAGATGCTAGTGCGAAAACGCATACTGGGTTGTCACTCAATGATGTACTACATTCTGGGCCAAATTTACAGGCTGATTTGTTTCTCCTTTTATTAGATTTTAGGCTGTTTCCTGTCGCGATGACAGCAGATGTACAGCAGATGTATTTGCAGGTTGGTGTATTTGTTGACCACCGCAGATATTTGAGAATATTATTTCGTTTTTCTGAAAAGGAGAAAGTTCGAACCTTTCAATTTAATAGGGTTCCATTTGGATTAAAGTGTAGTCCTTTCTTGGCCATGCGATCTGTGCGTCAGTTGGCATCGGACATGGCTGAACGTTTTCCGGAAGCCGCCAAAGTAGCTGGAGCTAGGTTTTATATGGATGACCTGGTTCAGTCTGTGGCAGATGAGGCTTCGGCTGTTTCTCTGGCAAAAGATCTCGTAGCTTTGTTCAAGTATGGTGGCATGGATCTGGTAAAATGGTCAAGCAATTCATCTTATCTATTAGATAGTCTTCCTAACTCACATAGAGGTTCCATAAAATTTGATGATGATAAAGGCGTAACTCTAAAAGTATTAGGGTTGTCTTGGGATCCAGTTAAGGATAATTTCTTCTTTACTTCGAATGACTCTCAGCAAAAATGCACGAAGCGATCTATTTTGTCAGTTGTAGCTCGTTTGTTTGATGTTTTGGGCTTAGTCGCACCAGTTATACTGGCTGCAAAACTTCTCATCAAAGAGCTATGGCGTGCCAACATCGGTTGGGATGACTCTCCGCCTGATGCTATAATTCGACGTTTTTCGAGTATAACACAAGAACTTCCGTTGCTCGCTACTTTAAAAATTCCTAGGCACATCGGTGTGACTAGCTCAACCAAAGTATTATTAGTAGGTTTTTGTGATGCTAGTCTGAATGGTTACGGTTGTGTTATATATGTACATACAACTGACATGGATGGAAATATTTCTGTCAGGTTGTTGTGCTCAAAATCTAAGGTATCTCCCACCAAGATTACGACATTAGCACGTTTAGAGTTGTGCGCTGCTGTTGTATTGTCAAAGATGTTAAAACTTGTGACCGAGATGTATCGTGATCGGATTCATATAACTGATGTATATGCTTTTTCTGATTCAACGATTGCGCTGGCTTGGATTTGCTCTTCTCCACATCGTTGGTCAATTTTTGTAGGAAATAGAGTCGCTCAGTGTCAGGAGAATTTACCCCCTCAGAACTTTTATCACATCTCAGGGGACGAGAACCCAAGTGACTGTGTTTCACGTGGTATGTTACCATCTCAATTAATTTCTCATAGTTTATGGTGGAATGGTCCACTGTGGCTTCAACGCCCTTCGGATGAATGGCCGATTCAAAGATTCTCCTCGTCCGATGCGTTAGAAATTCCTGAACAGGCAACTGTACTGACAGCCATTGTAGTACATGCCGACTCTATGATTTTATATGACTTAGCACAACGAACTTCTTCGTGGAATAAATTAATTCGAATTACAGTTTACATTCTTCGCTTTATAAATAAATTTAAATCACTGTTGCATTTTATTGAATGCATGTCCCATGCTGAAGTTAAGTTAGTACAGACAATACAAACTGTTCATTTCTCGGACGACATTAAGTTGATAAAAGATAACAAGTTACCATCGAAAAAACTGCGTAATTTATCGGTTTTTCTGGATCAGGAAGGTACGTTACGAGTTGGAGGTCGGCTTTCACGGTCTGATTTACCCTTTGAAGCTAGACACCCAGCTTTACTTCCGAAACATGACTCAGTGGTGAACTTAATAATTAAACATTTTCACGAATCCAACTGTCATACCGGTCCAGGACTTTTGATGTCTATCATACGACAAAGGTTTTGGATATTGGATGCCAGAACCGTTATACGAGCACAAACTCGTAAATGCAATATTTGCTTCCGAGTGAACCCGTCGCACCCTACGCCAAAGATGGCGGACTTGCCTGCCTGTCGCATAACAGAAGCTAAAGCATTTGTGCATACGGGGGTAGATTATGCTGGACCTTTAAAAATACTTCTTACGCGACGACGCGGACAACATGCTCAAAAGGCATATATCTGCCTGTTTGTTTGTCTCGTGACCAAGGCGGTGCATATTGAGCTCGCAACTGATCTGTCAAGTGCCTGTTTTATAGCTGCATTTAAGCGTTTTATCTCTCGTCGTGGGCCAGTTTCCTTTATGTATTCGGACAACGGCACAAATTTTGTTGGGGCTCGTGCCCAATTAGATGAGATATATAATCTTTTACAAAATTCACAGCATAATGTCAGAATGAAGCGAGAACTTGAGGCGTATAAAATAGAGTGGAAAATGATTCCCCCTCGAGCTCCTCACTTCGGAGCTTTATGGGAATCAAATATTAAGAGTTTGAAAACTCATCTGTATCGAGTGATAGGGAATCAGTTGCTCACACATGAGGAGATGCAAACGGTGTTGACTCAAATCGAGAGTATCATGAATTCTAGACCACTAAGTGTCATCAGTTCTGATCCTCACCCTGACGTTATAACTCCTGCGCATTTCTTGATGTCCACTCCCTTAAAACATCTGCCTGCTTCTGAGCTACCTGACACCCCAGTTAATCTTACTCAGCGTAAAAATCTCCTGGATCAAATCGTGTCATCTTACTGGAAGCGATGGAAGGTAGAATACCTGCACACTTTGCAGGTCAGACAAAAATGGCAAACCGATGTTAATGCAATTCAGGTAGGGACTGTTGTACTGATTGGGCAAGAGGACGCTCCTCCTTTGTCCTGGCCTCTGGGAATCATCACCAAGGTTTTCCCTGGGGATGATGGCGTGATTCGAGTAGCCACAGTAAAGACTGAGCAAGGTTTTTACAAACGTCCGGTCGTCAAACTTTACCCATTGCCGACACAATAGATTACTATTTAATTTCGTCTACTGAGTTAGTAGATCTCTACCATTGTACATATTTACCATGTTTAGAATTAATCTTATGCTTTACTACTAAGCTTATCTGTTAGAACATGTTAAATCTAGCTTATTATATTGGCTTAAGTATTTTTGTGTCTAACCTGCTTACTTGTAGGCATACTTATTTTATTAATTATATTAAGTTTCTCTAGTTTAAGATTTTCAAACATTGATTGTAATTATACCTATGTATCATTTCTCGAATATTGTTTGTAAAAATCGACATGGTTTCTTTGAATATCTGGTTTGTGTTGCAAAGCTTTTAACTTTAAGTCTTTGCAAAGGGGGGTGTATGGTGACGCATGAATAGCGTCATCTATTTTTAATTTTAATTAATAGTCTAAGAAGCGAATTTCATGTTGGACTTTCACAATCTGAAAAAAGTGCGGATAAAAATCGCAAGATGTCGGTATGAACTTTTTTGACATCCAACGTGAAATCTCAAGATTTGAGGACTTCCGCTTCTGTCGTGTTCGCAATTAGACACGTTTTTTTGATATGTCTCGCGAGCGATTGGAAATTTACCGTTAAAAAATTCTGTGAGTGAGTGTGTTTGTTTTACCTATAACTTGCAAGTGTGGCAGTTCGTGAACAAGGCTCATCTCCATAGGATCCTGAGAAACGAGCATCATCTTGGACCAGAGCACAATTTGAGGTGAGTGTGGTCCTTTTGATTTTCGCTTCTTTGGTACGGGAAGTCGTCCAAAATTGAAAGCCACCTACTGAAGGTTGGCTTTTGTTTGCGAGAGAAATACCATAGGCACTAGATCTAGGTATTTCATATCTCGCATTGGAGAATACGTTACAGTTTCTCTATTTGTTCTTTTTGTATTTATATACATACCCCCTGAGGGGCAAAATTTACAACTTGCCTCCCCAATAATGATATTTTGAAATATCGATACAAAAATGATCTGTCCACGAGGAGGGGGAGGGGGGGGATAAAATTATTAATAATTATACTTATAACTAAATAGTTTTAATTAAATTAATCATTATTCAAATATTAATTGTAACTTGTATTGTAATTGTATTTGTATTAATTGTATTAATAACAAATACTAATTATGAGTATAATTATTAATAATTTTATAATTTATAAAATAATTTACAATGTTGAAATGCGTTTAAAAATACCGAAATTTTCCAAAAAAATATCGTTCGCTGGCGGGTTACGTCTCAAAATGTTTTGGTGCATAGCATCTGTCAACAAGAAAGGGGGGAGGGGGGTTTGAGACACGAACATTTAATTCCTAAAGAACAATAATTAGGAGAAGACTTACGATTTGTTATGTAAAAATTTTAGCTTCAAAACACAACCCCCCCCCCCCCGCAGAGGGGTTTGTCAGATTTAAGATTTTGAAAATGTTCCTGTTTCAACCCCCCCCCCCCCCCCCCCCTTTGTCAGCAGATAGATTTTTTTAGACAAAAATTTCGAAATTTTGAGACGCTATCCGCCAGCGAGTGTTTGAAAATATCGATTCAATAAATATCGTTTTTTTTTATTTGCTCATCTCTAATCCCTAGTGCGCGGGCGTTGCAGCTGCGCCGTCAGTGTGTTTCCTTCTGCCTTTCGCCCTGTGCTGTCACTAACGCGGTGAACGAAATTACCTATACTCTGTGAACACGGCTAATAATTTATAAAGTAGTGAGTTTCGCCATTAAGTCCGCGCATTTTCAACATACACAATGTAGTGAAGGAGATCTACAAGAGTTTTTAACTCCTGATGCTCATCTTGAGTCTGCTTGAAGGGGTAAGTTCCGTTATCAAATTAAGTATTTTGTTATCTGCCTGCATGCATTGCCTTGAATGCTTGTAACGCTTTCTCTACTTTCACGTCTCAGGTACAAGAGAGTTAATATAATAAGAATGTAATATAATAATCATATATTTAAATCGCTATTTTACTGTTATTTGGCATATTAACGCATCTGTTTGGAATTGTGGTGGAATTATAGCCGCATATGGACGCAATACTTACACGTTCTTTTCTTTTTTGTCCTCAGAGAACATGGAAACTTCTGACAACCCACTACCACTACCCTGGACGACCCACTACCGCCGCCGCTGCCCCTGGACTCCTGTGTGCTGTTCCTATTTTTAATGCTGATCATTATGTATTGTTTGTCTAATTATATGGCTTTTCTGATCAATAAAATGCACGTCGTGCGATAACTACATAACTCTGTATTTTTGTTGTCTTTTTTTCCGCAGGCCGCGCTGGGTGATCTCCAGCTAGATGCTTCCAGTGGACCGCTATTATACTCATGTATGGGCCAGGACAACCATGACCCCATATCCTCCACGTATCTTCAGTGGCACATAGTGCGTGCTGCTATGTGCTACTTAAGGTACGTGTAGGATTTGGGGAAGTGGTTGTCCAGGCCCTAAATACCCCTGGAAGGGGTAAAGGGTATATAGGTCTATTGGGGCAACTAGCTGGAGGGCACCCGAACGGCCGTAGGCCGAAAAAGAAATATATATTAGAAGAAGAGAAGGAAGGCTATTAGGGGAATAGGACGAGCCTATTAGGAGAATAGGTTTCACTCTATTCTCAGAATAGATTTATCCAATTGTCAGAATAGATTTATCCAATTGTCACACTTTTCCTATTCTTACAATAGACCAAAAAATCCTATTGTCACAATAGACTATCTCAATTGGATCTCAATTGGATTTCGTCTATTGTAGGAATAGCTCGTTATCCAATTGTCCCACTTTTCCAATTCTCACAATAGGATATTTTTCTCAGTGCAGGGTTGCCACAACTCCCAATAAAAAAAGTAATAGTTCATCTATAATCAAAGTTGCAAGGATATATTCATTCAAAGCTCTCAGATGTATGCCCACAAACAAACACGTGTAGTTCGCGCTTACAAATGCTGATTGTGCACTTAGAAATAAAATCCAAACCTCAAATGAACATAAGCACTGCAACTCTTGCCGACATTCCCTGAAACAGGGGTGACATTGGCAAAGTGAACCATATTTTACAGTATGGGTGGAAAAAAAAAAGGTTCACTTTGCCAATGTCACCCCTGTTTCAGGGAATGTCGGCAAGAGTTGCAGGGCTCATCTTACAGATAAAAATAAAAACAAGTTTGTTTTCGATTGCGGCGAGTATGCTATAATTCCACGGCCGGTTTCGTAAACAATCCGTTTGCCTCTTCAGGTGGCATTTAGTATACATAATCTTTATTATTAATTAAGATTTAAATGAAACAACAATGTTAGTCTTCACTTGTATCACTGTTTATTTTCACTTTTTGTTGTTGTAAAGAAATACAAACATTTCCGGTATATAATCTTTAATCCAAGCCTCGAATGAACGTAAATCCTGCAACTTTTGACGTCCATCGCTGAAACGGAAGTGAGATTGGCAAAGTGAACCATTTTTTATAGTTTGGATGGTCAACCTCATACCAATCTATAAGTCAAGGAATAACTATTGGCCAATTGTATACAGAGCCGTTTAGTGGCACTAGCCACCCAAAAAACGCTTAAAAGAAATGGAAACGGAAAATATGTTCTTTGTTGACGCTTGTAACACATTTTTTTTTCGATTTATATGAATCGATTTTGTTTACAATACGATTCATTAATAAAATTATAATATCTTTGAAGATTTGGCTGGGAGAAAGAACTTTCTTATATTAATTACCTTAACTATATTTGTGTTTTTACTCTACTCTTGTCTCCTAATTTTAACTTTAATTTACTTTTTATTTCATACTAGCACTAAATACTAAGACTTTTGTTTTTTAATTTGATTGTTGCACCCGATGACAAACTGAAAATTTTTGGTTTATCGGGACAAAAATGTTTAATTTTTAAGATTTAATATTTCTTGTAAAAATTGTTTATGAAATAAAAAAAAAAAAAAAAAAATATATATAAAGTATAAACACTTTCAAGTTGTTTATTTCACAATATTTTTATTACAAAAAAATATTTTGGCAACCCTGTTTCGCACCGTTTGTCGGTGCATCTTTTGATCCGTGTATTGTATGCACACACGTCCACCCTTGCATGTATTGGTAACCGATTTACACGCATGTCGGGTGAAGACCGCGTTATATATAAAATAAAATAGCCGCTTCGGGGTGTGGAAAGATGCCCGCTCGTAATTGCGTCCACCTCGGGCTTCGGGTGGCCGCTTCGGGGGAGTTCGGGCGAGCTCGGCGGGGATTACGGTTAGTGAGTGGTCAATCATGATTGGAGTGACATGATGGGTTATTAATTATGAATTTATGTTTAACCCTGCGCCAACGTGGATAACTTATTTTACGTTAATATTAAATGGCGGATATTAAAGGACCTTTTATTTATTAGATATTATTCTCATGATGGGAAGCAGCACGAGACATGAAGTCCTGGGGTGGAAATCTCGACGGCTGTTGGTAGATCTTACCGTACTTATTTGAAGATATGACGGAATAAAACATGGTGGTGCCTTACTGCTCTTTGTTGTTCCATATAACATGGATCAGCTGTTGATACGCCGCGCCGCCATGTTTTATTCCCTCTGTTCTTCAAATAGATACGGAAAGAGACTTCCACTCCTGGAGGAATGTGGTGCGGGAGGCCTTGAGCCTTCAAGGGTTGTGATTTTGAGAAAGTAAAATTAAGTATCAAACTGAAGTATTATTCTCTAAGCACTAGTTTATCTTATCATGAATTGATGAGGCATTCACTTTGTAATTTTTCATTTTTTAAATATTAAAACTAAAAACAATTTGTTTATGGTTTCGGGGCGAGTAAAATTTATTAATGTACGACCGGTTTCGGAAACAATATTTCAAACACAAAATACACAAAATAGCTCCTGAGAGCCTAACGCCATTTTGTACTTGTTTTTTTTTTAATTTCTATCTATACATGCAAAGTATGAGATAATGTTTATAAAAAAATAAGATGGCGACCATCCTAAACATCAAAAAATTGTTACGCTTTATCTAATGTTTCGGTTTCTATTTCGATTTTTTCCAATTCAATTTTTATAGAAACCCATACAACAGTATTCCAAAATACCTTTTTTATATTGTTTGGAATTACAACCTGTGTAAATTTACAGGAATTCTAAAATACAGCGGAAGATACTGCGAGCGCAGTCTAATCAGAAGTCGGGCTTAGTATCCAACCGTGCGAGGCACGGGTAGGACTGTTAGTAAGACATTATAAGCAATGTTGGATATAACTTTCAAAAAACTACGCACGAAGCATCTGGTACATGCTTATTATGAAACAATATTTTATATGCATTTCGTTGTACCGAGCATTCCAGGAAGAACCAAATTTAGATCCAAGATAAACGAGCGAAGGCATCCATAGAATGCCACTGGTAGGCAGCCGAAACTACTAGAAGAATTCATCGAGCATTTAAAAAATGGTGAGGCGGAAGTCTATCAGCGATTCCCCTTCTTTTCGGGAACACAATATTCACAATGTGATAGACATATTTTTATAATCTAAGTCGCAAAGATACCTAAATATTATGAATCATAGTTAATGCGTGTTAAGCAGGCGCGTGTATGTTCGAGTTTACATATGTGACGTTGTTCCTTCTTCCTCTTTGTTCTATTCTTCATTGCTGAGGGTTGTGACCTGTGTGGAAGCAACCACTCTTCTCCAGCTCTCTCTTGACTGCGCTGCTCGCAGCGCTCCAACCACCGAGGTGCCTGCAACTGTCTTTACTTGATCGGTCCATTGTATGAGGACCTTCCTCTCTTCCTCTCCAAGTTATCGATCACAACCAGCCGTTCCAGGCTATCCTCATTGCCACGGACAAAGTGACCAAAGATCTGAATAATACGGCGTGTACGTATACTGACCAGAGTCCCTGGCAGTTGTCCGGTCGATAACTCAGTTGGTAGAGTGCTTGCATTCCATGCCGTAAGCTCGGGTTCAAATCGCTTCTGAGGTTGTCAAAAATAATTTCCCGTTTCGGTGTTGATTTCAAACCTAAGAATAAAATACCAGCAAAGTTTACTCAACCTTCACAAGAGATGAGTACTAGCCCCCTCAGGAGCTGGGAAACCCGTAATGCTGCCATGTTTCCCTATGAAAATAAATATCTTACCCACGACATGTACCTACGTAAGAAGTAGCATACAATCAGCGTTAATTCGTTTTCATTCATCAAGTCCCTAAAAAAATAATTTCATGACCATATAGGAAAAAATGGAGGCAACTCTGCAGAGGCTCTGGCCACCCCTAGCGGAATGGCGACAGAGTTACAGATTACAGAGATAATATCTTCTCAGCATTACAATCTAAGTATTATTTTCTTAATATGCTTTTCTTTGAATGTAGATTCCCAATATAATTAACAATTCTCTCAATACGCAGTATTGGATGATAATTAATCTGTAGACATTAGCGTAGGCAGGGCTTGATTTACGACACGTTACCGCGTTGTATATCGGCAGTACAAATTGTTTATAATACACATATTCATTAGGCGGCTATGCCAAGAATCCAGCTTTGTTTATAACGTACGGTGGATGTTTGGTCTACGCAGAGAAACTATGGCCAACGTCTGATGAAAGAGTGTTTTTTTAATTTAAAATTTTACTAACAATTGAAAGACTGGCTAGTTCATGCAGATAAACTATAGCCAACGTCTGATGAAAGAGTGTTTTTTAATTTAAAATTTTACTAACAATCGAAATACTGGCTAGTTCACGCAGAGAAACTATAGCCTACGTCTGATGAAAGAGTGTTTTTTAATTTAAAATTTTACTAACAATCGAAATAGTGGCTAGTTCACGCAGAGAAACTATAGCCAACGTCTGATAAAAGAGTGTTTTGTAATTATTTTTTTTACTAACACTTGAAAGACTGACTAATTGCCTAACTCGCTGTACAGTCATTGATTTATAAGGTTATAGAGTCATAGAAAAAAAAAATGTTGAAAAACGATTTACTTCATTTTAATTTAATATAACTTCGATTCAATTTATGTTACACATTTTTTTTAAGTTTTCACTCACATTTAGGTTCACAGCCAAACTTTTGTACTATCTCGCTTAACGGCTCTGGTGCTAATCGCGCCTTCAAAGCATCGCCATTTCTATGTATAAATTTATAAGGGACACTCTGGCATATGCCAGATCAGACATAGAATCTTCTAAATCAGAAGCTTCGAGCAAACACTAGCACAATCATGCAAATACTATATCTAGAGAGATACACACAAGTAAGTAAGCCCACGCAGACGCCCAATCATACGTAAACATAAACAGACATAAAATGTATGGGATCTACCTTATTATTTTATCAAATTGTTTACGCAAAAACATAGTCTACGTCTTATATGAAAGTGCTTTTCCGAGATTTTTTTTTCAAATTGCTTATTGCATAAAAAACACTGACATTACAAAATTCTACTATATCTTAATCTAAATCTAAATCTAAGTTGTAAAGATATGTATCATTTGAGATTCATATTAAATGCATTCCCACAAGCAGACACGCATAATTTCGCGCTTACACATGCCGCGGACCTACAATATAAAAAAAACCCAACCTCAAGTGAACATAGGCTACTTTAAATATCATGAAGTCTTTGATGACGAAAAATAATCAAAGTTTGGTCCAACACTGTTCTCAGAATCTATTCTCTTGTTAATGAACTTCATTTCTGAATACAGCTTTTTTTTTTAATGAAAAACTTTTTTTTTTAAACCTACAAGCACCTATTTATCCTTAAAATGAGATACCCAATGATACACTTATGAATATTGAAAAAAAATCTTTCTGAATCTTTAAAAACCACTAATTATGAAATATGAATACTTCGGAACTTACCACAGTACCTATAGTTGTTGTTTATTTTTTCAATAAATTACTACATCAATAATTTCCTAAATCTTTTTTCCTATTTCGCATTTTAGATTGAAATCTTGCCCGTTTGAAATTTTTAGAATAAAATATGTATGGAATGTTTTGTTTTTCGTCAGACCAGTCTTTGAGACGCAGAAATGTATATAGAGACAAATACAGCGAAGCTACTCTACCTATGGGCGCCTGGCATATTGGGAAATCGCATTTTTTGTCGGTTCCGAAAATTTATGTTCTTCAGAGCAGATTCGTTATCCCAGGAGCAGCTGCCGCACTAATGTCTTGATATTATTATTATTATTATTACTGGCGTAAATAAGAGTCGAGTTAGTTTTTGTTCCGGCCGTCCAGACGCCTAATGTATGGGATTGGTTGTACGCGAGACGCTCGGAAAATATTCGGTTTCATACCGTTTTTTTTAATGGAAAACGATTTGTTTTAGCAAAATAAATATTTAAAAACTGGAAGCAATTTGAATACCGAAGAAATGGTGCATTTTTTAAATGAAAAACATGGATGTTGTGAAATTTTAGGGTGATTGGACCAAGTATTGACCATCTTGAATTGAAAGAACAAACTATAATAATAATCTATAATCTAGGTTGCAAGGATATATTCATTTAAAGTTCTCAGATGCATGCCCACAAACAAATACGTGTAGTTCGCGCTTACAAATGCTACAAATAAAATTCAAACCTCAAATGAACATAAGCCCTGCAACTCTTGCCGACATTCCCTGAAACAGGGGTGACATTGGACAAGGGGAATATTTTTTTACAGTATGGGTGGTCAGCCTCATACCAACCTATAAGTCGAGGAATGATACAAGAAAACAACACAAGAAAATCGAAAAGTGAGTGCGGATGATCATCCAAGACTCAATTAGATGGAATTACAAAAACAACGTTCCTTTTTGTATCGAAATAAAATTATATCTATTTAATAAATTTTACCTTAATTTTATCTATCGTCAACACACTCATTATCAAAAATATGTACTCTAATCTTGTTTCCTTGCCTGTATTTTAATTCATCAAGTAGGATTTGAACCCTGCGACAGGTGTAGGGCATATTTAATTGATAGCCTTGCCCGCGGGGGCTCCTACCAAAGCGAGGGTACGACTTCATTAGAGCGTGTACCCCAACAAAATGTCCGGTCAGATACGATCTCCAGTGTCTTAATTAATAATAACCTCACCGAAATTAGTTACAAGTTTAATCACATGAGATGCAAGCCGGAAATTGTTTAAGACGTTTGGTTCGAGAGAGAAAAAAAACCACCACTTGAATGATAGGCAGAAGTTAAAAATTGAATGAAAACCATCTTGCTCGATTAATTGTAATTAAAAAAATACACACTCTTTTATGTATTGAAAGTATTCGAAATAATTGTCTTTTGAAGTAGTATTTACATTTGACTAACAACAAAACGATTGGCGAAAATGAGAAAAAAGAGATTTTAGAAAATAATCTTTTTTCATTGCGGATAATCGAAGAGTAAACATCAATGAGATATTTGGTAAATTTTGAAACATAAGCTTATTTCTGAATTACTTAGAGACAAATGCATGTGAATTGATACCATTATGAAATTTAAAAATAAGCGTTCAATTAGTGTTAAGGTTTTTTTTCAAGCTTATAAGTTATGATATGTTTTTCTCTAAATGGACCAAGAACTGGCACATGCTCCCTATTTAATAACAGAAAACTAAATATGCATTTTTTTTTTCGTTTTCATTATTTTTAAATACTTGTAGAAGATTATGTTATGTCTTTTAATTTATCCATTTTTTTTAATTACCTATTTAAGGCTCTTTAATACCCTAAATCGGCCGTTTTGTTTCTTACACTTTATGGTCTTAGCAAAAGAGCTACAGGAATGAAAAAAATCAAGCATGTTTATTAATTTTTTAACTTAATTATAAAGTTGAAACAAAATGTATAACTTAAGAATTGCCACCACAAAAAAAATATTAAAAAAACACGTTTATTTCACATTCGTAGCTAGTTTTTCGTGTGTGCTATATTTTGAAAATATTATTTTTCTTTTTAATGACATAACTATACATTGTTTATCGGAACAATTTTTTTTATAATGTCAAAAGTTTCTCAGTAAATATGAAAAACTGAAACTACTTAATGAATTAAATTTTAATTAAATCAAAGAACACAGTTTTTTATTAAAGAGCTCTCAGTCTTTGAAATAAATAGGCCTTAATCTTTTGACGTCTAATTTGCTGACACGACAGACAAGGGGTTAAGGAGCAATGAAATAAATAAATACCAAAATTAAATCGATATAAACTTGTTGAAATCGATACGCTCAGTACAAATAAATAAAAAACTAGTTTATTTTAAATGTTTCCACTTCGTCGCTCAGCAAGTCTGCACCCACTATGATGCGTGAATACTCATAAATGTATGGAAGATACAACAGCACCTCTATTGACTGTTTTAGCTTTCATACATATTTTTTTGTTAACGCAATGATTGAGTAATAACGAAATGTTTTATAACCGAGGTACTGATCGGTCAATTCACGTACACCAAGTGTTTAACGTTTAAGCTAAACCATAACGTTTTATAAAAAAAAACTTGAAACTAAAACGCCCGCTAGAGGTGATGCTTTACTTTTCATACTTTTTTTGGTAAATACTAAAGTTAAGTTTGGATGTAAATTTTGGTTCTAGCGGTACAAGGTTCAAATCCGGCTCGGCCGTAAGTCAGGCGAATCGATTAAGCCATGCTCGAAATAAACGAGACGAAAAAAGAAGAAAAAACTTGGTAATTTGAGTGCTCACACACAACTATGCGATGGATGGAAGAGCAACTGAAAAGGGATTGAAATCTTATGAGAGTATCCCTATAATTCCCACCAACTACTTAAAGGGAAATTTAATATACATCGATTCTGCCAACATACACACACATACACTGATGGATTGAGGAAAATTAGGAAGGAAAGTATTTTTTATTTGTTTCACTAGCACGAACTAGGTAAGAGGTCAAAAGAGCCCAAAGCTCACTAAAAATGTAAAAGCCTTTTTCTATAATCTAATATGCAAAAGAGCATTGACATTTCTTATATTTAATACATGCGCACAAGTAGATACATGTAAATTCGCGCTTAAGCATGCAGCATGTGTAATTGTGTATATACAAAATAGGACAAACCTCACACGACCTGTACTCCTCTTTTTCCTCACCCTGAAACCAGGTCAGCATTGGAAAAATTAAACGAAGTTTTCACAGCATAGGGGGTCAGCCTCATACATTTTTAGTCAACGAATTTTCTCGATGGTAGAAATGACCATGAAAGAGGTTTCTGGTCGAAACAAACCAAGTGGTCGTTGGTTGCAAGAATGTTCAGATAAACCAATTTCAGAGTTCAAATTCTACAATAAATTTTTGTTTGCGTTATCATTGAAGCAAAAAAAATCGAATACTATTAACAGTGACATACTGTATCAGCTTAATTAAATATCAGAAAAGCCTCACAGGATTTAAACAGCCTTGAAAAAGTCTTATTGTTTTTTTTGTGCGGGCAAAACGTTTCATACCTGCCTACTTAATTAAGTCCTTCCATATGAGACATGGGCTCTTGTAATAAAGGCAAAAATAAGCCGCGTTGATCTGGCGTTCTTTAATTTGGCAGGACAGTTGGTAGAGGTGATGACAAGGAGCAACCATTTGTCAGGATAAAGGATGTCCAGAAAAACACGACCAAGAATCTGCCATATTGCGATCTTAATACCAAGAAAAAATATCATATTATTTGCTTTTAAATTTTGCATGACGCAATGATAAAATATACGGCCGTCGCTGATTGGAATTAGTATGAAAATTAAACGCTTTGTTTGTCAAGTTTGTGGATCAGTGACGGTTAATCCCAATATGTTTTACAGTTGTTGCCACACAAATAAATTTAAGCACTGTTTTTTATAAAGAGTAATTTACCTAGATTTTTTCTTACCAGATGCAAGAGACGAAATGTTACCATATACAGATTTGAGAAGATTCTTGAAACAAAGGAACTCGGACAAACCTGAAACAATAAAAAATAGTTCTTTAGTAACAAATTCAATAGGTTAGATATGCAGTACGGGCAGAAGACTCCAGGATAATCAGGAATGTTTAGGCTGATGCCTCCTCTGGTGTTACGTCCCAAACTCAAACGTCCCAGTATACTGTGAGCAGACAATGTCAAGGCTAACCCGGAAGTCTTGGCACCATGAAGAGAAGCAGACAAGAAAGAGAGAGGATTGTGGTGCGGGAGACCCTGAACCGTCCTTTAAGTCATGTGAGTGGGAATAATTAAGTAATTAAGTAAGAAAAATACTGAAAATATAAAGAACAAGCATTATGTTTTAATAACAAACGGAGTCTGCAAAGTAATTTAGGAATGAGTAACGAAAAATAAAAATACAACCCAAGGGAAACAGCACACAAAAATGTGGGTAAAAAAAATTGTAAGTGGGCGAAAGAAACTTATTTTATTTTTGGTACAAGTGCTCCTACCTACGTCAAAACCCATTCCACTTCTGTTCTCACGCCGCGGCAGAAATAATAAAACAAAACTGATTATTGTATTAAGAAAGAGATATCCCGGGCAAGGAAAAACTCTTCAAAGTTCCGAGTCATGTTTATAAATTAATGGCCGACCCAGAAGGGCGAATATAAATGTGATAACAATGAGAAATATATACGAGGGTGATATCTGGATTACAACAATAAAACGAAAAGTTTGTAGTTCGAGAGAAAATCTGTAATGTTTGTTTCATTTTATCTTGACTTTTTCTGCTTGGATAAGGTGCAGATTTCAAGGAAATAAGACAAACAACCTGACGGTTGTTAGTACTACTTTAGTATTTAAGTGCTTAATTTTAATAGATAAGTAATAATAGTATAACCTACAACAAAACCTTGTCTATGTTTTGCATTGTTTGTGTATTAACCCTGTGAAAATTCATATCAATTCTTAGTATTTTTTAGAATCAAATTTCAATGAAACACTGTGTGTTTTCACCAATTATTATTAATTTATTTCAATTATTATTTACAAACATTTTCTATTTCGAAAACCTTGTCTGATTAGAATCTTGAATTGGCAGCCAAGAGGAAGAAGAGCTGGTAGATTTTTTTTACATGAAGTATGATGATGTGAAAGAGCTTTTTCAAGGCCTTTGCAGGAGAATACATTGACATTTAGATGTAAAACGTTGACACTGACGACAAGGATACGAGTAACTAAAAAGTTATACAAGTCTTAAGAAGAAAATGTGGGCATGCGAAATAGGAGAAACAATGTGGTATCTGGCACAGCAACGAATTATACAAATTCCCGACACCCTCGCCTTGGTGGGATTCGAACTCGGGCTCATGCCATGGAATGCAATCACTCTACCAACTGAGCTATCGACCGGACATAGAAAGTTTGAAATGATGTATAAAATGGCTAAAGTGAGGTGTGGAGAAGCGAAGGAAATAAACAAAATTACAGTTTTAAAAACTGCAAGCTCGAATCAAAGTAGCGATGTAATCTACAGTACAACTGTAAACCTAAATATATCATGTATATTTATAAGTGTTGCCACATACATGAGCGTGCCTAGGTGTGCGTCTGTGCGTACGCACATCATTATCTGTGCGGGAGTGTATCTGTGTGTGTGTGAGCGAGCCTACGCCTGCAGGTGTGAGTGTGTGAGTATCGCGCACGTCGCGGCGTGGCAGTTGGACGTTTTAATTATTGGTTCTCTTTTGATGTCTTTGTTTGAGATTCGGTATCGGGGTGTATTTTTCCCGGGCCGGTAATTTACGGCCGGTATGATATGCGGCCGCGCACCGCCCGCCGTACGGCCGGTTATTAATTACTGTACACGGGGCCGCAGGTGAGACCTGCATGTGTGTGTGTGTGTGTGAGGCTGTACGATAGATCGGAGGACGATCAGAGCGTAAATATTTTTTCAATAATATCTTTACCAAATATTTTGTTTCATTTATGTATTAACATTGTGAAAAGTCATCTTTGAACTCTACTAAATTTTATAAAACCAAAACAATTCTTATTAAATATTGTTTTATTTTCTCTCGATTTATTTATTCAATTTAAATTACTAGATACGAACGTTTTCAATCTCTTGAAGATAAAATGCTACGTTTTTTTTGTGCCATTTCTATTGAAGATCGGCAATCATCAAGGCCTTAAACGCTGCGGCTCGAAACACTTGAACCATGGTTTAACAAGAAATCTACTTTAATAATAATATACGTAATTAAACAATTTTATGTAGAGCCGTTTAGTGGTACTACGCACCCCAAGGACATGTTTGTTGTGTATTAATTTGAACAATGTAAAACTATCTTATTCAATTAAATTACTTGCTTAAAAAATAACCAATAATTCTAGAGTTACGTACAGTACCCTTAGTACGAGTTGCAAAACTTGAGTAAAGTAAAATTTACGGTAAGTATTAAAGAGTGATTTTCCCCAAAATCTGCCGTTTTTGTTTCTTACACTTTATGGTCTTAGCAAAAGAGTTACAGTGATGAATAAAATCAAGTTCAAGCAAAGAAAAACGACAGATTTTGGGAAAAACCATTCTTTAATACTTTCCGTAAACTTTACTATCCTCAAGTTTTGCAACTCGTACTCAGGGTACTGTTTTCGAAATTACACGCTCGACTGTTTTTCGAACAAGTGCAACAACAACCTTTCGCCCTTACAATTTGAACGCCCCCGGACACTGCCTCCCACACTCTAGTCTATTCTACAAGCTGTAGGCTCGTATCACTTTGTACGACAGAAAAGAAGCAAAAACAGGAGTCTTGTTTGTATCCACTTTATTTTTGTAGCGATTAACACGACCGTATCCGACTTCATCATTCTCACCTTAGGACGACGACACCTATTTATCTATTCACATGTGATAATAAATTATTCGGTGTTTGGATGTAAACATTCCAGAAAAAACAAATGGTAGATTAATTTCGTAACAAAATAAGATCTTTTATAGGAAGGGTTATGGTTACCACTGGACAACTGACCGGTCCGTAGTCCAGGGGAAACACTCCGGACTCGAAAATGGAAGGTTGTGAGTCCGAATCCAGGCGGAGCACGAAAAATATACCATTTGTGTTTTCAAATATGCTCTTTGCTGGGATGAACAATTCATGAAAACATTGCCAAAGACCGATCACTGAAAGGTCTATCTAGCCTTACACCAACTGAGTCTTGCTTGAGTATTGGCGCTTTCTGTAACGATGACCTAACTCACGGAGGGCTCTTGAGGTGGATTCACACAAAAACATCCGGTCAATAGATCAGTTGGTAAAGTGCTTGCATTCCATGCCGAGAGCTCGGGCTCTAATCCCACTGAGGGTGCTAGAAATAATTTCCCGTTTCGGTTGTTTATCCACATCCCAAAATAAAATACCGGCAAGGTTTACTCAGCCTTCCCAAGAAATGAGTACCAGCCCCTTTGGGAGCTGCAAAACCCCCACTTTAACTGGAGATCCCGTACCTGTACAAATAAATAGGTTTCACTCGCCACATAAGAACCCTTCAGGAATAACGCAATAAAATGTAACACCATGCTTGTAGGATGCTATTGTGGTGTGAATCACATAAAAGCTGCGTCTACCAAATAAATCTAATCTAATCTTATCTAAATTGCAAAGATATGTAACATTAGGGATTCACATTACATGCGTTCTCACAAGCAGACACGTACAAGTTCGCTCTTGCGCATGCCGCATGTGAACCTACAATATAAAAACCAAATCTTCCAATCCAAGACCTCCTTGAAACAGGGGTAACTGTAACTCTGTCGCAATTCCGCTAGGAGTGGCCAGAGCCTCTGCATAGCTGCCTCCATTTCTTCCTATCCTGACATACCTCTTTCAATTCATTCATATCCATCACCTTTTTCATGCATCAGCGTAAAAACGCTCGCTTCGTATATCCCATTCATTGCATTATCCCAGACATTGGCAAAGTGACTTATAGGTTGGTATGCGGCTGACCACCCATGCTGTGCAAATAAATAATCAAAATATTAGAATAAAATATTATTTTTGTGCATATCTGTAAGCCTCCTTAGACTTCTAGTCCACATTTTATTACACGAGATGAAGCAACACACACATACTGAGTAATCAATACGTCTGACTGGTTGTTAATAATAAACCTGTATGGGAGTGTATGAAAGAAAATGATTTGTAGGAATCTGTAGGTAATTTGTATGGAGCTGTTACAGGCCCACGCACGGGGCTCTTGACCCTAGCGCCAGATGTGTTTTACACCTATGGAGAAAGTGAGTTTTTGTATGAAAATTTTGATGATTTGTTATCACACTGCAATGCGGTCCAATTTTCTAGAATGCATTTAACGTACACGTGGTTTTTAAATGAAGCAAAATTACAAATATCATTTTGACGTGATCCCTTACTCGTAAAAAATAAATAGGTCCCGAAGCGCCACATGCGACCCCTTCGGGGATAACGTAGGCAACAAGTTACACTATATGTGTAGCTTAGTTGTTGCGTTTTTGGCTAATTTGTTGATTTTTGTTCCTTGTTTTGTCATTAGATTATTACTTATAAGTTGGGTCCATCCAGCCTTACATCAACTGGGTCTTGCTTGAGAATTGGCGCTTTGTAGCGACGACGACCAAGCTCGTAAAAAAGGTCGATAGCTCAATTGGTAGAATGCTTGCATTCCATGCCAAGAGCAAGGGTTCGATCTCAAGGATTACTCAGCCTTTACAATAAATGAGAACCAGCCCCCCGGGACCTGGGAAACCCCCACTTAAACTGAAAGTGGTTGGTGTGAGGTCAGCCCCCTTACCCGTAAAAATAAATAGGTCTCGAATCGCCACATGCGACCCCTTCGGGGATAACGCAGGCAGGAAGTTACACTATATGTGTAGCGCAGTTGCGTTTTTTTGCGTTTTTAAGTTGGTATGCGGCCGACCAACTACAGTGTAAAAACAAGTTCACTTCGTCAATGTCACCCTTGTTTCAGGGAAGGTCAGCAAGAGTTGCATTTTGAGGTTTGATTTTAATTTGTAGGTACACAATCATAATGGCTTCCAAACTTGGATTAAATTTCAAAAAATGCCGTCAATGCGGAGCTTAAAAAATATTCTGCCGCGTTAATATGAAACCCCATTCAGAGTGGCGGGCTCGCTATGAGATTATCATGATATTATGAATAACAATGAGCGAACAGTGTACACTCGCCTTTTTATGGGTCGCCTTTAAAAAAAACATTTGCAGAAATAAAAAAAGTTGAGCGTGAATATTGCTTACATACTTGATGACACGTTCTGAATGAGGTGTTTAACAATAACACGTTCGGATAAAAAAAATTATACATCCGCGTTAGAAACAAATTGTAGAAATTTTTACTGTCTCATAATTTGCCTCCTTACTGAAGATTGTTCCTTGATTAGATAGATAAATAGATATATAGCAGTGGTGAAGGGTGCCATACAACTCGATTCCCATCGGTTTCCCGTTTATAATGAGGCAAACATGATAATTAAGTAGACTGCATGGTTTCAATGGGGGAAAAATACGTATTGTTTCTTTGGTTTTAAATGTATTTTTTTTAATTTGGGCCTATATTTTTTAACTACTTTTTGCCTCATTTTAAAAGGGAAGCCGACGGGAATCGAATTGTATGGCACTCTTCGCCACTGAATAGATAGATTTATACTCGTAGGTTAGAATGAGGTTGACCATTGATTCTCACTTTTTCTGATGCAAACCCATTTCAGGAAAAGATGGCAAAAGTTTCAGGCCTTATGTTCTTTTAAGTACACTAGCAGCAAGTGTTATAAGTAATAGAATATAGAAACCCAACACATGAATAAAACCTCGCAGTTTTTGCATAACTTTTCTGAAAGTGGGGTGACGTTGGCAAACGGAACCAGCTTTTACCGTAAGTTTAGTCTCCTCATACAAATCCTAAAAAATGTAAAAAAATACATACCTTAAAGTTTAAGAACGCTACGCTATTCAACTACGCATTTAGTGCAACTTCTTGCCCTGTTGTCCCAGAAGAGGTAGCTTGTGGCGAGTGGAATCTATTTAGTTTTACAGGTTAGCGGACTGGCCTTATACCAACTTGGACCGGTCCGTAGTCCAGTGGCAATACTTCGGACTCGGAAATGGAGGGTTGAAAAATGCATAAACCTTTACCAAAGACCGGTCGTTGACCAGAGTTGCAGGGCTTATGTTCATTTGAGATTGGGTTTTTATATTGTAGGTCCACATGCGGCATGTGTTAGCGCAAAATTATACATGTCTGCTTGTGGGAATGCATTTAATATAAATCTCAAATGATATATATCTTTGCAGCTTAGATTAGATTAGGTCACTGAAAGGTCCATCCAACCTTACAACAACTGGGTCTTGCTTGAGAAATGGCGCTTTCTACAGCAACGACCAAGCTTGCAGAGGGCTCTTGAGGTGTGATACACACAAAAACAGCGCTCACCAAATAAATCATCCTAATATTATTATTATTAACCCCTTCAGTTGAAGTGGGGCCAATGAACAAAAATAATAATACTACTTTTGTGTGTAAAAATAAATGAAATAAAAGAAAGAAAACAGGTAAACCACCTGTGTGCTTGGAATTTAAAAGTTAAAAGAAATCCTGCGGGTTCACAATAAGTTCACTGAAGCAATAATAATGAGTATCAATTTCATACTCCATATCGTCTTACCTGCCTTCTTTCTGATCCCCTTCACCTCACCCACCCGAGTACGACAAAATACTTGCAAAAACCCAACCAAAAAAGTATAGAAAATAAAACTGAGCATTTAGTGAGCGTTTGAATTTGTATACGTTATTTGTACAACGCAACGTTACGTTTGAGTTTAAACGTTGAAATTTTATTTGTAAGTACAGGGATATTATTTCTTTAAAAATTCCCGAGTCTGGGAAGACCTATTGTATACCGGGAACTTGTGCTGTTGACGCTAATACCATGGATGGATCCGGTTTCGAATCCCGGTTTTTTTTTCTTTAATGGTATTTTCAACAGATGATTTGACAGGCATTGTTAGGGCGCTTAAAGGGTTGCAATAATCGTATTGTGTCGATTAAAATGTGATATTTTATGATTGTCAATGTAACAATGGTATTTGAATAATAATTTGTAATATTTTAAATATGCGAAGGGATGAATAGTGCCTCTATAACTTTTTTTCTCACGTACTCAATCTATAATCTATCTATAACGTAGGTTGCAAAGATACATTAACATTTAAAATTCATATTAAATGCATGCTCTTAAACAGACACGTGTAAGTTCGCGCTTACGAATGCTGCATGTAAACGCAACTCGCAAACGCAACTAAGCTACACATATAGTGTAACTTCTTGCCGCGTTATCCCCGAAGGGGTCGCATGTGGCGAGTTGAACCTATTTATTTTTACAGGTAACGGGGCCGGCCTTACACCAACCACTTCAGTTGAAGTGGGGGCTTCCCAGCTCCCGAGAGTGCTGGTTCTCATTTCTTGTGAAGGCTGAGTAAGCCTTGCCGGTGTTTTATTTTGGGGGTTGAAATAAACACCGAAACGGGAAATCATTTCTGACACCCTCGGTGGGATTCGAACCCGAGCTTTCGGCATGGAATGCAAGCACTCTACCACCTGAGCTATCGACCGACACTGTTCGCTCATTGTTATTCATAATATCATGATAATCTCATAGCGAGCCCGCCACTCTGAATGGGGTTTCATATTAACGCGGCGGAATATATTTAAGCTCCGCATCGACGGCATTTTTTGAAATTTAATCCAAGTCTGGAAGCCATTATAATTGTTACAATTTTTTTTTGTAATGCAAATTCTGGATGCAGTGAAATATGTGCATGTTTTTCACGGCAAATGAGTTCTACACATTTGATAAACAAAAAGGTGTTGACGTCATACGACTAGGTTACTAGACCAACAAATAACTAATATTTGGTTATTCATCCCATGACTTACAGGTTAACCTATAGGCTATAATCTGTTCTACATTTGCAAATATATTTTACATTTAATGGGGCTTCCACACGCTTGCCAACCCATCACAAGTCAAGCGCACAGTGTGTCGTCTAGAACATGCTAGCTGGACAAAATTTTGTCTAATGGACTAATTTTGTCCAGCTAGCAAATTTTGTCTAATGGACTAATTTTGTCCAGCTAGCAAATTTTGTCTAATGGACTAATTTTGTCCAGCTAGCATGTTCTAGACGACACACTGTGCGCTTGACTTGTGATGGGTTGGCAAGCGTGTGGAAGCCCCATAAGATTAATGTATCGACTGCTCCAAGGAAGAAGGAAGTAACTCCGAAATTTAGGTTTTTGACTTATTTCCATTTCTGAAGGTAACAAATCATTATCTACATTCCAAGATGACAGCCGTGTCTCTATCTCTTGTAAATTCGTTAATGATTAAATGTAAAAAATAGCTAATGCATTGTACTCCATGGAATAAATAACATTCAATTGGCTTTCCTGCAAAACTATCTTTTTTGACTTAGTGCTGTCTGCCTTGGAGCAGTCGATATCATGCATTCCCATATATATGCAGACACGTGTTAGTTCACATTTGCACGTGCAACATGTGGACTTACAACATAAGCCCAATTTCAAATGAACATACGCTCTGCAACTCCTGCCGACCTTCCCTGAAAAAGTAGGGACATTGGCAAAGTGAACCATTTTTACAGAATGGGTGGTCAGCCTCATGCCAACCTATTAGTCAAGAAACTACCCATCCTGTGGAAAAGGTTTAGTTTACCAATGCCCCCCTATTTCAGCAAAAGTCGGCAAAATTTGCGCTCATTTGATGTTTGGATTTTAATTTGTAAGTAGACATGCTGATGATGCAGTACTAATTGCTGATTCAGCAGCAGAGCTTCAGGCAATGCTCTCTAGTCTGAACCATGCTCTGTGTGTGAACAAGTTGAAAATTAATGCAAGTAAGACGAAAGTAGGTACTGATTTTTGACAGAACGGATGAAAATGAAGAATGCACGTTTTTGTTGAATGGTACGAAAGTTGAAATTGTGGATGAATTTAGATACTTGGGAAGTATGTTTGAGAAGAATGGAAAGATGACAAGAGAACTTGAGAATAGGGTGTGCAAGGGAAAACAAGTGGTCGGTGCAATAGGAAGAATAGCAAAGAACAAGCGATTGACGATGGATCTGAGAATGGCGGTACACAATGGCATATTGTTACCGACTTTGTTGTATGGAAGTGAAGCATGGACAGTGAACGATAGCGAAATGAGTAAAGTATGTACGGTGGAAATGAAGCATTTGAGAAGCATGACAGGAAAAACTCTGAGGGATAGAGTTAGGAATGAATGGGTAAAAAAATAATGTAATTTGAAAGAGGATGTGAAAGTTAAGGTACAAAAGAATGTGATGAGATGGTTTGGACATGTGGAAAGAATGAATGATGATAGACTGACAAAGTATGTATACAAAGAAAGTGTGAAAGGAAAAAGAGGGAAGGGACGACCGAGAAAAGTATGGAGTGATCAGATTGAGGAGATTGTGAAAGAATGGGATATACAAAGTGAGCGTAAAAGAAGAAAATGCATGAAAAAGGTGATGGATATGAATGAATTGAAGGAGGTATGTAAGGATAGGAAAAAATGGAGGCAACTCTGCAGAGGCTCTGGCCACCCCTAGCGGAATGGCGACAGAGTTACAGTTACAGTTACAGTTACATGCAGAATTTGTACGAGCGAGATTACACATGTCTGTTTGTGGGCATGCATGAAATATGAATTTTAAATGTTAATACATCTTTGCAACTAAGATTATAGATTATTATAGACATCCTCAAACTCAAGTCTCGTGCTTTGTACCCTGAGTACGAGTTGCAAAACTTGAGGAAAGTAAATTTTACGGAAAGTATTAAAGAGTGGTTTCTCCCAAAATCTGCCGTTTTTGTTTGTTTGAACTTGATTTTCTTCATCACTGTAAATCTTTTGCTAAGACCATAAAGTGAAACAAAAAAGGCAGATTTTGGGGGAAAATCACTTTTTAATATTTTCCGTAAACTTTACTTTTCTCAAGTTTTGCAACTCGAACTAAGGGTACACTGTTGATGAGAACAGACAGCAAGTTTCCTGAACTAATCGTTAAAAACAACTTCAAAACAAAATTAAAATGACAAAATAATTTCTCTCGAGTGTCATTTATAATCAGCTTAAAGTGTCTCCTTGATCTCGACTTGAAGGGTACTTGAACAGGTGTCTCCAGTACTGTTACTTCCCACACATGGACTGTGGGTACCACCTCCTCAGCCTAGGCCCGGTATATTGAACTGTAGTAATATTTTAGTTAACTATTACTTGAACTTTTATTCAAAATACTCAATCTCGAGTTAACTAAAACCGAACATTGCCGAAGTATGAAGCCCCGCCCCCAAATCTTGGAAATAATTAAAATGCCATTAAAAAGCTTTAAAACAAACAACTATTCATAAAAATCATATCCCTTACCTTCATTAAGCTAGAAAACGAGACAAAAAATGTTCAGTTTGCAACAGTTTTGATGTATCCTTACATTAAAAAAGGACAGCTGCTGTCAGTGAAGCGCCGCCATCTTCAAAATCGAAAGTTAAAGTTACTAAATATTTACTGCCGAAATTCGGTGAGTGAAATATTATGATGATTTAACTAAAATTGCATTTTAGTTAACTTTACGATACTTCAAAATACCGGGCCCTAGTAATGACTTCCGCCTTAAAGTCTGAAATTTTAGGTTTAAACTTCACCAAGAAGTTTCACTGAGAATGTATCGAACCCAAAACGCTCGCTAGAGATGCTGTTTTAGTTTCCGTGATTTTTTTGTTGAGTTTTAAGGTACTTGGGGTACAGTCGTGTGTTATATTCGTAGACCGATTTCAATACATGGCACTGTATTGTGATGGGTACAGGTATATCCTGTAGGAAGAATTTTAACCATGCCTTCAAAGGACACTTTTTTACTATTTTTTGTAAGATAAAATTAATTAAATTAATATTCTGATCTCACTGAGGCGTTCGAATCCCGCCGAGGATGACAGAAATGATTTTCCGTTTCGGTGTTTATTTAAAACCCAACAAAACAATACCGGCAAGGTTTACTCAGTCTTACCTTAAGAATAAAATTATTGCCTTTGAAAGGTGCTACGTAGGCCGTCAGAGGCCAAACAAAAGCTGGATGGATCGACATCGAGTCATAAATGCCGAGGTTCTTTTCCATAACCACATGCATTCACTGAAAATTGATTATCTAATCTAATATAATTTGCAAAGATATGTTACATTGGGGATTCCCATTATATGTAAATCTTCTGTAAAACACTTTTCAGTCTCATAAGCAGACACGTACTAGTTCGCGCTTGCACATGCCGCATGTGAACCTACAACATAAAAACCCGAATCTCAAATGGACATACACCATGCAACTCTTGCCGTTCTTCCCTGAAACAAGGTTTGACATTGGCAAAGTGAATCATTTTTACAGCTTGATTGGTCCGCCGCCTATAAGTCAAGAAACAACAAATATAATATTTTGATTTAGATAAACTATCGAATCCCACGAAGGCAAAGCTCGAATATAAACTTTAGTATGCATAGGGCCTCTACTATTACAACCCATTCCCCATAGGCCTGACTTATTGTTCGCCACTATGACAGTCGATAAATTACTTTCAGATACACCTAAATATTAGGCGAACAAAAAGACCCGACGAGAATTCCTCTCTAAAATGTAGATAACAGTATTACCTAACCTATACGATTTTGTGAGATAAACTTGGTCTACCTCACAATGTACGTATACAATAAATTTAGAAACCTTATTTATGTGTTTTTCTCAATAATGCTATTAGCTTATTTTATATAATTCTGACCGGTCCGTAGTCCAGGTGGTAACGCTTCGGACTCGTAACTGGAAGGTCGTGGGTTTGAATCCCGGCGGAGCACAAAAAATATACCATTTATATTTTCAAAAATGCTCTTCGCTGGGTTGAAAAATTCATAAACCTTTACCAAAGACCGGTCATCAAAAGGTCCATCCAGCTTTACAACAACTGGGTCTTGCTTGAGAATTGGCGCTTTCTACAGCTACGACCAAGTTTGCAGAGGGCTCTTGAGGTGTGATACACTTAAAAACAGCGCTCACCAAATAAATCAGCCTAATTTTTTAATTTTTTTAAATTCTGGAGGAAATGAAAAAAGTGTGTAAGGACAGAAAGAAATGGCGGTTAATCTGTGATGTTGGCGGCTAGGGTTTTTTTTTTAATAAAAATTACTTTATTATAATTTGTTGATTTAAAAAATATAATTTGTTGTGTATGTTCCTTGACTTATAGGTTGGTATGCGGCTTACCACCCATGAAATTTTAAATGAAATTTCTGTAAAATCAGATGAATATGCTAAGAGGAATGTAATCCTACCCGAAACATGATTTAATATTATAAGTATGTATTTTTTATCAAGTTAGCGAATCTGAGTTTCTCGGAATTTGCAAAAAAACTAAGATTCGAGTTACTTAAAACGGAGAAAAAAACACTCAGTTTTCATGGAAAAAATGCTTCCAGGAAGTAGGTAAATTGAATCTGATATATGTATAATATTATTTTTAGTTAAATAAGGATTTTTTTAATCAAATAAATATAACTACAAAATGTAAGTGTACAATGTACGGAATGAACTAATCAAATCTAATCTAAGTTGTAAATATATGTAACATTGGAGATTCAAATTACATGCATTGTCACAAGCAGACACGTACAAATTCGCACTTGCACATGGCGCATGTGAACCTACAACATAAGAACCAAATCTCAAATAGACATACACCCTGCAACTCCTGCCGACCTTCCCCGAAACAGGAGTGACATTGGCAAAGTGAACCATTGTCTACAGCATGGGTGGTCAGCCGCATCTAAACGTGGTGAAAATCTGAACTAACATCGACATCTTGTAAAACGTTAATTTTTTTACAGTTCAGACAGCAAGCTTCATAAAGTTTGTGTTCATGTGAGGTTAGGTTTCATTTGTATGTACACATGCAGCATGTGTAAGTGCATTCGTACATGTGCCTGTTTGTGGGCATGCTTTAAATATTACCCTTTAATCGCCCCCTTAGTGTTTGCTTATCTTATGTTAAACAGAGGTAATTTCACATGAGCAATGTTTGTACGTGTACTGGACCAATGTGTCTCACGGAAACTGGAAATTGATTTAAAAAATATTTAAAACAACTCTCACAGTCACATTATCGTGTTTTTTATTAGCTAGATTAGCTAGATTCTGTAGAATGTTAAAAGGTCATCCTTGAATCAAATGGTAGATAAGTCAAACAAGCACTGGGGAAACAAGCCTAACACGCTTGGCTGAAACTGGAGCCAAATCAAAGACTGAAGAGCCGATAAGAAGAGTTAACACAATGTTTGGAGAGCGTGCATTTGCAGATGCTGGTCTTCTGGCCTGGAACCACCTGCCACATCATATGAGAGAGCTAGAGGACCATGGAAAGTTCCGGGAAGCACTGAAGACAAGCAAATTTCTGGCATCATTTGCACAAGCGCCCTTGGAGTGACTACATCGCGAAACGGCGCTATAAAGAAATCATCAATTCATCATCAGCATCAGAAATCGTTTTCTTTGGCAAGAACAAATCTTAGACCTCTTGACGTCATGCTTTGTCTTAAATAAAGGTGGATATATACGTACAACTTTGATGGAACGCTTTCTGTAAACAAAATTATGTTATTAACTGGCGAGTGTCGTGACTAGATCACAACCTTTATGGTATTGTCTAAAGTTGAACCTTGTTCACAAAGCAATCAATAATCTAAGTTACATACATGCATTAACATTTCAGGATCATATTAAATGCATCCCTTTAAATAGACAAATGTTCCTTCGCGCTTACTACATATTATACTAAGAAAATAAAAAACCCTGTTGTCATATGAGCATAAGCTCAGTAACTTTTTGCAGTTTAACTTAACTTGAAACAGGGGTGACATTGGCATTGTGAACTATTTAGTGCAGATTTATTTTACAATGTCACCCCTGTTTCCGGGAAGGTAGGCAAAAGTTGCAGGGTTTATGTTCATTTGAGGTTTGTATTTAAATTTGTAAGTACACATTCAGCATTTCGCACGTTTAATAATAAAGAGCAATAACTCAAAAAACAAGAATGTTGGGAAATCACGTTTGAAGTTCAGACAACCAGTACAACTTGTATGGGATGAAAAATGCGGCCGATGTTTTATCTCGGTCATATTCGTCCAAATTGAACGGTTGTCGCATTCTACCTATTCTTCCCGCATTGTTCTTGCGCTTTATTACAAAATCTCGATTTTCCCAATTTTCGAGTTGTTTCTCTTTATTATTAAGCATGCGATTTGTAAGCGCGAAGTTACACGTGTTTGTTTGTGGGCATGCATTTGACATGAGCTTTGAATGATAAGATTGTAGATAGAGTGACTCAGCCGTATAAAAACCTATAAGCCGAGCAATGATAGTATATAAATGATAGTTTATAATAAGTATACTTCGATTTTTTATACAACATACGAGCTAGAAGTGTTAGACTTTTTTAGACGAAGAAGTAGAACATAATATGTACTATTTACTTCTGTAGTCAAACATTAAAAGATAATTATCTCAATTCATCATTGTATACATTTCTAAGCAACTGTTCAAAAAGGACTCGTATTAAAATGCGCTTAACAAAATGGGTCAGTTATAGAAAACGGCCAGCAGGTACCGCGAGTATAAAACAATTCCACAAACTCCCTGCAATTGCGTAAATCGAAAATACACGTAACACACAACGGCACTCCTAGTGAGTGATTAAGTTTTAATACATTTTTTTAGATTTACGTAATCAAAAAGAGATAACGCAGTGTTTTATACTGAGCTTACAGAAGTGTACTCCGCGGTTCCATGTTAGAACGACAGAATGACACAACGATAAAAAACACATGACACAACGATAAAAAACACATGACACATCGATAAATGACAGAACAATATATGAAACAACCACAAATGATGGAACATAACATGCCAAAACCTCACACGACATTACACCACAATGACAATACATCACATGACAAAACATTACAATGACAAAAAAGTGAGTCACGAGAAACTGGAACTCATGCATATTATATTATTTGGTAAAGCTTATAAAAAAATTAACGCTCCCGATTATCTTTGTGTTGTCTGTGATGTTTTGTCATGTGATATTTTTTTCATGTGCCTTTTATGGTATATTCTGTTTTAGTATCTACGTGTTGTTTTGTTTTAGTGTTGTTCTGTCATGTGTCGTTCTGTCATGTGTCGTTCTGTCATGTGTCGTTCTGTTATGTGTGGTTATATCGTGTGTCATTATGTTATGTGTGACGATATGGCATGTGTCGTTATATCATATTGTGTCGTTATATCATGTGTCGTTAAATCATGTGTCGTTATGTCATGTGTCGTTATGTCATTTGTCGCAATGTCATGTGTCGTTATGTCATGTATCGTTATGTCATGTGTCGTTATGTCATATGCTGTTTTGTCACTGTGCCATTCTACGCTGTCACCGTACTCCGCAGGGGAAAGCGGCTCGCACAGACTGGGCAGAGAAAATCAAAACATTATAAAATATGCATTATCGAGTTACAGCGTCACGACAAAACCCCACGCCAGACTCGAAATGTCATTATCTAGAATAGAATGTCATTAAAATGGTATTAGCAAGCCGACGTTCCGTCTATTTGACCCACTTTCAAAAGTAAATACAGAAGAAATTCCTATACAGAAGTGGACATAGATTGAATTCCGTTTCTAGTGTATTTATTAAGAATCTATTCAAAGGATATCATTATTTTTTTAATAATCCATATTATTTAAAATGTGAGGAAATAATGTGATGTCACTTGTCCGGGCTGTGTGCAGGATTGTCATAACTCCAATTCAATTAAATGTAAAAAAAAAACACAAAGTTTTTCTTCACGGGGACAAGTTGTCCTTTTGATAATGATAGCATCGAAAGCGCTCGAGGAGATAAATCAACTCGTGATGAAAAGTTTTGTGTTGTATTTTTTTACACTGTTAAATAAATAAATATATTTGGATGCCTTATTTGGTGAGCGCTGTTATTGTGTGAAGATAGCTAGAGAAAGCGCTGATTCTCAAGTAAGACCTAGTTGCTGTAAGGCTGGATGAACCTTCGGTACCTACAAGCATATGATTTTTAAACCTAGCCAAGAACACATTAAAAATGAGAGATAATTTAGTGACTTTTTAAAAAAAAAAAGTATGATGCGTTTACCACTTGACTACGGACCGATCAAAAAAGTGGTTTAAAAAGACAACACTTTTAGTTCAATTTTGTACCGTGTTGTTTTTGTAGGGGTTGCGTGTACATTTTCACAGGTAAGGGGGTTTGACTTACGCCAACCACTTTGCATGACGTTGAAAGAACATATTTTTGAAAACTCTATTCAATGGAATTTAATGCAAATGCATAGTTTACGCTAAATAATTATGGAATGCATTCAGTTGCAGTTGACACCTAAATGTGGTCAGTAACCATGACACTGATTTGTTGATTTACATTAATTAAATTGCGTTAAGCACAAAACTGTTGGGATTTAAAATGAGATGAATCATTCCTGTCATTCAAATGTGACATGTTTTTGCATCGAGACAAACCAATTTGCTATGATTACGTAATTTTTTCTGTTTTTAATAGTTTAGTGTGTATTTATCAAATGTAATTAATTGCTTGTATTCTTGGTTGAAACTTGGCTGACCACCCGTGCTGTACAAAATGGTTCACTTTGCCAATGTTTACCCTGTTTCAGGGAAGGTCGGCAAGAGTTGCAGGGCTTAAGTTCATTTGAGATTGGGTTTTTTATACTGTAGGTCCACATGCGGCATGTGTGAGCGCGAAATTATGCGTGTCTGCTTGTGGGAATGCATTTAATATGAATCACAAATGATACATATCTTTGCAGCTTAGATTTAGATGTAAGTATCTATCCATAATTTAAAATTTATAGGGATGTGCTGAAATTCGTTTCACATTCGGTTCAACCGAATTTCGGCAGCTTGAACCGAACTTCGGAATTCAGCCGAAGTTCGCACCCTGGGGAGCTGGGAAACCCCCCACTTTACTGAAGTGTTTGGGGCGTAAGGCCGGCCCCCTTACCTGTAAAAATAAATAGGTTCACTCGCCATATGCGACCCCTTCGGCAAAAAGTTACACTATACGTGTAGCTTAGTTGCGTTTTTAGTTGCGTTTATTGCGAGCCCATTTGTCGGCAGCCCAAAAGTGGGCAGTGACGTCACGGAATGTTAAATACATACATCATGCATGTACCTAACCGGTCCTTAAACGCGCGGGGCATGGACGTTAGATCCATGGACACAAAAGATGTCCAACCGAATATAATGAACAATTTAGATATGAAACGAATATGACATAATACACTCTGGCAACTTATTACCATCTCATTTTTTTTTTTTGTACTTTTTTTGTGCGGTAAAAATGCTTAACGCGTAAAAAACATTTCGTGTTATAAATATATCAATTTTTTTTTTACAGTTTCATCTTTTAATTTTCACGCTGAAGAAGCCCATGATGGACATAGGTGAAACGTACGGAAGCTCCAGCTTACACAGACCATGAAAACAGATCCCAGAAAACATCTCTTTAGTATCAATGTTTTATTTTCATTTATTGTTAACGAAATTAATATAATTTCAGCATTCATGTTTAAAAAGACGTTAAAAAAGTCTATATTGGTGAGATTATGGTTGATTTTTAGACTTAAAAACTGTTAAAGAGATAAAAAAACAAGATTGAAAATGTGTGTCATAAGACTGGAAAAATATAAACTAAGAATAATAAAGAGGTAAGAAAAATTAGAGTGTGAACGTGTATTAGATAAATATAATTATCTCATTTATTATTGTGAAAATAAAACAACGTTTAATAAAAAATAATTTGATTTTAAATAAAATGAATTTTCACTGTGTGAATACACAAACCCTACAAAATATAAATATCTCAGTTGGAAAATTACATAATCATTTCAGATTCACATTTCATGCACGCCAACAAACAAACGCTGCATGTATAAGTCGTGAACCTAGAATATCATGCAACTGAAAAAGGCATGACATTGTAAAAAAACTAAACTTTTCCTTTAAAGTATGGGTGGTTGGCATCATACCAACCCAAAGTCAAGGCATGTAAACGAAAAATATTGTATTTTCTTATATTGGCATTGATTTATCTCTTTAAATTGCATGCATATCTAAAAAATACATCTTTAAATGCGAACTGGAATAAACAAGTACTTTTTTTTCGTCTTATCAGGTAGATTCATTTAAGACGCATTCATGTAAATCGTTCTTATTTGAATAATATTAAACGGCTCGCTTTATTTACCAGTTTTGAGAAGCAGTCCTTACAAAGGAGATCTCCATTTCACTCAACTGTACCAAATAAAAAAACTTTAAACGTAAAAAATGTATACAAACACTAAACGCTCACTAGTAGCGCCTTTTCAGTTTCTATACAATTTTTGGTAATCACAATGTACGATTTTAATGCTTGGGTGACTGGTTTCGTGTTACACGTACGATTATCTAGATCCCTATAAAATAAGATCTAAAGAACAATCTCGAAGATCTAAGAAGTATGTTTTTTTTTTTAATAACAGCATTCCGAAATTTGATTTTTTTAGAAGTATTGTATTACACGAAATATCTCGACTGACGGGTTGACGAGGTACAGTATAACATTTATTAAAAAAAAATGAACATATTATTGCGTAGTGGTTTCCATTGTACCGGTCCGTAGGCTTGTGGTTAACGCTACGGAATCGTAGTTGGTAGGCAAAGGGTTCGATTCCCTGCGATTTTTATTTAATATACAATAATATTTGTCGACGACGATACCATGTTGAAAGCACCGGTTCTCATCAGATCACCGAAGTTAAGCAACATTGGGAGCGGATGCTAACTGGATGGGTGACCGCTCAGGTACACCGCGTGTTGTTGGCATTTCTTGGACCGGTCCGTAGTCCAGTGGGAACACTTTGGACTCGTAAATGGAAGGTTGTGGATTCGAATCCCGGCGGAGCACAAAAAATATACCATTTATATTTCCAATTGAAAAATTAAAAAATTTATAAACCTTTACCAAAGACCGGTCACTGAAAGGTCCATCCAACCTTACAACAACTGGGTCTTGCTTGAGAATTGGCGCTTTCGACAGCGTGACCTAGCTTGCAGAGGGTTCTTGAGGTGTTATACACACAAAAACAGCGCTCACCAAATAAATAATGCTAATATTATTATTTATTTTTTCCAGTGGCTTGAAAACCAGGCAACTCTTATAGGTTGGTATGCGGCTGACCACTAATGCTGTAGAAAATGGTTCCCTTAGCCAGTGTCACCCCTGTTCCAGAGAAGGTCGGCAAGAGTTGCAGGGTGTATTTTCATTTGAGATTTGGGGTTTCATATTGTAAGTCCACATGCGGCATGTTTAAGCGTGAACTTGTACGTGCCTGCTTGCGAGAATGCATATAATGTGAATCCCCAATGTTGAATATCTTTGCAACTTAGATCAGATTAGATTCTTCAACTAACATTCATTGTTCTTCCCCTGCAGCCCTTCTATTTACGAGTCTGTAACGCTAACCACTAGACTACGGACCGTCCAATAACGGTCGATCTAAATCTAAATCTAAGCTGCGAAGATATGTCTTGTCTTGTCTTGTATCCTGCCGCCTTTCCTCTAGGGGTGGCCAGTACCTCCACACAAGTGCCTCCACTTGACTCTGTCCTTGCATACTTCTTTCATCTCATCTAATTTCATCACTCTTTTCATGCATGCTCTTCTCTTGTTTCCACTCTGTAAATTCCATTCATTCGCAATCTCATTTATCTGATCAATCCATTGTTTCCTAGGTCTTCCCCTTCCACGCTTACCTGTTACATTCCCTTTATACACTCTTTTTGTCAGTCGGTCTTCATTCATCCTTTCAATATGTCCAAACCATCGCATCACACTTCTTTGAACTTTCACTTTCACGCTTTCTTTTACTCCGCATTCATTTAGAACCCATTCGTTTCTCACTCTATCTTTCAGTGTTTTTCCTGTCATACTTCTCAGATGGGCCATTTCTACGGTGCATACCTTATTTACTTCTCTTTCATTCAACGTCCATGACTCGCTTCCATACATCAGGGTCGGCAACAAAATACAATTGTGTACCGCCATTTTCATTTTCTTTGGTATCCTTTTATTCTTCGCTATTCTACCAAACGCTCCTATCACGCATCTTCCTTTGCTGGCACGCTTCTCTAATCTTTCGTCATCTTACCATTCGCCTCAAACTTACTTCCTAAATAGTCAAACTCATTCACTACTTCAACTTTTATTCCATTCAAATTAATTGTAAGTTCCTCACATACTTCATTCCTGTCAAAAACTAATACTTTTGTCTTATTCGCATTTACTTTCAAGCTATTCTTACAAAATGCATCATTTAGTTTGGTTAACATCGTTTGGAGTTCCTCCGCCGAGTCAGCTAAAACTATAGCATCATCAGCATAAAGAAGTACTCCAACTCTTGTTTCACCTACTTTCACTCCGCTCTCTGATATTCCAGCTTCTTTTATGCAACTGTCCATGATTATATTAAACAACCATGGACTCATCACGCAGCCTTGCCTCACTCCCTTATATACATCAAACCAGTCACTATATCTCCCATCCACTCTTACACATGCCGAACTATTTTCATAGATGGCACGTATCACATTCAGAAGATTATCATTCACACCGTACTTCCTGAGAACATTCCACAGCATACATCTGTCCACCGAGTCAAAGGCCCTCTCGTATATAAACGCAATAGTATATGTATCATTTGAAATTCATATTAAATGCATTCCCACAATCAGACACGCATAATTTCGCGCTCACACATGCTGCATGTGGACCTACAGTATAAAAACCCAATCTCAAATGAAAATAAGCCCTGCAACTCTTGCCGACCTTCCCTGAAACAGGGGTGACATTGGCAAAGTGAACCATTTTCTACAGCATGGGTGGTCAGCCGCGTACCAACCCACAAGAGTAATCTGGCTTTCAAGTCATCGGAAAAAGTCTAAATGGTATGATGCTGTTTGCTTTTTACAGTATGGGTGGTCAGCCTCATACCAACCTATAAGCCAAGGAAATAAGTCGATAGATTACAAATTTTACTTTGCAACGGCAATAAAAAGCAAGCGTAAGTAAAGAAGAATTCCTGCTGAAAAGCCGGTATTGGAATTTTAATTTCAACGTTAAGGTGCACTAACGCAAAACAAATTACCTTTCTCCTTGCATTCTTCCGACTGCATTTTATTTTTCATCATCGGGAAACGTACAGAGGAAGAAGAAAAAGAAAAACTGAAAACACACAACCTAGGGATGGGCAAGTGAACAAAAAAATATCGATATCTATCGAGTCGACATTAAGGTGATGATATTTATATATATATTTTATTTTATAATAGCTATTTTATTTATAAAAGCGATAACACAATCGAAATATCGCCACATTAAAGGTTAAAGGTAAAACTGAATAAGTGCTCATTCACTGAGTTGAAAAAATTGTTGATAAAACATATTATTGGATGTATTTTCTCCAAGTCCAAAAACGAATTACAAGGGAGTGCCAATTAACAACTTTTAAACTACAGGATTTTGTCACATTTTTAGTGGGCATATGGGAAGAATGAATGATGATAGACTGACAAAGTAGGTACATATACAAAGAAAGTGTGAAAGGAAAAAGAGGGAAGGGACGACCGAGAAAAGTATGGAGTGATCAGATTGAGGAGATTGTGAAAGAATGGGCTATAAAAAGTGAGCGTAAAAGAAGAAAATGCATGAAAAGGGTGATGGATATGAATGAATTGAAAGAGGTATGTCAGGATAGGAAAAAATGGAGGCAGCTCTGCAGGGGCTCTGGCCACCCCTAGCGGAATGGCGACAGAGTTACAGTTACAGTTTAGTATTTTATCTCGTAGACAATAGGAATAAATGTGCATTTATTGAGAAACCTATGCTAGTTTCATATGTTACACACTTAATTTTACCTTTTTGGTACAGACATATAGTGGAAAAAATATCGATACATCGATATATTGAATTAATAAGTAAAAAATCACCTTGTAGGCACGGGGTTTGCAATTAACATACCGGCTACGAAGCGCGGATTCCAAAAAAAAAAAATCTTTTTTTTTTATTATATTTATATATAAATATATATATTTAATATCGAAAAAGATATCGATGTCACAGAAAGAAAATATCGTTAGTTTTTAGAAATACTCGTACATATGTATCGCTCATCCCTAACACAACCCACTTCTCCAGTAGTGAAATTCTAGTTATTCTTCTCCGCAGTTACTTCTGAGAAAGTAATTATTATTAAAAATCCATTAGTCTGGCTTGCTCAAACCCTCCCCATAGGCCTTCCGTCGAATGAGAAAATATATAGCTCAATATGAGCGTACATGTGCCATGGGTCCTTCTGAAACGTACATACATACGGGTATGAGGAGGATTTGAGCATACTGTGACTACGTGTGAGTTTGGAATTACCTGAACTGTCTATATTATATCTTTGCGACTTAGATTAAATACAATATTTAATATGAATTATTGAGTTGCCCATGCGTTGGTCCCACACAAATACCAATATACAAGTTCTCATATGCATTTTAGAGGCGAGAGTTCAAGTTATCTTGATGGAGGTCACACATTTGAACCGCACCGTCTGTAATGACGTGCGAAATTCGTTCTGCGTGAACTGAGACGACACGAAACGAAAACAGAAAAAATGCTAGAGAACTAAAACATACACAGGAAACGCTGCTTCAGTTTGCATACATATTTAGAAAAGTTTTACACTTGGTGTGTAGGATATACATGAAAGTCTTAACTGTCTATGTTTTGATGACTCCATCACGCAGGGACTTCTTTCATTCTCGATAACAATGTGAGACAAGATTCGAAATTTCACACCTATTAAAGTTGGTGATAAAACCTATCTTCTCATCCTTTATCTTACCATACAGGGTCAGATTGAGGGAAGAAGATCTCTCTCTAAAATCTTCAGGTGATTCTATGCATGACATTTACTTGGCAATTTATGGGCGATATATCTAGAATTTATTTTCCCAGGTGATCAGTAAGGCTGGCTTCCTTATTTGTAAAAAGAAAAAAGGTTGTAGGTGACACAGGTGCAAATCATAAAGTGTATGGAAACGTATATGGGAGGTCAGGGGTTCGAATCCCGGCGGAGCACAAAAAATATATAGGTACTTTAGGTATATTTTCAAACAAGCTCTTCACTGGGTTGAAAAATTCATATACTTTTACCAAAGGTCCATTCAGCCTTATAGGAACTGGGTCTTGCTTGAGAATTAGCGCTTCCAATAGTAAAGATCAAGCTCACAGAGGGTTCTTGAGGTGTGCTCAAGAAGCGTTCAACAAGTAAATCATCCTAATATTATTATTATGAATGAACTTTGCTTGACAGTTTATGGGAAAATCACCTAGAAATTCTTTCCCATAGGTGATAAAAGTACAAATATATATATATCTGTGTAACATCACACTCATATCCGTGTCTGCTAAATTACTCAGCATTTCTTGTAACAAGACACCACTGGGAATAACATGGAAAATCCGTGGAATTGATAAAACCAACTTCTCGTGAATGCCGTCATTTCCCATGAAATATGATAGAATTTACCTGTAAAACATTCTAAATGTACATTCAACCTTGAGAAAAAATCATACACGTTTGTATTAAAAAAGATTACGTAAATATAATGTCTTCAAATGAAGTGTAAGTACAAGTAACAAGTATTATTTATGTAAACGTCAAAGTTACAAGCGTTGCATAAATATAAACGCAGCCATTATTAAAGTAACCATAAACTAAAAACGTTTTCAAATTTGGAACGAGGCGTAGACAATATTCTACCTACCAATGTTTTAGATACGCAAAAACCAATACCGAATATTAGTAAATTATGTTATGGAGATAATTATCTTTAAGAATTTTTACTAATCACTCGCTTTATTAATTGTATTTTTACAAATTTAACACGTTGTAATAAGTAATTTAAAGACGAGACGTTCGCGCCAGTAGGCTCTTGGCTGGGGAACCGGAAATACATGAATGGTGGTAAATTTAAATTGGCTGCAAGGTGGTAAATTTAAATTGGCTGCAGTTTGAAAATATTATTCATATATTAGTATTCAAATCATAGATCAGAAGTTTAAATTTGGTATATTCAGGAAGCCTACGTATACAGACACAGTAATTCATGCATCATCTAATCATCCAGTCTCACAAAAAATGTCGGCCTTTCATTCTATGATACATAGAATGAAAGTGCTACCTTTAGATAAAGATGAGTACGAAAAGGAATATAATTGTATTATGGATATTGCTGTTAATAACGGTTATAAAGAAAATATAGTTGCACAAATTATTAACAAGTATGATCGCCAGGACCTCTATAAACAATTCATATATCCTATCATAGCTAAAAGCAACAATGAGTCCTGGCGAAAGTGCCTATTTGTTAATAATAATTTGTCGTATAAAATTCAGAAAATTTTAAGAAATAATTTTAATTTGGCCTTTTATACAAACTTTAATTTACATAAATTATTATTTAACAATAAAGACAAAATTGATAGACTTGAATTGGGGGGGGTATATAAAAATTATTGTAATCAGTGTGATGCTGTATATATTGGAGAGACAGGGAGATCTGTACAAACAAGAATTAAAGAACATTCCAGAGCGTTCACGGGTTTATCCGCATACTCTGAGATGGCAGATCATTGTGTGGAAACTTCGTTTATTGGAAAAATTCTGTGTACAGCTTTTTTACAATATTGTTGTGATTTCTTGAAGGGCGTTCGGCAGTCTTGTTTCCAGAGACTGTCGCGGCGTGTCGATCTCCGGTTTTCAAATAGTTCCCATGGTCTCACGGAGGATGTCCGAGAGTGCGGAAGAGTTTGGAGGAGGGTGAAGGTTAGCGGAAAGAAGAGTGAGCTGCTAGACGCAAGGCTTGAACTTTTGAGAGAAAGAGTGGTCCTGAAAAGGTCCACTATGGGATTGAAACTTGCGTCTGTTGAGCTCGGAAGGAAAGGATGGGTTTGGAGAGGTTTCTCGATCCTGAGAGCAGTTAGCCGTGGTGGCCAGGTATTGTAGGCAGCAATGCAGTTCCCCGAGTTTCTCACGGTTGAAGAGTGGCGGAGGGGGTGCTGGCAGTGTTCGGTCGTCAGGCGAAGTGTTGGCGTCAGGCGAGAGCGAGCGGGCGGGCGTGTGTATTCGTCGAGTGTTGAGATTGTACTCCCCTCCCAGCCGACAGCGGCCTATCTTTATACTACAGTTAATAAGTCCACTGTCGGCTCCTAGCTAGTGTCGGCCAATGAGAGATCGCCGTAGATCCCTTTGTTCCGGGCCGTCTATTGTTTTCGCCGGGCAGTGACCAGTGGCGTTCTGTTGTAGTTGACTGGGGGAAACGCAGTGGCGCTACATTGTATGTATATGAAGACAGACTGCACCACAATTGCATTGGTGAAGGTCATACTTTTGACATTACTAGTGTAGAGATAATACATTCGGAGTGTAGTGTGAGTAGACTTTTGGCACTGGAAGCATTAGAAATCCATAAAAATAAGAGTGCAAACTTGATAAATGTGCAGATTCCGTATGTTTCTCCATTGTTACAGTAATAATAAACTTTAATAAATTATTTGTTAAACGAGAACTAGATTGAACGAAGCTCTGCTAGGTAATTATTTGAAATTGAATGCAAGTAAGACGAAAGTTTTGATTTTTGAAAGAAATGAAGAAAATACGAACTACGAATTTAGAATGAACGGAATGAATGTTGATGTGGTAAATGAGTTTGTATACTTGGGAAGTAAGTTTGAAAAAGATGGAAGAATGACAGGTGAACTTGAAAAAAGAGTAATGAAGGGCAGGTGTGTACTGGGTGCCACAGCTTGTATCGCCAAAAATCAAAACATATCTAAAAATGCTCGATTGGCGGTACGCAGTGGCATACTTTTACCCACCTTGATGTATGGAAGCGAGGCCTGGACGATGAATGAAAGTGAAATTAGTAAAGTCCATACTGTTGAAATGGACTTTCTAAGAAGTATGATTGGGAAAAAACGGAGTGACAGGGTGAGGAATGATTTTGTAAGAAAAGAATGTGGTGCAAAAGAAAGTGTGAAAGTGAAGATTAAAAGAAGTTTGTTAAGATGGTTTGGGCATATGGAGAGAATGAATGAGGAAAGACTGACGAAGAAAGTATATGTTGGTAGAATAGATGGATGTCGTGGTAGAGGAAGACCGAGAAAGGTATGGATTGACTAAATATCCGAAATTGCGAATGAATGGAATATCCAGAGTCATAATAAAAGAAGAGCTTGTATGAAGAAGGTTATGACTCTGGAGGAAATGAAAGAAGTATGCAAGGATAGAAAGAAATGGCGGTTGATCTGTGATGTTGGCGGCTAGGGTTTGTTAAAGTGAAATTGGTTTTATGATTTAGTTTTTTATGTCCATGTATGTATTGTTATTTTTATTCTTTGATTTAAAAAATGTAATTTGTCATGTATGCTCCTTGACTTATAGGTTGTTATGCGGCTGACCACCCATAATATAAAAATTGGTTCACTTTGCCAATGTCATCCCTGTTTCAGGGAAGGACGGCAAGAGTTACAAGGCTTATGTTCATTTAAAAATTTGACTGTCATAGTGCTTTTTAGTTTATATATGCATTGAACAATTTATATTATTTTTGCAATTTGGATTATACATTTATGGGTTAATTTATACATTTGACAATTTATATTATGAGCTTTACAATTAATTGTGCAATTTACAGTTTTATTGTACATTTTACAATTTTAGTGGACAATTATATTTGTTTTTTATTTTTATTTAATTTGACTTAATTTGACATTTTACAATTTTACTATATATTTTATAATTTTACTATACATTTTACAATAGTGTTGAAACATGTATATTTAACGTTTATTAATTTGGATTTTACATTTATACCTAAATAATTATATTTCTATTTAATGCGAAGGGAGATGAAGAAGAAGAGGATTTTAATTTTGATTGTCATTGTCATTGTCCTGAGGATGCCTTTTTAGGCGAAAACTGTTAGACATATTTAAAATAAAATAATAAAAAAGTGAATTAAAACATTATATTTATTTGATTATTAAACAATTCAATTAAATTTGAAAGACATTTTCGCAATAATACCTAATGACATAATTTTAATACTAAGGTTTATATTGTCAAACTGCCACAAATTTAAATTTGCTGCATTATAATAAGGGCTATATAATATCATGATTTTAATACTCAGAATAATATTTTCAAACTGCAGCTAATTTAAATTTACCGCCTTGCAGCCAATTTAAATCTACCACCATTCATGTATTTCCGGTTCCCCAGCCAAGAGCCTACTGGCGCGAACGTCTCGTATTTAAAGCGACATTTGAAACAACCACCAAACGCAGCCATTTACAATTGACCATAGACTACAAACATTTTCAAATTTGGAACACACCATCGAAAATTTTATACCTACCAATATTTTAGTTACAGTAAAACCAATACCGAAAATTAATATTAATTAACTTGAAAATTTTCTGCAAATTGTTGACTTAATAAATTGTTATTTTACAAATTTTGCACGATGTAAAATTAAATTAATTAAAGTGACATTTGAAATAATCACCGAACGCAGCCATTAAAATCGACCATAGACTACAAACATTTTCAAATTAGGAACACACCATAGACGATTTTATACCTACCCGCATTGACGTTTCACACATTTTTTTTTATCTCGCTTTTTTTTATAGTACTTTAAAGAGTCCTTTCTGGTTATTTTCTTCTGGAAATTGAGGCCAGATAAGTTTCTTCACTCCATTGATGCCTCGGGAAACGCAAATTCTTGGACGACGTGTAATCAACACCACGGCTGATGACTAAAAATACGGAGCATGGCGGGGAAAGAATAAAAAAAAGAGGAAAGATAAGGAAATGAGCGGAAAAGAAGAACCCGCTTTCGGTGCTGTGAGCAAGAAAAAATCTACGTGGTTTGGAGATAAGATTAACGAGGGGGTTTTTTTTTGTGAAAAAATATTGTGCATTTTTTTTTAATGTTTTTACTATGAAAATAAAATTGTTTCTTCCAAACCTTAGCTTACCTCAAATGTGCATATTATATCACATGGTCTTACTGTCGTAGCGCGAGAAAAAGGAACGGATGCATTGAAAGTTTGTAAGTGAGTGAGAGACAGATAATAAAATGAGAAACGTTCACGCATAGTAATGCATTGCTTGTGTGCGTTCATAGTTTTTAGAAAGAAGAACAATGGAGCAATACAGACTATCGGCAGTACGGATTGAATTTTTGAATGCATTTGTTAAAATAATATACATACTTCTAGCTTCAAAACTACTGCTAAGGATTCTTTTAAACTAATATTTTATAGTACCCTGATCTAGCGTTTCTTTCCAGCAAAATAAGATTTTTTCATTTTTAAAATATTGTAAGTTATAAAGTATAAGAAGACAGAATGTAATTTAAATTTTTAAAATGGATGATTTTGAATTTAAAAAAATTCTATTTACAACCTCATAAGTCTTCTGGCTCTTTTTTGCTTGCGGTCCCGAAGGGCCGAAAAGAAAGAATTGTTTTGGGTGATTTTTTTTTTTAAAAACATGAGAGTACTTAATTTATTTGCAACTTGGATAACATAAAACATAAGATCATTCAAGATTATTGCCGTTTTATTTTTTACTTTCTTCTTTTTGTATCCAGGAAAAAAAAAACACAAATCTCGCGACCCAATCTCAAGGAACCTCACCTGCTTCGAGCGTCTACAAAGCAATATATTATTTTCCCATCTGCACCGCTCATTCAACTAAGTGAAAACATTTCGGCTTTCCATTTACCGGGCGAGCGGGAAAATCTTATCGAGAATTTTTCTGTTCTCGAATAGGAGCGGGAGAGAAAAAAGAGAAGTCTGGAAAAACGTTTTCATTTCGAGAAAATTGTCGGCGCTGCTTATCTGAGAAATTACTCGTGTATTTTTCGTTTCAAATTTCTCGAAGACTTTACATATGTGAGTACATAAAGAAAAGGAGGTTGAATTTTTTTTTTTAATGCGAAAAAAATATATAAGCATTCTCCTTCATCCAGTGGCGAAGGGTGCCATACAAGCCGATTCCCATCGGTTTCCCGTTTAAAATAAGGCAAAAATGATAAAAAAAAGTAGACTGCATAGTTTCAATGGGGAAAAATACGTATTGTTTCTTTGGTTTTCAATGTATTTTTTTGCTTTGTGCCTATATTTTTTAACTACTTTGTTACATCATTTTAAAAGGGAAGCTGATGGGAACCGGCTTGTATGGCACCCTTCGCCACTGCCTTCATCTCATTCGTGCAAAGAGAATACACTGAATTTCGTTTATTTTTCTTTTGAGTAACTAACGCAATAGATAAAAGGTTATTTTTAAGTCATATCTTTTTTACATTTAAAAATTTCGGTTTTTATATCAGTATATTATTCAAACATATTTTATACAGTTTTCTTTGTAATGTACTACATATAAATATATTTCTGTCAATTAAGTCCTCTGAAAGAAATGACAGAAGTATGTAAGGACAGAAATAAATGGCGGTTGATCTTTAATGTTGGCGGCTAGAATTTTATTCAATTGGAATTTGTTTTCTGTTTTAGTTTTGATGTCCATAGATATTATTATTTATTGATTTAAAAATGTAATTTGTCGTGTTCCTTGATTTATAAGTTGGTAGGATGCGGCTTACCACCCATGCTGTAAAAATGGTTCACTTTGCCAATGTCAACAAGGACGGAAAGAGTTGTAGGGTGTATGTCCATTTGAGATTTGGTTTTTGTGTTGTAGGTTCACATGCAGCATGTGCATGCGCGAACTTGTACGTGTCTGGTTGTGAAAATGCATGTACCTAATGTGAATCTCCAATGTAACATATCTCTGCAACTTAGATTAGATTAGATTAGAAGTCCACCAGAAGAGACACTTCTCCTGAAGAGGACAAATATGACTTCGGCGAAACCCATTCTTCTCTACAGCCATCGTAAAATTCCGATTGTAAATTATATCCAAAGATTCAATAGTACTGTGTTCTCCATTAAATTTTTGTTAATTCTTTTATGCGTTTTTAAAAAACATGGACCTGTGACCAAGTTGCTCTTTCTTTGACTTTAGAAAAATATTTTAAAAGCGTTTCTGTACATTCAAATGCCGTCGACTTCAAAGCCATATTTTTTGACCCTGGGTGTTTTCAAAGCCCGACACAAGAATTTACTTCTCATGTGCAAACATTCGAAATAATATCAAATTTCATCCGTCCATTTCGTCGGCAGAAGTTTATTCTCTGATGAAAACATCTTTATTTATTTTTTGTATGCAATCATGAATCTTAATGTAAGCACACACATAAAGGTCTAATTTCTGTGAAAAGCAATATAATTTTGGTCTTTGTAAATCACTTCACACATATATCTAATATAATCTAATGTAAGTTGCAAAGATATGTTACATTGGAGATTCACATTATATGCATTCTCATAAGTTCGCGCTTGCACATGCCGCATGTGAACCTACAACCTAATATATAATCTAATAATAATCTAAGTTGCAAGGATAGGTATGTTCATTTAAAGTTCTCAAATGCATGCCCACAAACAAACACGTGTAGTTCGCGTTTACAAATGCTGAATGTATTCTTACAAATAAAAACAAATCTCAAATGGACATACACCCTGCAACTCGTGCCGTCCTTCCCTGTAACAGGGGTGACATTGGCAAAGTGAACCATTTTTACAGCATGGGTGATCACAATCTATAAGTCAAGGAACATATGTATAATACATAGTTAACATATTTATGATTTCCTTTTGAGTTAAATAATAATAATAATAATCTAAGTTGCAAGGATAATATTCATTCAAAGCTCTCAGATGTATGCCCACAAACAATCACGTGTAGTTCGCGCTTACAAATGCTGATTGTGTATTTACAAATAAAATCCAAACCTCAAATGAACATAAGCCCTGCAACTCTTGCCGACATTCCCTGAAACAGGAGTGACATTGGCAAAGTGAACCTTTTTATACAGTATGGGTGGTCAGCCTCATACCAACCAATAAGTTAAGGAATAATAATTATTTATTTAATTTCAGAATCGAAAAAGTACATGGGAATTTTAGAAACCTGATTTAGTTTCAATTTTTAAAAATAAAAATTCTCAGCCTCCACAAGAAATGAGAACGAACCCCCACTTCAACTGAAATGTTTGGCATAATGGTTAGCGCCGGCCCTTTACGTGTAAAAAGAAAAAAGTTTCCACACGCCACCTGTGGTTAGAAGTTGCTCAATATGTACAGCTACAAAAAATACAGTTCAAATATTTTTATCGGTTTACGTAACTTTATAAATCACCTATGTTTTGTTGTGTTTCCACTGGTTTTACAACTTCCCAAAAAAAACGTTAACGTCTTTTTACTTGCATTTCATCAATCGTAAACATCTCGGGCAAGTTTCTCTGAGATTTTCCACACTTTTTTACAGATGCAGCCCGCTGTCCTGCTTTTGATGTTCTGCCCCGGAGCATGTTATTCTTTTTATGACGGTCGCAACTCTCAACATAACATATTTTTACAACCAAGCTTCTGATCGCACCTTTTTACAACTCCTGCGAACCATCAAGTCCAGAATGTGAATACTTTATTTTTTACAAATTGAATTTGTCATTTCAGTGTTTTTGGATGGGTGACCGCTCAGGTACACCGCGCAGTTCAGTGACATCTTGCACCGGTCCGTAGTCCAGTGACAACACTTTGGACTCGTAACTGGAAGGTCGTGGGTTCGAATCCCGGCGGAGCACAAAAAATGTAACATTTATATTTTCAAATTTGCTCTTCGCTGGGTTGAAAAATTCATAAACCTTTACCAAAGACAGGCCATCAAAAGGTCCATCCAGCCTTACAACAACTGGGTCTTGCTTGAGAATTGGCGCTTTCTACAGCGACGACCAAGCTCGCAGAGGACTCTTGAGGTGTGATACACACAAAAACAGCGCTCACCAAATAAGTCATCCTAATTTATTATTTATTTATTTATCAAGTCCAGAATGTGAATATTTTATTTTTTACAAATTGAATTTCAAATAAATTTGGTGTTTTACTAAGCTTTCTTTTGAGAGGGCCTTTGAGATGTGACACACAGAAAAGCGGCCCTCTCTAATCTTATCTAAGTTGCAAAGATATGCAACATTGGGGATTCACATTACATGCATTCTCACATGCAGACACGTACATTCGCGCTTGCGCATGCCGCATGTGAGCCTACAACATAATAACCAAATCTCAAATGGACATACACCCTGCCGACCTTCCCTGAAACAAGGGTGACATTGGCAGAGTGAACCAATTTTTACAGCATGGGTGGTCAGCCACACACCAACCTATAAGTGAAGTGCAAGTTTACCTTGTCAAAGCCATTGTGTCATTTATTTAACCTTTCTCTGTCTTCAGGTGTTTTTCCTGACTCTTGGAAAATATCTTACCTAAGACCTATTTTTAAATCTGGAATCAAGTCTGATATAAAGAACTACCGACCTATATCAAATTTATCCCATATACCAAAAATCTTTGAGTCTATCATAACTACAAAAATCTCCCCTCTCTTCAAAAATTTATTGATTGATGAACAACATGGCTTCCGATCTTCTAGATCTACTATTACTAATTTGCTTTCCTACACTGACACTATTGTCAGGGCCCTTGAGAATAATACTCAGGTTGATGTTCTATACACTGACTTCTCTAAGGCCTTCGATAAGGTTAACCATCAACTCCTTGTAGCTAAACTAAGAGCTATTGGTATAAGAGATCCCTTTCTAACCTTTCTCAAGTCTTACTTAACTGGAAGAAAACAAAGAGTGAGAATAAATGATTCTATTTCTGATAAAATTGACGTTACGTCTGGTGTACCTCAAGGAGCACATCTTGCTCCTCTTCTTTTATATTTATTAATGACCTGAATGTTTTTTCTGACACTCAATTTTGGCTTTTTGCGGATGACAACAAAATGCTGAAATCCATTAACTCTTACAATGATTGCTCTCTGTTTCAATCAGATATTGATTCATTCAATGATTGGTGCAAGGCCAACTGCATGGAGCTGAATATCGATAAATGTAAAATTATGTCCTTTTATAAAACAAAAAAACCTGTAAATTTTGTCTACAAACTAAATGGTGTTGACCTGGCAACGGTCACACTTATTAAGGACCTTGGCTTAACATTGGATATCAAACTTTCCTTTCGCGAACACATTGATAATATTGTTAATAAGTCACTTAAGATTCTAGGTTTCATCCTTAGAATCACTTCTGATTTCAATAATGTACAAACTTTAAAAATCCTTTACTGTTCATTGGTTCGCCCACACCTTGAGTATGCCAGTGTTATCTGGTCTCCATTCTATGCTACCCACATTGACCGTCTTGAATCAGTACAGCATCGCTTTCTAAGACGAGTTGCTTGGAAACTGGGTCTAAGTAGAGATGAGTATGACTATAAAGACATAGAGATCACCCTAGGCATTTCATCTTTAGTAACACGCCGACAACATGCTCAACTCATATGTATTTATAAAATCATTAATAGTATTTTCGACTCACCTTATCTTTTACAATGTATCAAATTAAATGTTCCAACGCGAAGATTTAGAATAAATGAATTGCTCTCTCTCAACTTTCACACTTCAAATTTAGGATACTATTCTCCTATTAACAGAATGTGTCGTCTTTTAAATTCTTCCTCTCATCTAGATTTATGCGGCATGAGCCTATCTGAATTCCGTAGAGCTTTGTTTTGCTGAGGAAAGTATAAGTATTTATATTTTGTCTATGCTATTATGAAATATTAATTCTTGTATTATATTATTTTCTTTGTCATTTTCTGTAATTACTTTTTCATATAACTATGTAATTGGACTATTATGTCCGTAAGTAAAATAAATAAAATAAAAAAATAAAAAATAAGTCAAGGAAATATAATGCGACAATTCCTTTGTAGAGTTAGTTCATTCGCAGAGTGACAATTCATTTTTATGAGAAGGTATATTTTATTGAAGAAAAAACCACAGTTATATTATCACAAATTGAGCATTTATTTCAGTAAAGGAAAGTGAAAAGTACTAATCGTTAAATAAACTATCGATTTGTGGAAATAAAGGTCTGTTTTTTTTAAAATTATACCTCGTGATTTTTTTTTGTGAATAGCATTGCTAAACTCAAACAGTATCTAATCTAATCTAATCTAAGCTGCAAAGATATATATCATTTAAGATTTATATTAAATGCATTCCCACAAGCAGATATGCATAATTTCGCGCTAACACATGCCGCATGTGGACCACAATATAAAAACCCAATCTACTTTCTTAAAAAAAAATTTTTTGTTACCATTCAAATTCTTTGTCATGAATCGTGCGAGAAATTCTAGTGCAGTTATTCTGTACATTGATGTTATTTTAATAGTTGAAAAATATTCACCATTCATATACCTACTCACAACAATGGAATTTTTCATATGAAAATAAATAGACCACGTTTATGAGTAATGAGATGTGCTATTCAAAGACGGAATTTAGCTTCGCCTTAAACATGCGTACAATCTTAGTTTTAAATCTACAGAGATCATTATGTATGTGTATTACGGGTTCAGATAAATAGCTTAGATTAAACTGGTCTGAATACAAAGAAAAATGTATGAGCTGAAAAATACACACATAGTCTGAAGGCGGCCATCCAGAGTGGATAATGTACAAATGTAATTTAATTTCTGTATTCTAAGTTGCAATGAAATATTAACAATTAAAATTCATATTAAATTTAATTCCACAAGCAGACACGTATTAGTTTGCACTTACAAATAACGAATGTGAACATACAACACAAAAAAACAAATAACATAAGCACTGTAAATCTCGCCGATTATCCTGAAACAGGGGTGACGTTAGCGAAGTGAACCATTTTTTACAGAAAGATCATCCCATGTTGTAAAAACTGTTCCGCTTTTGGCAATACCACCCCAGTTTCAGGGAAAGGCGGCAGGAGTCGCAAGGTTTATGTTCATTTGAGGTTTATTTTCAATGTACCTCAGTATACATGTAGCATGTGTAAGTAAGTGCAAACTTACATGTGTCTTGTGCATTAAAATATATGAGTTTTAATAATTTAAATTTACAATTTTATTCCTATAAAATGCGTACACATCTTTTTCACAATATTTTATATACATACTTACAATAGACTAAATAAAATTCCTATCCCCATGCCTGAATTAGGAAAAACCTGTGTTTTAGGTATGAACGATATGTCATTATATATATATATATATATATATATATATATATATATATATATATATATATTTGCAACTTAGATTATGCATATATATGAGAGCTTTGAATGAATATATCCTTGCAACTTAGATTATAGATTATAGATAGATCCAAATCCTGTCCGGACAGTTTTTTTTACTAAGTGTATAATGTATATTGGGCATTTAGTGTACACTGGGCAGTTAGTGTTCTGTAGGCATTCAGTGTACACTAGACTAGCGGTTCGGCGTGACGGTTTTTTGTCCCCAGAGATAAAGATGTGGGCGTCAGATACCGGCCAGCGGGTGACTGACATGGACGTTATGCCCCAGCCTCTGGGACAGCCGCCGTCTCATGGGACAAATGTGACCCGGTCACGACGAGCTGACAAATCGACGGGCTCAAAGTCCCATCACGGGCGATTCTCGTTAACCTTAGGAATATATTGATCTAAACGCAACTCGTAACTAAGCGACGCATAAAGTGTAAGCTCGATTCATATTAAATGCAATCCCATAAGCAGACACGTATAAATTCGCGCTTACACATGCCGCAAATGGACCTACAATATAAAGACCCAATCTCAAATGAGCATACACCCCACACCTCTTGCCGAGCTTTCCTGAAACCAAAAGTAAGCAAGTTTTTACGGCATCATCTATAATTTTTAATCTATAATCTAAGCTTCAAAGATATGTTAAAATTTAAGAACCGGGGTGGCATTGGCAAAAGTGAACCGATTTTTACAGCACGGGGGGGGGCAGCTTCTTACCAACCAATATATAGATATACCAATCATAAAGTATGAAATTTGTAAAATCTAAAAAAAGAGTTTAACATCTTTATTCAAAATAACAGATCAAGTATGATGATGATGATTTATAGAGCGCCGTTTCGTGGCTTAACTGCCACTGCAAGGACGCTGTCAGTCTTGACGCGGTGGTGAAGAAGTGGGTCTTCATTCCCCTCTTGAAGCTCTCAATCCCTTCCTTGGCGCGCACTTCTGGAGGCAGCTGGTTCCAAGGTGACGGTCTTTCAATAGCGAAAGCGCGGAGTCCGAACACTGTGCTCTAGTAAAACGATTAAAATACATTTTTAAAAATCTCTGATTTGTAAAGCCTGTATTTAATTGGGACAACTTATTCAAGAAGGTAGAAGGGAGAAATCTAGTGGGTGAAGTGATACGAGCTGTATCAGACTCCACACCCAAATTGATTTGTCTCTCAAGAAGTACTTGCTCGATACCAGTCTCGCCAAGAAGCTGGAAGAGAGACAGTAAAGAGCAAAGCATTAGTAACCCTAAGTACAAACTTAACCCAACAAAATGAATTCAAACTAAGACGCTTTGTAGATGCTCTATTTTACTTTAGGTTCATATTTGTGAAAACTCTGCAACTAAGTTAAGACGTAGAGTTTTGTACTTGAAGTTCAGATAAGAGAGTAGTGTGTTTGTTTGTTTACTTACTTCCTGACGGTTTGTTCTGTATTTAACCTGAACATATTGGTGTCCCAATCCGAACGTGATGTTTGTGTATAGCACGTTTGCCTCTGTTTGGTACAAAATTCGGGACTCGCCCGCAAACTTCAAACAGTCATATCTTTTGTTTTTTGTAATATTTTCAGATTTTTTTTTGAAATCTAGATGTATAAAATAACCGTAAAGAAACACGTATAAGTTTGCTGTTAATTACGCTACTTGTGTAATTATGTAATTTCTGGATGAAATGAAAGAATTATGCAAGGACAGGAAGAAGTGGCGGCTAATCTGCAATGCTGATTTTTAATGTTGGTTTATTGGCTTGCTACATTTTTTGCATAAGACATTTCTTTTTTTTTAACTTTTTTTGTATAGATTTATTTTTAAGGTTTTGTTATTTTCTTATACTTAAATGTTATTTTTTACTCGTATTCCTTGACTTATAGGTTGGTATGAGGCTGACCACCCATACTGTAAAAAATGGTTCACTTTGCCAATGTCACCCCTGTTTCAGGGAATGTCGGCAAGAGTTGCAGGGCTTATGTTCATTTGAGGTTTGGATTTTATTTGTAAGTACATAATCAGCATTTGTAAGCGCGAACTACACGTGTTTGTTTGTGGGCATACATCTGAGAGCTTTGAATGAATATATCCTTGCAACTTAGATTATAGATTATAGTGTACTTGCAAAATTGAAACAAAAATCTCAAATGAATATTGACGTTTGAAAATCAAACCAATGTATGTGTGGTCCGACTTGAAACTGGCAATAAGTAAGTAGTAATGAAACAAAATTAAAAATAAATATTAAGAATTATAAAAACAAATAATCAATTAACTACAGAATAACCATTTCAATGAGCATTTAGAAAACCTTAACGCCAATATTGCAAATCAACCGCTATCATCATCAACAACAACAAAATGCAAACAGAATGGGAACTTATTAGCATTTTATTTGGCAGGTTAAAAATCTATATTCACCTTAGAAATAATAATTGATTAAGTATCCATTTCATCCATAGCTCATATGATGAAAAATTACAACTGAAAATGCAAACATTGATTCAATTGAGTTGATTTTTAGTGACAGTTACTGAAAATCCACCGCTTTGCTCATTACAATTTGAAGACATCATTTGGGGAGAGTTATAAAATTTTGTGGAGTCAAGAATAGGGTCACTTAGGGTTCTCAACGCCTTAGAAGACGTGATGAATCCAAGATGTAAGTAATTGGGTATACAGACTGAAGATTACTGGCTCCAACAATCGTTCCTACAGGCAGATACAGACACAGGCAATTCAAGTCACCCCGAATCTCTCTGTGTTTACCTTAAACACTCTTGGTGACATCGTGTCAGAATGCTGTTAACACCGTTGTGTACATTCTCCTATCAATGAAAATAAATATTTGAATTTGTTATCTGAAAGGATATATTACTCTATTTGTCGACCGGGTTTACTCATAAAAAGATGTGGTTGAGAGAGAAGCATGCGACATGACTTTTAAATTTTGAGAATTTTCAAGAAAAATATTTTTGATTCCTTGACTTGTAGGTTGGTATGAGGCTGATCGCCTATACTGTAAATTATGGTTCATTTAACCAATGTCACCCCTCTTTCAAAGAAGGTCGGTAAAAGTTGCAGGGTTTATGTTCATTTGAGGTTTGGATTTTAATTTGTAAGTATGTACAAATGCTCCAATTGTAAGCGCGAACCTACATGCTTCTTTGTGGGCATGAATGTAATATGAATTGTAAATGTCAATATATCTCTTTGCAACTTAGATTATAGATTATAGAGTCCTATCAGGTCTTCCCGACAATGACAATCGCAGAGACTTTTTGAGGAATTTAAATCATTTTTATTTACCATAGTCTTTCTTACATTTTTCTCCACCCTTCCAAGTCGTAGACCTCCTCCAATCTTTTCTATGCTTTCAATCGACTGCTGTGTTCAGATTTTTTATCTGTCATTTTTTCGTTTAGTTGAAGGGATTCAGCAATAAGTCAAAACTTTTTCCAGAATGGTTGGTGCCTATCTGTCGGTTTGCGGGGACTATTTTCTTTCATCCCTACCCTCCAGGTAACCCTGATGAGCATTTTCTTATCCATCACATCAGGCACGAGCTGTCAAGGGGTAACAAGACACTCTGAAAGAGTTTTTAAATCTTCTTCTGCTTTTTTGATGCCACTTCAATCGAAGATCAGCGATCATCTTGGCTATTTTGATCTTGGATGCTGCAGCTAGAAACACTTGGTGAATTGTTGAACCATTGTCGCAGGTTTTTCAGCCACAATGTCCTTCGGCGTCCCTGAGATCTTCTCCCCTCAATCTTACATTAAATAATAAGATGAAGAAGGCGGTATTTTAATTTCCCATTACGTGACCGAAGTACATCAGTTTTCTCTGCTTAGTGTTTGGCTAGTTCATTGGTATTTCTCATTTCCCATTTATCAATCAGAATGTGACAACCCAGTGGCTTTCAAACCAACATATTCAATTTTTTCAAAGCTTTCTGAGAACATTCAATGTCAATGCAACATCGCAGATTTTTTCTGCTCCCAGTATTCAGATTGTCATTTTCTTTGAGTGACAAAGTAAGTGCAAATGCGTACAAATGACCCTTTTCAAAACCCTGATGTGTGAAATCCTGTACACCAACTTCTCGTTTATCTTCACCCAAAGCGTTTTACCAGAAAACAAGAAATGCTTGGAGAACGAAGCAGCGTTTCTAGTGAATGTTTTGGTTTTCACACTCTTTGGGTTGAGTTTAAACATGAAATTGAGTACTGAAGTGAGTGAGACCAGGTGGGTAGTCACTAACTGAGTACTGGGATATTATTATTGTACATTATTACGGCCTACGTCGTACTTAATGGGTGTTATCTGAAGCTTTACCTGGCGCGTCAGCTCCTACCGACCATATGTGCCTACTTCTAAAGACGCGTTCACGCATCCACCGTGCTCCTGAATTTTGCTTCAGTTTTAAGTCGAGTCATTAGAGAATAAGAAGAACAATCTGACGTCCATGTTGTAAGGGGAAAAAAGAAAACTAATAAAAGAGTCACTAGATAGTTGCTTTCTGGGATCTGTTGCTGTGGTTCATCGGAGCTGGAGTTCCTGGACCTTTAGCTCAAATATGTTATAGACTTTTTAGCATGATCTAATCTAATCTTACTTAAGATATGTAATATTGGGGATTCCTATTATATCCCATTTCACACGCAGACACATATAAGTTCTTGTGCATGTCGCATGTGAACCCACAACACAAAAACCCAAATCTCAAATGAGCATGCACCCAGCAACTCTTGCCGACCTTCCCTAAAAAAAGCATTTTCATTCTTACAAACTGAAATATTCCGGTTTATAAACTTTAAATCTCAGGGCTTACTGCACCACAATCCTCCCGGACTTTCTGTCTTAGCCATATACTTCTAGCCACGTTCGATAGCTCAGTTGGTAGAGTGCTTGCATTCCATGCCCAGAGCTGGAGTTCAGATCCCACCAAGGGTGACAGAAATAATTAATAATTTAAATAAGAAACAAACCCGGAATAAAAAAAACAAGCATGATTTACTCAGCTTTCACAAGAAATGAGAGCCAGCCCCCTCAGGAGCTGGGAAACCCCCACTTCAACTAAAGGGATTGCCGTAAGGCCGGCCCCTTTACGTGTAAAAATAAATAGGTATCACTCGCCAAAATGCGACACCCTTCAAATACACTATATGTGTAGCTTAGTTGCGTTATTGTCAGAAGGCCTGACTAATACTAAATAGGAAGAAAATTTTCTAAATGATAATAATAATAATATTAGGATGATTTATTTGGTGAGCGCTATTTTTGTGTGTATCATACCTCAAGAGCCCTTTGCGAGCTTGGTCGTCGCTGTAGAAAGCGCCAATTCTCAAGCAAGACCCAGTTGTTGTAAGGTTGGATGGACCTTTCAGTGACCGGTCTTTGGTAAAGCTTTATGAATTTTTCAACTCAGCGAAGACCGAAGAGTACATTCGAAATATAAATGGTATATTTTTTGTGCTCCGCCGGGATCCGAATCCACAACCTTCCATTTACGAGTCCGAAGTGTTGCCACTGGACTACGGACCGGTCCAAGATGCCAACGACACGCGGTGTACCTGAACGGTAACCCATCCAAGTACTATCCGCGCCCAATGTTGCTTAACTTCGGTGATCTATGGGAACCGGTGCTTTTAACATGGTAACGTCGTTGACATAGATAGAAGAAAAAAATAGTTTCGTAAGTAAATAGAGCATTTCGTAAATTCAAATGTTCACCAGCTTCAGTGAATGGTACTTTGGGAATAGGCTGCCTACCTCAGCGGTAGATAGAGGTGTCTGGTAGGTGGAGGATAGGTACATATAGGCGACAGTGCGGGCGGGTGACAAATAGGACACTTCACGGGGAGCGTATGCGTTCACCGCACTCTACTTTATCGCACGGAATCCAGGGAATGAAAATTACACGAAACGGAACGGTTATTAACGAGACAAGTTACTTTTAAGTTACACGCGATTCAAGCGCGTGAACCACCAATATGTACTTACATTGTATGTCAAAGTGTCCCTTGTGATTCAAAGTATGACCTTTCAATGAAACTATCTTGAGAATCACATTCTACACAATCTGAGTTAAGAAAAAAAGCAAAACACGATAATGTGAGAGTTTAAAAAAAAAACAATTTCCAGTTTTCATAAGACACATTGGTTCAGTAGGTACATATACGTATTAAAAATTGTTCATGTGAAATTACCTCTGATGGACATAAGACAAACAGGCACTGTCAAGGGAACGACATGTCAAGACAAATAGACTTCGCTTCGTATCAAAAATAGACCCTGAAACTCTTGTAAGTCACCATGAAACAGGGATGACTTTGCAGAAGTGGAACATTTTTTTATGGTATGGGAGGTCAGCCTAATATTAACCTATACTTATGTATTTGAGTCAAGGAAAACAATGTCATAACCTGTCCAAGACTACAAACACAAAAAAAAAAAAAAACAAAAAACATACGAATCGGTTGGACCATTCTGGATTGATGCGGTTACCAACAATGCACATTTTTTAATTTTTATTGTAAACATCAAAAAAATGAAAATCAGTGTCGTTCAGTCTTCAGCGGAGAGAGGCTGAGAGAGTCGCTGCGCGCTCTCTCAGCCGGGCGTTACTCACACAAGCAGATACCTCCCTTATCGCGAGAGCTGTCTCTGCTTCTTCCACAAACTTAACGTCTTTATAAATTCACTCCATTAACGCTTTACGAGAAGCCCTGGCCCGTGTGGCGTTCTGTTTCACCTACAGAGATTAGACAAATGCATTGGATAGATATTTATTGAAGGGAAATCGAAGCAATGTCGAAGATAACACTTGTTTTCTTTGAGTTTAAACGCATTTAAGTGGTTTACGGTTTGATTTAGTTTGCTATTTAAATTTACGGCTTTTTTAAGATTACAATATACCAATCCGTAGACGAAAGGTCTATACTTTGAATGGATCTATTTACGGCTTGGTAAAAAATCATTTCCATATCTAATTTAAGCCGCAAAAAAATTTTTACATTTAAGATCTATACAGACATATATTCATACGCGCTTACACGTGAACTAAAAAAATAATCCAAACCTCACATGAAAATAAACCTTGCGGCAGTCTTTCCCTGAAACCAAGGCGCATTCTAAAAAGTGAACCAATTTTTGGATCATGGGGGTAAGCTTCATACAGTTAGCCTCATAGTCAAAAGAAAAGGATTTTTAAAAATATAAAACTAATTTTGCAGGCGACTCCTAAGAAGGAATGACTTAAGACAATTACTACTATCTTTCCGATGTCAATTCATGGCTAGAGGACTTCGTGTCTTCCAATCCTGAGATCATGAAGGTCATCTAAAGTGAATATTTCCATGAGGACCGTAACACAATTGGTGTGAAGATATCCTATAAGCCAAGGTCGAATTCATGCAAAAAAGCGCTCACCAAATAAATTATCCTAACATTAATTATATTTATTGTACAATGTCCACTTTTATAATTCTGTAAATATTTAAAGATAAAGTAATTTCGCTTTTGATTACGGAGAGTATAATACTATAATTCTAAGACGCTTATTATTATTCGCGAACAATCCATTTGCATCTTCAGGTGGCTAAATAAATATGTTTGCGAAACTGGTCGTGGAATTATAATAAGCTCGCTGTAATTGAAAACAAAACTGTTTATATTTATATATTTTAAGATGAACGATAACGCAAGGAATGCCTCTACAATCAATAGTGTAACTGTAACTCTGTCGCCATTCCACTAGGGGTAGCCAGAGCCTCTGCAGAGCTGCCTCCATTTTTTCCCATCCTGACAAACCTCTTTCAATTCATTCATATCCATTACCTTGTTCATGCATTTTTTTCTTTTACGCTCAATACAAGTGTAAATATGTATATTTTTAATAGAACAATTGTAGAGGGTGGTGATATAAAATTGAAAGAACTTTAAAAATCCGTACTAACATAATTTTATCAAAACTGAAGGAAAAAACAAGAGAACATGAAAGTAAGTATTGGTTTAATGAAAATAAAATTAAAGTGTTGAAAAACATCTGTCCACACATAAATTTAATTGCACCCCACACGTTCAGCACACACACACACACATGTGAACGCCTTACACACATACAAACAGCGTGCATGCCCCAATACGAAATTACTCGAGGCACGCCCCTGAGATCGACGATACGATATCTGAATTAACACCGACTTCCGTTGGCCGTCGAAATGATAACGTTTCATTCCAACCTTTATATACTGATGCACATTGAAACCTCGAGTCGTGAATTTTAAAAATCATTCGAACACCAAGTCAACTCGTTCTTATTTGTATTATGTCCATCAGACGTAATTTCACATGAGCAATGTTTGTATGTGTATTGGAACAGTGCGTCTTCTCTTTCCCTTTACCTTATCCCATCATTTGGGGTCGGCCCTCCTTGTTCGAAGACGCCAAACTTTTCTATCCTGGCTCATCTCCTCTGTCAGGTTTCCCTTAGTGCGTCTTATAAAAATTAAAAATTGACATTTAAAATAATTAAAACAGCTTTCACATTAACTTGCTTTCGTTTTTTCTAAGCTCAGATTGTGTAGACTGTAATTCTTAAGACAATTCCATTGAAAGTTCATCTTTGAATCAAATGGCAGATACGCCAAATAAGCACTGGAGGGGTGAACTCTCTTTGTAATTATTTGGTACTATCATCCCTGCTTGCCATGGAAATCCACCAAATTATTTGGCATGACATGGGGTGCGAATTGTATTAATCCTGAATGGACTTGAGGCACACATTTGAATTTAGAGCTTTTTTCCCTGACGGCATACGCCTCACTTGTTTGGGACAATGGTCCTTGGCAACAAATAATGAAATATTTGCTTACCTTTCCCTATCAACACGGCCCAGTGACGCCTCAATTTTGTGTATGTTCATTCATTGTCGCACCTAGACAATACCGTACAACAAGACCGTAGACAAAAACTTACATATTTACTACATAAATAAATAACTTTTGTGTTCTTTCGGGTTCGACCATGTTATACTTGCAGCTCCCATATCTGCCGACGTTTCGCTTTCACGAGCGGAAAGCATCTTCAGGGAAAGCGACGTCGGCAGATGTGGGAGCTGCAAGTAGAACATGGTCAAACCCGAAAGAACACAAAAGTGATTTATTTATTATTAACACCGGCCATGAAAGTGAAAGTAAAAGTTTTAAACTTTATTACATTTTTACGTTTAATAAATAATCCATACAAATACCAAAACAAATCCAAAATACACAATTCTTATTTAATTATGATGTTTTCCAATTTTTCATGCATCTTGGCAAAACTGAAAAAACGTCTATTTTAAAAAGTACAGAACGGAATAAAAAAAATACTCGTTAATCAAAGCAGATGAATTATGAGGTATCAATGAATGTAAAAAGGTAAATATTTTTTTCTTCCATACATTGAATTGGCTTTCATACATAAAGTAACGCCGACAGAACCTCCATAAATACACCACGGGTACGTAAGCTCGCACCGCCCATACTGTAACGCTACCGAACCAGATAATTGCATTTTGACGCATAATTTGAGCTGAGTTCAACCATTGCGATGGAACAACCATCTTGTGTTGACTTTTCCTTTAAGTGTTTTTTTTTTTGGTTTCTTTTCCTCTTGCATCTGTTGTTACAAGTAGACAGTTTTGCTTATCGTGCCACTTCTATGTAAATCTAAATCTAAGTTGCAAAGATATTTATGATTTAACATTCTTATTAAACGCATTCCCACAAGCAGACGTGTATAAGTTCACGCTAACACATGCCGCATGTGGACTTAATATATAAAAACCCAACCTCAAATGAACATAAGCCCTGCAATTCTTGCCGACTTTCGCTTAAACAGGGGTTACATTGGCAAAGTGAACCATTTTTTACAGTATGTGTGGTCAGCCTCATACCAACCTATAAGTCAAGGAACATACACAACAAATTACATTTTTAAAATCAACAAATTATAACATGTATGGACATCAAAAACAAACAGAAAACAAACTTTAATTTAAAAAACCCTAGCCGCCAAAATCACAGATTAACCGCCATTCCTTTCTGACCTTTCCGTCCATCTATTTAATCTAATCTTAGCTGTAAAGATGTGTTAAGATTTAAGGCTCAAATTAAATGCATGCCCACAGACAGGCACATGGCGATCATCATGGCTATTTTAAATTTGGATGCTACGGCTTGAAATAGGGACTTGGTGCTTCTGCCGACCCACTTTTACAGGTTTTTCAGCCACGATGTTCTTCGGCCGCCCTGAGATCTTCTCCCTTAAGTCTTATCCTGCATGATAAGACTGAGGGGCGACGGTATTTCTCATTTCTCAAAATGTGACCAAGTACATCAGCTTTCTCTTTAAAGGGATACATTTGTCCACATTATAGCTCAGTGGGTAGAATGCTTGCCAGAAGGCTAGAGATCAATCCCCACGAAGGATGCTTAAAATATTTCTCAGAAGAAAAAAAATGGACCGTATCTGGAGATCGAGGCTTCAACGTTGCAGCTTTAACTTCATGGAACGGTTTCCTTATCAAATGACCAGCGTAACATAGATCTGAAGCGCTATTCTGATGATAAATCCCTTACACTTTGGATATCAATCCAAATCGGAGCTTGCTAGCGCTTACGAAAGAATTTCATTAATAAAAAATCAGAGAACACCATATTTTTGGACACGAATCGCTATCTCGCCTTCAGGTCGTAAGGAATTTAGCAGAATAGAGCGCATGTAGCAAAAGTGAACCAAGTTTTCTACAGCACGGACGGGAGAGACTCATACCAACCTATTAGTTTTAATACAGTCAAATAAAAAGAACAGTAAGTGAAAAATCAATGCACACAAAAAGAATCAGTAAGAGAAAGGAAATAAACAAAAAAATAAGTCACAAAAATGGCAATGATGGCGAGGAATGATGGAGGTAAGAAGGCAGCACATTTCCTCCATTCTGCTGTTGAAGCCTTGATGGATGAGGTGACCCAAATTAGGTTTCCTGGTCGCACGTTTGACTCGCTTCTTTACTTCTGCTCCCAGCATCGCTTGAGACACTTCATTCAATTTTTCAAAAAGCAGGTAGCCAACCAAACCTGCCAACAGCAACGGCGAGTTGTATTGTTTTTTATTTTATTTTTTTACTTTTGGCGAGAACAATACTTTCTTTTGTGTTGTGAAATTGAAGTGACAAGTTGCCACGTCAACTTGATGAATAGGACTTTTATTTAGAGAAAAATAAAATGAAAAGAATTACGTTTTTCTTAATTTTTTTACACGTCAATAATATTTAGGAGATCTAATGCGACGCAAAACGCAACTAGTCTACACATGTAATGTAACTTTTTGACGCGTTATTCCCGAAGAGTTTCGCATGTGGCGTGTGGAACCTATTTATTTTTACAGGTAAAGGGACCGGCAATACGCCAACCATTTCAGTTGAAAACAAAATATTGTACCTACATCATTTTTTTTTCAAATTGAATAGATTGAAAAATATGTTATCTATGCCATTCTGAACTGGGCAATAGATTTAGAATTTTTTTTCAGAAAACTTGTAGAATACCTTCCAAATAAATTGTGTGATGTTTGATGTCGATCGGACTGAATACATTTTTCAGCTCTGTGTGGCGTAAGGCTGCTCGACTTACCTTCATAAAAAAAAAAAATACACATGCTCAGATACTTCTACATTCCTCTTATCCTACATCATCAGGGGGCATCTTTACTACGATAGGAAAAAAAAGAGGAACTCATTTATTCTAAAATTTAAATTGAGAAATATTTCAACCCTTATAATAAATGGTGAAATACTTTTTAAATTCGTGACCGAAATATGACAGTTCAATACAAAATACAAATGCCCAAACCAAGATTGAAACGTATCCATCCTTTTGGACGGCTATTGTAAGGCCATCTATTAACGCCGAGCATTGTTGTGTATTATCTAACAAAACGCTACATATTAAATTCTGTTCGTTGGCGATTAACACGCTTTTGTATTGCTTACAATGATGGAGTGCGGACGTAGGAGATGTTTGGTAATTGTGCCCCAAGTCTCAGGTAGGTACGCAAAGAAACACCTCAGTTATCGAACGCTTCGAAAATCGTATACTTTGTTATGTACCTTAAGTAACTACGCAACTAATAACAATAATGCTTGATTTTTTGGTTCCGGGTTTTGACCGTGGTCCATATTTTTGCTTCTTTTCTTCTTTTTCTTTTCCTTGATACTTCTTGAAGACATTCAGCTGACGTTTCGTCACCCACAGAGAATACGACACGTCAGCTGACAGTCTTCAAGAAGTATCAAGAAAGAAGAAAAAGAAGAAAAATATGGACCACGCTCAAAATCCGGAACCCAAAAATTAAGCATCTGAATCCGGCCGGGAAAGCCTAAAAACATTAATAATAATAATATTAGGGTGATTTATTTGGTGAGCCCTGTTTTTGAGTGAATCACATCTCAAAAGCCCTTTGCGAGCTTTGTCGTCCCTATAGAAAGCGCCAATTCTCAAGCAAGACCCAGTAGTTTTTAGGCTGGATGGAGCGATCTTTGGTACAGGTATATGAATTTTTCAACCCAGCAAAGAGCATATTTGAAAATATAAATTTTGCAGTTGTTGTGCTCCGCCGGGATTCGAACCCACAACCTTATATTTACTATATTGCGGACCGGTAAACTCTGGTAAAAAAGGTACCAGCATATGTCAATAAATATGCACGATCAAGAATTCAGTAACGAGTTTTTATTAGTTTTGTTTCGTCAAATATTGATAAGAGCATAAGATCAATGAATAGACAAAACAAAAACCTATGTATAGGATTTTATAAAGTTTTGGAATACGTCAAGGTATTCTTAATCTATAAAAGAAGGGTTGACTAGGTTTAGAAAAGGAGTTATGTACTTGCAGTGGTGAAGGGTGCCCTACAACTCGATTCCCATCGGCTTGCCTTTTAAAATGAGGCAACAAAGTAGTTAAAAAATATAGGCACAAAGAAAAAAAATACACTTCAAACCAAAGAAACAATACGAATTTTTTCCCCATTGAAACCATGCAGTCTACTTTATTATAATTTTTACCCCATTTTAAAAGAGCAACCGATGGGAATCGAGTTGTATGGCACCCTTCGCCAATATTATGTATAGAAAATACCGCTTTGGTACACGAATCGCAGTGAATTTTTGAACGCATGTTGAGGTGAGGTGTATACAAGATTTGTGGGTCCGTTTTCCAGGTGTTTGAAGCCTTAGGGGTCTGTCGGGAGACCTTTGGGGGACGGTGATCGATGAGCCGAGGACCTCAATAAGGTCCCATGAATATCATGGCCCGCCCCAACGACGTCAGCTATTTGTAGCGGTAGACCGATCATGATGTTCAATAGAATTTTGTTTCCGAGAATTGAGTTGTGCAGTTGGAAACGAAAATATTTGACATGCCACGAGACCGCATTGTAATTCTGAAGCAAAAAGAATAGAATCATGCAGATTTCAAAGATGCTTTTCACACATAACGAACTAAATCCAGTTTGTCCATGCTCCATTCCATTCATTCTGAGAGCTCGGTTTCGAATCCCCCAGAGGGTGTCAGAAATGATTTCCCATTTCGGTGTTTATTTCAAAACCCAAAATTAACTTCCGGCAAGGTTTACTCAGCCTTCACAGGGCATTCATTTATAGGAAACTCTCACTTTTTCTGAAGTGGTTGGCGTAAGGCCGTCCTGTAAAAAGAAATAGATTCCACTCGCCACATGAAAAACTCTACGGGAATGATGCGGAAAGAAGTTAGACTATATGTGTAGCTTAGTTGCGTTGCCTCTAGGGAATCTAGTGTATCAATTGAGGCATTAACAACCAAAGGTGGCTTCGCAACTAAGCTTCACATAAGTTTAAATTCTTGTCACATTACCCCCGTGTAGGAGTCACATATGGCAAATGGTACCTATATATTTTCACAGATAAAGATGACACTTATCTGCTCTCAAGGGGTTATTTCTCACTTCTTGTGCAGGCTGAACAAACCTAGTTGGTATTTGATTTTGCGCATGCAATGAACACCAGAACGTTAAATTATTATTATACCACAAGTGGGGATCGAACCCCATACCCTTTGGCTTTGGACGCAAATCATCTATCAACTGAACTATCAACGCAATCCACCAAGGAATATCCATACTGCTCTGTCTTGTGGGATTTTCCCGGTCCGGTTTTTTGATTTTTTTTAGTATTTATTATTATTTTTGCAAACTCTAAAACACTCAAAAAATAAATGTGAAGGCAGAGAAAATTAGCAACAAAAATAAATCACAAATTCGAAACAATAGCAAATGCAAATTTTACTCTTTTATCCCAACCAAAAAAGGAATAAACTCAAAGGCAAATAAACCGATTATCAGCCCAAAGGACGAGTTTCATTTTTTTTTTGTTTTTTTGCAAATTGCGTTAATTTCAAAACAATGTCGGTGTGTTTTTCGCCGTCAACACAAAGTTATACCGCCAAAAATATCTGTAAGCGAATTTTTTCGAAGGACTAAATTTACCTGTGTTCCAAAAATAATTTTATTACAAAGGTACGGTTTGCAAATTGTAATATTCATGTTTTAATCCTATTGTTTCAATGTTAAGGTTCACACATTTTCTGTGTTTTTTTTTATAAAAATGGGATTAAAAAAATCTATCTACTTTTTATTATAAAATGGGATAGCCTTACCGTACAAAATAAATGTTAGTTAATTTTATAAAACTCAAGAACTACGTGTAAGTGTGCTCTTACACATCCTGCATGTGTACTTACAAATTAAAATCCAAGCCTCAAATCAACATAAGCCTTTTAACTTTTTACGACCTTCCCTGAAACAGCGGTGACATTGGGCAAGTGAACCTTTTTACAGTATAGGTGGTCGGCCTGATCTCAACCTATAAGTCAAGGAATTAACTGACAAATTAACAAACAAATCAACATGCTTGTGTGCTCTGCCGGGAATCGAACCAACAATCTTCCGAAAATGAATCCATTGCTTTAACCAGTAGACTCCGGATTGATCTATAAAAATGGTCATTAAAAAAAAAAGTTTCAAATCCTTGGAAAGGTGAGTCCAGAAATGTATTCATTCAATTAAAAGCGTTTATTTACCCAAAGCTTTATAACATAAACTCCGCATTTTTTTGGGTTTTCGCAAATTTAGAGCACATATTCTATTTGTTTTTTGCATTTGAGTTGTAAATCAAATATTGAGTCCGCAGTTTTTGGCAATGTGTGTGTGTGTGTGTGTTAGACCGAGCAAAAAATCACACTCTTCGTTTTTGCGCGAAAAACTTTTTGAAAAGCGCGCAATTTATGGCGCCAATTAATGAAATTACTTGACCCATTTGCGCGCGAATCGGACAAAAATATCAAGGAGCTATTTTATGGACCCTCGGGCAATATTGAGTTATTAGATATTTTTCTAAAATAGATTTGTTAGGAGGAATTTTCTTGTTCCATGACTTATAGGTTGATATGCAGCTGACCACCCATACTGTATAAATGGTTCACTTTGCCAATGTCATCTCTGTTTCAGGGAAGGTCGGCAAGAGTTGCAGGGCTTATGTTCATTTGAGATCGCGTTTTTATATTGTAGGTCCATGGTAGGTCCGTGCGGCATGTGTAAGCGCGAAATTACCCATACGTATCTGCTTGTGGGATTGTGTTTTGTCATATTTCCGTTTTTTTAGTTGATTACACTCAAAATAACCTCAAATATAAATATTGAATAACTTTTTTCTGAATTAAAATTTGAGCTGAACAATACACAAGGGTCAAATTTTGTGACCAGTGTTCAGTATTCACTGGTGGACTCTAGATAGTAGATCCACATAATTTTTTTGGTCTACAAACGCAACTAAGCTACACACATAGTCTATTTATTTATACAAGAAAGGATGGCAGCCTTACGCCAATCACATCAGTTTCAGTGGGCCTGGGAAAGTTATTTTTTCATTTTTTCTTTTTTTATAAAAATCAGACGCGGGCATCGGAAATAGGCAAATACATTTCTGAATAAACACTTTCCATCATTCCCTTAAAAAATAAAATTGACTGAAAAATTGAAGTGCTAACGATGGCTCCAATCGAACATAAATTTTAAATCGTAATCCTCAGTATCAAGCTTAAATGACTTTTTACCTTATATTGCCTACCCATTAGGCGCATGAGCCTGTATGGGATGCACGCCCCTGACAAAAATCTTAAAACACATACTTTCAAATACATTAAACATTTGAAACTTGATAATTAGTAAAAGTTTCTCGAGATCGAAAAATCTAAGTCGAGAGGCGAGACCATAACTCATCGAGTTGCCAACTCGCTTTAATTCATTTCGATAATCAAATACGGAATACCTAATACTCTCTCGATTCAATTTCCGGTGACCGAGCTACGTGTAATATAATATATTATAGACCGACGTGTTCGTATTAAGGTTATGTATGCCGCGCGAAGCCTAATGGGAAAATCGAACCGAGAAATGTAACGCCGGTTAATAAATGTATGGATATTTTGTAAGAATGTTCACACTCGAGGAATTTGATCGAGAGATTTAGTAGAGGGATTGACTCGAGTGGTGGAATCGAGTGACTCGATTAAGTGATTTAATGGTGTTTTACTAGATTATTATTAATTGACTCGACCATTTGACTGGAATGATTTGCTCGAGTGTTTGAATCGAGCGATTTTATCGTCACTATCACTCCTGTAAGTGAACTATCTGGAGGTATTCCTCGGAGAATGGTAAAAAGTGTAACAATTTACTCTAACATCAATCTGTTCGAGTACCGTGTCGAGTAATTCCTCGAGGGTTTTATTATGAACTTCATTTTCACTTGACAGGTTTTCATAAGTCGTTTCCTCGATTTATTCACTTCATGTGTATATTAGATAGACGAGTAAAACAATCACAAAAAAAACTTTAATGGACGATGATCAGTACCGTTAGGTACCTAATAAAATACCCAAAAACATGACTTTTTTTTCCTCGGATTATAATTATTCTCGAGTGAATTTGAAACGATAGCTCGAGCGTTTATCGATACTCGATTCCTCCATCCCTTCTATTTCCACATTATCACTTCTGATCGGGTTCTAATGAAATGCGGTTTAAGCCGAATATAAAGCCTTTGGTTCACTGAATTGTGATTACAAATAGGTATTAAATTTTTGTTTTGTTATCAGGAAAAAACGATTTAAAAAATACAAAATCCATAGTTAAATTGAAAATGGCTTCATTTTGACATTCATGATTATATTTTTTAGGTTTCGCACCTGACGATGTAAAGATTGTTTTCAAAACCGGTCGTACATTATTTAATTTTACTCGCCCCGTTACCATATAGGTACTAATTTATTAATAATTGTTAATATTTAAATAATGAAAGTCTGCTAGGACCGAAAAATTGGTAGTTGATCTGCAATGTTGGGGGTAAGGCTTTTCAATTTCAATTCCACATACTCCATCGTTATTTTTCCATTTATTGTTTATTTTATGAAGTGAAAAATGTAAAATTACAACAGTATTGTGACGTATAGGTGTAGTATGACACTGACTACACATATTGTAGAAATTGACTCACTTTTCCAATGTCACCCCTTTTTTTAGAGAATGGCGTCGGTTTATGCTCATTTGACTTTTGTTTTTTTTTGCTAAAATATCACATGCAGAATGTGTACCTAAGAGCTCTTAATATATTTTTGAGCAAACCAAAAAAATAAACGATAAAAAAAGTTTTTCCCTACTTGCATCATTTTTTCCCTCATAAAAATGTGCTGGCAACACCATTCTAACATTTCAAAAAAAGAACACTCGATTATTTTTAAAAACCCGTCCTATTCATAATCGTAGATTATTAGCGTGTATATTTTTATTGGTTGATAAGCAGGTATAAAATTGTACATACACGTGGGTAGTTAATAACGCCTTAATCTGCCGTTTAAGCCGCTGTCAAGCAGAGATTAGTGATATGTTCCGTCCAAATAGAGATATCAAGTTTTTAACCGGCATACCATCAACAAACCATCACTTGGTATTCCACATTCTTGCGTGTCATTTTTTGTTTCGCCATTTAATTATAGCCCGATGCATGTGGACTTTGAATGTCAAATATTGTCGTTGTACGAGCATAAGCGACAAGTTAATTTGTTTAATAAAAACATAAGACTGCCTTCTTCTATCTATTTATATCTCCAATAAAAGTTGCAAGATATAATGTATAAACATTATGGATTTCTATAAAATGTATCCAACAAGCAGACACGTTTAAGTTCTTGTTTACATTTTTCGCATGTGCAAATAAGAGTGGTATATTAGGCCCTGTATTTTCAACGTTAACTTATGTGACTTGAAACTAATAAAAGATAATACCTTGACGGTTGACATAAGTGCGTTTTTTCATTCAGTTAAAAGTCGGTGTGCTATCGTTTAAAATACTTGGCCTTGTTGTATATATGAAATGGTGGTCAGGAAATAGCTTTTGATGTGAATTTTAACTCAATATTGTTCAATTTTGAATGTTGAAAATGACATATCTGCATGTTTCATACGAAATAATAACAACTATTAAATGCCTTTTCTGAATATTTCACATAATCTAAATCTAAATCTAAGCTGCAAAGATATGTATCATTTGAGATTCATATTAAATGCATTCCCACAAGCAGACATGCATAATTTCGCGCTTACACATGCTGCATGTGGACCGACAATATAAAAACCCCAATCTCAAATGAACATAAGCCCTGCAACTCTTGCCGACCTTCCCTGAAGCAGGGAATAATAATGTATAAAAAAACTTTACATGCTTTATCAACACATAACTTTTAAAGAATTTAATTTTAGTTAACACACTTGTATGCCACTCATATTTTGGTACCACAAAACACTCTTGGATAGATTAATTAACGCTATAACTTTAATCGTTAGTATAAGTTATTGGTATACGCGCAAGAATGCCACGCAATAGTGATGCCCTGTGTGGTGCATTATTTTATTCGAATGTAGATTAAGAATGTGTTATACTCGTTTAATATAGATATTTTCTCTGTACATATTTGGGTCCAGCTTAATTATAAATGAATGAAAAATAACTGTTTTATATTGACGTCGTATTTTGTAACCGGAGCATAAATGCATTATGAAATTCGTGAACGAAAAAAACTCTTGGTTTTGAAATACATGCTTACTAACAAAACTTGTTCCAACATTTATAATCATATTAGGATGATTTATTTGGTGAGCGCTGTTTTTGTGTGTATCACACCTCAAGAGCCCTCTGCGAATTCGGTCGTCGCTGTAGAAAGCGCCAATTCTCAAGCAAGACCCAGTTGTTGTAAGGTTGGATGGACCTTTCAGTGACCAGTCTTTGGTAAAGGTTTATATTTTTTTTCAACCCACCGAAGAGCACATTTGGAAATATAAATGGTATATGTTTGTGCCCCGCCGGGATTCAAATCCACAACCTTCCATTTACGAGTCCGAAGTGCAGCCACTGGACTACGGACCGGTCCAAGAAACGCTAACAACACGCGGTGTACCGGAGCGGTCACCCATCCAGGTAGCATCCGCGCCCAATGTTGCTTAACTTCGGTGATCTGATGAGAACCGGTGCTTTCAACATGGTATCGTCGTTGATTTATTTTAATATGTTTTTTTTACACTGGTTAAAAGTGGCAAAAGTGATTAATTTATTTTAGTTCGAGTGGTCTGCATCATACTTATTACAACAGCTATATAACTTCTTACACATAAAGTTTTTACAGGAACTTTTAAAAAATATTTCCTATTGATTACCCACTAAAGATAAAACAAATAAATTTAAAAAAAATCCCTACCTTATGTTATCATGTAGGTATGCAGTGATGACTATGATAGATTAGTGTTGTATCTGAAACAAAAAAGAAAAACATATAATCATTTGGTTTTTAATAATAATCAAAATGTTGACACTAAAATTATAAAATAAATTATTTTAAAGAATTCATATTGAAATTTTAAAAAAATTATGAAAGCGACCAATTAAAAACGAAAACACTTTAGTAATTTATTTCTACAACAATTTTATTTCACAATTAAAATAAATTGTTAAAATTAAAATATAAAATAAATAAAACAAAATGTTAAGAATTAATTTTTAAAGAAGCTTCATGATAAAATTTGTAATCGAGTGAATTAAGATTGGATCTTTATACTACAAGTAGAAAAATTGACGTATAAACTCAATCATTGCGTTTAACAAAAAATATATGGAAACTACGACAGCACATCTAGTGTGCGTTTTTGTTTCCATACAGTTTTTGTTAACTTTAAGGTTAAGTTGTATACATGAAATACCTAAGTCTATTTATTCAATTGATACATTATTTGAATCGAATACAATCAAAGACGGCAATCTAGTTTTTTTTAGAAAATTAATTAGATACTACGTAGATACATAGGAAATCATTTTCTCATCACATACATATATTTATTTAATTTTCGAAAACTTGCTAGAATGCCGCGTTTGAATCTAAACAGCTCATCTTATCAATACTTTTTTATCTATCTACATTCAAAGGCATGTAAATGCAATAAAATGGTTGTGATTCTAACACCCCAAGTATAAAAAAAATACGTTTGAACTTGTTCATGGCGTTTCACAAAAAAAAGTATGGAAAATAAAACGCTCACGAGAGGCGCTGATTGACTTTCTATATATTTTTTCGTTAACGCGCTGTGATTGGTTTTAAGTTTGTGGTATGTAAACCAGTTTTAGAGATGTAAGTGCCCGGCGCGTCAAAGACCGATACAAGATTAACGATTTGAAGATGCGAAGACTTCATAGGTATCAATTGAACCTCCAAAAATTAATTATTTTGATTCACTCGTAATGCAAAGCAAACGAATTATAAAACGCAATTCTTATTTTTGTCTTTGAAATGTATTTTACAATATTGATTCGTTGACTAAAAGATTGGTATGAGACTGTTCATCCGTAGTGTAAAAAATGATTCACCTCGCCTATGTCACCCCTGTTTCATAGGTAACTTTTTCAATTTTCCTTCATCTGATTATTTGTAATATTTTTCAAGGACCGGTCCGTAGTTCAGTGATAGCGCTTCGGACTCTGAATGGGAAGGTTGTGGGTTCGATTCCCGGCGGAGCACAAAAAATTTAACAATTTATATTTGCAAATTTGCTCTTCGCTGGGTTGAAAAATTCATAAAACCTTTACCAATGACCGGTCACCAAAGGTCCATCCAGTCTTACAGCAACTGGGTCTTGCTTGAGAATTGGCGCTTTGTAGCGACGACGATCAAGCTCGTAAAAAGGTCAACCGCTTAATTGGTAGAATGCTTGCATTTCATGCCGAGAGCAAGGGTTCGATCTCAAAGGTTTACTCAGCCTTCACAAGAAATGAGAACCAGCCCCCTCGGGAGCTGGGAAACCCCCACTTTAACTGGAGGTGGTTGGTGTGAGGCCGGCCCCCTTACCTGGAAAAATAAATAGGTCCCGAAGCGCCACATGCGATCCCCTCGGGGAAACGCAGGAAAGAAGTTACACTATATGTGTAGCTTAGTTGCGTATTAATTTCATCATAATAACAATTGGACAATTTTCTGAGGCGCCATTTAGTGGTACCCCAAGGGCGCAGTATATGCATTATTCGCCAATGTCAGCCCCTGTTTCAGGGAAAGGCGGCTAAGGTTAGATAACAAATAAAAGGACGGCCTTACGCTAACCATTTCACTTAAAGTGGAGGTTTCTCTGCTGCCGTTGGGGCTAATTCTCATTTCTTGTAAAACTTGCTGGTATTTTAACAGCGACACCTTAGGTGGGGATCAAACGCTAGCCGCCTGCTATATAATGCAGGCATTATACTAACTGAACCATTGACCGGACTGCGAAATTAACGAAAACCAGACTGCCATTTTACGAATTAAATTCTAGAACAACGCCACAATATATTGACATTTTTAAAGAAATTTTAGTAAGATTCTATCACCAAGTCAAATTTAGACGAATTTAATGTACGTAAAACGAAAGATAAGCGATTACCGAGGCATCTGATAGCTAAGGTTAAGCTGCGTTATTAAAGAGGCTACCAACTCCTTCACTCGGTAAGTGAGTCTTGCTTGAAATGCGCTCGTACCTGTTGCTTCGCCATCATCAATCATGATTTCCTAGAGATTATCAATCTAAAAGTCGATTTCAAAGAGGCACATCGATACCGGAGGGGACAGGTTAGAACGGCACACTGACAAAACGACACATGACTTAACGACACATGATAGTAACGACGCATGTAAAAATGGTTCACTTTGCCAATGTCACCCCTGTGTCAGGGAAAGTCAGCAGAAGATGTAGAGCTTATGTTCATTTGAGGTTTGGATTGTATTTGTAAGTACACATTCACCATTTGTAAGCGCGAACTACACGTGTTTGTTTGTGGGAATGCATTTAAGAGCTTTAAATGTTAATTTATCCTTGCAACTTAGATTATAGATTATAGATAGATAGAACGATATATGACAGAACGAGAGATGACAGAACGGCACAGTGACAACACGATATATGACAGAAGAACACATGATAAGCCATCACATGATAAAAAATCAGTAAGACAAAACAAAACAGAAAATAAATCATATGCCAAAATAACACAAGGACTAAACATTATTGTAAACAGAGCTTTGTCAAAACTATTGAGACTATGTGATAGACATCTGTCATTGGAGTGTTGGAGATCTTATATTTTTGTATCATGCGTTGTCTTGTATAAATTCTTTTCAGTGTTCTGTTGATGTCTTCACAAATAAATAAATCACATGACAAAACAGAACATAGCATAAACGGCACATGAAAAAATATCACACGACAGAAAATCATTCTAGTGATCTTTTACCATGTGATGTACTGCCATTGTGATGTTCTGTCATGTGTTGTCCTATCATGTGTCGTTTTATCACTGTGTCGTTCTATCGTATGTCGTTCTGTCATGTGTAATTATGTCACTGTGTCGTTTTGTCATGTGTCGTTATGTCACTGTGTCGTTTTGTCACTGTGTCGTTCTACCAAGGGACCGATTCCGGAGAGCTATTTCTTTTTTGTTAAGACATCGTGCCAAAGTACGGTGGACCGAAAAATCATTAAGGCGAGATATAGAACGATAAGTACCGTGCAAAAAATGTTGCAATTTCTTGAGTAGCTAGTTTAGGAACCTGTTTTTTAATTGCGATATGCTGTTTAATGTCTTCTTCCGTTTTTTGTGTGGTAGTTTGTTAATCAAAATTTCGTTCACACGAAATGTTCGAATGCGGACTACTTACTTGTTCGTAAGACAAAGTATACATGGTTCGTTTGTCAATACATAAACAGTTTGTTTATTAATAATAATTAAAATGTTCACTAGGACAAATCAAACGCAGAGTACTAGTCCAACGGACAAATCATGCCTGGATAGGTTGTCGAATTAGGTAGACAGTTTTTGCAAATCAAAATTAGTTTGCATAATAAATAATAAGTTTAAATAATGTAAGTTCTCACCGAACGGTTCGTTAAATATCCGAAAATTAATATAATTGTCAAAATGTCAAACGACCGTAATTCTAACTTAAACCTAGTTTGCATAAGTTTACGTATGAAACTTAGGTAGGACCTACTACCAAAGCATTAGACGAAACATAAATGACTCTTTCAAAATTTTTGCAGGTCGTCTGTGAATCCAAAATACATTCCCCAAGACAAATAAAATAAATTGCACAGAATCTGTACTCGACTTTCTTGCAAAAATTAACCCACTGTATGACGTATGTAAAGCTAGAATCATCTACCAGCTTATGCCGTTTCAATAAAAATATAATACATCAATAATAAATCAATTTTATTCCACCGCGGTGTGTACCTGCATACTCGTACAATATGATATAGGCATATAAATACTTAAATAAATATAAATATTTTGTTGATTTATTTGAAAAAGTACCAATTACACAAGAAATCTCCTCTACTCATAGGTTGGTATGAAGCTGACCTCTGTACTGTACTGTACTGTATCCTGCCACCGTTTCATTAGGGGTTGCCGGTACCTCCGCAGATACGCCTCCACTTTTTGCTGTCATCACCTTTTTCATACATACTCTTCTCTTATTCTCACTCTGCAGAATCCATTCTTTCGCAATCTCACCTATTTGGTCTAACCATTCTTTCCTCAGCCTTCCCCTTCCGCGCTTTCCTCTGACATTTCCTTTGTACACTTTCTTCGTTAGTTGTTCATCATCCTTTCTTTCAAGATGTCTGAACCATCTCATCGTACTTTTTTGTACTTTCATTCTCATATTCTCTTTTACACCACACTCGTTCATCACTCAAGCATTACGTACTCTATCACTCAGTGTCTTTCCAGCCATTGCTCTCAGGTAAGCCATTTCAACCGTACTTACATACTTTACTCAGCTCACATTCATTAAGCCTCACTTCCACCAACCAATATGCCATTGTGGACCGCCGATCTCATATTCTGCGTAAGTTTCCAATTTCTTGCAATTCTTCCAATCGTTTCCATTACACTTCTTCCTCTACTAGCGCGCTTTTCCAATTATTTCGTCAATTTCGCATTCGACTCAAACTTGCTTTCCAGATAATCAAATTCTTTCACGACCTCAACTCTTTTTTCATTCAGTCTTATCTCAATTTTCTCGCATTTCTCAGTCCTCCCAAAGTGTAAAAAATAATTCACTTTGTCAATGTCACCCCTGTTTCAAGGAAGGTCGGCAAGAGTTGCAGGTTTTATGTTCATTTGAGATTTGGTTTTAATTTGTAAGTACAAATTCAGCATTCGTAAGCGCGAACTTACACGTACCTGTTTGTGGGCATGCATTTCATATTAGTTTTGAATGTTTATATTTCATTGCAACTTATATTCTAGATTATTATAGATGGTCATTGAACCCTTCTGTATGCAAACTAGGACTTTGTATGGTGGGTAAACTTTTTAGTTATATTTTGAAAAAGTAACGACTGATTATTATTGGTATTTATAAAATTTTAAGAATCGCAGCCTTTTATCTATTTTTAACCCTTTGACTACCAAGAAAATTGCTAATACATTTTGTATGGAAAATTTTCACTTTGTATGGCGGCTATACTTTTGATTCACTTTTTGGAAAAAATAATGATGGCAATATATAGGTTATTATTATTGTTTTACATTTGCGCTACATTATTTTTTTATTAACCCTCTAACTGCCGAGAATTTTTCCATTATTTTTTTCTTTTATATGGCAACTCCCTAAACCGAGATTATGATGAAGAAATGATTATAATTATTTGATAGCACTATTATATAAATGGATTCACAAAAAATTTAAGAAAAATCGTCGGAGCCGTTTTTGAGAAAATCGCATTTTAAATTTTCAGCTCTTCGGAAGCCATCTTGAATTTTCAAAAAAGTAAAAAAAAAATGATTACGGATTAAAGTGATAAGCTTGTTCTTTCTATCAAATCTAAAACAAATTTAAATATCTTGCATTTTAATAGGTTTTTGTAATATTTTCGATTTAAAATTTCAGGTCGTGTAAACGGTGCTTTATATTTATTTTTTCAAAAAATATTTTTAATAAGTTTGTAGAAATTTATGTTGTCCATAATATTGTAGAACATTATACTATTGTTGACCCCTTTACTTTCGAGAAAATCACAATCGTTTGTTTTTTTCATATGGCAGCCCATAGACACAGATTAGTAAGAGTGTTGTCATAACTAATTTATTAAGTTAAAAATTAATTAATGGCAATTCTGAAAATTTAAGCAAAATTCTTGGAGCCGTTTTTGAGAAAAGTGCAATTTTATGTTTTTTTTGTATGGCAGCCATCTTGAATTTTCAAGTTGGTGTAATGTCATGTTATTCATACTTAATACATGTCCAAAAAAGTTGATGTAGCCAAAATTTGGTATCTCTAGGTCTTATACTTTGGAAAGTGACACACACACATACATACATACATACATACATACATACATACATACATACATACAGACGGACGTTTTTGAAAGATAGTGTTTTTTGGCATGTCCTGCACCAGGACAACTCATTTCCGTGAAAACCTCGAAATTTTTTTTTCACACCAAATCATAACTTTCTTTATAGCCTTCGGCTATAGCAAGAAAGTAAAAATGTGTCGTCTGAAAGACGAATCATCCACGGGAAAAAAATATTTCATGCCAACTGGCCAATCGATGACTATTAGTCTAAAGGACAAATCATCCATGGATTTGCTAGTCAAATTACGGACAGTTAATTTTCTTATTTCACACGAATGGGTTAAACTCTAAATTTTATATGTATAAGACAAATCATACATGAACAGTTCATCAACACATTATCAGTTCAAACATTTCTTCTCGCAGACAAATCAAACGCATCATCGCGTCCGGAAGACGAATCATCTATAGACAGTTCATTTGTTAATAAAAAAAAATTTAAACGGACAAGTCAAAAGCTGGCTACAAATTCATTAAGCATATCCTTCTGTGATAGTTCGTCACAACTAAAAATCATCTACATCGCAGGAGATATTTCTACGCGTCAAATCTTTTATCAGATGATTGGACAATTAGACAGCTCGTCAACACAATAATTAACCGACAAAAATCTTTATCTTTTATTCGACAAGACGTCCTGAGACATTTCGAACAACTCAAAAAATCAATGATACAGCAATTATGTGTGTATTGTATAGAGATGCAACGAATATTCGGCAACTATTCGGTATTCGGCCTATTCGGCCACTTTTTTAGGTATTCGGTATTCGGCCTAATAGTGACCAGTATTCGGCCGAATACCTAATACCAAAAATTATTAAAATAAAAACGCAATTTCAGTCAAAAAGCATTTATTTGGAAAGTTAGTTAAGTAGTTTTAATATTTAAAATGAATTAGAGGCAGATTGTGATGAATAAATAGCAGTTTCTCTGCATTAGCTGGTAAAAGCCGATTCCGTTTTTCTTCATACACAAGACCTGCCTCTGAAAATAGTCTCTCACTGTACACACTACTGCAAGGTGACAACATATACATTTTATCAAATTTTGTTAGCTTGGGATACTGTTTGGCGTTTGCAGACCACCACTTGTAAGGGTCTGCCCTATACGATCGATACGAGCGCATTTCAAATAAAAGTCAATCTCGCCAGCGATATCACTTTTGCTAACTTGGCCTAATATTCCAAGAGCCAAGAGCCTCGCCGAATATTAGGTATTAGGTATTCGGCGAAATCAGTATTCGTTGCATCTCTAGTATTGTATGTATCTTCAATATTTTTGTAAGAGGAAATATATCATAGAAGACAAATCATCCACAATACAATTTTTACCGTCCTTTGTAAGATAATTAAAATACAGAATTATTATCAACTACACGTTTATTTATTCGAAAAGAATTGATTAATATACTTTAAAAATACACAATTATTTTCAGAAAAACAAACATAATTTAACGTAATTATAACTGAGGAAGATAGTCAGCTACACATCAAAAACCAAACAGAAAACAAATTCTAATTTATTTATTTTTAAAACCCTAGCCGCCAACATCACAGACCAACCGCCATTTCTTTCTGTCCTTACACACTTATTTCATTTTCTTCAGAGTCATGACCTTCTTCATACAGGCTCTCCTTTTATTATGACTCTAGATATTTCATTTATTCGCAATTTCGGATATTTAGTCCATTCATACCTTTCTCGGTCTTCCTCTACCACCACATTCATCTATTCTTGCAACATATACTTTTTTCATCAGTCATGACGATCATCATGGCTATTTTGACATTGGATGCTGCGGCTCGAAACAGGGGCTTCTGCCGGAACATTATCGCAGGTTTTTCTGCCACGACGTCCTCTGGCGTCCATGAGATCTACTTTCTTCAATCTTACCCTGTTTTATAAGATGGAAAAGGCGGTACTTCTTATTTCTCATAACGTGACAGAAGCGCATCAGCTTTCTCTGCTTAATGGTTGGCAGGAGTTTCTTTGTGGTGCGCATACGTCAGAGGACTTCTTCATTGGTGCATCCTCACACAGACTTTAACATGTCGGAATGTACTACACAAGATCTTCGTTCAAGACTCTAGACGTTTCATCCAAAGACAATTACATGAATACCTTTCAATGAATACTAAGATTTCATAAAAGAAATATGATTATATATGAAAGCTATTAACTGCCATTATTAGACGAGAAAAGCTTGTCTTGTATGATGTGATTTCTATAGATGTAATTGACTTGTAAATTATTGACTGGCGAATTGTTAAAACGAGCTCTTGATCAATGATTTCCATTCAATGCTTCTAACCCAGCCGTTCAGAACTGGTGGCACGCGAGTGCCTCAGAAATTCTTGCATACTTTTGTATTCTTTATTTTTTAAATTGAAAATCTGTAATTGTCCTGTCTATGTAAGAGCATTAGACGAATCCCACATGGATGATACTGTTTCAAAATATTTGCAGGTCGTTTGTGAATTCAACGTTCCCAAGGAGAAATCAAGGTTTGGTGTTGTTTTTCGATCAATAAAAAAAAAAAAAAAATCCGACAGAGGGTCATATAAAAACCCAACCAAACTGTAAATATGTTAAGTGCGTTGTCAACGATATGATTGTGTGTGAAGTGTGGAACCTATCTATTTTCGCATTTAAGAGGACAGGGCTGGAAGTCTCATGACCACGGTAATTCTTACCAACTGAATATCAGTAATATTTGTATGAAGACTAATCAGCTGTTCACTTGCGGCCATCTTGGATTGACATGTCTGCACACAAATATTACCGATAACCGGTAGGTAAGAATTACTGTGGTGATGAGACTTATAGCCCTGGCCTTACGCCAATGATATCACATGAACTGGGTGTTTCCTTGCTACCGAGGGGGCTGATTTTTAAGGCTAAGAAGTGAGTTAGCTTTTCGTTATTTGAATTTCAAACACCGAAACGGGACATCCTTTCTAACACCCTTTTTGGGGATTTAATCCTAGCCCTCTGGCATGGAACGTAAGTATTCTACCAACTGAGCTTTCGACTGAACTCTTTTTTTCACTTTGAAAATGTCATCCCCGCGTCAGGGAAGTGCGGCAAACGATGCAGGGCTGAAGTTCATTAAAAATACTGAACATTCACAATAAATGAGAACCCTCGGAAGCTGGAAGACCCCCACTTCAAGTGAAGGGTTTGTCGTAAGATTGGCTACCTTATATGTGAAAATAAATAGTTGACAAAGGCGACCCTTTCGGGTACAACAATTTTGTAAACGAACTTTTACAGTTATAGTAGTCGGCCTTAAGCGAAGCTAAAAGTTAAGAAACTTTATGAAAAATTTCCATTTCGAAAAAAGGTTAAACTACACTGCTATAATCCGACAGGATGAACTTTCAACCGTTGTAATTATTGATTATAACATTGTACGAACGTAAAAAAGAATAAGACGCAACATTGTAGGTAGGTACGTACGTACAAAAAAAGTACTAGATGTATTCAATTCAATGGGCCTATTATGAGATTACATACGATTAAAACGTCCATGAAGACGTCTAAATTTTACGCTTGGAAAAAAAACATACAAAAAAACTGGTTATGTTTTTTATTCGATACTTAAAGCCAGCTTAGATTGGTCTTGACAAACCGTAAGAAATTAGTTTTTCTATAATATAGTTACGAGATGGTTACGAGTATTCAAGATATAAGTAGTTGTGTTTTCTTTGTCTGTGTTAGTTTAACAATAATTTCTATGCAATCTCTAGAAATAAAAATAGGCTTAGGTAGGTCCCTTATAACGATTTGTATGCATGTGCATTTAATATGAATCTTAAATGTAACAACGTATCTTTTCAATTTCGAATTTACATGTTCTTTGCAGGGTTGGCAAATTCATATGCCTTTTCCAAAGACCTGTCACCAAAGGTCCATCCGCTTTGCAACAGCTGAACCTTGCTTGATAATTATTGGCGCTTTTCATAGCGACTATCAAGCTTTTAGAGGGCTCTTGAGGTGTGATTCACATAAAATTCACATAATTTTATTCATCAAGATGACACCACGCTCTGTGAATGCGGAGCCCAACAGTCAATGGATCATCTTCGGATCTGCCCGGCCTGCCCAACAAGCTGCTCACTGGCCGACCTAATGGAGAGTAATAGTGAAGCAGTGGATGTTGCCCGACACTGGGCAAGAGTAGTGTAGTGTCTGACACGAAGAAGAAGAAGATTTAATTCAGTATAAAGTCGCTATGCTAAGCCAGGAACATACACAAGAAATTACATTTCATAAATAAACAGAAAAAAACAAGCAAACACGTCTCCAGTAGAACCAGCTCAGTGAGGTCTACTGAACCCGGATAAACACAACGTTTGGGGTGGCTTGACCCTTGTCAGTGTTGAGCGGAGTCCCAGTGACGTCACGGGGTTGTTTGTGACGGGCACACGGACAGTTGGAGATTGAAATGTCGCCGGTCTTGAGCCGCACTTTGTCATATGACGAGCCACCGCCCCTACCTGTGGATTAGCGGGTACAAGCGCTTGTAATTGCTTTTGATTTTTTGTTGTTGCTGTTTTTTGCCGTCAACCCTTAATTATTTTTTTTGAAGGGTTGTACTTTTGCAGTGTAAAAAATAGTATATCTAAACTCCCAACTCTTTCTTTGGGGAGTATTTATTGTATTTAGATTTTTGGAATTATAATATTATTATGTACATATTGATGTAAACAATAAAGACCTTTATTATTCCTTAATTCCTTGACTGATAGGTTGGTATGCAGCTGACCACCCATACTGTAAAAAATGGTTCACTTTGCCAATGTCACCCCTGCTTCAGGGAAGGTCGGCAAGAGTAGCAGGGCTTATGTTTATTTCAGATTGGGGTTTTTATATTGTAGGTCCACATGCGGTTTGTGTAAGCGCGAAATTATGCGTGTCTGCTTGTGGGAATGCATTTAATATGAATCTCAAATGATACATATCTTTGCAGCTTAGATTTAGATTAAGATTATTACTGTAAAAGAGGAGAAGAGCGGTGTTTATAAAATATCCATCTAGCCTTACAGCAACTTGGCCTTGCTTGAGAATTGGCGCTTTCTATAGCGACAGTCAAGTTCGCACAGGGCGCTTGAGGTGTGATTCACACAAAAACAGCACTCACTGAAAAAATCATCCAAATATTATAATAGCTAGGGAAGGTCGGCAAGAGTTGCAGTGCTTAAGCTCATTTGAGATATGGGTTTTTATATTGTAGGTCCACACGGATAAGCGCGAATATATACGTATCTGCTTATGGGAATGCATTTAATATAAATCATGAATGTAATATATCTTTGCAACTTGGATTATAGATTATAGATTACAGACAGAACGACACATAACTGAATGACACATGACTGAACATCACATGACAAAACCTCACATGACATTACATCACATGAGAAAAGACCGATCCGGTTAAACAGTATTTCTGCAACTGAAAGATTTGAAAAGGTACATATTTAATTATAAGAAAATATGAACAGCTAAAGAAAAATCTCGCATACAAGTATTTGTTGAAGAAAACTCTAAGCACATTCTAGCATTTCAGTGGTTTCCTCCAGGATAGACTTGAAATAGGTTCACCGGGAAATAGGTTTGTTTAAAATAGGTTAGTCTGACACCCTGTATTGATTGAATGCCACTACCTGGTACCTGGATTCAGTTTCTTGGTCTGGCGCGGGGCTGTTTGCTTTCAATTGCATCGCCGGTAATTCCGAACCGAATCTAATCTACGTGAATTGGAGTAGACGTATTCTAGAGTCTCGAGTATAAGACATTGCGTTCAAACTAAACCAAAGCGTTTTTTTTTCAAGAACCCTGTGCGGGAGACTCCCAAGATTAAATATACTCTAAGGATCTATGACACTTGTTGTAGTGCGGCATAGGTGTTGGTGATGTGGCAGTTGATGTCTTTATCAAGTTTCACGGCAGTTAGCTGCGTAGTGTTGTGTTGCGTTGTCTTTGTTTTGAGACACTGAAAGGAAATGGCGATTGATATTGTTTTTGAAAAGGGCAAGGTTAAATTGGGGTTGGAACACAGATACCGGTTAAGCGGGTACTTTGGCAAAGGAATGAGTCGTACAAATACCAGTTTTTCATTGTTTTGAAATTGACTACAAAGGGATGGATGTGAGCCGTTCTACGAGTTGCCCTTACCTGTAAAAAATAAATATATTCCACTCGCCACACGTGAAACCCTTCGGGGACAACGCGTCTAGAAGTTATACTATATGTGTAGCTTAGTTTCGTTGCGTTTGTGAAGTTGTGTAGTTGTTATAATATTGTAAAGAACAGCGGTGAAGCTATCCGAAACCGAATAATGCTACTTGCATATCTGTATCCGTATTGCATATCCAAAATTTCATATACCTACATATATAAAGAATTCCATAATCATAAACAGTGACGGCTCGTCGATTTTTCATCGAGCAGTGCATTTTTATACTAACCGTCATTGATTAAATAGGACTTGACACAAACCGTATTTTATGCGGAACAAATTTGTAAGTATTGGATCGTGGCATTATTACTGGGGGTGCAATGCACCGATGCACTTTACCTGGAGCCGTCACTGATCATGAATATGTTGTGTAGTTTCAAATATATTTCTGGTAAACGTAATTTCTTAGTTTAGACGCAAGTGGTTCTAGACGGTTCTATAAGTGAAGGTATCTAAGGAGGTATTTCAAGTATAAAACATTTCGTTTAAACTGCACCATAACGTTTACCGGAAAATGTATGGAAAGTAAAACACACTCTAGAGGAGCTGTGTTAGTTTTCATACATTTTCTGGTAAACAGTATGCTTGGGATTTAACGAAAAAGGTTCTGGAAGGTTCCGTACATTGGGTGGTTTCATACCAGACAATTGAATCAGGCATTTTCTCTTGCTGCAGTTGGTAGCGAAGTGACGTGATTTCTTTGTGGAATTCTATCCAATGGGGATTCGTTTTTTTTCTAGATACCTACCTACGTATGTTTGTACCAAACAAATTTTATATTATTTGAAAATATGTTGAAATATCTACATATAGTAAATAAGATTTTTTTAATTGTAAATGGGGTAAAAAAAAACTTAGTTCGTCGCTTCAGTTTTTGTTTGTCTTATCTACAAAAGAGGTAATTTCACATGAGCAATGTTTGTACGAGTATGTATGTAGGTATACATACACCTATGTGTCTAATCTAATCTAATCTAATCTAAGTTGCAAGGATATGTAACATTGGGGATTCAAATTATATGCATATTCAAGCAGACACGTGTAAGTTCGCGCTTACACATACCGCATGTGGACTTGCTACATAAAAACACAATCTCAAATGAATATAATCGCTGCAACTCTTACCGACCTTCCTTGAAAAAAGGGGTGACATTAGCAAAGTGAACCGTTTTTACAGTATGGCTGATCAGTCTCATACCAAGGAATAAGATAAGAAATGAAAGTTAAAAAATTACAACCAACTTAAAATACTAGGATGGATAAATGCACTTGATAACAAAATGGAATAATTAGACAAATTTAACCCTTTCATTGCCACCCTAAAGTTAACGTGATTTCCTTATCTGTGTGTAATTAATCCTAGAGGGGTTACGTGGCTTTAGTTACAGGGTTAACTCGCTCTACGTAAGGGTGCCTTGGGCCATGGAAACAGGTATCACCCTCATGCAATTTCTGGTCGTTTCCTCCACTGTAATAGGTCTAAATTGCTCGTGTATGCGCCAGACTGATGCAACTTAGATAGCGGAAAAGTTTCCTAAATGAAAATGGCAAATAATGGTGCTGCTTCTACCTTAATTGCAAAGATATATAATTTTTTAAATTCTCTCTCCTCACACGCGGCTAAGTTCACAATTTTTATGTGGCATGTTACTTAATAAAATAAAGCATACAATGATTGAACATAATACTCTGCAACTTTTGTAGATTTTCATTAAAAGAAGGAGTGGTTTTAAGAAAATATACAATGTTTTCTATACCTATGGTTGTTCAGATTCATACTAACTTATTTGTTCCATAATCTATTTATTATCTAAACTGCAAGATATGTTATATTAAATGCATGCCCACAGACAGGCACATGTAAGTTCGCGCCTACACATTCTGCATGTGTGCATACAAATAAACAAAACTTCACATGAACATATGTAAAAAATGTTGTGGGTCCATTTCATATGAGAGAAATTTAAGAAGCTGAATAAAACGAATACGAGGCCATCCTGTTGATGCTAACGGTGTATTTGCAAAACCCGTAGAGGTTATTTAAACATACTCAAAGTACCTAATAAAATAAGTTTTTTCAATTTTCTATCTAAGAGAAAAAGGTGTTTAAGAATCTTGATTTATTTTTGTTTATTCCTTCTTTTGATATGTCGACATGAGAAGGTTAAAAAAACCTCAAAAACTTATTTAACCACATTTTGCTCGTTCGCAACGTTCATGTTCGCAATATCAAAATTTAACTTAATTTATATTGCTTGCAGGATATATCCCATATGATTTATACTATCAGTTTCAGTTGATATCAGTTATTTTACGTTAAAACTCAGTTAAAGCGTTTCCCAATTAATCCACAGAAACTAAAGCGCGCCATAGAGGATCTGTTTACATTTCTATACATTTTCGATTCGAGTTTTAAACACAAAATTGTATACTCGGGGCACGGAGAGCTATAAATCTGATCATTGCAAGCGATTGTTTGAAACTTTGATTTGAAATTGTTCCGGACGTGATCGGCTTTCCGGATGCACCCGAACAAATTTTCGGTCGAAATCTATTTTTACGATTCTGCAATACTTTCCCGCTCGTCGGCGATATGCAAGTTTAATTGGATTTTGATCCATTATACAATTATAAGCCATGCAATTCATTTGTGATTTGTATTGTTTGATAGCTTTTAATTGTATTGATTTTAACAAGAATAAAATTTTATCATGTCGGTGTTATGGCCGAGGGGGCCAAGTGAGCTGATGTTTTTAGTGTATTTGGAATAGAATAACGTTGGTTCGATCCCCGCTTGGCTCATTTGACCATAACTTTGACCCTGGTTCAACAGATGTTATTGGGTAATAATTAATTAAAAATTCATTAAAGTAAACAATAATGAATTATTAATTGATGATATTAATACCTGTTTCTGGCCAAGCAGAATAGGTTGGTGAATTGCAGCGGCTTATGTTCATTTGAGATTGGGTTTAATATCGGTAATTCACATGCGGCATGCTTAAGCGCAAACTTATACGTGTCTGCTTGTGGAAATGCATTGAATATAAATGTTAATTGGAATATATCTTTGCAACTTAGATTATAGATGTCTACATCAAACGAAAAATAAAATACCGGCAAGGTTAACTCAGCCTTTCAGCAAGGTATGAGTACCAGCTCCCTCGGAAGCTTAGACACCCACATTATAACTGAAGTGGTTGAAGGACGGCCACCTTAGCTGTAAAAATAAATAGGTTCCATTCCCCACATGTGACCGCTTCGGAGAAAACGCTCTACGACGAAAACGACTTCAGCGATTGTGTCAAAATTAAACATTTTTTACTATATGGGTGGTCAAATTTATGACACACACAGACGGCATTAATAGTGTAAAATAAATTCCTAACATAGATTACATAATATGAAATAAATAAAATAGATTTAATAAAAAAAGTAGTATCAATTTAAAATTGACAATATTTTCAACATGATCATTACCCGTCGATTTTTCAACCGTTAAAAAAAAATGTATGAATATTTTAAAATGAAGTGTTAAAATGGCGGCCCTTGTTTGATGTCACATGATATTATAAAAATATATATATTTAATACACGTGTAGCCCCCCTTTATCCGCCTCTAATGAATATGTTTTTTAATAGAAATCCATAAATTTATTCTTGTCCACCTTATTTGAATATGGCCGACAGTAAATTGGCGATTTCAGATACAATATTGGTTGAAATAATATCGATTTTAAACATGTCCTCGAGTTTTGCGATTTTCATTCCGAAGGTAAAAATCTTGTTTGAAAAAGATTATGACTCTGAATGGTATTTAAAAAAGAGTACTAGAGTTCAAAAGCTATGATAAAAAAAAAAAATTTTGTTATTGTTTTTATAGATTTCTTGACTTAAAGATTGGTGTGAGACTGACCACACATGCTGTAAAAAAATGGTTTATTTTGCCAATGTTATCTCTGTTACAGGGAAGGTCGGCAAAAGTTGCAGGGTTTATTATTGCAGGTATTAAAGCATTCGTAAGCGCGCACATACACGCGTCGTTTGTGGGCATGCATAATTTGATTTTTTTAATATAATTTTGCAACTTAGATTATAGATGGATAGTTGAAGTCGATATTGAAAGCATGTTGTATTAAATGGTAGGTATGTTTAGAAATTCTTTATTGTTCAATTTGTTAACTTTTGACAATACCATCCCTGTTTCCAAAAATATCGGCAAAAGTTCTTTACTTCTAGTACTACGGACTGAATATTCACATACCATGTAACTTACATTATAGTAATTGACGTAACGTATTTCATACATCCGATTTTCTTTAAATTATTATCAATAACAAAAAGTTCCTCGAAATGTAGGTAGAAAATTTTATTTCAGTATACAGCGAATATTCTGCATAAGAATATCTGCAAAGAGACGGCCAACATGACGTATGCTGTACTTATTGTGGAGGTGCTCATACGTACAAAGATTGTACAAACAAGGAGGGTCCTCCAAAATGTAAAAATTGCACAAAGCACAACGAAAGATTTAAGTTGTCTTTTCCTACGGAACATAGGGCCAATGATAAAATAAAATGCAAAATCTACTCAAAAATGCTTTTTCTTGCAGAACAAAATATTGAATATTAAATGCTTTCTTTTTATACTTCCTTTGCACTGTTTCAGTACACTCTGTTATCTCTTCTTTTTATATTCTCTATCCTATCATAATATAATAATTCATGTATATGGTGGACCTGTGATTAGTAATGATACTGATGTGTGTATATTGTTTTATTTGTACATTGATGATAGATATGTTGTGAAATGTAAATTGTCTTGTTGTATTTATGGATATATGATAGTGTTCGCACTTTACAATGAATGCATTATTATAACATGTCTACCAAATATTTATACCTTGTATAATATGTATGTACTGACTTCTGTTTTATCAAATAACAATGATAACCTACCACTTTTTATTTTGTACTTTTACCTGTCATGTATGCTTTTTACTTTATTTTTATTTTTTAACTCCTATTATGGCAGTCCTACGTCAAAAGTAAAAAAATACAATGAGCATTAATATTATTGATGACGAGAGTGACATAGACTTTATAAGAGTGAATAGACTAGAAGACTTTATTGAGTTAAAGGATGGAGCCTATGATAAAAATAATATTGTGTGTGTCCAATTGAACATTCGTTCAATTTGTAAATATTGGGATATTTTTAATGCATATTTTAGAAATTGTTTAAAGTTTATCGATATCTTAATGCTCTGTGAAACCTCAATAAAGGACTTCGAAACTTGTTTTTATAACTTGCCTGAATTCAATAGTTTCCACTTCTGCCGAAGTAGCAAAATGGGCGGGGGAATAAAATTGTATGTTAGTAAAAAATTTAATTTTGTACAAAAATCCCTCCAATCTCTTTGTTTTGAAAATGTCTTTGGAACTTTGACACTACCAAACAAATCTATTATTCACATTCTTGCTCTTTATAGACCACCTAACCTTAATAAACAGGGATTTTTAACTGAAATTTCATCATTTTTTAATGATTACACTAACATAAATGATAATATATTATTTCTTGGGGATATCAACTTAAACTTGCTGAACGAATGTGATCCGATAACCATATCTTATGAAAACATATTAGCTAATAACTTTATGGTAAAATGTATTTCTGATGTAACTAGAGAAGCAATAGTCAATGATATTGTTACAAAATCTTGTATTGACCATATTTATTTGAGGTATATAACAAATGATCCTGTAAGTGTTGGGCGTGGTTTCTGCTCTGTAAATATACGTGCTTGTGTATGTGAATATCTTATAGCTGACCATTATGCGACAGCAATTAGTTTTCAGTATAGACGGAATAATAAATCTGATAATGTTGTCAAAAATAAACCAATGTTCATTATGTCGCAAAAACGGTTAGATAGTAATATTATTAAAACTGACTGGAATACTTTTCTTGAAGAAAATGATTGCGAATTATTATACTATAAAATTTGTAATGCTTTTGATAATTTGTATAAAGAAAGCCTAATTCCATGGTGCCATAAAAATAAAAATAGACCTAACGCTACGAAAGACTGGATAAATAGGGAGATTCTACAGGAAATAAAACAAAGAGACATCTTATTTAGGAGATGGAAGAGTACACCTAGTAATAAGTTTTATGAAAAGGAGTATAAAACGATACGTAATTACTTGAACAAAAAAATTTTGAAATTAAAGTTAACTTTTTATAATGATAAATTTAAGAATTGTTTCAAGGACATAAAAAAAACCTGGGATGAATGTAACAAAATCTTAGGCAGAAAATCTAAAACAAATTGTGATGAAGTTATAAAAAAATATTTTGTAAACAACAAATATAATTGCATTGAAAGTGTTTCCAATGAATTTGCTAAGTATTTCTCTGATAATGTATCCCAGTTAATGCACGTTTGTAGTATAAAAATTGCTGGTCCAGAGCCTGATATGCTTCCACATAGCTTTTATTTACCTAAAGCTAAACTATCTGAAGTTGTAAAAATAATAAATCTTGCAAAAAACTCTAAAACACCAGGAGTTGACCTTATCCGAATGACTGACTTAAAAAAACACGTGGAAATATTGGGACCTCTTGTTACACATTTAATTAACTCAATTATACACCAGGGAATAATTCCTCTGAAATTAAAATGTAGCCTAATCAGACCAATCTACAAGGGTGGTGATCACTCTGTAATGGGAAACTATAGGCCAATTAGTATATTACCTGCTCTTGAAAAAATACTTGAAAAATACATTTTCTCAAAGTTGACTCAATATCTTAACAAATTTGAAATTCTGGATACCAATCAATATGGATTTCAGAAGGGTAGGAGTACAGAAATTCTACTTCAAAGTTTTTCCAATCATATTAATAACGAATTAAACAATAAAAAACATGTATTAGTATTATTCATTGACTTCTCCAAGGCTTTTGATACAATTGATCACTTAAAATTGCTTAGATACTTAGATGTCATAGGGATTAGAGGCCCAGTTTTACATCTCTTTGAAAATTACCTCTCTAACAGAACCATGACTGTTAATATTGATGGATCTAAAAGTGATATTAAGAACATCAGTGCTGGGGTCCCGCAAGGATCTGTTTTAGGCCCTATATTATATATAATTTATGTATCTTTTATTAAATATATTTTCTCAAATGTAAAATATTATGTATATGCGGATGATACTGCACTTGTCATATCTAGTGAGAATTTAGATGAATGTAACACAATGTTACAAAATGATTTTGATAAACTGCAGAATTGGTGTCATGATGCAGGTCTTTTAATTAATTTAAAAAAAACTAAAATTATGCATATTAGATCCCCTCATGCTAGAATTAGTACTGTGCCAACCATAAAAGCCCATAATTATGAATGCCTTCATGTCACCAATAATTGTAGAACTTGTTTATGTGAAAATATTGACATTGTAAGCGATTATACTTATCTAGGAGTAACAATTGACTGTTTCTTCAAGTGGGACACACATACTTCAAAAACGTGCAAACGACTGAGATCTGTTGTTGGACAATTATATAAGTTAAAGTTTATATTGCCGCTCCCTACATTAAGATTGGTATATTTATCGCTTGCCGAGTCCATTATAAGATACGGCCTCACTGCATGGGGACATTCTTGCGCCACCAATATTAAAAATGTACAAAATGTTCAAAATGCTCTCTTAAAATTAATTGCTCCCATAAATGTGTATAACCAAAGGCAGAATATACCATTTTTATTCCAATCATTAAATGTCTTGCCTATTAAGGGTATACTATGGAACATAATTATATGTCAACAATTGTTTAATGATAAATATAAAAATAAACTAGAGCATGTGTACCAAACAAGATTTACATCTAATGAAGGACTAGTTGTGCCAAGAATTAATAACAAATATGGACAAAGAACGTTGGATTACCTTGTGCCAAAAATATTTAATTTGTTGCCAAAGGACTTTAAAAAGGAATCTACAAACATTAATAAAATTATAATATCTTTGAAGATTTGGCTGGGAGAAAGAACTTTTTTATATTAATTACCTTAACTATATTTGTGTTTTTACTCTACTCTTGTCTCCTAATTTTAACTTTAATTTACTTTTTATTTCATACTAGCACTAAATACTGAGACTTATATTTTTTAATTTGATTGTTGCACCCGATGACAAACTGAATTTTTTTGGTTTATCGGGACAAAAATGTTTAATTTTTAAGATTTATATTTCTTGTAAAAATTGTTTATGAAATAAAAAAAAAAAAAAAAAAAATTTCAATTAAGTTATAAAAAGGTGTCAGACAGGGTTCCATAATGAGTCCATTCCTTTTTAATTAAATCATTGTCGATTGAACAAAACATAAAACAAAAAAATGTGCTGAGATGGTTGAGGCATTTAGAAAGAATGGATGATAAAATGGTGACGAAAGGTATAACGGGAAGAGAAGGCCAATAAAGATATGGTTTGAACATGATCAGATTGTAGAAATTGTGAACGAATGGACTGTAGGTACAGAACCAATGTAAAAAAGTAGAAATGAATACAAAACGGTGATGGATATGAATGAATTAAAAGAGGACTGAAGGGATAGAAACAAGAAGAGGCAAGTCTGTAGAGGCACAATATTTTGAATGTATTACAAATCGCATATGTTGTAAAAAATGGCGTCGGCAAAAAGCAATTAATTTTATAAGTCGAGGACTGTCTTGTACAAATAATGGCCAACTGAAATTCGACCCGCCATATCCTTTTGCGAATTTTTTTAATTGATCCGGAGTTTTTTTTTTAATGAGGTGTCTCTGCTAAAACTGCTGCAGAATTTATTAGCACTTTGGTTATCTTAATTTAGTGGATTTTTGCATTTTTTCCACGCTCAGAGGTGAAACATTTTGTACGATTAAGCTATCAAATGTTTGGGTTTTGATTGGATCCAGCCACGGTCGATAATCGATGACCAAATAGAGATATCGGCATCGATATATTTAAGAAATGACTTAACGGTTCGTTTAATAAAACAAAGTTGAATCATTCACACGAAATTTTAAATAAAAGATTTAAAATTATATTCAGGAAACATGCAAGCACAAATTTGAATCGTTTTTAAGTAGACAGAGAATTTGTGAATTATTTTTTAAGTTTTGCTGACTTCGTAGCCAATACCTTCAGGAGGATTTTTTTTACACGACGATTAAGGATGAACTGATTCTAATACATCATCATTTTAAATATTTTCATGTATCCTGTACCCTGTGGTGCCTCCTGAAGACGTTGTATATGAAGATGTGACTTTGTGAGAATGTGCTGGATCGTGGGTAGCGTGAATAATATAATAATAATAAGAAGAAGAAGACAGGAAGAACAGGATAACTGTGAATCCGCTGCGGATGCAGCTTGACAAAAAAAAGCGCAAATCGTTCAAAGGCGGAGAAATTGAATTTGGTATGCAATTATGTATTATTTTTATGTTAAATAGTTCAATGCATTAGACACCGTAGTTCTCAGCAACGCAGGTAGAAGTATTCAGCCAGTACGTTCTATCATGAATAACATGTACCCGCTGTAGTAGCTAAAACTTGAGTAAGTAAAATACGGCAGACTCAATAAAAAAAAAAATTGTGTACACAGAAAACAGGAACGTGCATCCCATACAAGCGCATGCGCTTATATATGCTAAAAACCATTTTAGCTTGATATTCCAATTTAAAATTTAAAAAAATATGTAAAATTGTAGCCATCGTTAGCATTTCAGTCAATTTCAAATGAGTTATTTTGAATTAATGGGAGAAAATATTTATTCTTAAATGTATTTGCCTATACCCTATGCACGCGCCTGACAGAAAATATGGGCGCATTTTTGATGAGTAAGTCCATTTCAATGTTTCAAACGCCCACTTGGCTTTTGGTCCAGTGGGCGGATTTTCTCTTTCTGGAATAAAAGACCAGGAGGGTTTCGCCATACACGAGATGCGCAAATCTCAGGCTTTTATGAATGCCGTCATTAAGCCGGGAGCGCCGTAAAAAACCTAATATACGGACACGCTAATGAAAAATGAGAGACCTTCATGTAATTTTACGTGTCACGACAAAATGTGCTTTGACAGAATGTCCACGCGACAAAATGTATACGCGACATAATGTTCAGCGATACAATATTGATTGAGAAAATGCCCACGCGACGAAATGTCTACGCAACAAAACGTCCACCGACAAAATGGCCCTTGATAGAATGTTCACGCGACAAAATGTCTACGCAACAAAACGTCCACCTACAAAATGACCTGTGATAGAATGTTCACGCGAAAAAATGTCTACGCGACAAAATGTCCACGCGACAAAATGTCTTTTGACAGAATGTCCACGCGACAAAATGCCTACGCGACAAAATGTCCACCAAAAAAATGTCCTTTGACAGAATTTTCACGCGAAAAAATGCCCATCAACGAAATGTCCACCGATATAATGTTAACGCGACAAAATTTTCCCCGACATAATGTCCACCGACAAAATGTCCACCCGATAGAATGTCCACCGCCACAATGCCCATTGACAAAATCTCCACCCGACAAAATATCCACCGACATAATTTCCACGCGACAAAATGTTCACCCGACAAAATGTTCACCCGACAAAATGTCCACCCGACAAAATGTCCACCCAAAATGTCATACGAAAAAATGTAGCCAAAATCGAATAGTAAAGCCATTTTGTCAGTGGACATTATGTCGGTGGAAAATTTGTCAGGGAGACGATTTTATCAATGGACATTGTGTCGTTGGATATTCTGTCCATGCAACTGCCATATAATGTTTCACGTACTCGTTATGTACCTACCTACTGGGCCGCAAAATTTCAGAGATTCATGAAAAGCTTAATTTTTAAAGTCGGAGATTAAAAAAAACCTTTAAAAACATTGACTATTATACTTCCCGGTCCGCTGTCTAGTGGTTAGCGCTTCGGACTAGTAAATAGAAGGTTGTGTTTTCGAACCTATACCATTTCTATTTTAAAATATGCACTCCGTTGGGTCTAAAAATTCATATTATATTGTCAACGACGATACTATGTTGAAAGCACCGGTTCTCATCAGATAACCGAAGTTAAGCAACATTGGGCGCGGATGCTACTTGGATGGGTGACCACTCAAGTACACCGCGTGTTGTTGGCATTTCTTGGACCGGTCCGTAGTGCAGTGGCAACACTTCGGACTCGAAAATGGAAGGTTGTGGATTCGAATCCCGGTGGAGCATTTACATTTCCAAATGTGCTCTTCGTTGGGTTGAAAAATTCATAAACCTCTACCAAAGACCGGTCACTGAAAGGTCCATCCAACCTTACAACAACTGGGTCTTGCTCGAGAATTGGCGCTTTCTACAGCGACGACCAGCTCGCAGAGGGCTCTTAAGCTGTGATTTACACTAAAAGAGCGCTCACCAAATAAATCATCCTAATATTACTATTATTATTATGATATTTAATTATATTATTAAAGAATAAGTTTTCGCGTGGGCACATATTGAAGAATAAGCCTTTTATTCGCTGAGCCTTGTTTAGAGAGGAGAACAGTGGGCGGGAGGATTTCCATATGAATGTCATTTAATATGTCGGCAAAAGTTGTCATATAATATAAACCAGCGTGCGTGAATTCAAAAGCTTCTTGGGATAATGAGCACTTATAAGCGTGCATCAAAAGAGCTTTTATTAAATATAAATTGCAAAAAGGTAGAAAGTTCTAAAACACATGTTATTTTTAGATTTAGAGATATCTCTATGTCCGGTCGATAGCTCAGTTGGTCCTCAGCTTGCATTCCATGCCGTAAACTCGGGTTCGAATCCCACCGAGGATGTCAGAAATGATTTCCCGTTTCGGTGTTTATTTCAAGCCCCAAAATAAAATACTTGCAAAGTTTATTCAGCCATCACAAGAAATGAGTACCAGCTTGGGAGCTAGGAAACCTCCACTTGAACTGAAGTGAGGGTTTCCCAGGGGTGGGGGGAAGTGGTTGGCGTAAGGCCGGCCACCCTACCTGTAAAAATAAATAGGATCAACTCGCCACATGCGACCCCTTCGGGTATAACGCGGCAAGAAGTTACGCTATATGTGTAGCTTAGTTGCGTTGCGTTGCGTCCAGGACGTACCTGTAATACTTCCGGACTGCGGCCCTTAGAAACCAATAACTACATATTTTTTACCTTTTCTCTAGCAACCCGCAAACGCAAAAAAACGCAACTAAGCTACACACATAGTTCAACTTCTTGTCTGCGTTATCCCCAAAGGTATCGCATGTGGTGATTCGGGACTTATTTATTTTTACAGGCAAGGAGGCCGACCTCACGCGAACCACTTCAGCTGAAGTCGGGGTTTCCCAGCTTCCGAGAGGGCTGGTACTCATTTATTGTGAAGGCTTACTAAACCTTGCCGGTTTTTTATTTTGGGGTTTGAAATAAACACCGAAACGGGAAATCATTTCTAACACCCTCGGTAGGATTCAAACCTGAGCTCTCGGCATGAAATGCAAGCACTCTTCCAACTGAGCTATCGACCGGAGCTATCACATTATCGTGTCTTACGTTGTAAGCTTAGATTGCGTAGAATGTGATTCTTAAAAAAAATTAGTTTATGGTGATCATTGAATCAATTGGTTGATGAGCCTCAATGAAATCTCCTTTCGTGCTGTTCGGAAACCGTACACTGTGGAATCGGAGTAGAGTGAAGGTTAAAGTCCAGATGTGAACAATCAAAGACTGAAAGGATGATGATGATGATAGATTCCAATACATTATTAATTTTCCTCTTACACAATATCTATTTAAAGCTGCAAGCGCTAATAGATCTCCGGGCACAGATACACGCATGGACCGCCACGTACTGGAGAGATGAAATACTTGAGGGGGACCGGTTATTATGCAGTTTAATTATAAAATATAAACGATAGAATCTCCAGCCGCGATCGACTCGAGAAGTCGCCATGTAGCGAGGCATGGCCTGCTAGAGTTGCATGACTGGTTGGACTGAAAATCGGCAACGTTGCAGAAATAGTCAAGAATTCAAAAACTTATTCATAATTGCAGTCTAGTGGTCAATAATGATGACCTGGGTGTCTATTCACGATAGGGGATAGAGTAGATTCATTTCGATTTTACCAGAAAAAGCAATAAATGGTATTGTGAGGCACAATACCTTTATTCCTTTTTCGGGGAAAATCGAGAGGAGTCTTCTCTATCCCCTATCGTGAATAGACACCCTAATAACATTAAGTACGAAATCAGTCCACAATTAGACATTTAAATAATGAGTGGGGGAGGCAAAACAACATGAACCCTTAAGAAGACGAAACGCAACTAAGCTACACATATAGTGAAACTTCTTGCCGCGATACCCCCGAAGAGTTTCGCATGTAAACAATAAAACCTATTTTTTTACAGGTAATGGGTCCGGCCATACGCCAACCGCTAGTACAACTGAAGTGGGGGTTCCCAGCTCACGAGAGGGCTGGTACTCATTTCTTTTGAAGACTCAGAAATCTTGCTGGTATTTCATTTTGGAGCTTGAAATTAACACCGAAATGGTAAACCCTTTCCAACACCTTCGGTAGGATTCGAACACGAGCTCACGGCATGGAATGCAAGCACTTTACCAACTGAGCCATCGACCGGTCATAAGATTTCATACAGCTCTGCAGTAATTGGGTCTTGTTTGATTTTTCTCTTGGGATTAAAAATCTTCTATTAACAAATAATTCATAAAAAATCTCCTCCAACTCCAATCAACTTTTGTTGTTGATTCCTTAAAAAATAAAAATAAAGTACTTCGAAAACCAGTAGTTGTGTACTGTGAGGTTTGGTTTATTTTGTAAGTACACATACAGCATGTGCAAGCGTGAATTTGCATGCGTCTACCTGTAGGCATCATTAAAAATAAACCTTATATTGTATTTAAGATAGCAGCAAAAGCCTACCAGCTTCGTTGCCAAATCTATTGAACTCAAGACTCTGTATCAATAACGATTGGCGACGACTATAGCTCTGAAGATTTAGGATTTAATTTCCTACGCTCGGAATGCAAAGTGCTTAGTTGTCTCCTTGAATCATACAGTGCTATAGAGGTGAAGTGAAATTGTAGGTAACCGCAATAATAGCTCCGTGAATGCTGCTTTCAATAAACAAACCAGACTGAATAATATTCATACTACGATGTGATCTCTCCCCGGGAGTCAATTTATCCGGGATTATTTTCTAGAAGTATGCATTCAAATATAAAAGCTGCCGGGAAAACAGAGTGGACATTCAACAAAGACATTAATGACTTGAATAAAAATATTATTTGATAGAAGTTTCTCAAGAAAAAACGGTGAAAATATGAAAATCCATCTCAGTCGTCTTAAGAAGAAAAAAATGAATCCGTTGTTTGTATATCAAACATATCCTTAAACCTATTTCCAAATTTATTTTGACCATATCTACAAACGGTGCTTTTCTTAGACATTTTAGTCGTCGGTTGAGCCCACGCTTTGACAAACTAATGATGCATTTCTATGAAGACCTGTCAATCCAAGATGGCCGCAAGCCCGCAAGTGAACAGCTGATATTGTATTCATACAAGTATTACAAAGTTCGGTAGGTAAGAATGGCCGTGCTGATGAAACTTCCAGCGCAGACACCATTAGTTTGGCAAAGCGTGGGCTCAACCGACGACTAAAATGTCTAAGAATAGCCCTGATTCCAATTGTTTGAAATAAAACAAGTTATTTTTAATTGCATAATCCAGTCGATAGATCAGCGCCAGAGTTCGATCCCCACTTAATGTGTCAAAAACTACCCGTTTCGGTAACGCGAAGCAATTAGGCTGCACATATAACATAGCCTTTTGCCGCGTGATCCCTGAAAGGTAAATCTTTAAAATCCAAAATAAATAACCGGCAAGGCTTACTCCATCTTCACTTCAAATGAGAACCAGCCCATTTGGAAGCTTGGAAACCTAAGTGGTTGGCGAAAGACCGGCACCTTACCCGTAAAAACAAAGAAGGTTTTAAACACGCCACATTCGACTTTCGCGAACAACGCGGAAAGAAGTATAACTACTTGTGCAGGGTAGTTTCGAGTAAAAAAATAAGATTCAAGAAATAGTTCAAGAATTATTTTAAACCATCATAATATAATACGCAATAGTCAGTCGTCGTGCAGAGAGGGTGTCTCCTGAAGACTTTAGCTACGTCGTTAACGAAACGTCGAGAATAATGTTAGTTCTCTTGTAACGGTTCGTGTAATTATTGTAAATAATACTCAATAGTTTGAGATTACAAACAAATTATATTGATTTTATTGATTGTAGAGGAAGACCGAGAAAAGTATGGAAGGATCAAATCTCTGAAATAGCGAATGACTGGGATATCCAGAGTCATAATAAAAGGAGGACTTGTATGAAAAAGGTTATGACTCTGGATGAAATGAAAGAAGTATGCAAGGACAGGAAGAAGTGGCGGCTAATCTGCAATGTTGATTTCTAATGTTGGTGTATTCATTTGCTACATTTTTTGCATAGGAAATTTTTGACTTTTTTTGTATAGATTTCTTTGTAAGGTTTTGTTCTTTTTTATATTTAAATGTAATTTATTATTCATTCATATTCCTTGACTTATAGGTTGGTATGAGGCTGACCACCCATACTGTAAAAAATGGTTCACTTTGCCAATGTCACCCCTGTTTCAGGGAAGGTCGGCAAAAGTTGTGGGGCTTATGTTCATTTGAGGTTTGGATTTTATTTGTAAGTACACATTCAGCATTTGTAAGCGCGAACTACACTTGTTGGTTTGTGGGCATACATCTGAGAGCTTTAAATGAATATATCCTTGCAACTTAGATTATAGATTATAGATTATTATAGAGGCATTAACTTTGTAATCGTTCATCATTAATGATAAAAGAAAAACAGTTTTGTTTTCGATTACGTGAGTATATTTTTAGTATTATTATTATTATTATTATTAGTATTAATTTATCCACCTGAACAAATTATATTTTTATTATTCTTATTATTAGTATAATAATTATTATTATTATTTTATTATTATTATTAGTATTATTATTCTTATTAGTATATTATTTGTAGAGGCATTAACTTTGTAATCGTTCATCATTAATGATAAAAGAAAAACAGTTTTGTTTTCGATTACGTGAGTATATTTTTATTATTATTATTATTATTATTATTAGTATTAATTTATCCACCTGAACAAATTATATTTTTATTATACTTATTATTATTATTATTAGTATTAATTTATCCACCCAAACAAATTATTTTGATTTTATTGATTGTAGAGGCATTAACTTTGTAATCGTTCATCATTAATGATAAAAGAAAAACAGTTTTGTTTTCGATTACGTGAGTATATTTTTATTATATTATTATTATTATTATTAGTATTAATTTATCCACCTGATGATGCGAACGGATGTTTGCGATACCGGTTGTGGTATATAAAAATATACTCACGTAATCGAAAACAAAACTGTTTTTCTTTTATCATTAAATTATATTGAAACCATAGATTGCATCACTTTTAGAAGGGCTTTTTCATGCACACTCTTTAACATAAAATTCAAAGCTTTTCGCAAAAAAAATATCACCCATCATAGAGAAAAAAAGTTGACCTCGCAAAAAATTCGCAAGCCCCACCGTTTACAGGCCACAAAGGCCCCATTGAGAGGCGGTGAAAGCAGGGATTGAATTTTCCGATTTTGCATGCAAAAGTTACCAGCACTCTGAGTATGAAAAAATACCGTTCCAACTCAATAACAGCGTTTATACTGAAGTTGTTTGTAACATTTTAGAACGACACAGTGACATAACGATAGATGCCTTACGTGCAGTACCTACGCGAGAAATCACAAAGCATATTTTTTGAAGAAAGTTGTGCGTTTGAGTTGAAAAGCGTATTTTCTAAAAAAAAATGGCTTGTTGTTTTCAACGGTGACAGGTTAGAACGGTACAGAGACAAAACGACGCATGAAAGAACGACACATGACGGAACAACACATGACAGAACATAACAATGACAGTACCTACATCACATGACAAAGCATCACATGACCAACATCACATGACAAAACAGAACACGGCATGACAAAAATGTAAGACATGAGGAAATGGAACTCATGCATATATTATTTGGTCTATAATAATCTAAGTTGCAAGGATTATTCATTTAAAGCTCTCAAATGTATGCCCACAAACAAACACGTGTAGTTCGCGCTTACAAATGCTGAATGTGTACTTACAAATAAAATCCAAACCTCAAATGAACATAAGCCCTACAGCTTTTGCCGACCTTCCCTGACACAGGGGTGACATTGGCAAAGTGAACAGTTTTTTTACAGTATTGGTGGTCAGCTGTAAAAAATGGTTCACTTTGCCAATGTCACCCCTGTGTCAGGGAAGGTCGGCTGGTCAAGTGTATAAAAAACCAGCAACGCCCCTGATTATCATTGTAAGGTTAAAAAAACCTCCGAAAAATCTCCGAAGGAATCACATATGACGTGTGGAAGCTAAATATTTTTTTATTATGTATGTGTTGTCATGTCATGCGTCGTTCTGTCATGTGTCGTTGTCATGTGCCATTTTGCCACTGTGCCGTTCTACAATAAAATGTATGAAAACTAAAAAAAAAGCATTCCTAGCGAATGTTTCAATTTGAATACATTTTTTTCGGGATGAAAGAGATTTTGTACTTGGGGCTTTAAAACGCGGGGCCAAAAGCACAGCCCGAGATGATTAAAAACTTTTCGATCAGGTTTTTTTTTTTTTGCACACTGCGGACGCCTGAAATTGTGTGAAAAATTTTGCGCGCCGATTTCGCGAGTGTGCCGGGATTTTCGCGGGTTTTTTTTTTGTGTTTGCGCGCGAAAAGTTGATTTTTGTTTTGTGAGAGCGGTGAGTGAAAACAAAAAATAAAAAAACGTGTTTATTATATTTTGTGAATTGAAGCTTGATTGAAATATAATGGAGCAGGTTCAAAAAAGAGGTGTGAAAATAGTTGTGTACAAAAATAGACAAATGAAGATTATGTACCTACAGGGGAAAAACAAGCAATGTCAGCAAAAATAAGAAAATGAGTTCGTAAGAAAAAAAGTAAAATCTAGTGGCATCTGTGTGTATCTAAAGCTCTGCAAAATTTGTAATGCAACAACAGTCGCTATCACAGTTTATGGCGGTATTTCCGGTTCTTTGTGACAGGCAATAACCATGATTTAAAATTTATAATTTTGATTTACTCATAATGTTCTTCACCTGATATTATTTGCCTCCATTTCTAGCTATCTTTGCACACCTCATTCAATTCATTCATATCCATCACCTTTTTCATACATTTCCTTCTTTTAAATTCGCTTTGTACTTCCCATTCTTTCACAATTTCATCAATATAATCCAGCCATAATTTTCTCGGTCTTCCCTCTTCTCTTTTCCTATTCACATTTTCTCTGTACAAACACTCTTTCCATTCTTTCTAAATGCCCACGCAATCTCATCACATTCTTTTGTACTTACCTTTACTTTCACATCCCTCACACCAGTTCCTCAAAGTTTTCAATATCTTTTATATAGATTTCTAGGAATAAAGAAACGTTCTCACATATAATATAATTTTTCCGATAATTTAAGTAAAATTTAAGCAATATAAAAAATCACTTTGAAATATTCATTGATCTTTTGGTGGGGAATCTTTTCAAGAATTTTCCAGCCTCGCGGATACGAAGGCAATAATACTCCGGTTTCTTCCTCAGTCAAAAAAAAAGCAAACTTTGAAAAAAGTAATCTGTAGCCCGAGTATAAAAAAACATTGTTTAAATACTCAATTATCGCGTAAAAAGAAAAGTGTATACAAAATACAAAAGTGCCTCTTAGAGAGAGTTTAAGTCTGGATACATTTTTCCTGTTTACTAGATGGTCGAGTATTAACGCAGGGGTAGGTACTGGTATTCTAGGAAATTCCTTTTTATAAAACCTGCAAGGTACAGGCACTTGAAAATAAACATCTTTTAAGTATTTGAAGGTAGGAAGAATTTTGAAAGAAAATGTTAACTATACAAAAAATACCTTAACGAAAAAAATGTATACATAAATCTACACACGTTTTGTAACGAGTATTTATCAAAACGAGTACATGCATATCAAAAACAAAGACCAAGGAAAAAGCAGCCCAATAGTTCTTCCTTGCCCATCACACACCAGAGTCTCCTGAGGGTGTTGGTTAAGAGGCTTGACTAAACGTCAAGACATTTTTTTTTTAATGAAGCTTTCTAGCAGTTTGGTTGATAGTTCAGTTTTTAGAGTGCTTGCATTGCATGCTAAAGATTGTGTTCGAATCCCACCACGTGTATCAGAAATGATTTTCCGTTTCGGTGTTTATTTCAGTTTGATTACAAACACAGACAAACCAAACACAATTAATATTTTGCATATTCGAAACAGTATGTATTTCTGTTTGTTTTTTTTTGTGCTCCACCGGGAATCCTATCCAGGGCTTTCCTTGACGAGTCTGTAGCATTGACCACTAGACTAGGAACCGGTAAGTTTATTTTTATTTTTAGTGAGTAATTTGTTTTCCTCAAAATGAGGTGCGTCGCCCTGTTATAGGACCGCTAGGGATTAGCTGGAGCGCCATACTTTAATGTCTTTCCACATTTATAGTCGCTCCTCCTCTTGTTTTAAGAATCTAACTACGAGGATAAATTTATGTCCCACCGTAAAGCTGAAACTTTCATTAGCGAACAGCTTGCGTGGTATGATAACTGCTAATTTTCATGGCCCATTAACTGTTCCATTAATTTATTCTTCTACCATTTCTTCTGGATAAAATCAAACGAATTGTGTGTGCGTTTGTCCTGTAAGAACTTCTAAACTGCTGCACCGATTGCGATGAATCTTACATGAGTAATTCTTTACATGCCAACTTAGACTTCTGTTTAAAAAAAACTGAAGCAATAATGGAAATGACAGCAGAAATATGCTTAAACTATTTTTACGTTATTAAATTCTTAGACTAAGGCCCGGCATTTTGACGTATCGTTAAGTTAACTAAAATGAAATTTTAGTTAAATTATCATAATATTTCACTCTTTCTTCTTTTCGCTAGTAACTATTTAGTTACTTTAGCTTACGATTTTCAAGATGGCGTCGTCTTCACTGACAGCAGCTGTTCTTTTTTAATGTAAGGATACATCAAAATTGTTTGCAAACTGAACATTTTTTGTGTCGTTTTCCAGCTTTATGAAGGTTAGGCGTTTGATTTTTATAAACAGTTAATTGTTTCAAAGCTTTTAAATAGTATTGTAATTATTTCCATGATTTGGGGGCGGGGCTTGTCACTTCGGTAATTCTCGGTTTTAGTTAACTCGAACTTGAGTATTTTGAATAATAGTTCAAGTAATAGTTAACTAAAATATTACTAAACTTGTATATACTGGACCTCAAAGAAGTGTGCCAGGACACAATATAGTAGACACACATCTACGGAGACACTGGCCACCCCTAAACGTACTAAACTTGAATAAACCGGACCTCAAAGAAGTGTGCCAGGACACAATATAGTAGACACACATCTACGGAGACACTGGCCACCCCTAAACGTACTAAACTTGAATAAACCGGACCTCAAAGAAGTGTGCCAGGACACAATATAGTAGAGACACATCTACGGAGACACTGGCCACCCCTAGAAGACTAAACGGGCATGTAAACAATAACTCATGAAGATTTCATCGCAATCAGTTCAGTAGTTTGGGATTCCATAGAGGACCAACATCCATACATCCGTTTGATTTTATATATAAGAATTTAGATAGATAAACACTACTAGTAGCACCCCTTATTTTTTTACTAAATAAATGTTTACAAAACTGGGATATTAACCTCTCAAGCCAATAATTATTGCGTTTGAACGTATGATTGTAATTCAAATAAGATTCTTACCGAATCAAGTACAAAATAAACGATGTAATTCTTTTTTTTTTGCATTAACGCTAACTTTACAACCACGTATCCGAGGTAAAAAAAAATTGGTGGCTGCGTAAGAGTAAGCCACAAATTTCACATTAATCTTGTCAGATTCTCATCCAAAAACCTATAAAATCAGGTCCGAAAATAAACGATGTTATTCAAAATTTATCTTTTGCATAAACGCTAATTTTACAACCACATATCCGAGTGAAATAAAAAAAATAAAAAAAAACAGGGTGGTTGGGTAAGAAATTGACACCGCACCTCGTAAAGGGGGCGGCCCCTCCCGCCCCCTCCCCCGCCCCCTAATCTTATCTTTATTCCCAGTAAACTGTCGTCGTAAAATTACTTATTTACCGCCATAAATTTATGATTCAGGACGCAGTAAACTGTCAAACAAAATGTCGCTTCCTGGAGAAATTTCTCGGCTTTCGTGCGATGGAAAAAACAACAATAATAAAAACAAAAGGAAACGCGCTGACTTGGGCGGTTTCAATTGTAGAATGACACAATGGCAAAACGACACATGACAGAACAACACAGTGACAAAACGACACGTGACAGCACGACACAGTGACAAAACGACACACGACACAGTGACAAAGAGACACATGACTGAACGACACATGAAAAAACATAACTATGACAAAACGACACAGAAAAATACATCGCTATGACAAAACGACACATGGACAAAACATCACATGACTAAAAATCACAAACCTAAAACAGAACATCAAGCAATGAAACCCCGAAACACAAGCAATGCTTACTTAGGGGAGTATTTATTGCATTAAGATTTTTGTGATTATAATATTATTATGTACATATTATTAAAAACAATTAAGACCTGTATTACGAAGATACCGTAAACAGCAAATGAAAAATATCACATTTTGTCTAATATGATGAACTGTCAACGTGTCGTTCTGTCATGTGATTTTCTGGCATGTGTCGTTATGTCATGTGTCGTTATGTCATGTGTCGTTATGTCATGTGTCGTTTGTCACTGTGCCGTTCTAATCTGCCACCAACTTGGCCAGTGTATGGAAATTTATGTGTATTTTTTATGACAGAAGTAAAACAAAAATGGGTACATTAATTATGTAGCGTGAAGAAACATTAAAAAATATTATAACATGCCATGGAGAAATGCAATAACTAGGTGTGTTACCCTACATTTCCACATTCATAGAAAGAATGAAAGATGATAGACTGACAAAGTATATACATATACAGAAAAAGTGTGAAATGAAAAAGAGGTAACGGACGACCGAGAGAATGATGAAGTGATCAGATTGAGGAGGTTGTGAAAGAATTGGATATACAAAGTGAGAGTAAAATAAGAAAATGTATTAAAAAGGTGATGGATATGAATGAATTGAAATATTTATGTAAGGATGGGAAGAAATGGAGACAGCTCTGCAGAAGCTCTGGCCACTTCTAGTAGTTGAATGGCTACAGAGTTACAGTAACGCAAATTCATTGACGTATAGGTCTGTATGCTGTATAAACTCGGTTCACTTTTGATAATGTCACCCTGGTTCCAGAGAAAGGCCGCAGAAGTTGCAAGGTTTATGTCCACGAAAGTGATTAATTATGTAAGAACACATGCAGTACGTGTAAGCAGGAAGCTAATCGTGTATGCTTGTGGGCATGCAATGAACATGAATCTTAAATTTTAATATATCTTTGCAATTTAGTTTATGGATTATATAATCATCTAAATGTTTAAGATTTTTTGTAAAACGTTTCTATAATCGCCTCTTTCTGCATCCCCACTTGGAATAAAAAAAATTCCAAGGTAATTAAAACGAAATCATTTTTCACTAAGTACCAAAACTATAATCCGATCTAAATTAGTATTATCAACGCATCACTTCACAATAACAAAAAAAAAAACAGTTCCTAGAAAAAAGGTTCGATTTTTTAAAGTTTGAAAGGGCGGTTAACTGCTCTATCTGTCGGACTTTTTTTCTCCATTTTTTTTAAATAGCTATTTAGCTCTGAGGTAACACAAAAAAATGGTCCCTTCGTCGAGGCTAGATTATGTCGTCACACCAGAGTTCTTTTACCTTATTTTTGTTCACCTTCCTATGTATTTATTTCTCGGGTACATTTTTATACCCGTGTGTGAAGAAACCCCAAACAAACGGATCGGATTTCAGGTAGAAGGTTTTGTTATTATTATTATTATAATTAGGTTTTTTTTTTTTGATAGGTCGATGAAAAAATGGTAGCTTATAGAAACATGTTCATAGATTTATAATTTACACACCGCAAATTTTTATGATCATTTTTGTTGTGAACAAAAAAGTGTTAATTTAACATTTTTATTGTAATCTTTTGATTTATGTTTTCGGCGTTAAAAGTTGTGCATATCAGAAATAAAACATGGCTATGAACTTTTTACTCTTTAGTAATCTAATCGAATCTGATCTAAGTTGCAAAGATATGTTACATTGGAGATTCACATTACATGCATTCTCACAACCAGACACGTAGGTACAAGTTCGCGCTTGCACATGCCTCATGTGAACCTACAACATAAAAAACCAAACCTCTAATGGACATACACCCTGCAACTCTTGCCGTCCTTCCCTGAGACAGGGGTGACATCGGCAAAGTGAACCATTTTTACAGCATGGGTGGTCAGCCGCATACCAACCTATAAGTCAAGGAACAAGTAAGAAATAATAATATTAGAATTATTTATTCGCGAGCACTAATTTTGTGTGAAATACACTTAAAGAGCCCTCTTCAAGCTTAATTGTCGCTAAAGAAAGCGCCAATTACACAAACAAGACACAGTTGCTGTAAGGCTGTAAGGATCTTTGATAAAGGTATATGAATCTTTCATCCCAGCGAATAGCATAATTGATTTTTATTTTTTTGCACAGCCGGCATTCGAAGCAACAACCACTAACGAGTCCGTAGCGTTAACCACTAGACTCCAGACCCGTAAAATATAAGTAAAAGAAAAGGAATAACAATTTAAAATATAATTAAGGTTAGATTAACGGTCGTTAGACATATTTTTAAATTATTTAAAATAAAATATTTAACCGGACATTTAAACAAACCGTTACAATAGGTAGAGAATTTCAGTGTTCTCGATGTTTCGTTGGCTTCTTATACAACATCATCAGGAGACACATCCTTGTTCGGCGGAAGGAAAGGATGAACTGATTGGATTCAAATTTATATGCGCATTTTCTGAACAACACGAGAGCCTAGATTATAATTTAATTATTATCTGATAAGCAATAATGCGTCTCCTGGTGATGTTGGATAAGAAGCCAACAAAACATCGAGAACACTATAATTCTCTAACTAACGGTCCGTTTAAATATTCGGTTATTTATTTTATTTTAAGTAATTGTACAAATCATTTAAAATGTTAACAAATACGAAAGATAGCCAAAAAAATCTTTTTTTTAGTCCAGATGACAAAATTTCTTATCCAGGTGGACAATAATAGGAACAGATCACGGTCCAAGGGACTCTATATACGTGTATTTGTATTTTGGAAAAAAAATCCAAAAATCTGGCTCCTAAGGAAGTCGCTCATTGAATACAAGGTACACGGGGTCCTACAGGGATCAATCTTTGGGCCTTTCACGTGTTTGAACGTGGATAAAGCATGTTGTGTGTCGGTTAAACCAAGGGAATTATTCCTACAAGTGATTCTGTACGCTTGGATGGGTTTGGTGTGGTAAAGAAATCCTACCTGGACTCCTGCAGACTTTGTTATAGATAAATACGTACCCTAGTTTAGAGGAAGTATAGTCAATATATATAATATAAGACTTCTAATCTAATCTAAGTTGCAGAGATATGTAACATTAGTGAATATTATTTTGAGTATTCTCTCAAGCAGACACGTTTTAGTTCGCTCTTGCACATGCCGCATGCGAACCTACGACATAAAAACCCGAATCTCGAACAACTCTTGGTGACCTTACCTGAAATAGGGTTGACACTAGCAAAGTGAATAATTTTCTACAGCATGGGTAGTCAGCCGCATACCAGCCTATAAGTTAAGGAACATAAATTACAAATAATAATCCATAAGCGACCAGTATAAACATCAAAATAATTGCAAATCCTTCAACACGTCCATAGTTGATACTAGGTTTTTCTTGATGGATTGGGTTAAATATCTTTAGCGTTTTCGTGTTTTTCGTGTTTTGAAAATAGAATTAACACACTATAGTGTTAACATACTATTTTCAAGAGAAAAATCATAGTGTTAACACTCTGCAAGTGCTAGAACTATTAAAATCAACCCGCGAAGAAATACTATGTTTTTATTTTTCCTTTATTAATTTTACAAATAAAAATAATATAAGGATGATTTATTTGGTGAGCGCTGTTTTTGTGTGTATCACACCTCAAGAGCCCTCTGCAAGCTTGGTCGTCGCTGTAGAAAGCGCCAATTCTCAAGCAAGACCCAGTTGTTGTAAGGTTGGATGGACCTTTCAGTGACCGGTCTTTGGTAAAGGCTTATTAATTTTTCAACCCAGCGAAGAGCACATTTTGGAAATATGTGCTCTTCTTTTTACTAGTCCAAAGTGTTGCCACTGTACTACGGACCGGTCCAAGAACTGCCAACGGCACGCGGTGTACCTGAGCGGTCACCCATCCAAGTAGCATCCGCGCCCAATGTTGCTTAACTTCGGTGATCTGATGGGAACCGGTGCTTTCAACATGGTAACGTCGTCGTCGTGAAATGTATCTTCAGAATGCCAATCATCCAGCCTTAAAGCAACTGTGTCTTGCTTGAGAATTTTCGCTTTCTATAATGACTACTGAGGTCGCTTGTTGTAGAGTCGCAAGTTCTTGAAGTGTGTTTCACACAAAAACAGCGCTCAACAAATAAATAATCGTAATATTATTAATGCACAAGTTTCAAGCCTTATGCATTATGCGTTTAAAAGCCAAAAACTTCCCTTAAGTAAGGGAAGAAATGTTCACTTCACAGCTGTGTCTACAGAACAGATTTTAGTCCAAACCAGACTATCTGTCATTGTCGATTTCTGAAATACCAAAAACTCATCTTGGTATACAGAAAAAAGCCATCACAAGGGGGCTGATTTATTTTAGTTTGATATCAAATTTCGTTTGTTTTTCTTATGTCAATATTTTTGTACCTACAATATTATGACGACTGGGTATTTCTGGTTCACAATCGGTCTTCTTCATTAGATTTGTTAGACCAGAAAGCAGGCTTAAACCTCGTTTTTTGTTTGAATTAACTGACTTTAAACAACACTTTTAACTTATAAACACTGTTTTTAATTTCACAAATACAATATAATTAAAAAATTAAATTTTAAATTATACTACTAACGTTTTCGACCATTCATCATCAGGTAGCAGTTTTTAGTTTAGTTTAAAAAAATTTTTTTTAATTATATTGTATTTGTGAAATTAAAAACAGTGTTTATAAGTTAAAAGTGTTGTTTATTTGAATAACAAACCAAATACATGAATTTTCACAGTGTTAATACACAAACCATAAAAAATAATTACTTTAAACAAGTTAAAGAATTTAAAACTATTTTTTATGAATAAGGATGAATGGGCTTTATAGTTTTAAAGAGAGTTATCGAACGATAGAAGCTATACGTATTGGAAAGAGACGAAAACATTGAAAGTCAGCAAGTGCGACAGAGATAGATAAACGTCCACGAGCGAGAGTAAAATTTGTATGTTATTATAAAAGCACTGTTTTCAAACAGCTTAAAAAATAGGTGAAAAATCCTGGCAGTCCAAAGTACAGTATTGACATAGTGGTTAGAGAGCGCACATTTGCAGTTGCTGGTCCTCTGGCCTGGAACCACCTGCCCCATCATGTGAGAAAGATAGAGAACTATGGATTGTTCCGAAATACACTGAAGACAAGAAAATTTCTAGCATCACGTCATGCACAAGCGATATAAAGAAATCATCATTTCCTTGACTTATAGGTTGGTATGAGGCTGACCACCCATACTGTAAAAAATGGTTCACTTTGCCAATGTTACCCCTGTTTCAGGGAAGGTCGGCAAAAGTTGTGGGGCTTATGTTCATTTGAGGTTTGGATTTTATTTGTAAGTACACATTCAGCATTTGTAAGCGCGAACTACACTTGTTGCTTTGTGGGCTTACATCTGAGAGCTTTAAATGAATATATCCTTGCAACTTAGATTATAGATTATTATATCAACTCATTATTGTCATCATGGGATAAATTGCTACGAAGAATATTTCCTAATAGAATCAGAAAATGTCTTGTAATAAAATCTTTTGTAACAGTGGATATTCAATAGACATCTGTCTTTCTTCACAAAAAATATCCTTGTATGTATTTGTAGGAAATAATATTATGTTCTGTGAGTTTTTAGACTATTTCCGTTCTAATACAAGATGTACCTATCAGTCGTTTTTTAGTCCGTAATGAGCCATGCACTACTGATGGATATTCAATTAGTGAATGAGCCAAAGGTTAAAATTAGATATGGGCGACAGCAATGTAACGAAACAGAGATACATTTAGAACACAAATGTCTGACAAATCACACATGGGATGATAGGCATGTGACTAAAAAAGATACTAGAAGTCGATCAAAAACTGTGAGTAATGTAATGGATTTGAATGAATTCAAAGAGGTATGCAAGGATAAGAAAATCTGCAGAGGCTCTGGCCATCCCTAGTGCAATAGCGACAGAGTTACAGTTAGAGTCTTAAAAAAATAAAACAATCTCTCTGTTTTTTTAAGGAAACCTGTGAGGGAGACTTCAGAGACTCTAGGGGTCTATGAGACGTGTTGTAGTGCCGCAGAGGTATTGAATATTACGCGGTTGGTGTCATGATCCTTTGTAGCAGGGCAATTAGCTGCGTAGTGTTGAATTGGTTTTTATTGTGCTTAAATTATGCTTCAATCAATAAAAAAAAAAAAAAAATCTTTTTGTTTTGGTATTAGGTTGTTATCCATCTTATAAACATGGTTCACTTCACACCTGTTTCAGGAGAGTTGCAGATTGTATGTTTATTTGAGGTTTATTATATTTTATTATTAAGTAGACATGCAATAAGTGTGAGAGCGAATTCAATATAAATCTTATATATTAATATATCTTTGCAGCTTAGATTATAGGTTTATATTCATGCATAAAATATAAATGCTTTCGTTTTTTTAAATGAATCAAAAAATTGCACCCCCTCTTAATTTCAAGTGGTTGGCGTAAAGCTGCTCCCTTACTTATAAAAATAAGTAGGTCCCGAATCACAAGATGATGATGATGATGAGTTGAAGATTTCTTTATAGCGCCGTTTCGTGATGTAGTCACTCCAAGGGCGCTGGTGCAAACGATGCCAGAATTTGCTTGTCTTCAGTGCATTCCGGAACTTTCCATGGTCCTCTAGCTCTCTCACATGATGTGGCAGGTGGTTCCAGGCCAGAGGGCCAGCAACTGCAAATGCACGCTCTCCAAATAATGTGTTAACTCTTCTTATAGGTTCTTCAATTCTTGATTTGGCTACAGATGCGTTCCCTTCGAAGAAAAGTGTACACTGTATATGTAGCTCAATTGCACAGTCTCCATAATCTACTTGCTCATTTTTTCATTGCATTGTGGTTGATTTTCAATTAATTTGTTTACCCTTCCTTCACCATTTTGTATCCAGTAATTACTTCATCATTAGGATGGGGCGGGGGTTGTGCTTAAATGAAATAAAAAATAACAAAAAGAAATACACTTTTAATTAAACACCGGACTAGTTCAGCCACTGAATCCTTAATTGGATGGAAAACAAAACGGAAAACAAAAAAATAGAATTGCAAAGTTTTTCAGTTTCCCATTAATTTTCTGGATTAGGAGATTAAAACAACCCCTTGGGGTGGGTTTCGGGAAAACGGGGATGCAGACGAAAACTTAAATTAATGTTTTTTTTTTCAGAGCTTACAGTTAAAACGTCTGAAACGGGAGATGAAATCCTCTTAGGGTAAAGGAAACAAAGATTAATATGTTTTTAAATTTTTTTTTTATCTTGATCTACTGGTTTAATGGAAACTGAAAAACCGTTTATTGTGCTTTTCAATTGTTTAAAGTTTTTTTAAATAACACTTAAGAATTTTAAAAGCATGGAACAAAAAAATAACTATCGACTTAACTTTTCATAGTAAGTGAACTAATTTTAAGAAAGTGAAAACTCTAAAAATCTTTAATTTATTTTTAGATTTTAAACTCACGGAAAACTATTTCACTACAGGAGTTTCACATTCTTTTAGTGTTTTCTCTCGTAGAAAATATGACAAAAAGTGCATTTATCTGAGAAATCTATGTAAGTTAATTATGTCACTTTTTCTGTTTACCTTTAAGGTCTAAGATCTATATGAAATGTATATATTGGAAGGAAGCAGTCAAGAAATAGTGGATTGATTCCCTCGATTGATATATAATCTATTATTAAAGTTGCAAAAATATACCTATTAACATTTAAAATTCACATTAAATCAGAATTGCTATTCTGCTCAATTCCCCAGGACTTAAAGGCGTCGAAATGGCGATTCAATAATCTATCTTTAATCTATAATCTAAGTTGCAAAGATATATTGACATTCAAAACTCATATCAAATGCTTGCCCACAAAGAACCTGCAAGTTTGCGCTTAAAAAGACTGAATGTGAACCAAACCTCAAATTAATATAAGCACTGAAACTTTTGCCAACCTTCCCTGAAACAAGGGTGACATTGGCAAAGTGAACCATTTTTGCCATGGATGGATATAAGTCAAGGAATTCGTGCCCAAAAATAAGGTGTTCTGTTATTTTTTTATCTATGGAAATCTTTCGCAAGCGCTAGCACGCTCTGACTTGGATTGATATCCAAAGTGTAAGGAATTAAGCAGAGTAGCGCCTCAGATTTCCCTTCAAGGTATCGATATTGTACTGTATCATAAATCTGTGTCGGCATCTCTGAAAGTACCTTTTCATCATACTTTATTTATACACATCTTTTCTATGGAATACAGTTCCCCATCCCAGTGCGTCCCAATTTTAATACCGTCTTCAATGGCGACCTTTTCCGTGTGACAGGTTAGAAAGGCGCAGTGACAAAACGGAACGTGACAAAATGACACATGATAGAACAACACATGATAGAACATCACATGACAGAACAACACAAGACAGAACAAGAAATGACAGAACAACACATGACAGAACGACACCTGATGAACAACAAATGAGAGAACGACAGATGACAGAACAACACATGAGAGAACGACCCATGACAGAACATCCCAATGACAGAACATCCCAATGACAGAACGACACATGACAAAACAACACAAAAAATATATCACTATGACAAAACGACACAACGACAAATGTTTTTTTCATATGCCGTTTATTTTAAGTTCTGTTTTAGGTAAGTGATGTTTTTTCATTGTGTTGTTTTGTCATAGCGATTTTTTATCATGTGATTTTCTGTGATTGTAATGTTCTGTCACATGACATAATGACACATGACAAAACATCGCATACCTCAAACAGAACATACTTGAAACCGCACATGAAAACACATCACAAACATCTTGTCTTGTAATGAACTCTCCTCGAATGCTCTGTCATTGTGATGTTCTGTCATGTGTTGTTATATCAAAAGTCGTTTTGTCACTGTGTCGTTCTACCATGGCACCACCTTTTCCATGTCATCCCAAGATTATCCCAAAACATGCGTATTTATTTATTTATTTATCCTCAAACGGACTCCACGACCATTATATGTCCCCAGGACTTTTGGCAAAAAGAAAAAATATATATCCATCATTATGTTGTACCATTGTTATGGAATTTAAAGGGCAAAAAAATTGGGTACGGAGCAATACAATTTTTTTGCATAATCGTGTGTTTATTTATGTTTTTGCGAATGCGAATATTGTCATGAAATGTTTACTTGAAATTTAAACAAACCGTTTTGTGTACCTACGGTGAGTGAGGGAAGATTTGGAAGGGATTATAGAGGTCACATTGCATGTTTGAAATTTAGAAAATTGAGTAAGTAGGTAAAGTTTGTTGTGTATACTTATTACTTACTTATGACCGTGTGTTTTTATTTACTTGTATATGTGTGTCTAGACGTAAGTATATGGATGGTTCTTGGCTCAAAGCTTCTGCTCGAGACGATACCAGCATGGTCTGATGTATGCTGGAATAGTCTTTACTCATCCATATATACGCATTGCAGTGCTTTGAAGAGCATCAGTACCCGATTAGTACCTGAACCGTTAAGCGAGAAGTAGGTATAAAAGTTTATTATGTGTACCAAATATGATTCCGAATGGTCAGTGTTTAGGGGTTATAGTTAATCACTCGTTAACGGAAGGTTGTATGTTTGATTCCAGGTGGATCACCAAAAATATCATTTTATTTTTCAGATTTGCCCATCGCTGGGTTGAATGTTTCATCTTTATTTTATTTATTTTTTATTTTATTTAACTATAAAGACTGGTAACCAAAGGTCAATCCAGTCCTACAGAAACTCACAAGCAGAAACGTACAATTTTGCGCTATTACATGCCCCATGTGAATTTAGATACTACATAGATATACAAATATCTCGCTGATTTAATCAAACCAGTCACCCTCGGCAAAAAAAACCTTACACTGCGCTCGGCTGAGACTGGAGCTAAATCAAGGATTGAAGAACCTATAAGAAGAGTTAACACAATATTTGGAGAGCGTGCATTTGCAGTTGCTGGCCCTCTGGCCTGGAACCACCTGCCACATCATGTGAGAGAGCTAGAGGACCATGGAAAGTTCCGGAATGCACTGAAGACAAGCAAATTTCTGGCATCGTTTGCACCAGCGCCCTTGGAGTGAATACATCACGAAACGGCGCTATAAAGAAATCATCAACTCATCATCATCGATGTTCACAGATCTTAAATGAAAATAAGCCCTGCAACTCTTATTTTAATGATTTAGATTTGTTTAATAGGGGGAAATACTCCTTTAGGGGGGACTTGATGAAAACTATATATAAAATGTCTTTTACACCCAGTTTATAGGTGCTGATTGGGCTTTTTGTTCTTCTTTTTTATTCTTCTCTTTTTTCTTCTTTAACTTTTACATTCTTATGTTTTTCTTTGTTTACTCTTCTTGTTTCTCCTTGTTATTTTTGTTTCTTTTACTAATTTTATTACTTTTGAATTTTGACTTCCTCTACTTCTTTTATATTTTTATGTCAGCTACATTAAATTTAAAATATATTTGTGGGAAATTTTTAAGGATGTAGGCATTTTAAATTATATGTATCCACTTTTTTGTTTATTGCAACTGTGTCTGTATCTGTTTTTTCTCCTAATAAAGTAAAAAAAAAAAAAAAAAAAAACTCTTGCCGACCCTACCTGAAACAGTGATGACAATGGCACAGTTTCGTTGCGTTTCCACATTTTTCGTTTATAACCGATAAACTACCCATAATTCTTCTTCTATTTCTTCCTTCCTCTCCATTCATATCTATCGGTTGCTGTGTTCAGCCATCCTCTGCATGCAGTTCTCTTGATGTCGTTCATCCACCATTTTCTATTGTTTCCCGTCTCAAGGTCCCTTTCGGATCGCGGATGAGAATTTCTAAAATATTGCGGCCATTCTCTTAACGACCAATCCCAAAAAGTTTCCGCGCCCACAGCCCCAATGCAAAACACAAACTTACATAATTTTCAATTTACTTAGGCGCGCTTTACATCACAGAAACATTTCATGTAAATTGCGCGTAAACTTAAAGAATATTAATTGCACAATTAAAACAATAATTAGACCGCGAAATGTCTGGCAAAAGAAAATCTGCCCAAACTTGCCGCTTAATGTTCATTAGACCCCAAAAAAAAAAGGAAATTATATTTAATCAGAATACTTGGGGGGCGCATATTTCGTTTGTTTACAAAATAAACGATCTGCATAATGGCTGTAGCATTTGCTTAATTTTCGGGTTGAATGAAAAAAAAAGGAACCCACTTTGTGTTTAAGAATCATCCCTTGTCGGATTTAAAGTGAGATTAGATGGAGTGTGGATTTAAGGATGAATGTGAGAGAAGAAATGTGTGAAAAGAGTGACGGATGGGAGGGAGTTGTTAAATGTATAAAAATATTCAACCCGCGAAATTCCATACGACTCGAAAGAATCCAAAAAGAATTCGTTATCCAACGTTGACGATAGAAGTTAAAGTTTATAAATTTATTGTTAAATTTATTATTTTGAGATATGACACATATTATGTTCCTGTTATGGTTTCCACCCATATTGTAAAAAATGTTTCACGTTGCCAATGTCACCCCTGTTTCAGGGAAGGTCGGCAAGAGTTGCAGGGCTTATGTTCATTCGAGATTGGGTTTTTATATGGTAGGTCTACATGCGGCATGTGTTAGCGCAAACTTATACATGTCTGCTTGTGGGAATGCGTTTAATATGATCCTTAAATTATATATATCTTTGTAGCTTAGATTTAAATTTAGAAATACACTAACGGTAATAGTTTCATACCAGTAACTGTATCTGGAACCAGAAAAATATTTTTCATATATCCGTACCCATAGCTACAATTTCATATCCATAATATCCCTGGTTTCAGTGTAGAGTTCTATCCTTGGGCTTCTGTTTCTAGACGGATATATCCTTCATAAAACTTCTGCGCGGTAATTCACCGTTAATTTCCAAGTCATATCTTGACTGCGCAGCAGACGCAACTTTTTAATGAATCTAGTAGCGTCTGCTACTTCCACATACTTTAGTACAAGCAGACATTATAGTACCTAAAAGCAGACACTTTAGTATGAGTATAACCATTTAGCTATAATTGTTGATGCGTGCATAATAAGAAAACATACTCATTATCATAGTCGAGAAAACTATCGGTACATTCCCTCAATGCTTGTTTGCCTTATGTCTATCAGACTTGATTTCACATGAGCAAATTGATGATTTTGCAAGGCAATATGGCCGAGAAGGATCGTCCAGTGGCGGCCCAGGATGTCCAAGCGGGGAGTAGGGAGATCCAAACTGAGGTGGCTGGACGACATCAAGGGAACTGCAGGCAGATGATGGCTGATCACAGCAGCCGATAGACAAGAATGGAGAGGATTGGAGGAGGCTTACGTCAGCAGTGGACTGAGAAAGGCTGAAGAAGAAGAAGAAAAATGATTGTATGTGTACTGGAGCAATGCGTCTTATGAAAACTGGAAATTGATTTTTAAAATTTTTAAACAAACTCTCACATTATTTATTGTATGCATTTTCTTAGCTCTGATTGTGTATAATGTGATCCTTAACACAATTTCATTGAAATCTCATCTTAGAATCAAATGATAGATAAGCCAAGCAAAAAAGGCACTTGGGGGACAGTGTGTGCATGTGGAACTTCTCCGAAAAGTGTAATTTTACTGTGTTAGTAAATTTGTCATTTTTCTCTCATATTTCCTACTACCCTCTCCGCCTAAATTTCTTAAGGGGATGGGAGGGGGTATGTTTTTATATCCCAAACTCGGGTTTCTTATGATATACGAAGGAAATCGTAACTAATTTTACTGCGAGACGCTTCTGGCTACGGCGCGCGAGTAAATTCGATCAAAACTCACAGGTAGGGGTCGTAAAACATTTTATGCAGCAAATAATATGTGAGCCCAGTGCATAGTACTAGGGGCAGGCCCAGATTAAGGTCAGTTCAAGCGGTGCGACGGCACCAGGGCCCCGGCGTTCTAGATGGCCCCCAAGACATATCGCTGCCTTAGTTCTTGTTTACCGTATACGCCATTGAGAAAATTTTACATGAGCAATGTTTGCATGTGTACTGGACCAATGTGTCTTATAAAAACAAGAAATTTATTTAAAAAATATTTAAAAGAACTCTCATATTATCGAGTTTTACGGTTTTTCTTAGCTCAGATTGTGTAGATTGTAGAATTTGATTTTTAAGACAACTGCATGAAAAAGTCCTATTTGACAAGATTGGCGTATACGGTAAACAAGAACTGGGGGAGCGATATGCAAAATGTGTACGTCAAATATTTTTTCTACAACGACGGTTAGATGTGTCCGGTCGATAGCTCAGGTGGTAGAGTGCTTGCATTCCATGCCGAAAGCTCGGGTTCGAATCCCACCGAGGGTGTCAGAAATGATTTCCCGTTTCGGTGTTTATTTCAAACCCCAAAATAAAATACCGGCAAGGTTTACTCAGCCTTCACAAGAAATGAGTACCAGCACTCTCGGGAGCTGGGAAACCTCCACTTCAACTGAAGTGGTTGGCGTAAGGCCGGCCCCCTTACCTGTAAAAATAAATAGGTTCAACTCGCCACATGCGACCCTTTCGGGGATAACGCGGCAAGAAGTTACACTATATGTGTAGCTTAGTTGCGTTTTTTTTTTTTTTGCGTTACGGTTAAAAGGAAATAGAGCATAAGCGACGTTCTGGTCGAAAATGAGCTGTTATGAATGATATCCCACTTAAAATTTTCCGCTCTTTCTAACGCGCTTACTCCCATGGCTCTACTGTGACTTTTTTGTTGTTTTTTATGCCAAAGCAAAAAACTGCATTTTCGGAGTATGGTGTTGGTGTAACCGACGAAATTTTTGGCCTTTTTTGGCCTAAAGGCGCTTGTGACATAAACCAACGTACAATCAAATTAATGGAAGTGCCGAAAAATACATTTTTTTTAATTCTCGAGCGGTTTTGATTTACGATATGATAAAAAAAAATGATCCATTTTTTTCGAGGCCCCCAAAGAGGGTTTAGAAATCAAATAAAGAAATGGAAATAGGACTATTTTTTTTTTGGGACCAAAACCTTTTTGTTGGCCTCCAGGACCAAAAACTTGTATGACGTGGTGTAGAAAAATATTTCAACATATTTTACAAAAAAGACAAGACGAAGTTCCATATAAAAAGTGTCATAGACCTCTAGATTTTTTTTTAATCTTAAGAGTCTACCGAACAAGGTTCTCAACAATTAACATAAAAACCCGTCAATAATTGTTTTGTTTCGCAATAAGTGCCGTTAATTTTTTTGTTGGTAAAGATTGAGAGGGAGAAAGGGGGATTTGGGGGGCCCCTTGATGTTCCCCGCACCAGGGCCCGCAATAGCTGAATCCGGGCCTGACTGGGGGATGCCATTTATACGAAATGTGTACTTTTTGATTCGCCAAGCGGTGAAAGCTTTCGGGTATAAAATTTGAAAATTAATTATATTGAAAGCCATCAAAGCACTGGAAATATATAGACGGGAAGAGTATTATAAGATGTGCCAAAATTATGTCTTTTTGATGGCCAATATATCTCCACCTGAAAGGTATAACTGATTTGAGGAATCGTGGATAAAACATTTTATTGAGAGTAAGTTCTCACAGTAAGTGAACTAATTATAAGGCCTTTCTCATGAAAAACTTCTAAACTACAGGATTTCCACACTTAAGCAGTGTTTTATCTCGTAGTAATCTAGAAAAAAAATGCATTTATCTGAGACCCTCCATGTTAGCTTAATATGTCACTTATTCAGTTTAACTTTTCCGTTCGTTTCCGCTCAGATGGTACAGTGCTTGCATTACATGCCGTGAGCTCGGGTTCGAATCCCACCGAAGCTTTTAGAAATGATTTCCCGTTTCGGTGTTCGTTTCAAACCCCAAAATAAAACACGGGCAAGTTTTACTCAGCCTTCACAAGAAATGAGGGCCTACCAGACATCTCGGGAGCTGGAAAACTCCCACTCCAATTGAAGTGGTTGGCGTAAGGCCAGCCCCATTACTTGTAAAAATAAATAGTTTCCACTCGCCACAAGCGAAACCCTTCGGGCATAACGCGGAAAAAAGTTACACTACATATGTTTATTACGTTAGTTACGTTACATTGAAGGTGTCGATATAATACTATCACAATTTTTTTTATTCCTAATTACATTATTCTTATGCGCACGGTAGCCGCTGGTAAGTTTGTCAATGTGATTTATTGTTATTATTTATGTTGCTTTACTTTTTGTCATAAACTTATTCATATTTAGGTTAGGTTAGGTTAGATTCATAAATTAGCACGGTGCCGTGTCAATAAGTTTGCAACTTTGCGAATAAAGTAGAAAAGTCAACTTCGCCGTGCACAACACCTTCTCTCAGGGTCAGTCTCCCCTCCACTGACCCACGCCCTGTATCTCCATCCCATCCGGGGATGTGTCACAGGACTCGCATGCAAAAGTTATGTGAGATGCGAGTGTCAGAAGGCTCTCCTTTGAAGCTACACTTTCCCAAGTGCTTACACAAAGCAAAGGAGGCTCAGAAATCACTGAAATATTATAGCCGTGAGTGTTTAGGGCTCGATGATTTTAAATTTACAAACAAAAATGCAAAGTGATTCTGAGCACCCAATAACAACCTTCAAATAATTGTAAAACATCATTGTCTCTCTCTCACACACACACACACACATTTATTTACACGGTTTGTCTTATTCTACACGCCGCCGCAGTCTTGGCACGGTGCAATAATGATAACACGCCAGAGCAGCTGGTTTAATCAATCCCCCTGTTTGCTCGGCGGTATTTGCCTTGGCTGGAGCCTCCGCTCACGAGACGTCAGCCCCACAAAGGATCTCGGCGTGTTTACACTGGGAACCGTGCTAATAACTTGTCATACGTTAGGTTTAAGGATGCGGTATCTCAAAAAATAATTATTTTTGTAATTCTTTTTAGGGTTCTTGAGGTGTGACACACACAAAAACGGCGCTATTTAATAATGTGTGCAATTAAATAAATCATGATAAATTATTTATTATTTATCCTTAATAAAATTATCCTTGACTTATAGGTTGGTATGAGGCTGACTACTAAAAATGGTTCACTTTGCCAATTTCACCCTTGCTTCAGGAAAGGTCGGCAAGAGTTGCAGGGCTTATGTGTATTTGAAATTGACTTTCTATGTTGTAAGTCCACGCGCAGCATGTTTAAGCGCGAACTTACACGAGCCTGTTTATAGGGTTGCATGTAATATGAATCTTAAATGTAATTTATCTTTACAACCTACATTCTAGATTATACCTAGATAAACGATCCTCGTATATAAATATTGGGGCCACCCAACCTTGGCGATCATTTTGTATAGGTTCCTATTTTTGTACTTTTTTTTGTTATTTTTTTAGTACCTAATGTGCGATTTTTTACAGCATGGCTGCTCAGCCTCATACCAACCTCTAAGTCAATGGATACCACTTTTACTTTTAAATATTTATCATATATAGTCCCATCACGTCTTTGTTCTACGACTATTTTGAGTCTAAGCTTCAATAATTTTTTCCCAGCTGAGGATATCCAGAGTCGGAATCCTGCTGCAGATAAATACACCAGAGTCGTAGTTGCACGTCCATTGTCTCAGCACTAGGGTGGGGTTTGGATTTTGCACTGAGCATCCCTCTACCAATCGCCTGATTAAACTACGCTCTAATGCCCAGTTCAGACGGGCCCATCCCTTTAGTACTGAGAAACAGGGATTAGTGCCATTAAAATGTAAAGTAAAAACTAGCAAGTGAAGTTTCAATGAATCCGCTGTGATTTGATCAAAACACATTAAAAGTTTTTTTATTGATTGTAGAGGCATTAACTTTGTAATCGTTCATCTTAAGAGATAAAAAGAAAAACCATTTTGTTTTCGATTACTATGAGTATTTTAGTTAATTAACAGTATTTAATAATCGCTGAAAATTTTCCATTTTATAAATAACAATACAACTGACCATGTGTGACCATCACACCCTGAAAATCTTTAAGGAAAATTATCCTTTTGTACTAATGGCCCAATATATGTAGGACAGATATCATTTACTCCATTTGGAATAGATTGTTTTTTTTTGTAATAAATGAGTGACGTGGTAAGCTAACATGGGTTACTTAGATAAATGCACTTTTTTCCTATTTTCTACGTGATACGACACTAAAAAAATATGAAAGTAGTGTTATTTATAAGTTTTTATGAGCTATAATCTATATAATATAATCTGTAATCTAAGTTGCGAAGATATCGCTGCCTTAGTTATTGTTTACCGTATACGCCATTGAGAAAATTTTACATGAGCAATGTTTGCATGTGTACTGGACCAATGTGTCTTATAAAAACAAGAAATTTATTTAAAAAATATTTAAAAGAACTCTCACATTATCGAGTTTTACGGTTTTTCTTAGCTCAGATTGTGTAGATTGTAGAATTTGATTCTTAAGACAACTGCATGAAAAAGTCATATTTGACAAGATTGGCGTATACGGTAAACAATAACTGGGGGAGCGATATATTAACATTTAAGGCTTAATTTTTTTAACTGTAAAAAAAAATGGTTCACTTTGCCAATGTCACCCCTGTTTCAGGGAAGGACGGCAAGAGTTGCAGGGCTTATGTTCATTTGAGATTGGGTTTTTATATTGTAGGCCCACATGCGGCATGTGTTAGTGCGAAATTATACATGTCTGCTTGTGGGAATGCATTTAATATTATAAATCTTAAATGATATATTGATACCCTCTCTTCAATAAATCAAAAAGACTTGGTTGAAGGGTTTTTCTTTACTTTCGTTTTTTTTATTCTCTTTTTCTCTTTTCAGTACAAATTACAAACAGAACCGGTCTTCGGGCCAACAGGCCGACAACCTTGTGAAAAATTATTCCCTTTTTATTACAATAAAACACATAAATTTTGTTACAGTAATTTCGGCTCGGCCGGTATCTTGCCGAACGCCGGCCAATCAGCGTGTAGGGTTAAGTTTTGTCAAGGAGTTCGACGGATGGCGAAATTCAGGGCCTGCACAAAAAAGTGTGCCGTATCAATTCCCACCATCTTCTGTTGACAAAACTTAACCCTCCTTACGCTCTCAACCCTTGCCACAGAATTTTCACCCCTGGCCACGGTTCCTTCATCCTTTTCCTTCTCTTCCGATGTTCGTGGAGAGGTGGTGCGCGCTGAAGGCGAGGCGTCGTATCCGGCGGCCTCGTGTACTGCTCGATCGGATCCTCCTCCTGCTTGTCGGGCGGTAACCTAAGCTGATCTAGGTGCACGTCTCTGCTGGTGCGGGGTGGCTGTTTCCTGGCCATCCCATGGCTCTGATTCCTCTTCGAGCCGGAGTCCTCTAGCACGAGTTGTCGTCCACTCTGCACCTCCATGCTGACTGGTTTCAGGTCCCTCTTGCTCGTGTCAAACGTCGAGTCTTCCACTTCGCACACTTGCGGGTGGGCTTCGCGTTCAAAGTACAGCTCTCTCTCCAAAGGGTCATCTTCCATGTCTCTTGGCAGCACGTCTGCCTCAGGCTGTACAGGCCTCCCATCCTGGCTAGGGCAGACGTGGCTGGATTCTGAAACTTCTGGAGCCAGTGTCTCTTCCACACGTTGAAACTCCTCGACTGCTCTCAGAGTGTCCTCAGGAACTTTCGCGTTCCTCAGCATGCTGACACTTGCATGCTCCGGTTCACCTTCATCCTGGCTTGATTCCGGTTGCGAAGGCTTCCCCTCACGGTCGGGGCAAGACCGGTCGAGATGTGACCCTGAACAGTGCCAATATGACCGTGCGGTCTCTTGCTCGCTACATGGCCGTGGCTGCCATGCCATTGGACGATTTTTCTGGCCTGGTGACTGCCTTTCGGTCTGATGGTGATAGGCTGCTGGCTGCCAATCCCCTTGTTGCTGTTCCTGGGCTGGCCATCGCCCTCCTTGCTGATGAGATCCGACGAGTGGATGGTGGTCATCGCTGCTGCCCCTGCTTTCACAGCCTGCCGCAGCTGCGAGAAGCTTGCTCCAGGAGGCGCTGGCGCTCTGAAGTCTCGCCTGGCACTGCGGCAACAGGAGGTCCATGGTGTGCTGGATGACCTCCTGCTCAGAGTGCGTGCTGCAGAAGCGCTTGGCCAGCGCTCTCTTCCTCAGGATGAATCCCATTGCCTCCTCCCCGAGCTCCTGCCGTCCATAGAGGTACAGGAAGTGGCCTCTCTCCCTCCTTGACTTGCTGTTGAATCTTCCCTCCAGGGCACATTCAACCTCCAGCCAGTCTGTCACTGGGAGCTCCGCCATCCAGGCAGCCGCCTCCCCCCTCAGCCAATCCATTGCCCACATCACCCATTCGCTCTCTGGGGTTGCATTCTCCTTGAAGTACGCCAGGGCTGACTCCAAAAATAGCCCTGGGTCTTCCTCCGGCTTCCCCGAAAATGGCATGGGGAGCCGTGCCACTGGCGTCCTGTATTCATTGACTGAAGCTCCCTGCTCCATCAAGTCATCACAGGGCCGCGCAGTCTTCATTGTCTTGCTTCTGGTTCTTTGTTGGGCGCCACAAGTCAGTCCTCCGGTACTTGGGTTGTCACTTTCCAAGTGACTTGGCCCCACGTTCGCGGCGTCAATTGATACCCTCTCTTCAATAAATCAAAAAGACTTGGTTGAAGGGTTTTTCTTTACTTTCGTTTTTTTTATTCTCTTTTTCTCTTTTCAGTACAAATTACAAACAGAACCGGTCTTCGGGCCAACAGGCCGACAACCTTGTGAAAAATTATTCCCTTTTTATTACAATAAAACACATAAATTTTGTTACAGTAATTTCGGCTCGGCCGGTATCTTGCCGAACGCCGGCCAATCAGCGTGTAGGGTTAAGTTTTGTCAAGGAGTTCGACGGATGGCGAAATTCAGGGCCTGCACAAAAAAGTGTGCCGTATCAATATATATCTTTGCAGCTTAGATTAGATTAGAAGGCCCATATCAAATGCATGCCCACAAACAAACACGAGTACTTCACGCTTACAAATTCTGAAAGTGTACCTAGTTACAAATAAAATCCAAGCCTCAAATGAACAAAAGCCCTACAACTTTTGCCGACCTTACCTGCACTTTCTTAAAATTAATTTATTTAATTTGATAAGATCTTCCCAATAAAATGGTTAATCCACGATTTCTCAAATCAGTGAATCAGTACTATTTCAGTTTTACTTTAAAGGTGGCGATATTATGTTAGATTGTATATGCAGTCTAAATATGGTGACTCGTGCACACAGCCACCGACTAATGCATCAGCCCTAGACCAGTGTCAACGCTGCACAATGCGCCGCGGCGGCTGCTTGCAATTGCAGCCAGTCACTTTATCTGCAAATGCAGATGAAACTGGCGAACGTAATTCTGGAGAAAATTAAGCTCTGCAGTTTAAACACCTCCTGCGTCTTACGTAGAACTGTTTAGCGAGGAATGGGAGGGAGGTTGTTTAAGATTCGCGAAGTAAATTGCAACTTTGAAACAGTGTGCTAACTTCACCATCATCATCTTCTTAAGGTAGTGCCAGACATCTCAACCGAAGATGAAGATGCAACTCGCTATGATACGAGTATTGTTATGTTTTTTACGCGGGTTATTTAATTAAAACATTGGTGGTTTATTTTACACAATTTACTTCAGATTCACAATACAACGTCCGGCTGTTTCTGAAACTGTAGAGAGTTTTGGTCCTTATTTTATAGTAAGAATAAGGATCATTTCGAATTGCTACATGCTATTGCGACATCTATGGATGCATCACCGACGGTTAATAAAAGTACCTACAACCTTCGGCCTCGATCAAACAACAATAATTCAACAGTTTGTGGTTATTCTTTGTAGAAGACACACGTCTCCTGAGGACGTCGGATATGACTCCGACGAAACGTAGAGAAAATCGTTCTTCTCTTTTGCACGGTCAGTAAAATCTGTTTTTTTTTTCATTCTATAAAATGTCTAACGACCGTAATCATAATTAAAAAACTTAAATCATTTCAAAACCTTTTAAGAATCATTACACGGGAGACTTTACTAGAGCCAGCAGCTAAAACCGAAGTTTTTGTAGCGTTTAAAAGATAATGATTTACCAGAAAGACATCCTTTATTATATTGCCCTTCGTCGTCGTCTTTCGTCGTCAAGTTTCGATTTTCAAAACCAATGCCATCACAGCAGATGAAACACATTCATGACCTATGGCAAATTAATTTTTGTATATATGCTGCAATGCTGCGAGCTTTCGCGTGTGTGTTTACAAATGTATGAAAACTTTTAGCAAAAAATCTGTTTGTTCATACTGAAAATGTATGGAACAATATTGACATCTAGCGGCAAAACGTGAAAGTTTTTTTTACATTTTCTTTTATTTCATGCAAATTAAAAAAAAAAAAGACAAATAAAAATGGATTTCAATCTGTAATCTAAGTTGCAAACATATATAACATTTGAGATTCATATTACATGCATTCTTACAAGCAGACATGTATAAGTTCTAATCTAATCTAATCTAATCTAAGCTGCAAAGATATATATTATCATTTAAGATTTATATTAAATGCATTCCCACAAGCAGATATGTATAAGTTCCCGCTTACATATGCTGCATGTGTACTTACAACATAACAGCCCATTCCAAATTAACATAAGCCCTGCAACTCTTGCCAACCTTCCCTGAAACAAAGGTGAAATTTGCAAAGTAAACCATTTTTTAAAGTATGGGTGGTCAGCCTCATACCAACCTATAAGTCAAGAAAATTATTTTGTGTGTTTCTTTACATAATCTAAGTTGCAAAGATACATACCATTTGAGATTCATATTAAATGCATTCCCACAAGCAGACAGGTATAAGTTTGCGCTTACAAATGCCCCATGTGTACTTACAAAATAAAAAACTAATCTCAAATGAACATAAGCCCTGCAACTCTTGCCGACTTTTCCTCAAACAGAGATAAAATTTTCATGGTAAACCATTCTTACAGTATGGGTGGTCAGCCACATACTAACCTGTAAGTCAAGGAAATTATTTTGTTAAGTTCTATAATCTAAGTTGCAAAGATACATACCAATCGAGATTCATATTAAATGCATTCCCACAAGCAGACATTTATAAGTTCGCGCTTACACATAATGCATGTTGACTTACAACATAAAAACCCAATCTCAAATTAATATAAGCCCTGCAACTCTTGCCAATCTTCCCTGAAACACAGCTGAAATCTGCAAAGTGAACCATTTTTTAAACTATGGGTGGTCGATTTTCTTTAACAAAGGCTGTATGTTTTTATTTCACAAGTTTTCCGAATTTTAACGCGAGGAAACTATGCGCAATATACACATTCACCAAATGTTAAGGGGTTGGGCTGCGTAGCAGCCAGGGGCAACGCCCCTAGTTTATTTTTAATACGCAAGTTTAAACAAAAACATTCTGAAATAAAACCAAAATTAATCTGTAGAGAAACCAGTTGTATCATCTTAAGCGATTAAGGAACACACCATTAAGAATGCTTTGTTTGTTAGATTACTTTTCTTACTAATTAGGTTGTTTTTCTCTGAAGTTATTTTCCTGTTCACTGATCGAAATTAATTATTACAAAAAAACGATTAAGTAAATTCTTGACCTTTTGTAAAAACTAAAAACTTAATTTGATAAACAATGCATGCAATGTTTTTAGGCTTTCACTGCCGGATTCAGATGCTTGATTTTTTGGTTCCGGGTTTTGACCACGGTCCATATTTTTACTTATTTTCTTCTTTTTTTCTTTTTCTTCTTTTTTGATAATTCTTGCTTGACATTCAGCTGACGTTTCGTCTACTCTGTGGGTGCATTCTTCCGAGCTCTGCTCATTTCTGAAGTGAGCAGAGCTAGAAGAAGACATCAAAATAGAAGAAAAAGAAAAAAAGAAGCAAAAATATGGAACCAAAAAATCAAGCAAATGCATGCAATATACATATTTTATCTGTCAAAAAACAAATACAGCAATCGAGGACCTATCCGTTAATGAGATGAAATCTATACCTATTACTTATATCGATGAATGAAATGTATATTATTTATATCGATGGATGAAATACACATAATACAACACAACGAAAATAATGATACTATTCATAATTTTGATGATGTGATTTCACATTTGTAAGTACAGTCCAAGAATGCGACAAAGCATTTTGTTCTTAAATACCTGGAGAGATTTATTTTGTTTCTGTGTCTGACTCCACGCTTCACATCCATACAACATAAAAACAAAAATACCATTTTTAATTTTTCTTTTTCAAAATCCTAGATTGTCGTATTTGATTTTATGCGACTGAAATATATAGCTAAGTCCAACAGTCCATCTGCTTAGCGTAAGCCTTAGCTAATCGATACAGACGAAGCTCTGGCTTAGCGAAGCATACTACGAGTCTCCGTCGCGCTTCGTCGCCTGCCTTCGGCTCCTAATGGCTAGTCTATACTCCGAGTATAAATCTTCACGCTTAAACTAAGCGTCAAAAATTTATGCTAACTTAAACAGCGCCTCTAATGAGCGTACAAATTTTGTTGTAAACGGCAGAGTTGAGTATTTTACTTGGGCGCTGATTAGCCGACCGCACGCTTAAATCTTCCTTAATATCGCTCATTAAAAATAAACTGTCGCACATGGACCGCTCTAATGATGTATAAGCATTTGTGAGAATGCCAAATTAGAGTTAGGCGCTTAGTCTGAGGCCCGGTATTTTCAACGTTAGCAAAGCGACTTTGTACTCAATGAAAAGAAGCACTTATCAGTGGCGAAGGGTGCCATACAACTCGATTCCAAGCGGTTTCCCCTTTAAAATGAGGCAAATAAATGATAATAAAGTAGACTGCATGGTTTCAATAGGGAAAAACTACTTTTTTTTTTTTAACTTTGTGCCTATATTTTATAACAACTTTGTTGCCTCATTTTAAAAAGGAAGCCGATGAGAATCGAGTTGTATGGCACCCTTCGCCACTGCAGTTATCGTCCCTCCCCCCCAGTGCTTGTTTGGTTAATCTGTCATTTGATTCAAAGACAAACTTTCAATGAAATTGTCTTGAGAATCACATTCTACACAATGTGTAAAAAACGCAAAAGATGATAAAGTGGGATTTGCTTGATATATTTTTAAAATAAATTTCCAGTTTTTAAAAGATACATTGGTCCAGTACCTACACATACTCGTACAAGCATTGCCCATGTGAAATTATCTCTGATGGACATAAGACAAACAAACACTAAGGAGACGTTATGTCAATCGTGTAAGTAACTTTTTTTATCAGGTTAAAGTCATATATGCTAACGTTGAACATACCGGGTCTTAGTTCCTTAACGCATTTGCAACCGATTTGCTTCTCTGCTTTGACTCATTCTTGTCTAAATCAAACGCGTATCGCAGATTTCTGTGACAATTTTTTGACTCCTCTATGGGCGTCGTCAATCAAAATATAGTCATTTCATCACTTTAGTCCTTGTTTATTTTATGCCCATCAGACGTAATTTCACTGATTTCACATGAATGTTTGTATGCGTACTGGACCAATGTGTCTTATGAAAACTGGAAATTGGTTTATAAAATATTTAAAACAACTCTCACATTATCGTGCTAAGGGGCCGTCCATAAATTACGTCATCGATTTTGGCCGATTTTCGACCCCCCCCCCCCCATTACAATCATCCTATAGTTATTATCTAATGACCCCCCTCCCCCTCTTGCTGTAATAATGGATGAGCTTAATAATTAATAATGTTATATTACTTACATAATATTTTGTATATTTTGTAGAAATTGGTATTTACAAGAACGACGTCACTTTTGGTACTCGTACATCATTTGCCATCATCCGCAGACCAGATCCCCCCCCCCTTAAAATGCGAATGACGTAATATATGGACAGCCCCTAAGTATGTTTTTTTCTCAGCTTAGATTGTGAAAATTCCATTGAAATGTCATCTTTCAATCAAATGGTAAATAAGCAAAAAAAAGCACTGCGGGCAGGGATTATCAAGAAAATAACTGAGAGTTGAGAGAACTCTTGATAATGGTGTGATAACGCCGAAAGCACACGAGGAAATAAGTCAACTCGTAAAGAAAAACTTTGGTTTTTTTTTGTACATTATTAACATAACCTTTTTATTAAAAATATTTTTTTATATTTTATAAAATTATTTTTTCTTAAACGTAGTTTAATTTTCACAATACTATTTTATATCTCGAGCACTTTCGACCGTCAATACTCAGGTCATTATCATTAATAACCTTTTTAGGTTAAAAAAACAAGAACTGCTTCACACACCAATGTCACCCTTTGAAACTAGCAAATAAAATCAATAGACAGCTGTTGTAGGTAGGACAAGATGTAGAAAGATGAATTATTCTAGTTGTGCAGGAAGAAATAATTATAATCAGAGATTCGAGACAGGAAGAGACTTCCTACCACATTACATCACAGTACTAGTATAAAACTCCTCCCGATAGCGTAAATCAAAACAATGTATAAAAACTAGATCACTCTTTAGGAGTGCTGTCGTGTATTCCATACACTTACTATTCACGCAATCGACGTGAGTTTTACTCCATGTTTTATATACTCGGGGCGCAGAACATGCAAATCATCTCGAACAAGAGCTATCAATCAATTTAGATTGTGTTTCAAATCAAGAGAGTAGGTATGCGGTGTGCGACTTATCTACGTGTGTGAAGCGGTCTGTAGTCTAGTGCCCGCTTTCCACTGCGAGCGGAGCGGACTCCGTACGGACTCCGCTCGACTAGCAACAGTAAATTTCATAGAAGTGCTTCCACCGACAGCGAGTCAGCGGAGCGGACTGAGCGAGTACAAAGAGTTACGAAAGTGGTCGCAGAGTTGAGCGAGTTTCCAGCGGACTCCGTACGGACTCCGCTCGACTAGCAACAGTAAATTTCATAGAAGTGCTTCCACCGACAGCGGAGTGAGCGGAGCAGGCTGAGCGAGTAAAAATGACTCCGCTGTGTCATGGTCTCGGCCGCTAGTTTTCAACTGACTCAGCTCCCCCGTGCCCCCCGCGCCAACCCGCGCAGTTGCGTGACAGCGATAAAACACATCATACATGATTTACAAAAACACATCATACATTATTTTATTAATTTAAAAATAATAAAATGTATGTTTTATTTCAAACATCTACTTTTTATGTTTAAAGCAAAATAATACATCACTTTTTATTTTTCGAAACAAAAAAAAACTCTTTTATTAATAATTAAAACGTTTGATCTGGGCGTAGGCTGCAACGAGCTGTCACACACTGCACATCATACATTATTTTTTAAATTTGAAAATATTAAAATGTATGTTTTATTTCAAACATCTACTTTTTATGTATTAAAGCAAAATAATACATCACTTTTTATTTTTCGAAACAAAAAAAAAACTTCTTTTTATTAATAATTAAAACGTTTGATCTGGGCGTAGGCTGCAACGAGCTGTCACACACTAGTTGGCTCCGCTAAGCCCGCTGTAGATGGAAGGCAAACAACTCTTTCATCTGACTCATCTCATTTCCCGCCTAGCTCACTCCGCCGAGCTCGTTGGCTGTGAAAGGCAAATACCATTATTTTTTAAAACTCTTTCGCAATGGAAGGCCAAAACTATTTCACTACGCTCCGCTCAGCTATTTCCCGCTCCCGCTCAGCTATTTCCCGCTCGCAGTGGAAAGCGGGCATAGTGGTTGACGCTTCTTATCTAATCTAAAATGCAAAATATAAGTAACATTAGAGATTCACATTATATGGATTTTCACAAAACAGACATTTTTAAGTTCGCGCTGAAACATGCCGCATGTAGTCCTGCAATATAAAAACCCGAATCTCAAATAAACATACACCCTGCAACTCCTGCCGACCTTCCCTGAAACATGGGTGACATTGGCAAAGTGAACCATTTTCTACAGCATGGGTGGTCAGCCGCATACCAACGTATAAGTCAAGGAACATACACAGCAAATTACATTTTTAAAATTAACAAATTATAAGATGTTTGGACATCAAAAACTAACAAAATGTTCGAGCACAAAAAATAAATAAATAAGTGATTTGAAACTATGTTTTGCCCATTTGAATTTTTAAATTCTTAATATTCATATTTCAATCATGTAACAATTTGCCATAGACATCTGCAATACGCGTTTGATTTAGACAAGAATGAGTCAAAACCGAGTAGCAATCTAATCTAATCTAAGTTGCAAGGACATGTTACATTGGAGATTCACATTATATGCATTCTCACAAGCGGACACTTACAAGTTCGCGCCTGCACATGACGCATGTTTTTTTTTTTTTTTTTTTTTTCATAGATTTGTGGAAAGGAATGCAATCCACCAACCTATTTTTCCTGGCCAGTTGTCTTCATGCGAAAGCAGAAGCTTGTGTGCATGCAACAACATCTGTTGAACCAATTATTTTATCAAAATATTTGTAACCATTCTGCTCCTGAAGATGCCTCATTAGGCGAAAATGTTCGAGCACAAAAAATAAATAAATAAGTGAAATAAAACTATGTTTTACCCATTTTTAAATAATTAAAAATGGACTTTCACTGTGTTACTAGATCAACACTAAAAATATGAATATAAAGTGTTTGCAATTGAAAAATATTTTTAAGAAGATTATATTTGATTCAGGGAAGGTCGGCAGGAGTTGCAGGGTGTGTAGGTATGTCCATTTGAGATTTGGTTTTTATGTTGTAGGTTCGCATGTGGCATAGGTACGCAAGCGCGAACTTGTACGCGTCTGCTTGTGAGAATGCATGTAATGTGAATCCCAAATATTACATATCTTTGCAACTTAGATAAGATTTTAAATTAGATATTTCTAGTATCCATTTTAAACTGTATTTTTCTATTATAAAAAGCATTAAACAGAATCAGCAATTTTTCGAATAATGAATACAAAAAGGCTTCAAGCGCGAACTTGTACGTGTCTGCTTGTGAGAATGCATGTAATGTGAATCCCAAATATTACATATCTTTGCAACTTAGATAAGATTTTAAATTAGATATTTCTAGTATCCATTTTAAACGGTATTTTTCTTTTATAAAAAGCATTAAACAGAATCAGCAATTTTTCGAATAATGAATACAAAAATACTTCAAGCGCGAACTTGTACGTGTCTGCTTGTGAGAATGCATGTAATGTGAATCCCAAATATTACATATCTTTGCAACTTAGATAAGATTTTAAATTAGATATTTCTAGTATCCATTTTAAACTGTATTTTTCTATTATAAAAAGCATTAAACAGAATCGGCAATTTTTCGAATAATGAATACAAAAGGGCTTCAAGCGCGAACTTGTACGTGTCTGCTTGTGAGAATGCATGTAATGTGAATCCCAAATATTACATATCTTTGCAACTTATATTTGATTAAATTAGATTTCTAATATCCATTTTCAACGGTATTTTTCTTATATAAAAAGCATGAAACAGAATCAGCAATTTTTCGAATAATGAATACAAAAAGGCTTTAAGGGATTATTCGACTGATAATATAAGCAGAATAATTCATAACAAGATAATTTATCACAAAGCGGACAAAGTGAGATATATATTATAAATATCTCGAGAGCAGCGCGGGGATATTTTAGGCAAATTCTTTGAAGGCAAACTTTGCAGGTTTACGATACATTAAGAAGTTCTGGAACTTTCTCACAATACGAGGCGGAGTCTCGTTTAATATTCGCGCATATTAGAATATTATTACGCCATCCAGAGACTTCCCGAGGCACGATATGATTCCATTATGCGACGGCGACGGATATTGCGCTCATCGCGGGACACAGTAACCAGCGGGGTGTTTTAAAAGACAATAAAATGTATTTATTAACTTGTCTTTTAATTCTACAATGCGTCTTGAAACTTATTTAAGTAGAGAGTCTATTTTTAAATGGAATACGCATAAAAAACAAGGCATTTTTCAAAAATTTCGTCGATAATTTTGAAACAAAAGAGGTTTTAATCCCGTGTATTTACACTGTTTCTAGAAAAGCCATAAAACAATAAAATTAGATAATAGCCATTTTATTTTTGTTGAATTTTTAGGATAATTCCTGAAAAAAAAGTACGTAAAAATGAAGATACTTCGAAATTTCTAATTCGAAGAATATGTCTGATATTTGAATATTAATGACTGTGTTATGGTCGAGGGGTCAGGTGGCCGATCTTTCTAGAGTATTTGGAATAGAATAACGCTGGTTCGATCCCCGCCTGGGTCCACTGACAATACCTTCGACGCTGGTTCAACAGATTTCATTGAGCACTTAATAATTCATAAAAATATACAAAAATGAATTATTAATTGATGACATAAATATCTGTTTCTGACCAGGCAGAAAAATTTGGTAAATTCTTACTGAATTGCATTCTAAATCTAAATCTAAGCTGCAAAGACATATATCATTTGAGATTCATATTAAACGCATTCCCACAAGCAGACATGTACAAGTTCGCGTTTACACATGCCGCATGTGCATCTACAATATAAAAACCCAATCTTAATCTCTAAGAAGGAGAAGAAAAATATACAAAAAGGAATTATTAATAATGATACTTTAATACACGTTTCTGGCCAGGCAGAAAACGTTGGAAAATTTTCATTGAATTACATTCTAAATCAAAATCTAAGCTGCAAAGATATATATCATTTAAGTGTCATACTTCAAGCCGTCAACTTTTCAACAACGTCAGTCAACTTTTGCCGACCTTCCCTGAAACAAATATTCCTCAGAAATCTATTTTAAAATATATTTATACCGACATTATATATTTGCAAAATAAAAATAATAATAACAAGAGAAAAAAACTAAGGACAGGATTACTGAGAATTCGCTGCGGATACAGCAGAGATAGCGCTTCTGCGCGTAGCTTTCCCTGTCTCCACTAACAGGCGCCCCTTGCCCTTACATATTTCTTGATGTTCAACTTCCATCGCGCGATATCTCCCCCCGCCCCCCTCCCCCGCCCCACCCCTGTTATTTATATATCACTGGGAAACATAATTTTGCACACGGACAACTTTTGCCGGCGCAAGTTGTTGGATCGCATCTTCCCCGCGTAGGTACCCACCCTACCTACCAACGTGTATGTTCGCGCGCACTCAGTTTGCAAGCCTCTAATTACACGCCTTTGAATCTCCCCCCCGCCCGGTGTTAACAGACAAATTCTGTGCAACTTCGTCCTAACCAAATGTATGATGGTGATACTAATAATAATATTAGGATGATTTATTTGGTGAGCGCCGTTTTTGTGTGTGTATCACACCTCGAGAGCCCTCTGCGAGCTTGGTCGTCTCTGTAGAAAGCGCCAATTCTCAAGCAAGACCCAGTTGCTGTAAGGCTGGATGGACCTTAAAAGTGACTGGTATTTTGTAAATGATAATAAAATCTTTATTCCAGCCCGGTCACGCGGAGGGTGCAATACGTGACCAGTCATATAAAAAGAAATACATTGATAAAAAAACATACTTATAGGAAAATAGAAACAGAGAAAGAAAATAACATTGTAAGTATTAAAGGTATATGAATTTTTTACCCAGCGAAGAGCAAATTTGAAAATATAAAAGGTATATTTTTTGTGCTCCGCCGGGATTCGAACCCACAACTTTCCATTAACGAGTCAGAAATGTTGACCACTAGACTACGGACCGGTATTATTATTGATTAAAGAAACAATATTTTTTATCACTTATGATTTTAATGTAGAGGAACTGTTTCGTGCTGCCCGAGACAGAGAGACAGATTAAAAAAATGTTCGCTACAGTCGGAGAGACTGTAAGAGGACTCGATTTTGAAACATATTACGAAACTAAGCTGCAAATGTAGTGCAAATTCCACTTCACATAAATCGGAGGTTTTCTAGCTCCCGAAAATATTTTAGTATTATTTGAAGGATTTTTTAATAATAAATAAGCATCGAAGCGAAAATCATATTTGACACCCCTGTTGGGGATCGAACTCAAGCCTTTCCGGCTTTAAATGCAAGCATTTTACCTATTCAGCTGTCGAACGGAAATATGTATGGGAATATTTATTGCTGTATTTTTGAAGATAAATATTAATAAATAATATTAAAAAAATACAGTCTGCATACATATTCACATATTTTTCTGTTGCGAAAAAAATCTACGACTAAATTTTCATTTCGTTTTTACGGCTTTTTTTTCCATGTCTTCGAACTGCTTTTCAAATGTTTTTTCGTATCCCTATTTCATTAAAATAGATTTAAAAACGTTCATTGATTCAAAACCCATGATATAAATATGGTTCACTTTGCCAATGTCACCCCTGTTTCAGGGAAGGTCGGCAAGAGTTGCAGGGCTTATATTCATTTGAGATTGGGTTTTTATAATGTAAGTCCTCATGCGGCATGTGTTAGCACGAAATTATACATGTCTGCTTGTAGGAATGCATTTAATATAAATCTTAAATGATATATATCTTTGCAGCTTAGAATAGATTAGATTAGACTTTGCTGATGCCACCACTGTCTCAAAGATTTTAGATTTGGGTTATATTTCTATTGCAGTTTAATTCACCAACCTGTTTTGCATGGCCATAATAATCAAAAAAATATATATATTCAAAAAAAAAATTTGCACCGTACACGCACAAACTTTTGAAAATGAAAATTTAATTTCGTTTGCAACTGAGCGTATTGATTGGAGATTCCAATGAAATTTCCATGGAATATTAATGAAACTAAAACAGCGCAAATAATTTTCCAATACCAGATGTAGATAAATTAAAATTTATGACTCTGGTTTCCCATGGATGAGGGAAAATTCATGATGAATCGATCTGTAGTTTATTAAGGATATACCGACAGTGGAATCAGGTAGTGCAGAAAAAGCATAAGTCCAAAATGCATAAATTTTCAAGATCGTTTTTTTCTTTTTTGTAAATTTAAATTTATGACTCTAGTTCCTCCCTTGACTTATAGGTCGGTATGAGGCTGACCACACACTGTAAAAAATTGATTCCCTTCAAATGGTTACAAAAAAAACAATGATTTGAAAAGAAATTCGAGTCGTATCGGCAATCGGCATACAGAGTGAATGTAAACGAAGGAAATGTATGCAAAGTTAGGAAGAAATCGAGAACACACTCTCATCGATATCTGTAATCTAAGAAGAAAATACATCTTTAAATTTAAGATTACTTTTTAATACACGCCGACAGGCAGACACTTGTAAGTTCACGATTACACATGCTGCATGCATACTCTCTAATTATATAATGTGTATAATCTAAGTTGCAAAGATACATTAACATTTGAAATTCATTTGAAGTATGCCCACAAACAGACACGTCTAAGTTTGCGTTTACAAATTCTGCATGTGGAGGTACTTACAAATTAAAACCCAAACCTCAAATGAACATAAGCCCTGCAATTCTTGCCAAGCTTGGTGACATTGGCAAAGTGAACCATTTTATTATAGTATGGGTGGTCAGCCTCATACCAACCTATCAGTCACGTAAGTCAAGAAAACCTAAAGCCTATAAATCAAGAAAACCTGTAAGTCGAGAAATTCATAGTTATTTAAAAAGGTTTTCATAAAATAAGTGACTTATTGCGTTGTCGTAATTCACCATTCATTTACAAATAGGGGAGACTGGGGTGGGTTCGGTATGCGCCAAAGGCAGTAATTAGAAGCTTCTTGTATCTACTTCTCTGGGGGGGGGAGTAGTGAGAGAAACATGCCTCCCCCCAAACGCTATTCGTCATCATTACGCTGGAAGAGGGGCAGGAGGCAGAAAACAAGAATCTGGTATTAAGAAATATAATCAATTACTTATATGTTATCGAAGGACATGTCTGATTGTTTGACTTAGTTACAAGTAAAGATGTCCTTTAAGTATATATAAAACTTCAAAGAGCAAAGTTATATTTTTTTATGAAACACTGTTGCGAGGATTTTATGAACCAAAAATATTTATTCGTTTACGTACAAATGTATGAAAATATTGTTTTACTTACGGTTCATTTGAAAATAAATGTATGTAGTTAATCCTTTCTATATAAAACTTCAAAGAACAAATCAATATGTTTTTTGAAACACTGTTTTTATTTCACACCTTTCTTTATATTTTATAGATAAATTTAGTAACGTTTTCGGTCTTATCTATATAGACCATCTTCAGGTATTTTAAAACCTATCTATTATTATCGCATATCTACTTACGCCAATCTTGTCAAATATGACTTTTTTATGCAGTTGTCTTATGAATCAAATTCTACACAATCTGAGCTAAGAAAAACCGTAAAACTCGGTAATGTGAGAGTTCTTTTAAATACTTTTTAAATAAATTTATTGTTTTCATAAGACACATTGGTCCAGTAAACATGCAAACATTGCTCATGTAAAATTTTCTCAATGGCGTATACGATAAACAAGAACTAAGGCAGCGATAAGTCAATTATTAAGATATATATTATTACGTATTATCTGTTTCTCTTGCTTACTATCAATGCATCCGTGCCATTTCTGAAAGCTACTTTCAAAAAAGTAGTGTCCGCTCGATAGCTCAGTTGGTAGAGTGCTTGCATTCCATGCCGTGAGCTCGGGTTCGAATCCCACCGAGGGGGTCAGAAATGACTTCCCGTTTCGGTGTTTATTTCAAACCCCATAATAAAATACCGGCAAGGTTTACTCAGCCTTTACAAGAAATAAGTACCGGCTCCTTCGGGAGCTGGGAAACCCCCACTTCAACTAAAGTGGTAAGCGTAAGGCCGGCCCCATTACCTGTAAAAATAAATAGGTGTAACTCGCCACATGCGACCCCTTCGGGGATAACGCGGCAAGGAGTTACACTATATGTGTAGCTTAGTTGCGTTTTGGTTTAGCTCTCGCCTTAATCTCACGCTGAGAAAATAGACCGATTGGATTAAAACTTATTAAAAAATAAATACCAAAATTGTATGACACTGTGAATTACAGAGATAGAGCGATTTTTAATAAAACATCAATGTAATATTATAATTGAACAGACAGACAGACGAAATTTGACTAACAAGGTGATTCCTACATTTTTTTTGCACAAAAAAATTAAGGATTTATTTGCAGAAGTCAAATTGCTTTATCGATGTTACGATAAGGCACTAGGGGAGCGCCATAATGTCGCATTTGGAGGAAACAAGAGAAGAAAAAATGGGTGACATGTTAGAACGGCACAGTGACAAAACGACACATGACATAACGACTCATGAAATAACGACACATGCCAGAACGACACGTGAGAGAACACCTAACAGAGCATCACACTGACAGTACATCACTTAAGAAAACACAACGTAGGTACCTAAAACAGAACACACCATAAACGACACATGAAAATACATCGTATGACAAAACATCATAAACATCTTGTCTTTCGATGTACTTTCCTGTGATGTTTGTCATAGTGATGTTATGGCATATGTCATCCTTGTCATTGTGATTTTCTGTCATGTGTCGTCCTGTCACGTGTCGTTCTAAAACAAAATTAAGTACGATGATTTATTTGGTAAGCGCTGTTTTTGTGTGAATCACACATCAAGAGCCCTCAGCGAGCTTGGTCGTCCGGTCATACCTTCTATAGAAAGCGCCAATTCTCAAGCAAGATCTAGTTGCTGTAAGGCTGGATGGACCTTTGGTGAACGGTCATTGGTAAAGGTTTATGAATTTTTCAACCGGGCGGAGATCATTTTTTGTGCTCCACCGGGATTCCAACACACAACCTTCCATTTACGAGTGCGAAGCGCTAACCGCTGGACTACGGACCGGTCGTTATGTCATGTGTCGTTTCGTCACTATGTCATTCTAACTTGGAACCAAAAAATCCTTAATAAAATAAGCGCTGACGCTCGCGAGTCCGATAAGACCAAAGCCCGCCATAATAAAACGGCCAATAAAGCCAATGTGTAAGTATATAATATGTCACGTGGGCGTCTGGTCCACTTTCGCCCCAGTCACCCCTATTATCCCACTTCTGACCTTTCAATGTTATATTTTTTATTCTGAAACTTTGGCAATGGAATATTTGTTGAAAACAATGATTGGCGTGGATATTTTTAGAGATTAATTTTGTTTTCTTATTCCACAGAGATTTATATAGCCACCTTGAAGGTAAAACTGAATAAGTGCTGATTCACTGACTGTTATGTTATTTTTTAAATAACATTGAAAATAAATAAACTGTCTACAGTGCATGTTTCGTGGGCCGAACAGAGCCGAACGGTCACGGAAGCAACCGAACTGCACCGAGCGATGTCATCGTGCCGTCGATTGTCGCTCGCCAGTTCTCGGCAGTCTAGAATTACGCGCGGACGAAGGAGGAGGTTGGACACAGCGCTGCGAAGCGGCAATTACTGCCTGGGTTTCCCAGTTGAGGCCCCCATGGACTTAGCCGCTAGGCTTCTACGTGGGGACATGTACATGGAGCATCCGCCATCCGAGACACCCACCTTATGGACCGGAGCCTGGTGCAGAGGAGCCTCCACCCTGGGGCTCCTCGTGTTGAGGCATCCGCCTCATGGACTGCGGCTCTCGGGGGGCGAAGCCCCGAGCCGTGAAAATCACCTCCCGGGCTTAATGTAAGCTCGCCTAGGACTCCAGCCTACAGATCAGTGCTTTGTGAAAGTGAGCTGCCAGAACTGTGATTGTGTCTGAGTGTTAATACAGGTCTGGGTATTTCCTTCTCCACTATTCTTCTTTCCTTTTTTATGGATTTAACTTTTATATTTGACTTTAACTGATTAAATCTCTTTTGTTAACATTAGTTCTTGTCTTATCAATATACAACCCTTCTTAAAATACAAAGTGAACAACACAAAGAAAGAACCCCACGCCCTGAGAGTGATGCCGATGATAGCTAGCCGGAGTGAGTCTCCTGGAGATACCTTTTCTTCTTAAACATAACATGACTTGATAAATCATGGATTGAGCATTTTATTCGGGGTAACTTCTCACCGTAAGTGAACTATAAACTTCTTAACTGCAGGATTTTCACGGTTTTTTTTTAGCGTTTTCTCTAGTAGAAAATAGGAAAAAAGGCGCATTTATGTTACACATTTAGGAAAGAAGATTTTTTACCGCCTTCTCCATCCTATTATACAAGAAAAGATTGAGGGGAGGAAAACTCAAGGATGCCGAAGGACATCAAAAATCTATAATCAAAGTTGCAAAGATATATTTACATTTAAAATGCATATCCAAAAACAATCACGTCTAAGTACGCGCTAACAAATGCTGCATGTGTACATACTTACAAAATAAAATCCAAACTTTAAATAAACATTAACCCTGCAACAATTGCTGACTTTCCTTGAAACAGGGGTGAAATTGTGGCATCTAAATCTAAGTTGCAAAGATATGTATCATTTGAGGTTCATATTAAATGCATTCCCACAAGCAGACACGCATAATTTCGCGCTCACACATGCCGCATGTGGACCTACAATATAAAAACACAATCTCAAATGAACATAAGCCCTGCAACTCTTGCCGAGCTGTGGCATCGTGGTTGATAAACTGTCGACAATGTTTCAACAAAAGCACCAGATCCCTTTTTTCGAGCCGCAGCATCTATGTAAAGTAAAAATAGCCATGATGATCGCGAATCTTTGATAAAAGTGGCACTCGAAAAAGAAGGAGGTTTTTATTTATTTAAGTTTTTTTTTTTTAAGAAAGCCTATGCGGGAGACTCCCTAGATTCGAGAGACTCAAAGGGTCTATGACACTTGTTATAGTGCCGCAGAGGTGTTGGTGATGTGGCAGTTGTCCATGTCCGGTTGCAGGGCCGTTAGCTGCGCAGTGCTGTGGTGTGTGTGGCGTTGCTTTGTTTTGAGATACTGATAGGAAATGGCGATTGATATTGGATTTGAAAAGGGCAAGGTTAAATTGGGATGGAAACACAGATACCGGTAACTCATTCCATAAGCGGGCAGTTTGGCTAAGGAATGAGTTGTGAAAACACCAAGTTCTCATAGTTTTGATATCGACTGCAAATGGTTGAATGTGAGCCGTTCTACGAGTTGCCCTTGTTGTGACGAGAGGAGGGGGTATAAATGAGGATATTTCATCAGAGCAGACGCCGTTGTAGTACCTATAGAAGAGACTGATCATTCCAACTTTCCTTCTGTGCTCAAGAAAATGTAGGTTGGCTGTGAGAATGGGATCATCAATCAGCTTCACCGCTCTTCTTTGCACAGAGTCAAGTTGGTCACACACCCTCTTTGGTATACCAGACCAGAGATGGCTGTTATACTCTATAATTGGACGGATTTGGGATTTATATAGAGTCAACAGTTGAGCTGAAGTAAAAAATCTACGAGCTCTATATAGTACGCCTAGTCGCCGGAAGGCCGAAGTGGTTCGTTTGCTTTATACGTATAGTAACTTGATAATGCAACAGATTTAAATAGCTAATTTTATGGTTGATCATGGTAAATACCTCGCGCGTTAATACCTTGTCCTGCGCCACTCAAGTATCTACTGAACCTGTTGAATTACACTGGAAGGTATGAAGTAACTATTTGCATACTACAATGTCCTACGAAACGAGTTTAAAGGTGTACTTAATTATTGTAATGAAAGATCTCTTGAAAACGCTGGTGTTACAAGTACTTAAATTATTCATTAAAAAAAATAATACATTTTTAGCATTTAATAAGATTTCTTACTTTCTCTTAAATGTTCAATTATGGGTAATTAACAGATTCACTTCATTAACTAACTTTCTTAAAAGTTTAAAGAATTTAAAAAAAGAGTGTAAAATGTTTTTTTTTTTGTTTATCCAAATGATAGCACCGGCAATGTTTACCTACTATAACCTTTGTCTAACTTCTTTAACTAATCGGTTGATATGCTGCTGACCACTGCTGTACAAAGTGGTTCACTTTGCCAGTGTCACCCCTGTTTTAGAGAAGGTCGGCAAGAGTTGCAGGGTGCATTTTCATTTGAGAATGCAGTTTTTATGTCGTAGGTTCGCATGCGGCATGTGCTAGCGCGAGCTTATACGTGCCTGCTTGTGATCTAATGTAAATTGCAAAATATATACAGATTAACACATTTTACGCAGTTTCACAAACAGACATGCACACGTTCGCGCTTAGAAATGTCGCATGTGGTCCTACAATATAAATATATATTGTAGGACCACAAATATAAAAGACATACACCCTGCAACTCTTTCCGACCTTCCCTGAAAACAGGGGTGATAATGGCAAAGTGAATCATTTTCCACAGCATGGGTGGTCAGCCGCATACTAATCGATAAATCAAGGAACATACAAAACAAATTACATTTTTAAAATCAACAACCTTTGTATCAAATGGTAGATAATTGTTTTATCTACCATTCAAATAAGCACTCGACTGGAAGTCTCATCATCTAATCTAATCTAATCTAAGCCGCAAAGATATATATCATTTAACATTTATATTAAATGCATTCCCACAAGCAGACATGTATAATTTCGCGCTAACACATGACGCATGTGGACCTACAATATAAAAACCCAATCTCAAATGAACATAATCCCTGCAACTCTTGCCGTCCTTCCCTGAAACAGGGGTGACATTATCAATTCTAACCCATCGAATATCGGTAATATTTGTATGAAGACCTGTCAATCCAAGATGGCCGCAACTGAACAGCTGATTAGTCTTCATACAAAAATTACCGAAATTCGGTAGGTAAGAATTGCCGTTGGCGATGAGACTTCCAGCCCTGGGGGGACGTTATCCAGAGTGTACCTACGCATATTTCTTTAGTTTGTAGTTTAAATAACCGCTTTCACAGCCGTGCGTCGGATTCTAGATGAACCACGGCAAGAAAGCCGCGCGCAAGACGATAAAGAAAGCAAGACAGTGAAATTCCAGAGAATTGTTAATTGCCGGTATTGTCCGATTGTCCCGTCGGGGATACTCGCAATCGCTAAGAAAAGGCAGCACGCGATGGGAGAAGGAGAACACATTGTGCTGGGTTCTGTAGTGTGTACTCATTATGCAGTGTTGTTTCCTGTTTAACACGAAGTTAAATAAATTCTCGGCAGGCGTTGGCGCATTGTTGGTGCGGACGGACCGCCCCTGGTACGAGCATGCAGCGAAGCCAAGGACGGAACGTGGACTTTGAAGAAAGCGTTAAAATTCCGAAGAAATGCTTTTTTTTTTAAATAAATTTGTGGAAAGGAATGCAACCACCTACCTATTTTGCCTGGCCAGTTGTCTTCATGCGAAAGCAGAAGCTTGTGTGCATGCAACGGCATCTGTTGAACCAGGGTCGAAGTTATCGTCGCGGGATTCGAACCAACGTTATCCTGTTCCAAATATCCTGAGTTGATCCCCGCGGCCATAACATCTTGCAAAGATATCGATACCTTATGTTTAAAGATAAAACTGAATCTATGGTCTAATCTATAATCTATTGCAAAGATATATTTCACTTTAGATTTATATTAAATGCATTCATATAAGACAACACGTATAAGTTAGTGCTAACATATGCCGCATCTAGACTTACAACATAAAAACCCAATCTCAAAAAATAAAAGCCATGCGACTCTTGCCGACCTTCCCTGAAACATTGGCAAAGTAAACCATATTTTAGAGTGTAAGTGGCCAGCCTCATGCCAACCTATAAGTCAAAGAATAAGTGGCATATTAAGCTAACATGGGTTTCTCAGATAAATGCACCTTTTTTCCTATTTTTTACGAGAGGAAAAACTAATAAAGTGTGAAAAATTTGTAGTTTGGAAGCTTTTCATAAGCATTTCTTTATAATAAGTTCACTTACTATGAAAAATGACATCCGAAAAAATGATTTATCCACGATTTCTCAAATCGGTGAATCAGCACATATTCAGTTTTATCTTTGAGGTGGCGATATATCTATTGTCATTTTTAACAGGATTCGTATTGAATGTATTCCCACAAGTATACACGACACATTCTGCATGTGTACCAATGAACAAAATAAAAGCCTTAATCTTAAATGACCGTAAGCCGTGCAACTCTATTGCCCTACCTTGAAATAGGGGTGGCATCGGCAAAGTGAAACATTTTTTACAGTATGAGTGGTCAACCCGATATTAAACTATTAATCAAGGGACAAAAATTATACAATGCATAATGAACTAAGTTTATAAAAAAAAATCTCAAATACAGCAAAACAAATAATAAGTAAGCCTTTGCCGTGGCAGCTCAGTCGTGTGATGTCATAATTTTTCTAAGGTTTTGAAATGCGCAGATGTCACACACTGAAAATTTCGTATTGAAATAGTTAATGAGACGACTAATTTCCGTGAAAATCTCGAAATAAAAAATTCACACCAAAACAATACTTTATTTTTACCCCTCCGCGCAGCAAGAAAGTTTAAAATGTTGTCTTGCTTTGTACGCTCCTGGGGATCACAACCAGCGGCGGCTGTGAGAGAGAGAGATATGGTCAGGCGCGTGGGCAGGGCCGGCTGGAGATAATCTGCCCAATGGCACATTTATTGCCCAGCGGCCCGAGACTCTTATTCAATAATGCACAGATAGAGGCGAGCGGACGGGCGAAAAAACACCACACTTTTTTTTGTGTTTTTGCAATTCGCTGCGTGGATTTATTTGGATTGTAATTAAATAAAATATCAAGATGAAGCGAGGTTGATTTTTTTTTGTTTGTGTTGAGATTGCTGTTTGTGGACTTGAGAGATGTTTAATGCAAGAAACAATATTCTCTTCTGGGTTGGTTTGTTTGTTTGAGTTAAAACAAATGGTTTTTTTTTTAAATTTAAAACGGTTTTTATTTCCAACTAGGTATCTAATCTAATCTAATCTAAGCTGCAAAGATATATATCATTTAAGATTTATACTAAATGCATTCCCACAAGCAGATATGTATAATTTCGCGCTAACACATGCCGCATGTGGACCTACAATATAAAAACCCAATCTCAAATGAACATAAGCCTTGCAACTCTTGCCGTCCTTCCCTGAAACAGGGGTGACATTGGCAAAGTGAACCAATTTTTTTACAGTATGGGTGGTCAGCCGCATAACAACCTATAAGTCAAGGAACATACATGACAAATTACATTTTTTAAAATCAAAGAATAAAAATAACAATATATACATGGACATAAAAAACTAAAGGTATGTATACACATAAAAATGTGTATACAAATATGTATACACACAAAAACTAAAGGTAGGTATACACATTTTTTTTGAGGTGTATACATGTCTGTTATCATATATGAAACCTTTTAGACCGCCACTTTTTTTCAATATATTTATTTTTAGGTAATGTTGTTTTTATCAACTGTTATGTTATTTTAAATAACATATTATAAAAAAACAATCCCGAAGTGTGCAGTGTGCCACAAACATGTGGGCCGAACGGAGCCGAACGGTCACGGAAGCGGCCGAACTGCGCCGTGTGAACTAATCGGGCCGTCGGTCATCAGTTCCCGGCGAGATGTGAAGTGAGTCAGACGTTAGCGACCAAGCACCAAGCGGTGCAGGAGGAGGCACTACGATGGAGCTCCCTCCCCCCCCCCATCTACTTGGATTTCCTGCCAGCAAGGCACCCGCCTTGTGGACCAGAGGCATAGGAGCGCCCACCCCGGGGCTCCCACGTGTGGAGGCGTCCGCCTTGGGAACCGCCGCTAGCCTGGGGCGCTGCCCCAGGCCTTCCGTTTAGAACTCCAGCCAACGGAATAGGGAGTGTTCTAGTGACAACCTGTAGGTCTGGCCAATCCCTTATTTCCCCTTTTTCCCCCCCATATTAGTACAGTAATAAACCCTTATTTGATCATGTTAACTTTATCTTTTCATTATAAAACCCTTCCCAAGATATAAGTAAGCAATACCAAAGAAAGAACCCCACGCCCTGAGAGTGATGCTGATGAGAGCTAGCCGGATGTAAGTATCCTGAAGATACCTTTCAATCTAAACATAACACTGGCGCATCCAACTGGGATTCTTTCGATATTGCGAACTTTTATTTTGGGAATTGTTTTGTGAAGCTCTGTTTTTTTAGTGTATTTTTTTGCTTTCATTATGACGTCATATTTTTTTTCTTGCCTTGATTTTGGAGTGAATTGTTTTTGTTTTGATTGCTTTTGCATTTTGCTGTAATGTCCTTTTGACGATTAAAAATTATGATAGAATTTTTATATCAATATAAATTGACATGCAATTTTTGAGAAGCCTGAAAAATAAATCATTAAATCTTGTATCAATTGCTAAGAAACCTCGTCATATTTTAATTTTTTATGCCAAATTTCATTTTTTTCTTCAACATTTAGTATTTCTGTATATTTTGATCTAACACTATTTTGTTTGCTACCTTTTTTGTTTTTTGCATTTGCGTAAATGTGCTTTGACGATTTAAAATTCTGTGAAATTTTAATATCAATAAAATGTACATGCATTTTTGAGAATTCATTTGAGAAAGCATCATTATTTTGTTTTATTTTTTTCACAGAAATCTAGCTTTGTTTATTTTACATAAGTACCTACCTTGAAATTGATGCATTATTTGTTGCTAGGCAAATAAACTTTCACTTTATGTTTTTTTTCATAAAAGCTTTTAACAAACTTTTTTCCACATTAAAGGATTCTCAGAAGTATTTTATTTAATGTGAGGATTAAGTGTTTGGTAATTCATGATGTTTTTTTTCCCCCATTTGGTTTTTTTAATGTGCTATTCTCAAAAACATTTTAAAATATATATTTTTTTTTCGGGATAGACTGGTGATTAGCTCCTTTCGGAAATTTACTACGAACTATGGCTATTCTGTTGGCTGCCATTTGTAAATAATTTTATAGATTAGCTTTAGGTACTTTTGTGTGTTGTCAGGGAACATTGAAATCGTTCCAAGAACCCTCAAAAAACGATAGAGGATTGTAATTTTTGTAAAAAGGTAGCTTAGGATTCATTTTATTTTAATATTTACGATGGTTTTATTTCTTGCAAGCCAATAGCATATCACTTTTGTGCGATGTTTGACTGATATACGGGTCACTTGGAGAAATGTAAACTTGATCGGTTCTCAAAAAACATCGGAGAAATTTTGTTTTATAGTGTACAAATAGGTAATTTAGTTAGAATTAGGATTTCTTGACTACATTTGTTTTATGTATGTAAATATCTTCAACAGTTTTTTTTTTTGTGTAAAATTTCAATGGTTTTCCGAATTAACCCTTTGGAAAAAGATTGAATAATGAAGTTTCTTTATTCTTCTAAAAAATGAAGTGGCGCCATTGAGAAAGAGTGGGAAAATGTGGTCCTTTGGGCAAGGGAAGCCGTTTTCCGGGATTCTACTTTCGTAGGTCCGTGTGTGGATTTTCCACGGTATGTTGATGTAGGGATGAAATTATCACTGCTTTGAGTGGAAATTGATGTAAGGGGAAGAAATGCTGGCCTTTTTCTTGGAAAAGGGAGCGCATTATCTTGAGATGTTACGTTTCGTAAATCTGGGATCTGATATGCACTTTTGTGTATAAGATGACACTTAAAGCCTTGTTCATTTTGTCGAAGGGGGAAAATGTCTGTGAGAACAGACGTGTTTGAGGCTCGAAAGAGCTGGTGTATTTGTAATATTTCGTTTGTGTATTCCATTATCACTTTAAGATGTTTTATATGGAATGTTCCACTCTTTTTTCGAGTGAGTTCGTAGTGGATTTTACGCACTAACATATTAAATATTTTGAGCGAGCTTGGATGTTGTCTCTATTTGTATTTTTTTTTGTATTCAGCTCAGAACTTATTGTTATATAATAGTCGACTCCTGTAACGAGTTATGACTTGGTTAATATAAGTACCAGTGTAAAATATGTTTTGATTGCTGTGATTATTATTTATTGTTTAGAGTTTTCGACATGTTTTGGTGAAGAAAAAAGGCCTTGTTACAAGATCGCTTTTAATCCGCGTCTTGTCGGTTATTGGAACCACCTTGAAATTTCCCAAACCAAATCGATAATTCTCACAGCCACCAGTTTTCTTCTTCCTTCTTTCTGGTGTGTTGATAGGACAGAAGGATGTTCCTGTAAATCCCCTTTTCCTTTTTGTGTTCCCATAAAATTTTCAATTTTCATAATGGCCAAAGACCTGGTGTTGTGTGTGAAGACTGTTGTGTTGCTCCTGGTTTTTTTCTTTCTTTATTTTTGTGAGAAAGGGGAATGTTATGTTATTTTAAATAACATATTATAAAAAAACAATCCCGAAGTGTGCAGTGTGCCACAAACATGTGGGCCGAACGGAGCCGAACGGTCACGGAAGCGGCCGAACTGCGCCGTGTGAACTAATCGGGCCGTCGGTCATCAGTTCCCGGCGAGATGTGAAGTGAGTCAGACGTTAGCGACCAAGCACCAAGCGGTGCAGGAGGAGGCACTACGATGGAGCTCCCTCCCCCCCCCCCATCTACTTGGATTTCCTGCCAGCAAGGCACCCGCCTTGTGGACCAGAGGCATAGGAGCGCCCACCCCGGGGCTCCCACGTGTGGAGGCGTCCGCCTTGGGAACCGCCGCTAGCCTGGGGCGCTGCCCCAGGCCTTCCGTTTAGAACTCCAGCCAACGGAATAGGGAGTGTTCTAGTGACAACCTGTAGGTCTGGCCAATCCCTTATTTCCCCTTTTTCCCCCCCATATTAGTACAGTAATAAACCCTTATTTGATCATGTTAACTTTATCTTTTCATTATAAAACCCTTCCCAAGATATAAGTAAGCAATACCAAAGAAAGAACCCCACGCCCTGAGAGTGATGCTGATGAGAGCTAGCCGGATGTAAGTATCCTGAAGATACCTTTCAATTTAAACATAACACAACAATAATGTTATGTATTATTTATATTCTTCGACTTTTAGGTAATAATGAGGCTGACCACCCATGCGGTAAAGAATGGTTCACTTTGCCAAAGTCACCTTGTAGTTATGTTCATTTGACGGTTTTTGAATTGAAAGTAGGTGCATGAAAACATGCAGCATTTGTAAGCTCAAACTTACACGTGTCTTTACAATTATATCATTTTTTTTAAAACTGAACAATTTTAAAACTTAATTTAAATCGGATATTTAACGAACCGTTTAGAGAGAACTTACATCATTCTCGACGTTTTGTCAGCGACGTAGCCGACGTCTTCAGGAGAACATCCTCTCTGTACGGCGACTGAGGATGAACTGGATTTGAAAAACACTAGTAAGTATGTTCTCTCTAAACGGTTCGTTAAATATCCGATTTAAATTAAGTTTTAAAATTGTTCAGTTTTAAAAAATTAATATAATTGTCAAAATGTCAAACGACCGTAATTCTAACTTAAACCTTACACGTGTCTGTTTGTGGGCAAAAAAATAATATTAATTTTAAATGTAAATAAATCTTTGCAACATTGATTATAGTATTACTTGAATTACAGGTGGTAATGAGGCCGACCACCATTACTGTAAAAAATGGTTCACTTTTCCAATCCATCCCTGCCATTTTCATCGCTGTATCAGTGAAGGTCATTTGAGATTGGGTTTTTATGTTGTAGGTCCACATGCGGCACGTGTAAGCGCGAACTTATACGTTCTGCTTATGGAACGCATGCGATATGTACCTGAAATGTGATAAATCTTTAGATTTCGATTTTCACCATCTTTTTGTCTGGATTCCACTCTGTTAGATCGTAAAAGAGATACGTATATTTTCTATGGATAGGGTGGTCGGACTATGTTTGAATGTAGGTATAATTATTATCTTACATAGGAAATTTCAACGTCCATTATGACTCCTCCTTAACCTGTTAGTCAGAATAATGACTGTATCAAAATAATGCTCGAGCGATAATCTACGCTTAGATAATTCCTCTTCTTTTTCTGGCACTTAATTCCTTGACTTATAGGTTGGTATAAGGCTGACCACCCATGCAGTAAAAATGGTTATATTTTCCAATGTTTCAGAAGAGGTAGGCAAAAGTTGCAGGGCTTATGTTCATTTGAAGTTTGTTTTATTAATTGTTAGCAAAAAAAAAAACCTCACGCAAACATAACCTTGCAGCCCCCGTCCCGTCGACATTCCCTGACACTGAGGTGGCATTTGCTAAAGTCAACCAAGTTTTTACAATATGGGCTGCCTCATACAAACCTATTAGCCATGGAACTTATAATAATTAAAATAATTATAACTGTAAATAGCTTCAAAAATTCTATGTATGCAACGCAACTAAGCTACACATATAGGTAATTTATTGCCGCGTTATCGCCGAAGAGTTCTGCATGTGGCGAGTGGAACCTATTTATTTTTACAGGCAAGGGGGGCGCCAACCACTTTAGTTGAAGTGGGGGTTTTCCTGCTCCCGAGGGGGCTGGTACTCATTTCTTGTAAAGGGCGAGTAAGCCTCGCTAGTATTTTATTTTGGGTTTTTGAAATAAACACCGAAACGGGAAATCATTTATGATACCCTCGGTGGGGTTCGAACCCGAACTGTCGGTACGGAATGCAAGCGCTCTACTAACTGAGCTATCGACCGTACTATGATTTTTTATGAATGAATATTTAGAAAATGTAATTTTTTTGCTTGGAAGGTTTTATGTCAAATAAGCCCTCAGGCGTTGCGTGGGCAGTCCATGATCGAGTAAAGAATGAACTTAAAACGCTATCTCGGGAAAGTAAGTGTCTATTATGACCATCTCTATAAATTACACCGACTTGGTCAATCTTTGTCATATTTGAACTGCTCCTACGCAATTTTTTATCTATTGTATTGTGCCCATTCAGTGGTATTTTCTTGTGTGATGATACAAAAGAGTGTGATGGTATTTGAGGATTTTTATCGTCGAATACCGGGATTTTTTTTTTTTTATGAGATGATACTAGAGAGAATGATGGAATTGGAGCATTTTTATCGTCGAATACCGGGAATTTTCAATTTTTTTGTGAAATGATACTAGAGAGAATGATAGAATTTGAAGATTTTTATGGTCAAATATCGGGAATTTCCTATTTTTTATGAGATTATCTATGCTAAAGAGAATGATGGAATTTGAGGATTTGTACCGTCGAATACCGGGAATTGCGTATCATGTAATACTTAGTAGTGGAGTTTATTTATAGTAACTTAACCTACCTACAAATAAGAAATCAAATGAAAAAAGTATATGAAGAAAATTGCGGTTGTAATTTTTACATTGTTTTCACTTATCTCTAAAAAATAAATTTCAATATAATCAATTGAGGAAAATTACTAGTAAATATTCTTAATTAGTACCTAAGTACTAGCTGACCTGACAAACGTAAAATGCTAATTGCAAAGATATGCTTACTTTAAGATTCATATGAAATGCCTTCCCACAAGCAAACACGCATACATTCGCGCTTACACATGCCGTGTTTGCAATTACAAAAACAAACAAAGCTTTAAATTACCAGAAACTGGGCAAGTCTTGCCACCTTTCCTGAAACAGGAGTGAGTTTTGCAAAGTAGTAAGGCTCATACCACCCTTCAAATCAAGGAACAAATACAAATATACAGAATTCAGAAATATAAATGATCTTTATAATTATCCTTATATTTTTTACCGCCATCAAGAATACCGGTATTTTTTTTCCAAACTCTACATCACTTCTAAACACTTTATTGTACTCATATTGAGTGCATACTAGAAATTCAGAGAGAAATTTCATTAATTCTTTTGTTGCGCTATCCCAAATTGTATTGAGAATAATGTTAACCATATTACAAGTCACCTGAGACGGGCTATAAGTCACTTTTATTCTCTCTTAGCAATGATTTATTAGATTCCATGTTAGAAGACATAGTGACAGAACGACACATGAGAGAACGACACATGAGAGAACATCAAAATGACAGTACATCACATGACGAATAATCCCGATGACAAAGCATCACAGGAAAGTACGAGTACATCACAAAGACAAAACATCACATGACAAAGCATCACATACCTAAAACAGAACATATCTATGAAAAACATCACATCACAAAACAGAAAACACCATAAACAGCATGACAAAAAAGTGCAACTTCTTCCCGCGTTATCCCTGAAGGAGTCACATATTGACTGCTCCAAGGAAGACAGCACTAAGTCAAAAAATAGTTTTGCAGGAAAGCCAATATAATGTTATTTATTATATGGCGAACAATGCCTAAACATTAATTTATACATTAATTTATTAACGAATTTAAAGAGATAGAGACACGGCTGTCATCTTGGAATGAAGATAATGATTTGTTTCCTTCAGAAATGGAAATAAGTAAAAAACCTCAATTTCGGAGTTACTCCTTCTTCCTTGGAGCAGTATATATGGTGTATGGAAGCAAAATACATGTTTTGTCATGTGATGCTTTTTCAAGTGCTGTTTCTGATATGTTCTGTTTTAGGAATGTGATATTTTTTCTACGTTGTTAAGTCATGTATTCTCTGTGTGTTTTTTTTCATAGTGATATTTTACCATGTGAGATTTTAACATGCGATGTTCTATCATTGTGATGTTATGTGAGTCGTATAACTGCAAACGCCGTCATCTCCAAAATTTATTGATTTTTGAGATAATAATTGATTTTGATTCTCCGCAGTGTAAAAAATCATTTGCTGTGTGCGATATAATGTAAACCTCACTTAATCCTTCGTAATTTTAATTGAAAAGGTATGATTTCGTGCAAACGCCGTCTTCTCCAACTGGTGTTGTCGTTTTACAAGTTGACAAGTTTATTTTTCTCAAAATCATCGCGTAGGGAGTTGACGGTGTTTGCATTTATACGACTCATGTCATGTGCCGTTTTGTCACTGTGCCGTTCCACCATGTTCCCGATTTATTGTATGGGAATCGAGAAATGAATATGTTGGGAATGAAACGATCTGCCCACGCGACGGAGATCATAGAATAGTGAGGACTTAAGTGACTTTTAATGCGATCAATAATTATGTATGTAGTTCTTACACATGTATTTTGTTTTAATTTTCTACATCAGTTAAAAGAGCTCTTGATGTGTGTCCCCACTTCAGTTAAAGTAGTTGGCGCGAAACCGGCCCCCTTACATGTAAAAATAAATAGGTTCCACTCGCTACACGCGAAACCCTTCGGGGATAACGCAGCAAGAAGTTACACTATATGTGTAGCTTAGTTGCATTGCGTATTTGTTTTTTTCATTGACTTATAGGTTGGTATGATGCTGACAACCCATAGATACTGTAAGAACTGATTCCATTTTCCAACGTCACCTCTAGTTCAGGAACGAGCGGCAAAGGTTGCAGAATTTTTTTACAATTGAGATTTGAGTTTTCATTTTGTTGATAGGTACACATGCAGCATGTCGAATTCACACCATGCATACAGAACAAGTACGAAAAGGGCTGGAACATACTTGTGTCTGCTTGAGGGAATGTTTTAAATATTAATCTTAAAATATGTTTACATGTCTTTGAAACCTGGATAACAGATTCATGACGAACTGGATATCCGTATGGAATCAACGTCATTATGCAGGCACTTTAGGGATTTGAACCAGCGATATCTTGGTCAAGCGTACACTGGATCACATTCATTCTTACCATTCGACCATCGTTTATCCCATATGATAATGTTATGTGGATGTTCCCATCAGAAGGGGCTAAAGTGGCGAGCTTAAATTAGGAAGATAAGCGTGGGCTAAGCCAAGTTTCGCCCTAGGACAGGAATAGATGGATGCTGCACCATTTTTCATGTGGCCGACAAAGATTCTTTGAAGACTTCCTAAAATACAAAAATGTCCAAATGTTCAAAAAGTTCCTATAATTAAAAGGTCCCAGTATTGAAAAGGTTCCATGGTATAACAAGATCTCAATGCTTTAAGTGTCACAATGTTTTAAAACGTCCTAAAGTTTAAAAACATCCCAAAGTTGAAGAAATCCTGATGTTTAAGTAAAAGGTTCCAATGTTAAAAAACGTTCCAATATTTAAAATCGTCACTATGTCTAAAAACGTCACATTTTATAAAACGTCCATAAGTTTTAAACGTCCCAATGTTTAAAAGGTTCCAATACCTAAAAACGTCCTAATGCTTAAAAAAATATCGAAGGTATAAAAGTTTTAAATTTTTTAAAGTTCAAATGTTTAAAAAGTTTCCATGTTTAAAAACTTCCAATGATTAACAGACTAACAGGTTCCGATGTTTGAAAACATCACAATGTGTAAAACGTCCCAATGATTTAAAGGTTGCAATGTTTAAAAACGTCACAATGCCTAAAAACGCTACAATTTTTAAAAGCATCCAAAAGTATGAGCTTCCCAATGTTCATTAAACTCCCAATATTTAAAAGGTTCCAATATTAAAAAAACGTCTCATTGTTTTCAGGTTTCCAAAGTTAAAAATGTCCCAATATAAGATGCATATGATACTTCTAGCATTGAACGCAAGCGCTCTATCAACTGAGCTATCAACTGGGCCTACGAATAATAAAACAAGCCAAGGAATAAAACATCCCGATACATAAAACATCCAATATATTTTTTTCTAGAAAGCGTCCCGTGGCATCGGAAAGAATGTCCCGAAGCGATATAAATTTGTGAGTAAGAATTCCTGAATTTATTACACACAAGAATAGACCAGAGGCACCTGTTAATCATTTAAAACTCTAAAGGTATTTTAATACTGAAAAAAAAAACACATGAAAACGAGTCAATTTTACTAAACATGATCTTTTAATATAAGCTGTATGCAAATTGAGATTCCGACTTTTTTTTTATAATAGTTTTTTTTTTGAGTCGGAGTTATTCAAATAAATAACTAAGCAACAAATATAGTGCAACTTCTTAACACGTTATCCCCAAAGGGCGGTATTTTAATATTTTAAGACTGAAAAAAAACACAAAAATGAGTCAATTTAACTATGAACATGATTTTTTAGTATAAGCTGTAGGTATAGATGATTTAAAAATGTAATTTGTCGTGTATGTTTCTTGACTTATAGGTTGGTATGCGGCTGACCACCCATGCTGTAAAAATGGTTCACTTTGCAAATGTCACCCCTGTTTCAGGGAAGGACGGCAAGAGTTGCAGAGTGTAAGTCCATTTGAGATTTGGTTTTTATGTTGTAGGTTCACACGCGGCATGTGCAAGCGCGAACTTGTACGTGTCTGCTTGTGAAAATGCATGTAAATTGTAATGTGAATCTCCAATGTATCATATCTTTGCAACTTAGATTAGATTAGATTAGATGTATTCAAATTGAGATTATATTTTTTGTAATATTTTTTTCTGCCGTAGTTATTAAAGTAAGCAACTAAGCGCCAAATATACTGCAAGTTCTTAATACGTTGCCCACAAATGGTAGCAATCGGTGTATGGTAGGTACCTATTTATTTTCACAGGTAAAGGTGCCTGGTCTTACGCTAACCCCCTCATTTGAAGTGGGGGTTTCACAGTATCCAAGGAAATGTTCACATGTTTAAGCACCTCAAATTATATATCTTTCACTAAATGTTCCATACAGACAGACAGACATAAACCATTTTCAATCGAGCCAATCGGTCATCTTTTAAAACCGCTAGAATCCCATCCGAAGCCCACGGATTTCCTTCAAATATGAGACTCCATATAATGAATGGTTAAAAAAAAGCGGTCACAGACAACATGTCCATAGACACATCGGTCACGGTCAATTTCGTCACACGACTTTTCGGTTACATACAAAATATGGTCCACAGACAGCTATATAGGTTATCTATAATCTAAATTGCAAGGATATATTGACATTTTAAAAGTTCATCTTTAATGCATGCTCACAAGCAGGCACATGTAGGTAAGTTGCTGCTTAACATGCCGCAGGCGTACATACAAAATCAAACAAACCTCACATGAACATAACCTTTGCAACTCCTGGCATTGGTGAAATTGAACCAAGTTTTCACAGCAAGGAGGATCAGTCTCATACCTACCTGTTAGTCAAGGAACAGCTCTATAAACTATAACATAGTTGCAAAGATATATTAGCATTCAAAACACATATCAAATGCATGTACATAAACAGGCACGTCTATAATCTATAATCTAAGTTGCAAGGATATATTCATTTAAAGCTCTCAGATGTATGCCCACAAACCAACAAGTGTAGTTCGCGCTTACAAATGCTGAATGTGTACTTACAAATAAAATCCAAACCGCAAATAAACATAAGCCCCACAACTTTTGCCGACCTTCCCTGAAACAGGGGTGACATTGGCAAAGTGAACCATTTTTTACAGTATGGGTGGTCAGCCTCATACCAACCTATAAGTCAAGGAATACCAACCTATAAGTCAAGGAATTGTTACTTATTAATTAATTATTATTAATTATTAACGTGTTAGTTCGAATTAAGAATGTGTACTTACAAATTAAAATCCAAACCTCAAATACATATAATATGTAAACCCTGAAATTTTTGCCGACCTTCCCTGAAACAGGGGTGACATTGGCAAAAGTGAACCTAGTTTTTACAGCATGGGGGATCAGTCTCATACCAATATATTTGTCGAAGTACAGCTCCATCACACTAAAATTAATTTAAACTACAGAAATTACAAAGGTTTTTTGTACAGCAAGCCCTCTGTGATGGATTTGTTTGTGTGGCAAAAGTCGTGTGGCTGAACTATAGTGTGACGGAATTGTCCGTGACCCATGTGTCTGTGGCCGAGTTGTCTGTGACCGAAAAGTAGTGTGAACGATCAGTCGTGTGACCGATTTGTCAATAGAAGAACTGTCTATGGACGGGTTTTCTCTGACCGATTTGCCGTGACACGATGATAAATCTAATTTATGACATGTGCTCCAAAGGTACCATGGACTTATCCGAAGAGAGATGGACGGTTGTAGGAGGCATGGACCGAGTCAAAATAATATGATGGACGCCAGATCATAAATATCCTCTAAAATCTTATACTATGTCGGATGTTGATGCTTGAAAGGAGTCAGAACTTTTAAAGAAGTGACGCGACTAAGCTGCATATATAGTGTTACTTCTTGCAGGGTTGTGTCGAGTGAAACTTAAGTATTTATTCTTACAGAATTTAGGCAGGTACTATATCTGATTCTTGCAAAATGTTAAAGTATTGAAAATGAAGAGCTTGTAAGCAAACCACCATTTTTGCAATAGGTTTTTAAAGTATACTTAACGTGAAAACTGAATAGAAGAAACACTAAAAGATTCATCAAAGACTTTTGTACACTGATAATAAGTTTTCATTGAAATCAAATTAATATTAATTACGTGTAATTTACAATGTTACTTTCATAAACTGACATAAAGACAAATAAATAAATAAAAACTTGTAAAGAGGCTGACTCCATGCTGTAAAAAACTTGGTTCACTTTTGCCAATACCACCCTGATTTCAGGGATAGGCGCTAAGATAGAGTTGCTAAGTTTATGTTCATGTGAGGTTAGGTTAATTTTGTATGTACACAACACACAGCATGTGTAAGCGCGAAGTTAAATGTGCCTGCTTGTGAGCATGCATTGAATATGAGCCTTAAATGTTAATAAATCTTTGTAGCTTTGATCACAGATTATAAAAAAAGCCTATTCTACAAGACACTTTCAGAAATTTAGGAAAAATACAAACTTCAAACATCGTCAATTTGTTACATTCTTAAATGTCTTCTTTTTCTTTTTGATTTAAGTATTTATTTTCAATAATCTCTTATTATCAAAATAAAATAAAATGTTATTCTTAAAAACAAAATGCACCTACACAGTATCAGCCTAAATAAATAAAAATATCAACAACTTCCAAGTAGGATCTCGAAAAAAAGGTAATATTTACTTAACGGTATTTAAAATATAATCCTGAGGTAGTGCCAAAAAAAAGAAGTTCACTCATCCTTATTTAATACCAGGTTTTCGCATCTTACAAATGCGGATATCGTTTTACTAATTTATGAATGACGTATCCTGTCAGCGACTTAACGAGATGAGCAAAAAAAATGCTGGGATATGCGAGCTTGTCACACGTTTTGCACAAATGTGGAGATTTTTTTTGTCACCAAAATATATGGGACATGATATGTGAGTTTGATTTTTTTTTACAACTTATCTACACATAAAGTATAACTTCTTACCGCGTTATCCATCTCCGAAGGATTTCGCACGTAGCGAGTGGAACCTATTTAATGTTACAGGTAAGCGTGCCGGCCTTACAGTTGAAGTGGGCGTTTCCCAGCTCCCGATCGGGCTGGTACTCATTTCTTGTGAACAAGAGTAAATCTGGCCGGTATTTTATGTTGACTTTTTGAAATGAGCACAGAAACGGGTAACAATTTTTGACACCCTCGGCGGGATTCGAGCCCGGGCTCTCGGCATGGAATGCAAGCACTCTACCAACTGATTTATCGACCGGTACAGTAATCTATATTCTAAGTTAAGATACCCCTGTTTCAGAGAAGGGTGGCAAAAACAGCAAGATTTATATTCAATTCAGATTTATTTATAATATTTTGTAGTCTTCACATGCTGCATGTGTAAACGCTAAGTTACACCTACATATCTGCTAGTGGGTATACATTCAATTTTAATCTCAAATTTAATATATCTACACTTTAAAGGTAAAACTGAATAATTCACATTATAAGTTAACATGGGTTTCTAAATTTAATGCATAAGTGTAAAAATCCTGTAGCACTTATAAATTTACTGTATTTTGAAGTATCGTAAAGTTAACTAAAATGCAATTTAGTTAAATCATCATAATATTTCACTCACCGAATTTCGGCAGTAAATATTTAGTAACTTTAACTTTCGATTTTCAAGATGGCGGCGCTTCACTGACAGCAGCTGTTCTTTTTTAATGTAAGGATACATCAAAATTGTTGCAAACTGAACATTTTTTGTCTCGTTTTCTAGCTTAATGAAGGTTAGGTATATTATTTTTATGGATAGTTGTTTGTTTTAAAGCTTTTGAATGGCATTTTAATTATTTACAAGATTTGGGGGCGTGGCTTCAAACATCGGCAATGTTCGGTTTTAGTTAACTCGAGATTGAGTATTTTGAATAAAAGTTCAATTACTTAATAGTTAACTAAAATATTACTACAGTTCAATATACCGGGCCTTACTATGAAAAGTTACACCCAATAAAACGTTTCATCCACTGTTTCTCATAACCAGTCTTCTTCTTCTTCTTGTCAGCTTCACACCGTATTGGCCCAGTAACGAGCAATGTCTACAGCTCTTTGGTTTCCCGCAAAGAGATCATCCATGGAGCAGCTTGTCGGACAGGAGGGACAACACCGCAGTAATCAGTACACCAGTAAATCAGCACTTATTCAGTTTACTTTTAAGTGCCGATATCTTTGCAACTTAGAGTATAGATAGATACGAAGGAGGAGAAGGTGAAAAAATATGTGTAGTGAGAAAAAATAAATATATCCATGGGCGTAACGCTGCGGTTGAACATTTTTCACCGAGTGAAGTAATGTTTCCCCGGGGTGGACGCTACTGTGGTCGGACCGTGGAGGAAAAACTAAGATTAATCAAATAAATAATTCAAAAGGGTAATAAAATAATCAGACGTGAAGGGTTGGGGCCGAAAATCCGCACAGAAAATGTTGAATTATATCCAGGAGGTGAAAAAAAACACTATCGCATTTTAGGGTTAATATGGTTTCAGTATAAACATTTGTTTTTTTTTTTTAATTTAAAAATGTAATTTGTCATGTATGTTCCTTGACTTATAGGTTGTTATGTGGCTGACCACCCATACTGTAAAAAAATTGGTTCACTTTGCCAATGTCACCCCTGTTTCAGGGAAGGACGGCAAGAGTTGCAAGGCTTATGTTCATTTGAGATTGGGTTTTTATATTGTAGGTCCACATGCGGCATGTGTTAGCGCGAAATTATACATGTCTGCTTGTGGGAATGCATTTAATATAAATCTTAAATGATATATATCTTTGCAGCTTAGATTAGATAAGATTAGATTAGATTAAATGTTTTTAGGCTTTGACGGCCGGATTCAGATGCTTGATTTTGTAATTCCGGGTAGTAGACCGAATAAATAATAAAAAAATATGGACCACGGTCAAAACCCGGAATTACAAAATCATGCATTATATTTAGGAATGATGATGAAAAATTCACCAACCTATTCTGCCTGGCCAGAAACAGGTATTAATATCATCAATTACTAATTTATTATTGTTTATTTTAATGAATTATCAATTAATTGGTTCACTTTGGCAATGTCACCCCTGTCTCAGGGAAGGACGGCAAGAGTTGCAGGGTGAATGTCCATTTGAGATTTGGTTTTTGTGTTGTAGATTCACATGCGGCATGTGCAAGTGCGGACTTGTACGTGTCTGGTTGTGAAAATGCATGTAATGTGAATCTCCGATGTAACATATCTTTGCAACTAAGATTAGATTAGAATAAATAATTACCCAATAACATATTATGTTGAACCAGGGTCAAAGTTATGGTTAAATGACCCAGGCGGGGGATCGAACCAACGTTATTCTATTCCAAATAGGTACGCTAGAAAGATCAGCCCGCTTGGCCCCTCGGCCATAACACCGACATTTAGGGTAAATATGGTAAATCAACACTCTATGTACAGACTATATATGGTCTGGAAGGGTAAATAGCTCAACGGTTCTTTCTTGACCATCACTCAGCTGAGTCTCCTGAGGGTGTTGGTTAAGAATCTAACAAATCGTCCAGAAGACAAAATATACTGAATCTCTCAACCAAACGTTTGAATGATTATATATATAATCTAACTTGCAAAGATATATATTACATTTAAGATTTCAATTAAATGCATTCCCACAAGGAGACACGTATAAATTCGCGCTTGAACATGCCGCATGTGAACCTACAATATAAGAACCCAATCTCAAATGAACATAAGCACTCTTGCGGACCTTCCCTGAAACAGGGGTGACATTGGCAAAGTGAACCATTTATTTACAGCATGGGTGGTCAGCTTTATACCAACCTATAAGTTAAGGAACTACAATTGGGGATTATCGTTCTAAGTACAATATTTTTATTGAAAAACTGTAGCTGTTTCTCTACTGTATTAACACGAGTGGTGGCTAGATCATCTTCAAGGTTCAAGCAAAGGCCTTTGAATACTATCTTTGAAAACCATCACTAAAATTTTGTAAATACGCTAAAATTGCATTATTGTGAAAATTCACTAATCTGATCAAGCTACAAAAAATGTTTTGTTTTTGAATTGGTGGGTAAAACAAATATTTGTACTTGTTTGTTTTGATTTATTGATCAAACAATTGAAAAACAAATGTGTAAGGTAAACGGGGTAAATATTGACCTGTTTAATGAAAACATTTTTCCTCGTTTTATTTACATTAACGTCGTCGAATTACTTAAATCGGTTTTTATTAATATAATGTCTTTAAAAATAAATAAATACGACTAAAAATGAACTAAAATATGAACTTACATCCAGTTGTAGAGTAAATTTTGTCCAATGTTTTGGACCTCCAAAACAGCAGTAAAATTTAAAACAATTTTAAAAATTCACTCATTCACAATAATTATAATATTCACAATTCTTCACACAATATTCACAAAACAAATCATCAATTTCACACAGCGCACATAAAAACAAATTTCGTAATAATTTAGAATTTATTTTTAATTAAAATACGTTATTGCTCATCGAAGTAGGTACCTACATAATATCACAGCTTAAATAATATTTTAATTACTTTTAAGATTTTTTTTATTGAGAATATTCTCTGATGTCACGTCAATCATCCGAACATTTTGTCAGGGTGAAAAAATTCCAGATGGATCTTGCTTTGATGAGGGTGTAGAAAAACGTCTGGTTAGGATCTTAATTTTTTTTTGTTTATACCTACCACATGAATTCTTCAGTATATTTTAGACAGAATCGTGTTCTATTTTAAGTATAAATTAGTCACTTTTTTAATAAGTAAAACAGTTCCTTAACGAGTCAACTACTATAACAGCTACCCTACTTTATTTTGTATTGATTATCATTATCTTAATTATTATTGATTATGAATTAATATGTTTTTGTAGGGTGAAGGGTGATGTAAATTGACACTTAAAAAAAACACACCGTCGGTAATTTTCATTACCTGTTTTTTCCTATTTCAATTCAACTATTTCCACTTTTCTTAAACACACAAGTTTTAAATTCACTAAGAAAAACGTTTTTTACAATAAATAAACAAAATAATTTAATATATTTTTAATTGTTTTTTTTTTTTTGTATTTGTTTATCTTTTTTGTTGTGATGATTTTGTACCGCGAAAGAGTTTCCAGAAAACTTTTTCAATCCGAAATAACTCTTTTCACGTGTGTAATAAACAACAAAGTAAAGTCTTTTTTTCAAGAATTCCTTCCAGAAAACATCCGGTACGTTTAACGAAACACAGTTAAAAAAAGCAGTTTCGAAACACGATCCGCGAATGTAAAAAAAACTTGCACAAATTTGGGTAAGTTTACCCTTTCGACGCGACCGCCGGAGAGCGACTGGTGAATCAAGTTTGGTAGAGGCTCGAGGGAAGAGGTGGGATTCCGAATGCTCCCGAGCGGCTCCGAACAGCGGGAGAACAAGATGGTTGCTTTGTGCGGAGAGGGATGGAGATGTGCATCGAGGGGTTGGGGGGGTGCAAGCCCGGTGGCGTATTCCGAGAGTCGGTCTGGTGCCGACTCGTCACACATACATAAATAATGAGATTGAGGTATTCACACTGGGTGTCACTCACAATAGCAAAGAATAGTGGTCAATATTTTAACTTTTATCCTGTTAAAAGTATTTTCATTCTGAAATGTTTTTTTTTTTCATTTCCATTTTTATGAATATCATTATTTTTATTCCTGTCTTAACTTATTAATCGATTTGCCGGCAACCTCAAAATTAACATACGACCTACACGAGGAGATAAGACTCCCATCAAAAACTAATTATTTCTGATTTCCAATTTTGTTTTTATTTATTTTGTCTACGTTTTTGGTGTTCCTACGAACTGTGTGTACCACAAAACTCTAACGGTGTTATTCACACACAGCAAATCCATGGCTCGACCGCCAACTAACATAAATTTTCTCTAGTAGGTCATCATCAGGTATGTCTACTAGGTTGAAAACGTTAGTGTAATTTGTTTAAAGATTTAAAACTTTTTAAATAAATTTTATAGTGAAAAAAAAAACAGTGTTTTGTTTGAATTCTATATCTATAATATAATCTATAATCTAAGTTGCAAGGATATATTCATTTAAAGCTCTCAGATGTATGCCCACAAACCAACAAGTGTAGTTCGCGCTTACAAATGCTGAATGTGTACTTACAAATAAAATCCAAACCTCAAATGAACATAAGCCCCACAACTTTTGCCGACCTTCCCTGAAACAGGGGTGACATTGGCAAAGTGAACCATTTTTTACAGTATGGGTGGTCAGCCTCATACCAACCTATAAGTCAAGGAATATGAATAATAAATTACATTTAAATATAAAAAAGAACAAAACCTTACAAAGATCTCTATACAAAAAAAAGTCAAAAATTTCCTATGCAAAAAATGTAGCAAATGAATACACCAACATTAGAAATCAACATTGCAGATTAGCCGCCACTTCTTCCTGTCCTTGCATACTTCTTTCATTTCATCCATCATTTCTTTGAATTCATCCAAAAATTATAAAATTAAACAAAATATATTTAATTGATATAAGAAATTTTAACTATATGAAATTGTTATCTTCCACAAACAAAATTATTGCCAATAGAACATGGTCTAACCCGAGAAAAACTGTGTCATCGAAATTATAACTATTTGTTAAAAAAAAAAAACGTTGCTTACCTTTTCTGTCAATGTTCCCCTATGTGCGATGGGCCGACACAGGACCGGCTAACCGATGAATAAGCCCGCTGCATTCTGGCTTGTATGGAGGGGGCACAGTGAGGTGACGAGCCCCCTAGTTAGACAGGTCTACCAATGGCTCGCCTCGCACTCACAGCTCAATCATTATTTTCTTTTGATGGGGCGTCCACACGCTTGCCAACCATTCACAAGTCAAGCGCACAGTGTGTCGTCTAGAACATGCTAGCTGGACAAAATTTTGTCTAATGGACTCATTTTGTCCAGCTAGCATGTTCTAGACGACACACTGTGCGCTTGACTTGTGAATGGTTGGCAAGCGTGTGGACGCCCCATGAAGAGGCCGGGACTAGGTTGAAATAATAGGCCAGTCCAAAGGATTGAAGAGATAAGTATGCTTTATTTTTTTTTGCATTAAAAAAATCATTTTTTTATGAAATATTTTTTACAATGTTAACACCTGATCGGAATGTCAAATCGTCCCAACAGAATTGATTTGGCTTGTCTACCATTTGATTCAAAAGGTGACCTTTAAATGAAAAGTCTTAAAAATCACATTCTACACAATTTGAGGTAAGAAAAAATATAAAGGAAGATAATGTGAGAGTTTTTAAAAAATATTTTCAAAATCAACTTCCAGCATTCTTCAATACACATACAAACATTGCTAGCGTGAAATTACCTCTGTTGGAGATAAGACAAACAAGCCCTAAGGTGACGAAATGCCTAGTGAGTGGATAAGGCGTAGAAGAGACACGCCTCCTGTTGACGTCAGATACAACTCCGACAAAACGTTGAGGAAACGGTTCGTGAAATCTCTTTACACAATTTGATTACAATTACTTATATATCCATTTGTTGGTGAATTTCTTCTAATTCTATTATTTTTGCAATTTAAATTAATTATATCAGAAGTGAAGTAAATTTTAAACGAAAATAAATCGAAAAGATTACTAATTGTTTGAAGACAAGAGCAAAATAACGTCTAAAGCAAACCAATGAAAGTGTTAATTTAGTTCAATAATAATTTTTTCGCTGAGATGATCGAGGTGATAAGGCGCTCTAATTTGCGTTTTTGGCACTAGCGAAGGTTCAAACCCCGCCTGCACCGTGTCATAATATGACGAATCTGATTCAGCATATGTCATTTGGTAATTATTCGTTTATAATATTAATGTTATTTATTTGTGGTGTGCAATAAAGTTTATTATTATTATTATTATTAATATGTAATTCATTTTAATTATTAAATATCTAATCTAATCTAATCTAAGCTGCAAGGATATATATCATTATGGATTTATATTAAGTGCATTCCCACAAGCAGACATTTATAATTTCGCGCTAACACATGCCGCATGTGGACCTATATTATAAGAACCCATCTCAAATGAACATAAGCTCTGCAACTCTTGCCGTCCTTCCCTGAGACAGGGGTGACATTGGCAAAGTGAACCATTTTTTCACAGTATGGGTGGTCAGCCGCATACCAACCTATAAGTCAAGGAACATACATGACAAATTACATTTTTAAAATCACTAAATTATAATATGTATGGACATCACAAACTAACAGAAAACAAATTTTGATTTAAAAAACCCAAGCCGCCAACATCACAGATTAACCGCCATTTCTTTCTGTCCTTACACACTTCTTTCATTTCCTCCAGAGTCATAACCTTCTTCATACAGGCTCTCCTTTTATTTTTTTAATATTGAATTATTAATTGATAATGTCAATACCTGTTTCTGGCCATGCAAAATAGGCTGGTGAATTGCATTCCTCTTCTCAAATCTATTAAAAAAACCGTTGAAATTCACTGCTATATCACCACAATTCTATTTTCAAAATCCTCATTCCGTCTCTGGCTTGACAAGTCCATCATCCTGCTTTGTACAAACCTTTACATTCAGCGTTTTAAACAAAAATACATTAAAGCTTAAACGCTCACGGGTTGCGCTATTTTAGTTCGAATACATTATTGGTAAAATATTATGGTAGAGCTAAACGTGATCCGTCCTGACCTGCGGCAGTGAGGGGTCTTCCATCACATCAGGTCTTCCCACAACATCTTCACGGTTACATGTTAGAATGACACAGTGACAAAATGACATATGACGTAGCGACACATGACAGAACAACACATGCCAGAACGACACATGACAGAACAATACATGACAGTCACACTGACAAGATATCACAACACAAAACATCAAATGACAAAACATCACATTCACTTACCTAAAACAGAACATACCATAAACGGCATAGAGAAAAACATCACATTACAAAACAGAAAACACTATAAATGGCATGACAATAAAGTAAGACATGAGAAAATGGAACTCATGCATTTTGTCACTGTGATGTTCTGTGTCACTGTGATGTGTCGTTCTATCATGTGTCGCTCTGTCTTGTGTGTTCTGTCATGTGTCTTTCTATCATGTGTAGTTCTGTCATGTGATGTGCTATCATGTGTCGTTCTATCATGTGTCGTTCTGTCATGTGATGTACTATCATGTGTCGTTCCATCATGTGTCATTCTGTCATGTGTCGTTTTGTCATGTGTCGTTATGTCATGTGTCGTTATGTCATGCGTCATTCTGTCATTGTGATATTCTGTCATGTGTCGCATTGTTACTGTGCGTTGTTTCATGTGTCGTTCTGTCATGTGATGCTCTGTCATGTGTCGCTCTCTCAGATGTCATTACATATGTCATGTGTCGTTATGTCATGTGTCGTTCTGTCATTGTGATGTTCTTTTATGTGTCGCTTTGTCACTGTGCCTTTTTCATGTGTCGTTCTGTCATTGTGATGTTTGTCATGTGTCGCATTGTCACTGTGCCGTTGTTTCATGTGTCGTTCTGTCATGTGTTGTTCTGTCATGTGTTGTTATGTCATGTGCCGTTCTGTCATGTCTCGTTATGCCACTGTGCCGTTCTACCCTGTAACCCATCTTCGCATCTACATAATTTTCTGAGCATTTTGTAATGTCTTCTTTACAGGCAGAGACGAGCCGCTCGTTAAACAATATTATGCCAAACATGCTTTGCAAAATTGCTACCGGAATCTTGTTTACCTGATGCATTTTTAATGCACCTTTTTTAAAATAATAATCCTGTTTTGTGCCACTTCTTATGAAGGTCGAACTTACTTTCCGGTTTTTAAATTCTTCTACAATGGCTCTATCCAATTGTCACCTAAGTTCTTATTATTTTTGTCTCCAACAGAGGTAATTTCACATGAGCAATGTTTGGATGTGTACAAGACAAATGTGTCTTATGAAAACTGGAAATTGATTTTAAAAATATTTTAAACAGCTCTCACATTATCGTGTTGTACTTATTTTTCTTAACTCAGATTGTGTAGAATGTGATTCTTGAGACAATTTCACTGAAAGGTAATCTTTGAATCAAATGGTAGACAAGCCAAAGAAGTAGAGATGTGCCCGACTTTAGCGAGGGTCATTTTCCGGTTGGGTTCTGTCGATAGTTCAGTTGGTAGAGTGCTTGCTTTTGGGTTTGAATCCTACCGAGGTTGTCCAGAAATAATTTACAGTTTCGGTGTTTATTTCAAATCCCAAAATAAAATATCGGAAAGGCTTACTCAGCCTTCACAAGAAATGAGTACTAGCTCTCTCGGGAGCTGAGAAACCCCTACTTCAACTGAAGTGGTTGGTGCAAGGCTGACCCCCTTATCTGTAAAAATAAAAAACCTAGAACCCTTCGGGGATAACGCGGCAAGAAGTTACACTATATCTGTAGCTTAGTTGCGTAGTTAGTTGCGTAGCGTAATTCCCTTGAAGAGCAATACGTACTCAAAACCCACCCTTTGAAATTTCCCTTTTGCTTGTGTGTTTGGATTGTGAGTTACCGGCATTCTGTACCCTTAGTACGAGTTGCAAAACTTGAGAAAAGTAAAGTTTACGGAAAATATTAAAGAATGATTTCTCCCAAAATCTGCCGTTTTTGTTTCTTACACTTTATCTATAATCTATAATCTAAGTTGCAAGGATATATTCATTTAAAGCTCTCAGATGTATGCCCACAAACCAACAAGTGTAGTTCGCGCTTACAAATGCTAAATGTGTACTTACAAATAAAATCCAAACCTCAAATGAACATAAGCCCCACAACTTTTGCCGACCTTCCCTGAAACAGGGGTGACATTGGCAAAGTGAACCATTTTTTACAGTATGGGTGGTCAGCCTCATACCAACCTATAAGTCAAGGAATTCTTGAACTTTATGGTCTTAGCAAAAGAGTTACAGTGATGTAGAAAATCAAGTTCAAACAAACAAAAACGGCAGATTTTGGGGGAAATCACTCTTTTATGACTGCCGTAAACTTTACATTACTCAAGTTTTGCAACTCGTACTAAGGGTACTGTTTGGCTAGCACACTTGCTACAAATGGATGTAATTTCAGCAAACAGCTGCAGCGTCAAGTGATTATGATAATACTATTATCACGCGGAGCAGATAACTTGCAGAACTTTGATAAATTTTGCAGTAAAGCACGCGAATTAATGCCGCTCTGTAACCAACAGATAGCGCCAAAACCATTACGGACTTCATACAATTTACATACAATTATTATTGTAACAAAAACTAATTGTAGTCATATTTTTAGGGTTCATTTTAACTTAAATTCATAACAAGGTTTTATTTCCGTTTCAATTCAATTTTGATTTTGCGAAATGTGTGGGATCGCTAGACGAATCACACCGGATTAGAAGGAAGCTACCATTTGATGCAAAGATGACCTTTCAATGACATTGTCCAAGGAATCACATTTTACAAAATCTGTTTGTTTGCGAAAACGCACGCGGAAGTTAATAAACCTTCTTAAAGTAACCTAAAACAAAGACGAAAATACAAAAACATTTCCGACACCCTTGGAGGGAATAGAACCCTAGCCCTAGCTCCACAATCAAGTATTAATCTCCTCCTCATGAGATAACACTGTTTTGATTTCAATGTCTTTTTGGGAAATCAAACTAGTTTTATAATTTGGGAAATCCCGAAATATTAGATAGTCATTGAGATATGCATACGATTACATTCTGGTCTTTATCTGTGTATGTATATTCATAAGTATTTTTCTCATCATTATATTGTTTTCTTTATCACACTAATTGATGTATAAGTAATAATTATTTTTTTAAGATAATAGGTAATCAGGCACGGATTAACCCATCTGGGCGCCCTGGGGCCAGGAAAAGCTTGTGGCCCCCTATACGCACCCTCTCTCCCCATCCCCGATTTTTTTTCATAATTAAATTTATTTATTTTGTATTTAAAAAAATGTGAAGAGAAATAAAATTCACCAACCTATTCTGCCTGGCCAGAAACATGTATTAATATAATCAATTAAGGTTCATTATTGCTTTTTTTAATGTTTTTTTTTTATAAATAATTACCCAATAACATCTGTTGAACCAGGGTCAAAGTTATGGTCAAATGACCCAGGCGAGGATCAAACCAACGTTATTCTACTCTAAATACGCTAGAAAGATCAGCCCGTTTGGCCCCCTCAGCCATAACACCGACATATTTTTTTTTTTTTTTTAGGAATCCTGTGCGGGAGGCTTCCCAATTCTTGAGAGTCTTGGGGGTCTATGTCACCCTGGAAGGGTGCCGCAGAGGTGTTGCATGAGTTCTTGGTTCTGTCGTGAGGCGCTGCAAGGAAGTGGTGATTGATGTTGGTTTTGAATAAAACCGGATTAAATTGGGAAGGGAACACAGATACTGGTAGACCATTCCATAAACGGGCAGTTTGGCAAAGGAATGAGTCATGAAAACGCCAAGTTCTCATAGTTTTGAGATCGACTGCAAAGGGATGAATGAGAGTCGTACTACGAGTTTCCCTTTCTGAAATGCGAGGGGGAGGGATTAATGAATGGAGCTCATTAGAACAAGCTCCGTGGTAATATCGATAAAAAAGACTGAGCATTCCAACTTTTCTTCTGTGCTGGAGCGGCTGCAGATCGGATATCAGAGAAGAATCATTGATCAACCTCACTGCCCTCCTTTACACAGAATCAAGTTGGTCACTCAACTTCTTGGACATACCACACCAGAGATGGCTGCCATCCTCGATAATGGGGCGGATTTGGGATTTATACAGAGTCAATAACTGGGCTGAAGTAAAAAACCTACGGGCTCTGTATAATATGCCGAGTCATCGGAAAGCGGAAGTTGTGCAAGACTCAATAGCATCATGGTATTTTAACTCTGATGACAGAGAAACACCAAGAAGATTTAAGTGTTCATGGTTAGAGAGGGAGACATTGTCGAAAGTTGGGAGATAGTTGTTTGGAATCCTCTTTAAGGATATCAGACATGCTTGAGTCTTTTTGACGTTGAACTCTACAAGGTTGTCAGTGCCCCAACGGCTGACAGCCCTGAGATCTGTATTGATCTTTGAAGCTAATGATTCACGAGCAATAGATATCGCTGAACTATTTGGGGGCTTTGTAAAAGAGAAACCGTCATGTATTGTACTGTAATTTAATTTTTGTATTAATTGAAATATAATTTTTTATAAAATAAATATAATTTTTTTGGACCTTTGGGGGCCCCTAGGACGCGGGGGCCCTGGTTGGGTCGTACACCTCGAACCACCCTTAATGCAGGCCTGTTAAGGTACTCTAATATCGTCCACATAATGATAATTAATTATTATTTTCAACATCTCATCATACAAGGAAGAAAGGTTCTATTCACCAGATACAATATTACATTTTTTCATCTGAATGTACCTTGCCTTGCCGTACCCTCATCTCCTTCAAGAAACAGCCATAAAGAAGTTGAAGGGCGATTAAATGTCTTTAAAGTCATGTGGAGAAGCGATAACTTTGCCAAATGATACGTTACATTCAACGGCAGATTTCACCGATGTTTCGGCCGCAAGAAAATAACACAATGCTTTATATGAGCATCTCGGTTTTATTACCCGAAGAAATGTAAAGAAGAATGCATCTTTTGAACGGCTTCAAAAAGTTATGACCTCGTTACGTTGTCGGTTTTTTGCTTGTGTTAAATTTTTGAGGGTGTATAACACTACAGACGATGCCAAAGTGCTGTTTGTTGGTTGATTGGATACCGATATCACAGATCTGTGCCGGACACTAAGTTTGTGAAATAATTGGGGTCGGAAGCTCCTGGTTTTTTTTAAAGAAATCCTGTGCGAGAGACACACTAGATTTCAGAGACTCTAGCGATCTATGACACTTGTTGTAGTGCCGCAGAGGTATTTACGAGTTTAGTCGTCGCTACAAAGCGCCAATACTCAAGCAAGACCCAGTTGCTGTTGCTGGATGGACCTTTTTTATGGCCGATCTTTGGTAAAGGTTTTTTTTATGAATTATTCAACCCAGCGAAGAGCATATTCATTATAAAATTGGTATATTTTTTGTGCTCCTACAGGATTCGAATCCACAAACTTCTTCCATTTACGAGTCCGAAGTGTTGCCACTGGACTACGGACCGGTCTAACAAATGCCAACGACATGAGGTGTTTGCAAGCGGTCATCTATCCAAGTACTATCCGCGCCCAATGTTGCTTAACTTCGTTGCTCGGATGAGAACCGGTGCTTTCAACATGGTTTGGTCGCTAGCGATGTCCTTAGAAGGTGCTACAAAATATGCGTTAGTTAATCGAGATACTTCGATTTTCCATAAAGGCTTCAAATAGAGACAAGAGCAGACACCCACTCAACAATAACTGTAACTGTAACTCTGTCGCCATTCTGCAAGGGGTGGCCATAGCCTTTGCAAATTTGGAGATATTTTTTCATGTGCCGTTTATGGTATGTTCTGTTTTAGGTATGTGATATTTTGTCCTTGTGTTGTTTTGTCATGGTGTTGTTTCATCAATGTGATGTCTTTTGTCATAGTTTGACCGGTCCGTAGTCCAGTTGCAACACTTCAGACTCGTAAATGGAAGGTTGCAGGTTCGAATCCCGGCGGAGCACAAAAAATACCATTTATGGGTATCGCCGTCGAAATTTGTACCTTTTGTCTTGTGCGTGTGTCCCCTAATGATTTTCAGCTTTTTCATAAAAACTGGTGATCTCTACTGAATTCTAAAATTATCAGAGTAAAGTAAATAAAAAGCGTATCGAAATACAAAAAAAAACTGCAAAAAGCATTAAGTGGCGATGTAATTAAAAAATAAAACAAAAACGCCTTTTTTCCATTCCCATACAAATTTTACATGTCCGCAACCCGTTTTTGACCCTTTGATGGCATGATACGATCAAAATAGTCAAACGTTTTTAAAGTTGAGTATTTTTGCATATACCTTAGTAACGTATCTTTCATTTTCTGTACTAGCCACAATAATATTTACTTATTTAAACACGAAATTTTGATTGCTAAGGTTTGTCTCCATTTTTGGCTCCGAAATTTTTCTTGTAGTATGTTACCAATTCCATTGGAACTGACAAAAATCTTGCAATCTTAAGTATTTTTTCACGTATGGTAACTCTTTGGTTCAGTGTGGACAACACAAAAAAACTCATTCGATACCTTCATTTTCTTCTGAGAACGTTTACATCAGACTCGGGAATTTGTCGTGTGTGTTTTGAGTGGAAGTTAGCTTGGCATTATTAAGGTATGTATTCGAATAAGTTATCAGTTGTATATTTTTTACTTAGATCCATTAATCCTTCTAATGATTGTATGTTTGTATCATTGCTGACAGCATTATTTTTCAAATGGCACAAGTTTAAGGTAATGTCGGGCGGTTTTTTATTTACAATCTTTAACGTATGTTACCATATTAAGGTGTATTCACGTAGGTTTAAAAAAATACACCTACTTACCGTTAATTTATGGTTGACTAACAAATAACATTTACGTACCTAATTGAAACATAAAACTATCTAATCAACCTTACTACATGCTATTAATATTTTAAATGCACCGTTTGATGTTTGTTATTCAAAATAGCAAAAAGGTTTATTCCGTGATCTGTGGGCTAAACGGATTAAATGAAATTTGGACCACAGAGGTACCTAATTTTTATATCGGTGCTGGATATTGTGAAAAATGTACGCAAAAAAACCATTGCCTATCTATCTAAATCTATGATAATCTATAATCTAAGTTACAAAAATATATTGCATTTAAGACTTTAAGTTCGTACTTAAACATGCTGCATGTGAACCTACAATATAAAACCAAATCTCAAATGAACATAAGCCCTGCAACTCTTGTCGACCTTACCTGACACAATGGTAACATTGGTAAAGTGAACCATTTTTTACAGTATGGGTGGTCAGCTTTATACTAACCTATAAGTCAAGGAAACTTATTGAAATACAATAAACGATCGATTTTAGGTAGTTATTAAATGAGATTTTGAATCTAGCAGCTGTGCCGTGACCTAGATTGGGCCGTGACGCACTAGGCAGCCAGGCCTAGTGCGTCACGGGCCTAACGGCACAGCTGCTTAGGCTCAGTATTTTCAACGTTAGCTTACGTGACTTTAAACTGATAAAAAAAAGCTACCCACACGTTTGACATAAGTGCGTCCTTTTTCATTCAGTATAAAGTCGCTATGCTAACGTTGAAAATACTGAAACGCCATCTCGCGGGCATATTTGGACGATGTACTCTGTAATAAAATGAATACGCACATTTAAAACTACCTAAAATCGCTCGTTTATTGTATTTCAATAAGTTTCCTTGACTTATAGGTTGGTATGAAGCTGACCACCCATACCGGTAAAATACATACATGCATACATACGAACGAACAGATGTACAGACGGACAGGTTCGAAAAATTAGGTTTTGTTACATTTCTATATCTCATTTCTTTTTTCGACGACGAATACAAGATTTTATAGCAGTTCGTAAACACTGTTCAGTAAAAATTAGAGCACCATTTTGAATGTCATTTTGAATAGACCTTAATTGAATTCGCGATGTTTACGTTTTCTTGAATCTTGCCGGTCGACAGTTATGGTACAAATTTAAACGGCGATACCCTTATATCGCTGGGTTGAAAAATTCATAAAATCTTTACCAAAGACCGGTCACTAAAGGTTCATCCAGCCTTATAACTACTGAGTCTAGCTTGAGTATTGGCAATTTGTTGCGAAGACCAAGCTTGTAAACTACACCTCTAAGGGCCGGTATTTTCACATTTTAAGCTAAAGTAGTTTATATAGCATATTTTACGCCCGAGATATGCTATAGTAACACCAAAACAGTATTTTCATTCGCATTTTGCCTATAGGCTATCTTTAGTATATATACCGAAGATACCCGAAGTAATTGCATTGCTACCATCGTGATAAAACTTGAAAAATGTAAAAAAACGCCTCAAATACTGCATTTGGCCACATAAATAATATGGTCAACAGCCACGAATTCAAGATTTTTTTTGTCTATGGTAGTTTTTTATAACTGTCAGATGCCATATTGACGTCCGCCTGGAATGCACCAACAAGGATGGCGTATTGTGATAATATGATATGATTTTAAATTATAAGTGCGTAAAACATTTAGTGAGGCATATAAAAACGGATTTTACAAACTGTGTTGTAGATAGGTTCATAAATCCGTTGTGATTTGCTTGCCAATAATTTCAAACGTTGTGCCGGGTGAATTCTTCCGCTTTCCTACCAAATACTCGGAGACATTGAGGGAGAAAAAATATTTTCGATTTGCACCTGCAAACATAATCAGTAATTCTTTCGACACCTGACCCGTTGCTTTCCATGACAAAATTGAAGTAAATATTGTGTGTTTCCTTAGGGAATAATTGCTAAAATTCGACTCAAAACTACAAAGCCGCTATAAATAACATATGAGAAAAGACGCCATATTGGAATTAGCCATAGCATAAAACGTATGCTCCCCAAGATTGGCTAGCAAAAATATTGTTGCTATTACACTATTTTCTTGCTAAAGCATATTTCAAAATACCGTTTTTAAGATTTTAAGCTATAGTTAGTCATTTTTATGCTATTAGGCGCATATGCTAACGATTAAACTACCGGACCTAAGGCACTACAACTAGAGTCTGTGAAAGCTGGGGAGTCTCCCGCCAAGGATTTCTTAAAAAAAAAGTGATGTTTTGTCATGTGTTGTACTCTCATTGTGATATTCTGTCATGTGTTTTTATGTCATGTGCCGTTCTGTCATGTATCGTTCACTGAGCAGTTCTATTCTGTCACCATATTTTCCGAGTGTCCAATGTAGTCAGCTGATTTTTATTGACGTTTTGGTACAAGGCGTTTTGTTCAGATTTGAAATTGTTTGGTCAATTGATTAGCCTATTATTCATTTTTAAGGTTACCTGAGAAAGAGACTATTTTTTCTTTAATAATAATTAATCCACTTATGATAAAAAAAAAAAAAATTTAATGTTGATAAAAACTCTCTACACATTATTTTAATTCACATATGCATTTTAATTTGAACGTATCAATTTCAGAATTAAACCAAATGGAAAAGGGGTAGTCCTATATACAAAGGAGCGCACTTATGAAATGAATATTTTATTGTACGATGAAAAAGGGTAGGCGAGCTCTGCAAGTTCACAGTAGCCTTTTAATTTTTTCTTTAAAATTCCTTTAAGACCATCGCACAAGTGAATGTACAATTTTTTTAATGGAAAATTCTATTTACTCAGTATTTAATTTAATGACAAGGGCAGCTTCCGGAAATCTAGGCTACATCCTCAACAACACAAAACTGCCGGTTAACCTGAAACGTAGGATCTCTGAGTCATGCGTGCCTTCAGTATGCACCTATGACTTGGAAATAAAAGGGTAAACTCAGTATAGTGTATAGCCAACAGACTGAGGACGTGCCAAAGAGCCATTTAAAGGAGGATGCTGGGAATCAGTCTCAGAGACAGGGTTTCAAAACAAGAGATCCGTAGACGCACTTATAGCCTTCAGCTTGCTTAAAGTGGCGCTGGGCCAGTCACGTCGCAAGGCAGGACCATGACAGGTGACTGGAAAGGATCGTCCAGTGGTGGCCCAGGACGTCCAAGCGGGGATACCTTAACTGAGGTGGCTGGACGATAAAAAAAAACTGCTTTCGACTGGACTTTAAAGTCCCAAATCACACGAATCGTCCCCTAACCATTTGATTTAAGATGACGTTTAAACGAAGTTGTCTTAAAAATCACATTCTACACAATCTAACCTAAAAAAAAACGTTAAACACGATAATGTGAGAGTTGTTTACAATACATTCAAATTCAATTTCCAGCATTCATAAGACACGTTGCTTCAGTGCAAATGAGTCGTATAAATGCAAACGCCGTCAACTCCTTACGCGATGATTTTGAGAAAAATAAACTTGTACACTTGTTAAACGACAACACCAGTTGGAGATGACGGCGTTTGTACGAAATCATACTTTTTCAATTAAAATTACGAAGGATTAAGTGAGGTTTACATTATATCGCACACAGCAAATGATTTGTTACACTGCGCAGAATCAACTTCAATCATTATCTCAAAAATCATAAATTTTGGAGATGACGGCGTTTGCAGTTATACCTACGACTCAAATATAAACATTGTTTATGTGAAATTTCCTCCATCAGAGATAAGATGAACAAGCCCAAAGGCTACGAAAAATGTGTATGAAAAAAACAAAAACAGTGTGCGTTTCTCCTATGTTAAACTTAAGCCTTTATTAAAATGTTTTATAATTCGGTGTGCGCGTGGTCGTTGTTTAGGCACCTGGATACATTATGACTGGCAGAAATGCATATTAACACATTAGAGAATTTAATCCCATTTAGGGTTGATTTTAAATAAGGGATACCCATTTCAAATTCATCGTCTACTTAACTAACAATTTGGTATAAGCTCACAATCGTCAATCCTGTCCTGTCGATGGTTCAGTTAATAGAGTACTTGCATTCTACGGTTTGATTTCCCAAAACCGATAACTGAAGAGGAAGCTCATTTGCCATTGCGATGCGATGTTCCTTGACTTATAGGTTGGTATGCGGCTGACCACCCATGCTGTAAAAATGGTTCACTTTGCCAATGTCACCCCTGTTACAGGGAAGGACGGCAAGAGTTGCAGGGTGTATGTCCATTTGAGATTTGGTTTCTATGTTGTAGGCTCACATGAGGCATGTGCAAGCACGAACTTGTACATGTCTGGTTGTGAGAATGCATGTAATGTGAATCTCCAATGTAACATATCTTTGCAACTTAGATTAGATTTGAATAGATTAGATGTGCTCTTGTTTTAATAAGTTTATTCTTACTCTAGACTCAAGAAGGATGTCTTCTGAGGAAGTTGTTTATGAAGTTGAGAAAACATCGAGAGTAGTGAATGTTTTATTTTATTAAGTAAATTACTATATTTTCTCTATCTATATCGGGAGCTGGGAAACTATTACCTCACTGAAGTAGTTGACGTAAGGCCAGCACCCTAATACCTGTTAAAATAAACAGGTTTAACTTGCCATATGTGACCCCATCGGGAAGAACACATAATGATGTTACACTATATGTGTAGCTTATTTGCGTTTCGTTGCATTTTCTACACTGCACGAATTAATGTATAAATTATATTTTGAATTGTTTGTGTATTAACACTGTGAAAATTCATATTCAATAATATTTTATCTATTTAATTGAAGATTTAAATCAAAACACTGTTTTGTATTTTCACGATTATAATGTATAAATAATAATTAATACAGCCGTCATTTTGCCGACCATATTCCCATCCCCACAATACACTTAAATAAATACACATTAAATTACGTTATTAAATACGTCATCACATCATCGGAAGCGCTCGAGGAAATAAATCTACTCGCCAAGAATAAACGTTATTAATTTAAAATCAATCTTTGCAATGCCAACACACACACACACCCTTAAACTTGTACAACATTTTTAGACTGATAAAGTCATTGTGGATTTTTTTTTATCAATTCTATGTAGGCAGTACACAATATTAGTTTGCATGCATTTTTTTTAGATTTGTCAGTAAACTTTATGTCAGATCACTGGCAACCCTTTTTTTTTCATTCAACTCATTAAAATCGCTTCGGATGATGTGGCATTATTCCCCCCTAACAAAATAGTTAAAAAATAATAATGAAAGTAAGTCCTTCACTTTGTATGATGGAAATTAAAACCTGATATTTCTATTTGTTTTGAAAGAAAGGTCGTTAATTTTTTTTATTAAAATTTATTCCTCCTGTTTGAGCAAATTATTAGATAGATTTTGTGTATAGGCTACAGGCTATTTAATTCCTTACTCCTTTAGCCATTTATAAGCGGATATCGCGGAGGGGGAGTAATGATATGTGTTAGGAAGAAGTTTCCTTGTTTTGTGCTGAAAACATCAGATTTAATCTCGGAACAACTGTTTCTCTCCGTAGTAGTAGGCACAAAAAAACTAGTACTTGGATGCATATACATTCCCCCCTCCTCTTCTATAGAGGTATATAAATCGCATACTGAAATGGTTGAACAATTGTCCCTAAATGCTGACTCAATGTTTATCTGTGGAGATTTTAATTTGCCGAAAACATTGTGGCTCAATGACAACCATGGCGTTAAAATATATAAAAATATTTCTCCCCAGGCTTCCATTATAGCCAATTTTTATGCATTTATGAACATGCATCAAGTTAACTCAATACCCAATGAACATGGCTATAGCTTGGATTTAATTTTTACCGATATCTCTAGTGTTAAGGTAAATAGATCTTCGAACAATTTGCTACCCCTTGATAAGTTTCATCCTCCTCTTTCTTTTGACATCTCAAGTTTTCTCAGTAGTGAACTATTAAAGCATAAGGTATCCTATCACTATAAATTTAAAAATGGCAATTATGCCGACATGAATTATTTTCTTGCTCAAATTAACTGGTCTTCCTTTTATTCACTTAACAATATAAATGAAGCTGTACTTCTTTTCAATGATTACCTGTCACATTCTATTCTCCAATTTGTTCCTAGAGGTATCTATTCTCAGCCTAAATTTCCTAATTGGTTCAGTTTGAAGCTGAAACATTTAATATTGGAAAAGAAAAAAATGCATAAGATGTATAAGGATACAGGAAAATTACTTTACTATCAGAAGTTTACTCATCTAAGACAATTATCTAAAATGGAATCAAGGAGTAGCTATAAATCTTTTATTGAAGATACCGAGACTAACTTAAATTTATACCCAAAAAATTTTTGGCATTTTGTTGCACAAAAACGTGCAGATAACGGTCTTCCCTCTAATATGACCTATAATGATACTCAAGCCACAAATGCTACTGCGATTGCAGAATTGTTTGCTAAACACTTTTCTACAGTATATTCAGACACTGCATCTAATGTCCCGCTATTCAACTACACACATACTGTTGACTTAAATGAATGCAATATATCACTAGTGGATGTTTTCAATGCATTGGGGGCTCTGTCTGATAATAGTGGCACTGGTCCCGATGGTTTTCCACAACTTTTGCTCAAGAAGTGCAAGTTTACCTTGTCAAAGCCATTGTGTCATTTATTTAACCTTTCTCTGTCTTCAGGTGTTTTTCCTGACTCTTGGAAAATATCTTACCTAAGACCTATTTTTAAATCTGGAATCAAGTCTGATATAAAGAACTACCGACCTATATCAAATTTATCCCATATACCAAAAATCTTTGAGTCTATCATAACTACAAAAATCTCCCCTCTCTTCAAAAATTTATTGATTGATGAACAACATGGCTTCCGATCTTCTAGATCTACTATTACTAATTTGCTTTCCTACACTGACACTATTGTCAGGGCCCTTGAGAATAATACTCAGGTTGATGTTCTATACACTGACTTCTCTAAGGCCTTCGATAAGGTTAACCATCAACTCCTTGTAGCTAAACTAAGAGCTATTGGTATAAGAGATCCCTTTCTAACCTTTCTCAAGTCTTACTTAACTGGAAGAAAACAAAGAGTGAGAATAAATGATTCTATTTCTGATAAAATTGACGTTACGTCTGGTGTACCTCAAGGAGCACATCTTGCTCCTCTTCTTTTCAATATATTTATTAATGACCTGAATGTTTTTTCTGACACTCAATTTTGGCTTTTTGCGGATGACAACAAAATGCTGAAATCCATTAACTCTTACAATGATTGCTCTCTGTTTCAATCAGATATTGATTCATTCAATGATTGGTGCAAGGCCAACTGCATGGAGCTGAATATCGATAAATGTAAAATTATGTCCTTTTATAAAACAAAAAAACCTGTAAATTTTGTCTACAAACTAAATGGTGTTGACCTGGCAACGGTCACACTTATTAAGGACCTTGGCTTAACATTGGATATCAAACTTTCCTTTCGCGAACACATTGATAATATTGTTAATAAGTCACTTAAGATTCTAGGTTTCATCCTTAGAATCACTTCTGATTTCAATAATGTACAAACTTTAAAAATCCTTTACTGTTCATTGGTTCGCCCACACCTTGAGTATGCCAGTGTTATCTGGTCTCCATTCTATGCTACCCACATTGACCGTCTTGAATCAGTACAGCATCGCTTTCTAAGACGAGTTGCTTGGAAACTGGGTCTAAGTAGAGATGAGTATGACTATAAAGACATAGAGATCACCCTAGGCATTTCATCTTTAGTAACACGCCGACAACATGCTCAACTCATATGTATTTATAAAATCATTAATAGTATTTTCGACTCACCTTATCTTTTACAATGTATCAAATTAAATGTTCCAACGCGAAGATTTAGAATAAATGAATTGCTCTCTCTCAACTTTCACACTTCAAATTTAGGATACTATTCTCCTATTAACAGAATGTGTCGTCTTTTAAATTCTTCCTCTCATCTAGATTTATGCGGCATGAGCCTATCTGAATTCCGTAGAGCTTTGTTTTGCTGAGGAAAGTATAAGTATTTATATTTTGTCTATGCTATTATGAAATATTAATTCTTGTATTATATTATTTTCTTTGTCATTTTCTGTAATTACTTTTTCATATAACTATGTAATTGGACTATTATGTCCGTAAGTAAAATAAATAAAAAAAAAAAAATAAAAAAAAAAAAAAATAAGCTTTGTCTATCATCATTACCTGCTCATTACGTAATAACACCCCAGTGTGAGATTCAGTGCATTTGTGTAATTATTTCTTGACATACTGGTAAGAAAGACCGGTCCGTAGTTCAGTGGTAACAGCTCGGACTCTGAATTGAAGGTTGTGGGCTCAAATCTCGGCAGAGCACAAAAAATATACCATTTATATTTTCAAATTTGATTTTCGTTGGGTTAAAAAAATCATAAACCTTTACCAATGACCGGTCACCAAAGGTCCATCCAGCCTTACAGCAACTGGATCTTGCTTGAGAATTGGCACTTTGTAGCGACGACGACCAAGCTCGTAAAAAGGTCGATAGCTTAATTGGTAAAATGCTTGTACTCCATGCCGAGAGCAAGGGATCGATCTCAAGGCTTACTCAGCCTTCACAAGAAATGAGAACCAGCCCCCCCAGGGAGCTTGGAAACCTCCACTTCAATTAAAAGTGGTTGGTGTGAGGCCGGCCCCTTTACCGGTAAAAATAAATAGGTCCCGAATCACCACATGCGACTCCTTTGGGGATAACGCAGGCAAGAAGTTACACTATATGTGTAGCTTAGTTGCGTTTATGAGGTTGACAACCTGTGTTATAAAAATTGGTTCACCTTGCAAATGTAGCTCCTATTTCAGTAAATAGATCATTTGAGATTTGTACACACACAGCATTTGTAGAGGCGAACTTACATATACGTGTCTGATGATGATGATGATTTGATATAGCGCCGTTTCGTGAAGATTGTCACTCCAAGGGCGCTTGCTGTGTATCGCTGCGAAGTAGTGTGTCTTGAGGGATGTTTTGAGGTCTGCTTGTGAACATGCCTTTTTTAAGAATCTGCAATGTCAATTCATTTTTTGAAAATTAAATTATTATAGACAAAGACGAGAAAAGTATGGAAGGATCAAATCTCTGAAATAGCGAATGAATGGGATATCCAGAGTCATAATAAAAGGAGGACTTGTATGAAAAAGGTTATGACTCTGGATGAAATGAAAGAAGTATGCAAGGACAGGAAGAAGTGGCGGCTAATCTGCAATGTTGATTTCTAATGTTGGTGTATTCATTTGCTACATTTTTTTGCATAGGAAATTTTTGACTTTTTTTGTATAGATTTCTTTGTAAGGTTTTGTTCTTTTTTATATTTAAATGTAATTTATTATTCATATTCCTTGACTTATAGGTTGGTATGAGGCTGACCACCCATACTGTAAAAAATGGTTCACTTTGCCAATGTCACCCCTGTTTCAGGGAAGGTCGGCAAAAGTTGTGGGGCTTATGTTCATTTGAGGTTTGGATTTTATTTGTAAGTACACATTCAGCATTTGTAAGCGCGAACTACACTTGTTGGTTTGTGGGCATACATCTGAGAGCTTTAAATGAATATATCCTTGCAACTTAGATTATAGATTATAGATAGACCATAATATGGTCTATTATTATGTAGATACAAGTACATAGGATTCGAATAAATACAATTATTAAAATTTTTAGGAAAAATGGGGAATTTATAATATTTTCCCCGTCTGTGGGGAAATTGTTTCATCCCTGAATCATTCTCGCTGAAATGTCCTAGATACAATCGGCTCGATGGACCATATGATTTACTTATCGTCTTGTGTTGCCACACAGTTGTTATTTCAAATAAATACATGGATTATTGAGACCCTCTACCTAGTCCCTACCCATATTATACAACAGTTATGAACACGGTAGTTGATAGGGGTAGCTTTGGCAATGTCAAATCAGCACCTCCTATAATAAAAGGTCCTAATTGTTACATATAGCCAATTTAAGGTTAAACTGAATGAATGCTAATTTACTATTCTGATATTCATAAATAGACACCAGTGGCGAAGAGTGTCATACAAGCCGATTCCCATCGCTTTCCCGTTTAAAATGAGGCAAAAAAATAAATAAAGTAGACTGCATGGTTTCAATGGGGAAAAAATACGTATTCTTTCTTTGGTTTTACATAAATGTATTTTTTTTTACTTTCTGCCTATATTTTTTAACTACTTTGTTACATCATTTTAAAAGGGAAGCCGATGGGAACCGGCTTGTATGGCACCCTTCGTCGCACTGAAAACACATTTTTTCGAGGTTAGTTGGATCGAATGTTCTGGTAAAATCTAGCAAGTAGCCATTCTCCAGGTTTCGAGAATGATTTTTATTTTTAGTTTAAATTAAGGATCAGAATTCCATGTAAGAGGAGAAATCATTAATCTGTCATACCATACTGTGCAAATGTGACTCTGAACTTTGCGATGTAATCAAATTAATATAGACAAACTGCCTATCAGTAGTGACGTCACATCCGAGTACATAAATACATCACAGGGTGTATTGTATTGGTAGTAGGTATCTTTTAAGCTTGTCTACCGGAGGGGTAGATACAAGGGTGTTGAGCGTTTGTCGCTCGTGTCCGGTGGCAAACAAATATGCAGGTAGGTAGACATAATAGCTACCTAGGTACCTACCAGCTACCCTACTTCTAAAGGTAACAATAATACTCTATACATGGGGTATGTCTTTGTTAGATTTCAAACAGAAAACCGCTTAGGGAACAGAACCGCATTTGATACAAAAAAAAATATTTATATCTTTCTTCTATAATCTTAGTTACATACATAAATTTATTTTTAGATTTTATTCCTTGATTAATGGGTTGGCATGAGGCTGACCATCCATACTGCAAAAAATGGTTCACTTGGCCAATGTCACCCCTGTGTCCTTGACTTACAGGTATTCTTTGACTTATAGGTTGGTATGATGCTGACCACCCATACTATAAAAAATGGTTCACTTTGCCAATGTCACCCCTGTGTCAGGGAAGGTCGGCAAGAGTTGCAGGGCTTATGTTCATTTGAGGTTTGGATTTTATTTGTAAGTACACAATCAGCATTTGTAAGCGTGAACTACACGTGTTTGTTTGTGGGCATGCATTTAATATTAATTTGAAATGTTTAGATATCTTTTCTACTTTGATTATAGATTATTATACAAAATAGAAAATTTACTGGCCTTTTTAACTGTCAATTTACTACTGGATATATTTCAAAGAATGAGACTTAAACTTTTGGAATAGTGATTAGCTCAATCGCTCCACAAGCAAATGGATGCGGTCCTGTCCCGGCTTAGTTTGCGGTGAGTCGTATAATGTGATTATCGAACACGACATTTACTAGCGGAACAAAAATCCTAGGTTCGAGTCCGAATTTGGTTTAAAAATATCCATGGCATTGTAAAATTATTATACTTTTACTACCCCATGTTTTTGTGGGTTCCATGTTAGAACGAAATAGTGACAAAACGACACAAGACATAAAGAAACATGACAGAAAACACATGACAGAACGACACAGTGACAGAACAACACATGACAAAACGACACAGCGACTGTACATCACATGACAAAATATCATAAGAAAGTCGTTCTGTCATGTATTGTTTCTTCATGTGCCGTTTATTGTATGTTCTGTTTGTGGTATCTTATGATTTGCTTTGTCGCACGCTTAATAATAAAGAGCAATTACCTACTCAAAAATTGGGGAAATCGAGATTTTGTAATAAAACGCAAGAACAATGCGAGATGAATAGGTAGAATACGACAGCCGTTCAATTCGGACGAATACGACCGAAATAAAACATCGGTCGCCTTTTTCATCCCATACAAGTTGTACTGGTTGTCTGAACTTCAAACGTGATTTCCCAACATTCATATATTTTGAGTTATTGCTCTTTATGATTAAGCGTGCGATGTGGTGATGTATTTTCCTTGTGTTGTTTTTTCACAGTGATGTTTTATAATGTGATGTTCTATGATGTGTTGTTCTGTCATGTGTCGTCGCTCTGGCATGTGTCGTTTTGCCACTGTGTTGTTATGTCATGTGTCGTTTTGCCACTGTGTTGTTATGTCATGTGTCGTTTTGCCACTGTGTTGTTATGACATGTGTCGTTTTGCCACTGTGTTGCTCTGTCATGCGTCGTTCTGTCACTGTGCCGTTCTAACCTATCACCGTTTTTGTGAGACCGGAAACCGCGATTCTGTATACAACATTTAAAAGGAAGACTCTCATTTCGAATGTAACCTTTTGTCGATTGTTATTGAATTAATAATGTATACAATTGTGAAAAAAAAACTTTTGTATTTTGTAGTTTATACAATTTGTAACACAAAAAAAATGTTTTTATTATGTTTGTTTGTGTAAAAGAAACTTGTTTTTTTTTGCGTATTAAAGAAATGCTAAGGAATTCATATAACACATTTTATTATTGTTTTTATTAGTCTTCCTTGACTTATATGTTGTTACGAACGTATGAGTTCGTACATGACCATAGGGACGCTGGTTGGTGTGTGTAACGTCGCTGTTATAGTGCTGAATATTGCTCTGGTACCATCCATTATGAAAGTGTCTACCATGTTCTCGAACATGCAAGCATCGTCTCTGCCGCACATATAAATACGAGCAAAGATTATGTGGGACAGATAGAGCCTCTTTGAGTATTGTGACGCGAAGACCTGTAAGCAGAGAGTGAAGAGTATATTGTAAACGTTTTTGTGAAAAATATTTTTTGTGAAATAAAATATATAAATCGCAATATCATTAAAAGAACCCAAGTCAAAGCATAACAATCTCTATGATAACAATATATACGAACGTTGTCGATCATCTTGAAGATGGATGATCAGTCAATTTCTTATTTCTTTTAAATGATGGACTTTAAAAGATTCCAAACGCTCTTTATTGTCTTTTGAATGCAAAAACTTTGTGATTTTTGATATCGTCATTGTTCCAATATGACGAATAAAGGTACGGAATATTGAGTAATAACATAGAAGAGCAGAAACTAACTTACTGCAATGACACACATTATTGCCCACATTTGTCTCAGTCTTGTCAAACGTTGCATTGGTGAAGTTATACGAAATTAGGCCATTTTGACCAAATCCATTTTATATTTCGACACCCAATTATAACGCACTGCATAATGGAGGGGATGACCGAGGGGACCAACTCTAGGGGACGCCCACGCCAGGAGTACCTGGAGGACCTGTTGGTGGACGTGCGCTGCTCAACATATGCAGACCTTAAAAGAGCTGCACAAGACAGGAAAGAATGGAGAAGAAAAGTAAAAGATATTGCTGCAAACCAATCCTACGATTGAAACTGGAGAAGAAGAAGTATGTTTGAATAATGCATTTTTTCACAATTGATCAATTACAGCGATTGCAATATTCATAACGCGTTTTATATGTCAACTCTTGGACCAGTCCGTAGTCCAGTGGCAACACTTCAGACTCGTAAATGGAAGGTTGTGGATTTGAATCCCGGCGGAGCACAAAACATACCATTTATATTTTCAAATGTGATCTTCGCTGGTTTGAAAAATTCATAAACCTTTACCAATGACCGGTCACTGAAAGATCCATCCAACCTTACAACAACTGGGTCTTGCATGAGAATTGGCGCTTTCTACAGCGATGAACGAGCTCGCAGAGGGCTTTTGAGGTGTGATACAGACAAAAACAGCGCTCACCAAATAAATCATCCTAATTAAAATTAAATAAAAAAAAACTCTAGCTATATCGGACTAGTACGGCAGCCATTATTACTCCCAATAGTACCAACTTTCTAGGTACACTATTACATTTGCCCGAGTTTTTTTGTACACATGGAAATGCAACTGTGAAGATTTGTGGTCTCTTTCTTACTAATGATCATTTTCGTATCTAAGTTGGAACAGGTATATAATGTCTATTTTTGTAAATGTCGTCGGTGCTATGACCGAGGGAGCCAAGTGAGCTGATCATTCTAGCGTATTTGGAATAGAATAACGTTGGTTCGATCCCCGCTTGGGTCATTTGACCATAACTCTGACCATTGTTCAACAGATGTTATTGGGTAATTATTAGTAAATAATTCATTAAAGTAAACAATAATGAATTATTTATTGATGATATTAATACCTGTTTCTGGCCAGGCAGAATAGGTAGGTGAATTGCATTCCTCTTCACAATTTTTTTTTTTTTTAATAAAAAAAAATCTAGTCCGCAGATATCATAAGTCAATGGCATGGACGGATTATTCTTGAAAAACTTTGCTAGAGATTAGCATTCCATTCATTTACATAAGTAGGAGATTTTCCGTCGGAGGGAGGAAAATTCCGCGGCCCCCCTTTCCGTCCCGTTCCGTCGGGGCGCGCGGAATAAACTTTTCCGCTAATTAAGAAAATCCGCCGCATAAATAATACATGAAAGATGAATGATAAGATGGGATGTTGTGTGATTATGGGGAAACAGAGTTGAAAGTTCTGCGTGGGGAGATTGTTCCTGATAGCTCAGTTGGTTTTCCTAGAGGTGGCCAAAACCTCTGCAGAGTCACATCATATTCTTATCCTGTCATTTTTCATTTCGTTCATTATTGTACATCCCGTACATAACATATCTAATCTTATCTAATCTACGTTGCAAAGGCACGTTAACATTTAAAGTTCATATTAAATGCACACCCACAAACAGGCACGTGTAAGTTGTCGCTTACAAATGCTGCATGTGTACTTATAAATAAATAAAAACCTCAAATGAACATAAGCCCGGCAACTTTAGCCGTTCTTTCCTGCAACAGAGGTGACGTTGGCAATGTGAATCAGTTTTTACAGTATGGTTGGTCAGTCTCATACCAACCTATAAGTCAAGGAATTAATTATATAATTTAAAAAAATATTTAAAAATTCATTAAAAAAAAGCAATTAATTATTGATTGATGATATAAATACCTGTTTCTGGCCAGGCAGAATAGGTTGGTGAATTTCATTCCTCTTCACAAATCTTAAAAAAAAAAAAAAACATTATATCTAATACTTACTCCCGGACTGCGGCCCTGAGAAACCAATAACTGCATATTGTTTACCTTTTCTCTAGCAACTCGCAAACGCAACTAAGCTACACATATAGTGTATTTTCTTGCCGCGATATACCAGCATTAAATATATATATTTTTTTATTTATTTATTCCTTGACTTATAGGTTGGTATGAGGCTGACCACCCATACTGTAAAAAATGGTTCACTTTGCCAATGTCACCCCTGCTTCAGGGAAGGTCGGCAAGAGTTGCAGGGCTTATGTTAATTTGAGATTGTGTTTTTTATATTGTAGGTCCACATGCGGCATGTTTAAGCGCGAAATTATGCATGTCTGTTTGTGGGAATGCATTTAATATGAATCTCAAATGATACATATCTTTGCAGCTTAGATTTAGATTTAGATTAGTGCATTCACAGAGTGAAAATTCATTTTAATTTAAATAAAAAAACTTTTTTTAAAACATAGTTTTATTTTCACTTATTTGATTTAACAAGGCCTAAGCGCTATCGGACTTTATCCGTCCATCATCAGAGGATTTATTTTACTTTATTTATTGAGCAAACGAACAGTTTTTACATGTTTTACAGTGGAATAAAAAACTTTTACAGTTCAAAAACCAACAAAATTGAAATAAAATCGTAATAATATTTTGGATAGATTTAATTGCTCAAAATTTCCATGTTATACCGCCAAATAATCATTGATTACGCTGATTTTCACCTAATAACAAGGAAGCATCGGCTCATAATGCACTTAGTTTGTCCGGTCTGTGAATTAGCATAATTGGGTATCCTATTTGTCGATCAGGCTTTGTTTTCACTCAACCATAAAGTTTCACCAAAAATGTTTCAAAACTAAAACACTCCCCAGAGGCGCTGATTCAATTTCTGTACATATTTTGTTAAACGATATGATTGAGCTTAAACGTATTGTTGTGTACTTTGGGTGTTGTACGCAATTAGGCTTTTTCTCACAGAACTCTCTACCCTGATATTACGTCCCCCCAGTGCTTGTTTGACTTATCTACCGTTTGTTTTCCGTCGATAGCTCAGTTAGGTAGAGTGCTTGCATTCCATCCCGTGAGCTCGGGCTCGAACCCCACAGGGGTTGTCATGATTTCCCGTTTCGGTGTTTATTTCAAAACCTCAAAATAAAACACCGGCAAGGTTTACTCAGCCCTCCTAAGAAATGAGTACCAGCACTCTCGGGAGCTGGGAGACCCCCACTTCTACTGAAGTGGTAGGCGTAAAGCCGGCTCCCTTGCCTGTAAAAATAAATAGGTTCCACTCGCCACACGCGAAACCTTCGGCGGTAACGCGGTAAAAAGTTGCACTGTATGTGTAGCTTTGTTGCGTTGCGATTCAAAGATGAAAGAAGAAAAATCTCATTTTACACAATCTGAGCTAAGAAAACCAGTTGTTTTTAAGTATTTTAAAATCCATTTCCAATTTTTATTAGACACACTGGTCCAGTAAACATACAAATATTCCTGATGTGAAATAAACTCTGATGGCATTAGACAAACAGGCACTCAGGGGGCGATTACGAGAACTCATCTCGATTGCGTAGATCGAAAAAATTGTTAGGAAATTTAATTACTCACTAGGAGTTCCGTAGTATATTTCATACATTTTTGATTTACGAAAATGAGGTGCGCTTACGCAAATATATACTCGGGTTTCTCTACTGAATGCGTAATACCTACTAGCGCATTGCGAAGTTGTATGGACCACGCACTACCCAATGCTCTAAGTAGATACAGGGTTGTAGATTCGCCAGTGCAGAATCCCGAGAAAAATCCCGGTATAAAAAAAACTCGTCTACCGGTTTACTAGTCAAATATTTTATTATTTTTTGGGATTTCCATGAGCTGACCACCTATGCTGTAGATAATGGTTCACTTTGCCAATGTCACCCCTGTTACAAGGAAGGTCGCCAAGAGTTGCAGGATGTATGTTCAGGTGTTTTGTCTCCGAACGGGTCGCATGTGGCGTATGGAACCGATTCATTTTGAAATTTAAGGGAGCCGGTCTTACGCCAATTCCTTCATTGAAGTAGGTGCTTGCCATTTAAGGGTTCTCATTTCTTGTGCAGGCTGAGTAAACGATTTATGACACCCTCGGTGGTGATTGCATCCTAGCTCTTAATAATATGCATAGCATGCCAGTTATGCTTTTAATGAATTTGAATTTAATGCGTCTATGTTGATTATACAATAGATTTTATTATTTTTGTTTATTTTTTGAGTTGTAGGCTGGAATGAGCCTGATCCTCTATACTGCATACATTGGTTTACTTTTAACAATGTCACCCCTGTTTCAAGGAGGCTACGTTTTTATTTTGTGAATAAACGTGTGTAAGAGCGATGTCAAATATGAATCTGAAATATTTATGTATCCTGAAGCAATTTAGATTATAAATAACTAAAAATCAGTGGTAAATATTGAGAAAATGAAGTAAAAATGTATGCAAGCAAGAAGTGGACAAGACGGATTGTATCTGTGGAGGTACAGACCACCCCTGACAGATCGGTGACAAAAATACCACTATTCAAACTGGGAATTTCACATACATCCCGTTAATTGGTAGCCCTGTTGTGGTGCAAAGGCTTATGGTAACGAGGCCCGTCCGTTAGTGCTATTAGAAGTAAATGTTTAACAAAGTAGGGATTCAGGGCTGCTACCGGCGCCGGGATTTCGAACCGGGGGATGAACGCCGACGGGTGTTTTCTTTAATTTTTTATGAGCCAACCCTCACTTGAACTGCATTGCTTGTACAAGGTAACCCCATCAATCGTGTGATTTGGTTTGCGTACTTTTTTGTGACGAAAATGCAAATATTTTAAGAGATCGAATGTGTAACAACAATCGAAATTTATTAAACAGAATGACGTGTTAAAGATTGAAGTCTTACCTGCAGGAGGTGTCGGAAATATTTTCAATTCACTTTATAATCTTGCCATTTTAAGAGCAGCGTTTTACAATGATTTATTGACAGCGCAGTAAAAATCTTGCCTTTAAAAATGGACGAAATGTTTCAATTACCTATTTTTCCCTTGTATAAAAATGTTCCTTCGACCATTTTTACATTTAGTTTTAAGGTTTTTGGACTATTTAAACTTCGAATAATATTTGTTTAACTGTTTTACAAATTCAACTATGTATTCTTCAACTTTAGATTCCCATAAGCATTATCAAGGATACATCAATTCGTTTCTTTTAATCCAAATTATACTTTTTCAGCTCTTCTGAAACCAAACCACCGATTTCCACACATTTTCATTATAAATTAAAAATGTCAAACACTTAAACAGAATGTTTCACACTTTGTTCAATTTTTAAACACATGGTAAATGATGCTTTAGGTTACGAGTGAATTAGAAGAATAAATTAATACGATTAATGAGGTTTAGTTTTATAAGAGTGAAAAGGAATGTACGAGAAAACGAGAAAGAAAAACAAATCCCGAGCCGTCTTAATGGAATATTTTATTTTTGACTTAACATTAAATTCAGGGGTAGGAAAAATAAAATGGGAAAACTCCTGCCTATCTTTCCAAATCTTCAGACACAATTATGGAAAGTACAGGAAACTTCGATAAAAAACTCATTAAAGTATTTTTACTTGTCACGGTTAAATGATAAAAATACTACGAGCTATTTTAAGAATTTAATTAATTTAAATTAATTAAGCTGCATTTATATTGCAACTTCTTACTACGGTATCCCCAAAGGAATCGCATATCGGATAAGAGGTAAACCACTCACACTGTACAAAATGGTTCACTTTGCCAATGTAACTCCTGTTCCAAGAAAGGTTGGCAAAAGTTGCAGTGCGTATATTCATTTGAGATTTGGATTTTAATTTGTAACTACACGTTCAGCAATTGTAAACGCAAACTTACGCGTGTGTGTCTTTTTGTGGGCATGCATTTGATAAAAGTTTTGAATGTTAAAATATCTTTGCAACATAGTTTCAAGATTATAGTAATAACCACCAGGCTATGGATTGGTCTATGTACGGATACGTCCATGATCGGTTTATCATAAATTATAATTTGTCTTTGCAACTTAAATTGAGGATAAATTTAAAATACCTACAGATATTGGAAAACTAGAGTGATTACTAAAGTGATTCGTAGCATCATTAAAACTATTCATTATTTCCAGAAAGCCTTGAATATATTTAGTCCTTGGATCATCTGCCTGGATATCCTTTGATATTCAATATCACAGGATTAAGGGCTTGGAAACTAAAGGTCTAGCATTGACCTCTTCATTATTTTCAAAGAGGTTCACCCTCTCATTAAACTATAACGAAGGGTGAAAAAGATCTGGTAGAACCAAAAAATGATGGAAGGAGAAACTAAAATTATTATTATCAGTGTCTAGGGCATATTTCATTTGAGATTCATATTAAATGCTTTTACACAAGCAGACATGTATGGGGGTGCTTAACGTTAGGTGCTCGCACATTCCGCATGTGAACCTACTAAATAAAAACCCAATCTCAAATGAACATAAGCGACTCTTGTTAACTCTTGTTAACCTTCCCTGAAACAGGGGTGACATTGGCAAAGTGAACCATATTTTTACAGTATGGGTGGTCAACTTTATACCAACCTATAAGTCAAGGAATACAAGCAATTAATTACATCTAGCTATTAAAAAAAAACCCACAAAACATCTATAAAAATGAAAATTGAGTATCCGCCTTAGCCACCTACATTACAAATCAGCCACCATTTCTTTTTATCCTTACATATTTCTTACATTTATTCCAGAGTCATAACCTTCTTCATACAAGCTCTCCTTTTATTATGGCTCTGGATATTCCATTCATTGATAGAAGAAAAGTGTAATCTAAGTTCTAACAATAACTCAAATTTCACAAAAATTTCAAGTTAGATCTCAAGGCTACACGATTTCTCTACAAAAGGTTGCCTAATTTAAAGGTAAATGTGTCTCTATGGGACACCCGCCCCTGATTTATAGATGGCAATGATGATGATGATGATGTTGTATTGTTTTTTTTAAATAAATGCGTCGCAGTTCAGAGTAAATAAATCAAAATTAACTCTGCCTGTGGGCATAGAGAACAAACGATACCAACTTCAAGTATAAAATATTAATTTTAAAATAAAAAAACAAGCATAGCGTTAAATAAAAAACGTATAGAATCAAAAACAGCGCCTCTAGTGATTTTTTTCGTTTCCTTAAATAATTTTTTTATTAAAAACGTAATTTTTAAACTTACACAACAGACTGGTTAAACCGGTCCGCAGTCTAGTGGTTAATACTTCGGACTCGTGATTGGAAGGTAGTGGGTTCGAATCCCATAAGAGTAAGGGGAAAAAAAAACACTTGGATTTTTATATCCTATCGGTGCACTGCAAATTGGAGTCTGCAGAGTGAGAATAAGAGAAGAGTAGGTATGTATGAAAAAGGTGATGAATATTGAGGAAATGAAAGTGATTTGTAAGGACAGAAAAAAAGTGGAGGCGCATCTGTGGAGGTACCGGCCACCCTTAGTGAAACGGCGGCAGGATACAGAACGGCACAAAAATATATTCTTTTTCTGTTTTTAAATAATATGCTCTTCGCTTGGTTGAAAAACTCATATACCTGTACCAAAAACCAGTCACCAAGGTCCATCGAGCCTTACAGCAACTGGGTCTTGCTTGAGAATTGACGTTTTATACAGCGACGACCAAGCTCACAGAGGGCTCTTGAGGTGTGATTCACACAAAAGTAGTGCTTACGAAGTAAATCATCCTAATATTATTATAAATCAGGTTGAAATATTTTTTTATTATCGAAAAGTAGTCGGAGCAATTAACGCCCTCTCGTTGAATGTAACCTCGTTGTATGCTTTAAGTAATATGGAATTAACGAGAGTATCGCCTAACATATGATTAGACTATTAATGTAATAAGCACATTGAGATATAGTTCCCCCAGTGCTTGTTCGGCTTAACGACCATTTGATGAACAAAAAACCACAATCGGATGGTTCGGATATCTTGAAAGAATGGTTGGTGAACGACTAACGAAGAAAGTGTACAGAAGAAATGTCAGAGGAAAATGTGAAAGGGAAAGACCGAGGGAGGAATCTAATCTAAGCTAATCTAAGTTGCAAGAATATGTAACATTGGAGATTCACAGTGCTTGCATTCTCACAAGCACGTACTAGTTCGCGCCTGAACATGCCGCATGAACCTACAACATAAAACCCCAAATCTCAAATGAACATACACCCTTCAACTCTTGCCGACTTTCCCTGAAACAGGGGTGACATTGGCAAAGTGAACCATTTTCTACAGCATTGGTGGTCAGCCACATACCAACCTATTAGTAAAGGAACAAGGAGGAATGGATAGACCAAATAGGTGAGATTACGAAATAATGAAACCTTAGTCCGGTCGATAGCTCAGGTGGTAGAGTGCTGGCATTCCATGCCGAAAGCTCGGGTTCGAATCCCACCGAGGGTGTCAGAAATGATTTCCCGTTTCGGTGTTTATTTCAAACCCCAAAATAAAATACCGGCAAGGTTTACTCAGCCTTCACAAGAAATGAGTACCAGCACTCTCGGGTGCTTGGAAACCCCCACTTCAACTGAAGTGGTTGGCGGAAGGCCGGCCCCCTTACCTGTAAAAATAAATACGTTCAACTCGCCACATGCGACCCCTTCGGGAATAACGCGGCAAGAAGTTACACTATATGTGTAGCTTAGTTGCGTTTGCGTTGCGTTTTTTAGTTGCAGAGTGAGAATAAGAGGAGAGTTTGGATGAAGAAAGAACTGAATGTTGAAGAGATGAAAGAGGTATGCAAGGACGGAAAAAAGTGGTGACGCATCTGCTGAGGTACTGGCCACCCTTAACGGATACACTTACAGTAACAATGATTCAAAGATGACCTTCATATTTTTGTCCATTTTAGATTTGGGTTTTTATATTGTAGGTTCACATGCGGCATGTGCAAGCGCGAACGTGTACGTGTCTGCTTGTGAGTATGCATATAATGTGAATCCCCAATGTTACATATCTTTGCAACTTAGATTAGATTAGGTCTAGTACACATACAGACATTGCTCATGTGAAATTAACTCTGTTGGAGATAAGACAAACAAGCACTAAGGGGACAATATGTGAGAGGTCCCATACAAAGCGTTTGATCAGTGACGTCATTCAACCATCCACGGATACTATCGACTGTCCAAGAGAGAATTATTGTTCTTACCTTTAGGAAATAGTGGGTCACTAAAAAGTCACTTAATATTTTTATTATGTAAGCACATATCCTTACGAGCACTTTATACCCTAAATCTGCCGTTTTTGTTTCTGACACGAAAAATGTGAAAAAACGTGTTATTGTAAATATTTTTTTGTGGTGACAATTTTTAAGATATGTATTTTTTTTAAGTTGTTTAATTAAGATAAAAAGTTAATAAACATGCTTGATTTTTGTCATTACTGTGACTTTTTTTCTAAGACCATAAAGCGTAAGAAACACTGAATAAGTAGTGATTTGAGAGATGATGAATAAAGCCTTTTATTGGGTGTAACTTCTCATAGTAAGTGAACTAATTACAAGAAAGTGCTCATGAAAAACTGCTAAACTACAAGATTTTCACACTCTTGTAGTGTTTTCTCTCATAGAAAATAGGGGAAAAAATGCATTTATCTGAGAAACCCATATTAGCTTAAAATGTCACTTATTCAGTGAATTTACAAGTTTAAATGGTCTATAATCTACGTTGCAAATACTTATTTACATTTATGCCTCATGTTTAAAGCATGCCCACAAGCAGGCACATGTACGCTCACGCTCACACATGCTGCATGCGTACAAATATAATAAAACCAATCCTCCTTTGCCAATGCTATCCCGGTTTCAGGCAATGGCGGCAAGAGTTGCAAAGTTCTTGTGCGGATTTGTTTATTTATTATGCACACATGCAGCATAAAAGATTTTCGGTTCGCCCTGTACTTAAGGCTTCATTCGCCTACACAAAAGAACAACCAATTATTCTAATTAACAAAAGTCATGAATCATTCTTTATATATCCGAGCTGTATGCAATACTATATATGATTGTTATTATATACTCATCTGTGACGCAACATACTGGAGCTCCATGACAGAACAGCACAGAGACAAAACAACACATGACATACCATCACATTTTTTTAATGAAAAAAAACGGATATTTCTGACCGTGGAAAGAGAATAACGATTTTCTCTACGTTTTGTCAGAGTCATATCCGACGTCTTCAGGTTCTTCTCTTTCCACGGTCAGTAACATCCGTTTTTTTCATTCCGAAAAATGTCTAACGACCGTAATCATAATTTAAAATCTTTAATACCATCACATGACAAAACAACACATGACATACCATCACATGACAAAACAACACATGACATACCATCATAAGACAAAACAACGCATTACATACCATCACATGATAAAACAACACATGCCATGCCATCACATGACAAAACAACACATGACATACCATCACATGATAAAACAACACATGCCATGCCATCACGACGACAATACATTATTTGACTGGACATTACATGACAAAACATGACATGATACCACATCCCAGGAGGGTACATAACAATGACAAAACATCACATAGCTAAAACAGAACATACCATAGACGGCACATGAAAAGAAAAAAAAACATCACATGACAAAATAGAAAACAAAACATAAAATACCATAAACGGCAAGGCAAAAAAGAACATGAAAAAATTGAACATTTTTTTTGGAAAGTGTGCAAATATGTGCGTACATTTTGCAATTTATGCCATCTTTACCCAAAGGCAACGGCATAGCATGCATTAATTTATACATGTGAGGTAGCCAGCCCCACGCTGATCAGTTAAGGGCTCATATTAGGCAAAATGTGTGTGATGTTTTCTAAAGTGCGGCTTAAGGTAAGTGCTTTTTGGTCATGTGATGTTTTGTCTTTGTGATGTTATAACATTGTGATTTTTTCTCGTGTGCGGTGTGATGCATTGCCTTTGTTATATTGTGGTGTCCTGTCTTGTGATGTTAAGTCTTGTGATGTAGTAATGTGATGAAATGTCATATTGTGTTATTTTATCACTGTGATGTTTTGTCATGCGATGTTTTGTCATGCCATGTTTTGTCTTGTGATGTTTTATCGCTGTTCTGTTCTGTCCAGTTACAGCATCTTACATATACAGAAAATTGGCAATCAATCTATAATTGTATAAAAACGGTTTCCAACGCGAGAGCCTAATAACTGATATTTTATTTTTTTAGTTTGTATGAAATTAATAGCTTCGCCTACATAAGCGCTTTTTATGTGGACTTTTTAATTGGATTTCCACTGCACTCGCTGTTTTTGTATTTCGATTGAGTAATATTGTCTGATTTTAAAAAAATAATTGTGAGAATAAGGGTATACTATGGAACATAATTATATGTCAACAATTGTTTAATGATAAATATAAAAATAAACTAGAGCATGTGTACCAAACAAGATTTACATCTAATGAAGGACTAGTTGTGCCAAGAATTAATAACAAATATGGACAAAGAACGTTGGATTACCTTGTGCCAAAAATATTTAATTTGTTGCCAAAGGACTTTAAAAAGGAATCTACAAACATTAATAAAATTATAATATCTTTGAAGATTTGGCTGGGAGAAAGAACTTTTTTATATTAATTACCTTAACTATATTTGTGTTTTTACTCTACTCTTGTCTCCTAATTTTAACTTTAATTTACTTTTTATTTCATACTAGCACTAAATACTAAGACTTATATTTTTTAATTTGATTGTTGCACCCGATGACAAACTGAAATTTTTTGGTTTATCGGGACAAAAATGTTTAATTTTTAAGATTTATATTTCTTGTAAAAATTGTTTATGAAATAAATAAAAAAATAAAAATAAAAATGTTGTTTTTTAAAGTATTTGAGGATATTGCAAGGAACAGCAAACAAAATCAGTCCGGTCAATAGCTCACTTGATTATGCTTGTATTCCATGCCGACAGCTCAGGTTCGAATCCTAACAAGGGTGTCAGAAATGATCTCCCTTTTCGGTGTTTATTTCAAACTCAACATGTAATACCGGTAAGGTGTACTCAGCCTTAACAAGAAATGAGAACCAACCCCCTAGGTAGCTGTGCAACCCCCACTTCTACTGAAGTGGTTGGTGTGAGGCCGGCCACCTTACCCGTAAGAAAATAGGTCAATGAGAGCAAAAACACCATCGACAAAAATATGTCATTGGTAGGTATTGTAAGGTTTTTGGGTTCGGAAAGTCTCTAAATTAAAACATACAGGTCTTCTTTCAGGATCTCCATTTTCACTAAATTTATTTTTACAATTAATATTTATTTTTAACACTTTTAGCAACTCAAATTTATTTTCACAGTTCAGCACCGCATACACTCTTCAATCAAAGGCGACTATCGAACCCTGCTGTATCCAACATTGCGCCTTATATACTGTAGTGACAGAAGTCTCTAAGGACCAATTTTGCCAGCCAACTCTCGAACGTTCTACCGGCTTCAAGAGTACAAAGGGATTAGTTCATTTCTAGATTTCTTAAGCCTATAATTATTGCTACCTGCGGTGTACACCTATACTAATATACTTTTGACATAATACTATAATAACTATTACTACCTACAATGTACACCTATATTAATCTACTATTTACATAACATTATGTTAAATTCTTAACACAATTAAAATCATTGCCAAACTCATTATTTACCATTGAAATAATCAATGATTGTATCAGGCGAGCAGAATAGCTGAGAGGGTGGTTTGTTGGCCATACACAGTCCAGTCACGTCCAGGCGCGTTCTGGGCAGCGGGCATTAGATGCGGCGACCAGGGCGGCATGCTAATCTCCGGCCGAGCTAATGATGATCCAAACGGATGCGTCATACCTGTAATCAAGGGGGATGAATGCGTAATTTGGACGATCATGTTTACGCTTATGTTGAGCAAGAATCTGTGCGCTGAATTTTAAGCGGTTCACCTGAAAAACGGCATGATTGCTTGAAGAGAAATGTAGAAAAAAATGTCCAGTGTTTAAATCGTTTCACGTGGAAAAACTACAGTTAGTTGAAGAAAAATGTAGAAAAAATTGACCAGTATTTATATCGCTTCACGTGAAATAACGATGATTTCTTGAAGACAAATGTACGAATATATGTAACTGTAACGTCTCCAGCTGCTGCGCAGAACCACAAGGACGGTGTTTGGTGACCGAGCCTTTATCGTTGCTGCTCCGACGGCTTGGAATTTTCTTCCTGCGACCCTCAGGGAGCTGAAGACTGAGGCAGCTTTTAGAAAAGGGCAAAAAACTCATTTTTTCAAAGACTATTACAAAGAGCCTTTGCAGTGACTTAGTCACGAAAAGGCGCTATACAAGTTTTATTTATTATTATTATTATTCCACTAGAGAAGGCCTCTGCAGAGATGCCTCCATTTCTATCTATCCTTATATTTTTTACTTACTCTTTCAATTCATTCATATTCATCACCTTTTTCATACATTTTTTTCTTTTACTCTCACTTTGTACCTATATTCCATTCTTTCACGACTGCCTCAATCTGATCACTCCATATTTTTCTCGGTTGTCTCTTGCCTCTTTTTCCTTTCTCACTTATTTTGTGTACCTATGTACCTACTTTTTCCGTCTATTATTATACTAGACTTCAAGTCATTTCAGTTGGAAAAACGACATTTCTTGCAAAATGTAAGTAAATCTGAGCTGAGTTTTAAGGCCTTTATTTCTTAATTGCATAATATGTTTGGTAAGCGAAAAAAAACTCAAAGAGTAAAAAAGGAAGAAATATTATATATTTTATTTTCACAGATTTTTAGTATAAATGCCTAAGCGCTTTCGGACTTAACTCATCCATCGTCAGAAGCTAACTGATTTACCTATATTTTTATATGTTTACCTATGGACTGATGATTACATTTCCAAGTAACATCTCACTAAGATAATAAACTTATCTTAAATATAATTTTGAAAAATTATCTCTTACGTTAAGTAACTGTCAAATCATTGTATTGAAATGAAACAATCAGGTATTTTCAATTCCTTATCAATGGAAAAATAAAATGATATAATCCGACACATTGTTGTTTATTTTTTATATTTTCCCCTTTTTGGTTTAGTAATAGTTTTAATTTTTACTGTTTAATTGTTTAGTGTTTATTTGTTTTCTATACTCAAATGTAATTAATTGCTTGTATTCCTTGACTTATAAGTTGGTATGAAGCTGACCACCCATGCTGTAAAAATGGTTCACTTTGCCAATGTCACCCCTGTTACAGGTAAGGACGGCAAGAGTTGCAGGGTGTATGTCCATTTGAGATTCGGTTTTTATGTTGTAGGCTCACATGAGTCATGTGCAAGCGCGAACTTGTACGTGTCTTGTTGTGAGAATGCATGTAATGTGAATCTCCAATGTAACATATCTTTGCAACTTGGATTAGATTAGATTAGATATTGTATTTTTTTTTGCAAATTTCAAAAATGAAAACGCCAGATAAAAGGATTAAAAACTGTTTTAAGCCATGAGCTTCTCAAGCTAAAAAACGGCTCTGGTTATTTTTTTAATTAATTACACTTTTAAGTCAATTAGTTTTTTGTACTGAATATTATAGTCTGGTCGATAGAACAGTTGGTAGAGTGCTTGCATTCCATGCCGAGAGCTCAGGTTCAAATCCCATCGAGGATGTAAGAAATGATTTCTCCTTTCGAAGTTTATTTCAAAACCCAAAACAAAATACCAGCAGGGTTTACTCAGCATAGCTGGGAAACCCCCACTTTAACTTAAGTGGTTGGCGTATGGCTGTCCTTCAAAAATAAATAGTTACCACTCGCTACATGCGAAACCTTTCGGGAGTAACGCGGCAAGAAGTATCACTGTATTTGAAGCTTAGTTGCGATGAGTTTATTATAAAATATGTGTTAAAATAAGGAAATTCCAAATGATAACCTACATGTCCTTATAGAAGATGCCATCAAAAACAAAAGTCAAAATATTTCGATACAAAAAACATTATATTTTTTCACATGTAATCAATTCATTGTTTTGGAATCAATTTGGAATCTGTGCAATCTTGTTGTTCCCGATTACATACAAATATGATATGTTATCAAAATTATGTGTATGTTATCTTTGAAGTTAAGTAATTAGTGAAAAATCTATATAAATAGCTAAGAGTGGCTTAACGCGGATTATTGTGGAATTTCAAGAGGTGAGTGCTACTTTCAACTATTTTTCTTTTTGTGTAGGTTGGTATGAGATTGACCACCCATACTGTAAAAAATGGTTCACTTTGCCAATGTCACCCCTGTTTCAGGGAAGGTCGGCAAGAGTTGCAGGGCTTATGTCCATTTGAGAATCGGGTTTTTTATATTGTAGGTCTACACGCGGCATGTGTAAGCGCGAAATTATGCGTGTCTGCTTGTGGGAATGCATTTAATATGAATCTCAAATGATACATATCCTTAAAGATTTTAAATTATGATAACGGTCGTTAGACATTTTATAGAATGAAAAAAAACGGATTTTACTGACAGTGCAAAAGAAAAGAACGATTTTCTCTACGGTTCTTCTTTGTAGAAGAGACACGCTCCTGAGGACGTCGGATATGACTCCGACGAAACGTAGAGAAAATCGTTCTTCTCTTTTGCACGGTCAGTAAAATCCGTTCTGTTTTCATTCTATAAGATACCTACATAGCCTTGCAGCTTAGATTTAGATTTAGATTTAGTGTAATTATTTTTGTAGATATAAAAGTCATGATGTAAAATGTACACTAGAGTGTATTTTATTCGGTGAAAAGGAAAAAAAGAAGTGTTTTTGATAATTATTCAAAAACATATGTTATCTTTAGCCCCCTGCTGTGCCCTAAAAGCATTTTTAATTAGACAATTTTAACGTATCAAAATTTTGAGCCGATCAGTATTTGTTTACTTTCAAAAGGAATAGGTACTAGATTCCTACTGTTTATTTTATTTATTTCTTTTGAGTGATATTACTTTACTACATAGCTACCTTTTCAGTCAAAGACGACTTAACTTGCAAAGGGGCTTAAAGTGGGATTTAACAACTTCTCTACCGACATTCAAATTCCTTTCTTCTTAAATCTTGTTAAAAGTATGTATAAGTATTTTTTTGGTATAATTGTTTCTTTCTTGTATAACTCTTTCCTTGACTTATAGGTTGGAATAATGCTGACCACCCATACTGTTAAAAATGGTTCACTTTGCCAATGTCACCCCTGTTACAGGGAAGGTCGGCAAAGTAGCAGGGTTTATGTTAATTTGAGGTTTGGATTTTATTTGTCAGTACAAATTCAGCATTCGTAAGCGCAAACTACACGTGTTTGTTTGTGGGCATGAATTGAATATGAATTTTAAATCTTAATATATCTTTTCATCTTAGATTATTATACTGTTTCACATTTCAACTTGTTTATGTCACCGTTCGTATATATTTTTGAAAGTTCTCGAAGCGATGTCACTAGAATTTTTCATTACAAAAGATCAAAAAGAATGGAAATCCTAACCTTAAATCCAATATAAAAAGTTTACCATCGTACATATAATTTATTGCAGATTCTATTTCAGAAACTCCAAAATGAAATTCCTCCTGGTGCTGCTGGTTGGAGTGTGCTGTGTGGCCGCTAAGACCTCGTACGAAGGTCACAAGGTCTACCGTGTTCTTCCCACCACCGAAGAACAGAAGGACCTCCTGTCCAGGCTGGAAGATGGAGACAACACCTTGGATTTCTGGTCTGGAGTCAACAGGATCAATATTCCAATTGACATCAGGGTTACTCCTGAAGATGAGAAGCATTTCCTCAACATGATGCACAAGAATGGAATGACTCCAGAGGTCTTCATTGAAGATGTTCAGAAGTAAGTTTGTTTTGTGCTTACCATCGTTAAACGCACACAGAACAAGAGTTTTAGGCTTACACGGCCGGCTGATGATGCTGGAGTGATGTTTTCCGGGATCTGTTGCCGTGGTCTGTGGGAGCTTGAGCTTCCGGGCGTTTTGCCTATTTCTACGATGGGCTTCTTCAGCGTGAAGTATGATGATGAAGGTGATCTTGATGAGGACACAGAACGTTTCAGTTTGACTTGGATATTGATTGCTTAGACAATTACCTATCATCCAAAAGTAACAGAAAACAAATGTGGCATAAATGACGTTCTTGGTCCTTGACTGCTTAATAATTTCAAACTTATCCAATAAATAATATGTAGAAATAACTGTTCGTTCCAAGATAATCCGATTTCTTTAATTCTGACTGCCACTTAAATAAAATAAAACCTTTGGCAAGATTCGTTCTTTTATCCACTCATTCTTTGACTTATCGTTTGGTATGAGGCTGATCACCCATACTGTAAAATTGGTTCACTTTGCCAATGTCATCCCTGTTTCAGGGAAGGTTGGCCAAAGTTTATGTTCATTTGAGGCTTGAATTTTATTTTGTAAGTACACATTCAGCATTTGTAAGCGCGAACTTACACGTTTTTGTTTTTGGGCATGCATTTAATATGAGGGTTGAATGTTAATATATCTCTGCAAATTAGATTACAAAACATTTTTTAGATCCATCTATAGGTCCAAAGGTCCATCCAACCTTACAGCAACTGAGTCTTGCTTGAGAATTGGCGCTTTCTAGCGACGACGATCAAGCTCGTTAAAAGGTCGATAGCTCAATTGGTAGAATGCTTGCATTTCATGCCGAGAGCAAGGATTCGATCTCAAAGGTTTACTCAGCCTTCACAAGAAATGAGAACCAGCCCCCCCGGGAGCTGGGAAACCCCCACTTCATCTGAAAGTGGTTGGTGTGAGGCCGGCCCCCTTACCTGTAAAAAAAAATAGGTCCCGAAGCGCCACATGCGACCCCTTCGGGGAAACGCAGGCAAGAGGTTACACTGTATGTGTAGCTTAGTTGCGTCTTATCTATACAATGCAAAAAAAAGATTTACTGATAAAACAAAGCTGACTTCATTCAGATATCCAAAATCATAGCATACTGTGTAAAACCGTAAAACAAACAGAAGGAATTCAATAGTTGTGTTAATCTATTTCAGACTTATCGACAACGAGAATGTTGGATCCTACAACTCAAGAGCTGGCATGACCTGGACCCAATATTACAACATCGACGGCATCTACTCCTGGCTGGACGAAATCGCTGCTGCCAATCCCGGCAAAGTCTCCGTCATCAATGGAGGATCCACCTACGAAAACCGCCAGATCAAGGGTGTCAAGGTCACTTTTGGCACTGGAAGGAGGGCCGTGTTCCTGGAAGGAGGAATCCACGCCAGGGAATGGATCTCCCCCGCTACTTTGACCTATGTCATTAATGAACTTCTGACGAGCACAGACCCAAGCTTCCAGAAGATTGCAAGGAGCTTTGACTGGTATGTCTTCCCCGTGACCAACCCTGATGGCTTCAGCTTCACACACACCAACGTGAGTACATTTTACTGCAACAAAACAATATTTTTGCATCATGCTCATATCACAATTGGATCACACAGTCTTATGGAATCCACTTAACTAATCGATGTTATCATTTGAACAATGTCACCATGAAATTCAATTCAACCATTGATCTTTGCAGACGCGCTTGTGGCGTAAGACCAGGACTCCTTATGGATCTTGCATTGGAGCTGATCCCAACAGGAATTGGAATGCCCACTGGGGAGGTAAGACACAAATCCATCTTACTTATTCTATTTACTTACTTGGTCTATTTTTTACTACTACTTGTACTGTCATTTTTTCGTGTAAATTTGTAAATAATAATGAGGGGATGATTTTTTTGGAAAACGCTATTCTAATCGGTCTGAAGTTACCGCAGGCTTTTTTGTCACCTTTACCTTTGTAATTTGGCACAATGACCGCCTCTCTCCAGTCCGATGGAACCTCCTTGACACTAACACACAATTCGCAAAGCTCTTTCATCCATTCAATCACACATTCTCCTCCCGCTTTCATCATCTCAGGTCTGACACCATCCACACACGCAGCTTTCCCAATCTTTTATTCCTTTATGACCTTTCTTACTTCTTCTTTCGATATTCCTTGACTTATAGGTTGGTATGTGCCTGACCACCCATACTGTACAAAATGGTTCACTTTGCCAATGTCACCCCTGTTTCAGGGAAGGACGGCAAGAGTTGCAGGGCTTATGTTCATTTGAGATTGGGTTTTTATATTGTAGGTCCACATGTGGCATGTGTTAGCGTGAAATTATACATGTCTGTTTGTGGGAATGCATTTAATATAAATTTTAAATGATATATATCCTTGCAGCTTAGATTAGATAAGATTAGATTAGATACCTCAAGAGCACATCAAGAGGTTATCGGTACAGAAAACACCAATTGTCAAGTACGACCCATTTGTTGTGAGGATGGATAAACGTAAATGAATTTTGCAACGCGGCGAAGAGCAACTAAAAATTACACTGTTTTTTTGTGCTCGTTTAGGAATCAAAACTACTACGTTACGAGTCCAAATCGGCAATCACTAGACGACGGACTGGTCAATTTTTAGGCTTAGATATTGAATATGAATTAAATTGTAAAACCCTGTTTTAGCTAAATGGAACTAACAAAATGAATCAGACTATATTTCAAAAGCAAACTTAGGATTTGAGGTTACCAATTGACCATTTGAACATCATAGCAATCCAATCAGCATTTATTTACCCTTACAGAGGCTGGCACCAGCACAAGCGCCTGCTCCGACACCTATGGAGGACCCAGGGCCTTCTCTGAGAAGGAAACTTCTTCTCTCTCCCAGTTCATCAGCACCATTGGCAGCAGCCTTGATGTCTACCTGGCTTTCCACTCATACTCCCAGATGATGCTGATGCCCTATGGACACACCATCCAGCATTTGGACAACCATGATGAAGTGGTAAGGATGCATTTTACTGAGTTTTATCATCACCCTAACTGGTATGCCAACTCCAGATACATATTGGCTTCCTTGATCAACTATGTGATCTTGCCAATGTCTTTCTTCTACATGCCCATACTTTTAATTGAGACAGTCTGTCAGCATTTGTTCATAAGTTACATATTCCATGATAACGATCGAACTGTTTGTTTCTTGTACTTTTGTTAACTTAAACATACTCAGCTTTTTCTGATGGATTATTGGATCATTTGAAATTCCATCTAAGCGTTACCAACAAATAGTTATGATTATTGAGTTAATCGCTAGTAAGTAAAAAAACCGTAGTGCTCGTAATGGTTGAAGGGAAATAAAAAATCTTAAGATCGCTGAATTTCTTTCAGGATACAGACAGTTTTGGCCCTTTTAATAGCAGGCATAAGGAATGTTCTCGAATCATTGAGAACTAGAATATGCGAGTACTTACTAGAATGCTCGAGCAATCTTGACAAATACAAATATAATAAGTACCTAACATCTAGAGACTTAACAGACTCACACAGACACAACTCAAAGCATTACATATCTGTAACAATATAAGAGTCGTAATTGATGACTTTCTAATGTTTCAGCTCACCATTGGAAAGGCTGCGATTGCTGCTTTGGCGAACAGATACAACACCAAATACACTGTTGGAAACATCGCTGAAACCATCTGTAAGTGGTAAAATGAACTGTGTAAAAGTATTGAAAACAAAACCAAATGTGTAGAATCAGATACATCGGAATTGTTTGTTTACCATAATACTCATAAGACTCTCTTGAGAACATTTTTGACATCTTTCCACTTGTATTGAAAAAAGTTTTGGACTCTAAAGATTTCTAAGATAACAAACTCCAGCTGTCTTGTAATCACTTCGTTAGTCTGTCTTTTAAGTCGAAAAACCTTTTCGGCCAGTCCATAGTCTAGTGATAACACTTTGAACTCGTAAATGGAAGGTTGCGGATTTGAATCTCAGTAGAGCACAACAAATATACCGTTGTACATTTTGACAAATGCTCTTCATTGGGTTGATAAATTCACATATCTGTTCCAAAAACCAGTCAGCAAAGATCCATTCAGCCTTACAGCAACTGTGTCTTGCTGGAAAATTGGAATTTTTCACAGCAATGACCGATATTACAGAGGGTTTTTGAGGTGTGATTCACACAAAAACATCGCTCACTAAATAAATTATCCTAATATTTATCATGTACTCTTGTCCTCTAAAGGCAACATGCACTTATTAGATTCGACCAAACGAAGGTTCTGTCTAAAGAAAAGTTCTCGATTCCTAGATTGGTGAGAGAGGCCATTGAAATTTATGGGCACTAAATAAATCATCCTAATATCGTTGTATCTTTTAGACCCCGCAAGCGGTGGATCCATGGATTGGGTGAAACAGACCTACAAGACCAAGATCGCTTTCACCTATGAGCTCAGAGACAAGGGAACTTATGGTTTTGTTCTGCCCACGAACCAGATCATCCCTAACTGCCTGGAGGTCATGGACTCCATTGTTGCCATCTTCAACGAAGGAGCCAAGATGGGTCTCATCACACTCAACTAAAGTTATGATGATGAAGATTGTTATTTATTTTATTTTATTTTGTTATAGAAAAAATAAAACATGAACTTTAAAACTGTTTTGAATTTGCTGTGTTTAATTATTGAATGAAATTAAAAATAATTATTGAATGAAATTAGAAAAAAATCTAAGATTACTGTAATCAGTTTACTACAAAAATGGATTAATTTTGTAATTAATAAACATTAAATGCCATTTTAATGGGATAAAAGTAATTAATGATGATGAAAATAACAACAAAATGGATATTTTGAGGTATTATGGCCGAAGGAGTCAGGTCGCTATTCTTGCCTAGCGTATTTGGAAAAGTTGGAACGTTGGTTCGAATCGAACATAAACCCTTCAACTTTTGCCGACCTTCCCTGAAACAGTGGTGACATTGGAAAAGTGTACCATTTTTACAGTATGGGCGGTCAGCCTCACACCAACCTTAAAGTCCGCATTACATATCATCAATAAATAATTATAGCGCTTAGGCCTTGTTAACTCAAATAAGTGAAAATAAAACTATGTTTTAAAAAGTTTTTTAATTAAAATTAAAATGAATTTTCAGTCTGTGAATGCACTAACTCTAGAAGATTTAAATAATTATTAATTGATGAAGTTAAATTATTAATTGATGATGTTAAATTATTAATTGATGAAGTTAAATTGATGATGATGAATCGATCCCTATCAAGACTAAGGGCAAGGTCTACAAGACGGCAGTAAGGCCCGCCATGCTATATGGAGCAGAATGCTGGACTTGCAAAAACGTCCATGAACGGCAAGTCCATGCTGCCGAGATGAGAATGCTGAGGTGGGCTGGAGGCGTCACTAGGCTAGACCACATAAGGAACGAATACGTGAGGGATAGCTTTAAGGTTGCCTCAATAACAGACAGGATTAGAGAATCCCAATTCCGGTGGTTCGGCCATGTGATGCGAAGAGACAATGAACATATTGTCCAAAAAGCCCTCAGCATTCCCACAGGACCAAGAGGCAGAGGCCGCCCAATGGCAACATGGCGGGCCAATATTGAAAAAGAAATGCAAAAGAGAAACCTGACAGAGGAGATGAGCCAGGATAGAAAAGTTTGGCGTCTTCGAACAAGGAGGGCCGACCCCAAATGATGGGATAAGGTAAAGGGAAATAAGAAGAAGAAGACTAATTGATGATGTTGATACTTGTTTCTGGCCAGGCACAATAAGTTGGTGAATTGCATATCTCTTTACAATGTTTTTACAGTAAACAAATAAGAAAACATATTACACATCCACATATTTCTTATTCTTATTTTGATGTCACTTCTTTCGAAGATAGTTGATCATCATGCCTTTTTTGACGTTTGATGCTGCGGCTCAAAATAGGGACTTGGTGCTTATGTTTGAATTCATAAATACATTAAAAAATATTTAGGTAGGTACATACTAATACGAGCTTAAAATAAGTTAAAAAACATTGCATTATTTATAGCAAATTTAATTACAATACAGAATTTTAATTAACTACTTTATTGATAAAACCTGCAGAATTCAAACGAGTTGAACCATTTTTAAAGCCATACGGGCATTTTGATAAGAAAATCATAGTTGCATATCGTCACGTTAGTGCTTGTTTGTCTTATCTCCAACAGAGGTCATTTCAAATAAACAATATTTCTGATGATGATGATAAGGATGTAGAATCCATCTTTCCGGGCTTGTAGACCATGTTCAATAATTATTTTGTAGGCTGCTTTATTATTTTTGGAAGGCTGCTACGTTTCGTCAGTAACATCTTCAGGGCTTGTACTTAGACTAAGTACAAGCCCTGAAGAAGTCAGTCGTATGTTACTGACGAAACGTAGCAGCCTTCCAAAAAGAATAAAAGCAGCCTACAAAAGAATTATTGAACATGGTCTACAAGCCCGGAAAAATGGATTCTACATCCCTATCATCATCATCTGAAGCCGGCCATGAAAGCCTAAAAACACTTAAAACAATATTTCTATTTGTACTGGACCAATGTATCAGATAAATACTGGAAATTGATTTTGAAAATATTTAAAACAACTCTTACATTAAAGTGTTGTCCATCTATTTTCTTAGCTCAGATTGTGTGAGATGTGATTTTTAAGACAATTACATTCAAAGGTCATCGTTGTAAAAAATGGTAGATAACCTAAACAAGCTCTATGGGAACGATGTACTATATTTTGCCCTTGCATCTTGGATAAAAATTGTCCCCTAATGGAACTAACCTACAAAATATATGGGTACAAAAAACACTAGTAATTTTATCTAGAGCAATTTAAATTCTAACCACGTTCCGATGCTTAGTTTATCAAGTGAAATAATGCTACTTTAAAACCTTGCATTGTAGACAATTTAATTTACGAGTGTTTCGTTATACGAACATCACTTGGATTGAGAATGTTCCATCAAGTACTGAATTACATCATTTAGGTATGACAAATGTTTTTGTTAATATTATAATTTTCAAGGCATTCTGTCTTTTTATATTAGTTAAATTATTTGACTCAATCACTGGAGATAAAATGTATGGAAGTGAAGCGTGGACAGTTCATGTTTGTGAGTTGAGTAAAGTGTGTGCGGTAGAAATGGCTTACCTGAGAGCAATGACTGGAAAGACGCTGAATCTTTCATTCATTCTCAATGATTGGGTGTTGAACGAGAAAAAAGATTATGTTATCTAAGCAAATATGAGAATGAAAGTACAAAAGAGCACGATGAGATGGTTTGGACATGTTGAAAGAATGGATGATGAACGATTAACGAAGAAAGTGTACACAGGAAATGTCACAGGAAAGTGTGGAAGGGAAGACCGAGAAAGGAATGGATATACCAAATAGGTGAGATTGCAAAAGAATGGAACCTGCAGAGTGTGAATAAGAGAAAAGTATGCAGGTATGAAGAAAGTGATGAATATTAGAAACAGTTCACAAGGACAGAAAAAATACGAATTTACGTACCTACCTGTAAAAATTAACAGGTTTCACTCACCACATGCCAGTCCTTCGGGTAAGAACGCGGTGAGTTATACTTTATGTGCAGCTTGGTTTTCGTTTATTGTTATGTATTTTCATATTTTTCAAAAACTATCAAATATGTCTGTAATCAGTTTATTCAATCAAGGTAAGCGGGACAAACATCAACATCAACAATTTTGAACAAAAAGGTTGACTATTTTGAAAAAAAAATTGGAAAGTTTTTCCTTTTTCCAAAAGAGTCGATTTTTATACCTTGTTGGGTGAACTTTTCTGCTACTAAAATGGAAGTGCATGTAAAAAGAAAAAACAAAAATTGAAAAACCTGTCTGACACCTTAAAATCCATGGTTGTTTACTCAGATCAATAAATCAAAAACGTGGAAATAACTTTTAACTTAAATTTACATTTCGCATCCAAACGTTTCGGTCTACGAACACAACTAATTAAAATACAAAATCCGTGCTTTGTTGAGGTTATACTTTGCCACCAATTCGTAGCGACGCAACTTTTTTTTTTGCCACCATTCTGACAAAATGGCAATAACTGAAATATAAATTGGAGCAACATTTCCAATTGTCCAACATTGCAAACGTAACTTTTAACTAGAAAACAACTAACAAAATGGTTCCCGAAACAATCTAATAAAAAAAAATTGTGTGCTTAACCTCACATCCAAAATGGATTCAAATCTGGTTAAATTTATTTATTTATCGTTTTTTATTACAACTTTTTTAAGTCGTGTGAATTGTTTGAAAAATAGAGAAAACTATGAAGGTTACAAAGTGTTTCGTTTGAATCCTACATCTGAAAAGGATAAAGGGATATTATCTCAACTGCAAGATGGGAATTTTAAGCTGGATTTTTGGTCTGAACCCAATGCGCTGGGTCTGCCAGTCGATGTGATGGTGGCTCCGGAGTTCCAAATGGACTTTATGAATCTGATGTACCAGAATAGGATTGACACTCAAGTGTTTATTGATGATATTGAGAGGTAAGAAAATGTAAACATTATTGTTATAATCTTTAATCTAAGTTGCCAAGATATATTAACATTCAAAGCTCATATCGAATGCATGCCCACAAACAGACACGTGTAAGTTCGCGCTTACAAGTGCTGAATGTGTGCTTACAATATAAAACCCAATCTTAAATGAACATAAAAATTTTGCCGACCTTTACTGAAGCAGGGGTGAAATTGGCAAACTGAACCATTTTTTTACAGTATGGGTGGTCAGCCTTATACCAACCTATAAGTCAAGGACTCGTAAATGGAAGGTTGTGGGGGGTCAAATTCCGGTGGGGCACAAAAAATATATCATTTATATTTTCAAATACGCTCTTAGCTGGGTGAAAAATTCATATTCTTTTAATAAAGACCGGTCACTAAAGGTCCATCCAGCCTTGCAGCAACTGGGTTTTGCTTGAGCATTGGCGCTTTCTACAGTGACGAACAAGCTTATAGAGGGCCCTTGAGGTGTGATTCACACAAAAACAGCCCTCACCTAATATTATTATTATTCCTAATATTATTAATAATAATATTAAATCGGTTCACTTTTGCCAATGCCACCCTGGTTCAGGGAACGGCGGCAGGAGTTCCAAGGTGTATGTTCATGTGAGGTTTTGCTTATTTGTATGAACACATGCAGAATGTGTAGGCGCGAACCTACATGTGCCTGTCTGTGGGCATGCATTTAATATGAGCCTTAACTGTTAGCATATCTTTGCAGCTTAGATTATAGACTATTATAGATATTATTATTCCTTGACTTATAGGTTGGTATGAGGCCGACCACCCATACTGTAAAAAATGGTTCACTTTGCCAATGTCACCCCTGTTTCAGGGAAGGTCGGCAAAAGTTGTGGGGCTTATGTTCATTTGAGGTTTGGATTTTATTTTTAAGTACACATTCAGCATTTGTAAGCGCGAACTACACTTGTTGGTTTGTGGGCATACATCTGAGAGCTTTAAATGAATATATCCTTGACAACTTAGATTATAGATTATAGATATAGATTATATAGATAACCATAACCATTTTTTGTTTTTTGAATTTTCAGACGCATCAAAAACGAACAAGTCGGCAAACTTTCTAGAGCTGGAATGACGTGGACCAGCTATTACGAATTAGACGACATCTACTCCTGGATGGAAACCCTCACCAGGGTCTACCCTGACAAGATCAAGGTCTTCAAGGTGGGACCAACGCACGAGGACCGTGAAATCAAAGGCGTGAAGATCTCCTTCGGTCCTGGGAGACGGGCTGTCTTTCTTGAAGGTGGGATCCACGCCAGGGAATGGATCTCCCCAGCCACAGTCACTTACATCATCAATGAGTTGCTGGTCAGCAAGGACAAGAGGTTCAGGAGGGTAGCGGAGAGCTTTGATTGGTACATTGTGCCAGTTACGAATCCTGATGGTTATGCTTTCACACATGATTATGTAAGTAGGTACTTAAAATAATGAAAATTAAGTGTGATTGGTTAATTAAGTGGGATCGGTTGCGTGTGGGAGCTGGAGCTTCCGGACGTTTCGCCCATTTCTATGATGGGCTTCTTCAGCGGTAAGCATGATGATAAAGATGATCATGATGAGTACTGTGTTGTGATTTGGTAGACGGAAACTATCACTCCAGCATCATCAGCCGGCCGTGTAAGCGTTAAACTCTTATTATATTTCCTGTTCAAATTCCATCATATACCCATCATACATCCATACCCACTACCGAAAAATATTTAACCGAGGTAAGTACAAGAATTAAGCAATCGAATTTGATGTGTCAATCAAATATTGATTGGAAGTTGGCATTGGTGCAACAGGCACTAAGCATGTAAAATATCAAGGGCTTGAACCAAAATACTGTTGGGTCAGTCCAAATGAAGTAGTCCAGCACTGGTTGCTTGATGATTTTTTGTAAATTTTTTTTTCTAGCTATTATCCTAACATGTTGGTAGCTCAAAAACATAATTATTTTAATTTTATTGATTTTAGTTTTTGTGTGGCGGCCATATTTGTTTTACAAGGCGGAGACGTTTTCGCACTCTAAAGGGCTTGCGGAAGCTTTAATATCTCAGGCCTTATTTATTTTATCGATATGAAACTAAAAGCAATTTGTTTATAAGAGTATAAGCTGCAAGGTTGTTGAAAAATATTTTCACCGATTTGTAATTTTAAGACATGAAATTTCAGCCTACATTCTTAGCTCATTTTTGTAAAAATTACCATTTTCAAGGAAAGATTTTGGACAAGCCTGCTCTAGTATAATCTATTATGGATATAATCTATCTACTATATTCTCGAACATGCAAGAATAGTCTCAACCACACATTCAGTGTCTTTTCAGCTCTTAGATAAGCTATTTCAAGTGTACGTTCTTTATAAACTTCACATAAAGGAAATTTAGAGACCAGGAAATCTATTTTCTTCAAACCTTTCAGCAATGCTCTATCTTCTCTTTTTTTAAAAAAAATTGACAACAATACAAACAATTATTTTTAGTTGTCTAATGAAATTTGTATATTTTAAACTATTTTTTAGTACAGATTGTGGCGTAAAACAAAGAAACAGTACGTCCCATGCAGAGGAGCTGATCCAAATAGAAACTGGAAGGTCCATTGGGGAGGTAAATAATATAATAAATATTGAAGATGCCTCATTAGGCGAAAATATTCGAGCAAAAAAAAAAAGAATAAAGTGAATTAAAACAATGTTTTACCATTTATATTTTTAAATATTTATAATAAATATTATAATTATTATAATACAAAGAGATTTAAAGAAAAAAAAAACAATTTATAAATTCATTCTTGACCGGTCTGTAGTCCAGTGGCAACACTTCGGACTCGTAAATGGAAGGTTGTGGATTCGGATCCCGGCAGAGCACAAATTATATACCATTTATGTTTCCAAATATGCTCCTTGCTGGGTTGAAAAAAATCATAAAATCTTTACCAAAGACCTGTCACTAAAGGTCCATCCAGCCTTACAGATAATGGGTCTTGCTTGAGTATTGGCGCTTTGTAGCGACGACCAAGCTCGTACACCTCTGCGGCACTACAAAAATGTCATAGACCCCAAGAGTCTCTAGAATCTAGGGAGCTGCCGCACAGGATTAAAAACTTTTTTTTTTAATAAAAACATTACAGTAGTTTTAATTTCTCAGACAAGTTTGAGAACAAAACAAATAGAGTACCTAGTCATAAAACTCTTTCTTTATTTATTTTTTACAGAGGAAGGCACCAGCAACAACACATGCGCAGAAAACTATGGTGGGCCAAAGCCTTTTTCCGAAATCGAGACCTACTCTCTGGCCAACTTCATCAGGAAGATCGGCCATACCCTGGATGTCTACCTGGCGTTCCATTCTTACTCCCAGCTTCTGCTGATGCCATACGGACACACGGAGGAGCATCTGGACAATTATGGCGATGTGGTAAGCCATTTCTTGACAGCTTAAAAACACTTCAAGAAGTTGAAACGTTAGGATTCTTCGTGATTTGTTTAGGGACGAATGGTACATGAATTAAAATTTCTATTTGGTATCTAATCGCAAACAAGAAAAAGGACTTTGTGTAGCGGAATTTAAATAAGGACAGAATCCTCTTTGGATAATTTGGAAATGGAATAATAATTCTTGGACCGGTTCGTAATCCAGTGGCAACACTTCGGACTCGTAAATAGAAGGTTGTGGATTTGAATCCCGGTGGAGCACAAAATATACCATTTATATTTCCAAATGTGCTCTTCGCTGGATTGAAAAGTTCATAAAACCTTTTCCAAAGATCGGTCACTGAAAGGTCCATCCAACCTTACAACAACTGGGTCTTGCTTCAGAATTGGCGCTTTCTACAGCGACGACCAAGCTTGCAGAGGGCTCTTGAGGTGTGATACACACAAAAACAGCGCTCACCAAATAAATCATCCAAATAAAAAATAAATGATGGGAATGAAATGGAATAATGATGGTAAATGGAAGAATGGAAATGAACAATGCATTGCGGGAAGTACACAATTACATAGAATACGATAGGTACATGAAAACAAGGAAAAAGTACATGGGAAGATGGGGAAGAGAACGAAGACGATCATGATGAGAACATGGCAATAGAATGGGAGATTAGAGGATCTTCTCTTCAACGAAACCCAACCGAAAGAAGACCCCCGAATAGGTGATGTGGCATCTAGCAGTCCAACTCAAAGAAGACGGACATAGTGGCACAAACAGATCCATCATATCGATGATGATTACTACACAAGAATTTGAAATACGAGTATGAGACTGACCACCCATACTGTAAAAAATGGTTCACTTTGCCGATGTCACCCCTGTCTCAGGATAGGTCGGCAAGAGTTGCAGGGCTTATGTTCATTTGAGATTGGGTTTTTGATATTGTAGGTTCACATGCGGCATGTGGGAGCGCGAAATTATGCGTGTCTGCTTGTGGGAATGCATTTAATATGAATCTCAAATGATACATATCTTTGCAACTTAGATGTAGATTTAGATTTTAGTAGTTAACGCTACCATTAAAATTTTAGAAAATAAATTATCCACGTCTGAAAAGTTGTTCTCAAGAAACGTCTGAATTTACTGAAGACGCAGAATTCAGGGACTGGACTATACTCAACAACGCAAAAACGCAACGCAACTAAGCTACACATATAGTGTAACTTCTTGCCGCGTTATCCCCGAAGGGGTCGCATGTGGCGAGTTGAACCTATTTATTTTTACAGGTAAGGGGGCCGGCCTTACGCTAACCACTTCAGTTGAAGTGGGGGTTTCCCAGCTCCCGAGGGGGCTGGTACTCATTTCTTGTGAAGGCTGAGTTAACCTTTCCGGTATTTTTATTATGGGGTTTGAAATAAACACCGAAATAGGAAATTATTTCTGACACCCTCCACGGTGGGATTCGAACCCGAGCTCACGGGATAGAATGCAAGCACTCTACCAACTGAGCTATCGACCGGAACAATAATTTTATAAATTTTCGAGTAGTGTACCTACTTGTGTTGCCTACAAGGTTTTTCAGTCGAAAAATTAATCTTTCTTAAAATATGCGTCTTCTTTGAGGCCTTCTTAGAAAAACCAACCGTATGTTTTCATGAATATTTTTAACCATATTCTTATTTTATTTTCTTTGTTTTAAGCTTGCAATCGGAAAGAAAGCTGTCGAGGCCATCGCTGTTAGATATGGGACGGAGTATAAAGTTGGAAATATTGCTGAAACTATATGTAAGTACATGTTCTTTGTGTTGTTTCCAGAAACTTCTTTCATCCTTTTCCTCCAAATTTTACACAACCCATAATATTATAAAAAAAAATGTAACGCAAAGCGTATTGAAAGCACTGCAATTTTTTATTGGGCACATACTGAAGCAAATCTGGTAGTTCTTTTTATGCATATTATTAATTTATTCCTTGACTTATAATAATTAATAAAAATAATTGGCCAATTTTTATATAGCGCCGTTTAATGGCACTAGCCATCCCAAGGGCGCTATAGGTTGGTACGAGGCTGACCACCCAAACTGTAAAAAAAATGTAAATGCCATATCCAAAATATCCCACTTTTTTCATTATGAATATACTTTATCCACTTTTTTCGTATGACGAAAATTAATTCTTCAAACGAAATAATTTCTCTTCAATCAATATAAACAACGTCAAAAATACTGAAATTCATGTTTATCCAATTTCTTCTTCAGATAAGGCAAGCGGAGGCAGTATGGACTGGGTCAAATACAAATACAAAGTGCCCATAGCTTACACCTATGAACTTCGGGACCAAGGAAAAAACGGCTTTCTTCTTCCCGCTGAACAAATCATCCCGAACTGCGAAGAAGTCATGGACTCTCTATTGGCCATCTTTTACGAATCCGAAAAAATGGGATACTTCAAGTTGAAGACGGAACCTAGTACTAGCAATAATAGAAGTGATAGTTAAAAAAGAAGTATCAACGTACAAACAATTTACCAATGTTAAACCAAAAGTTTATCAAACAAGAGTCCCATCAAAAAATGTTTTTTTTTTAAATAAAATGTTACATACATTAGTGAGAATTTTGCTTTGTTTTTTTTCACCCCTAAAAACTTAAGAGGAATTCAAGAAGGCTAAGTGGATGATACAATTTTATGACTGGTTTCTTGTAACATTGTAATCATGTTTTCGTTGACTTATAGGTTGGGTTGTCGAGCTCATATATAATCTAATCCATAATATAAGTTTCAAAGATATGTTACATATTATGTTATGTTATTTTTCTAAATAACATAGAAATGACATTCCTGAAGTGTGTCGTGGACCGAACGGAGCCGAACGGTCACGGAAGTGGCCGAGCTGCGCCGTGCAAACTCGTCGGGCCGTCGATTATCTCTCGTCAGTTCTCGGCAACCGGTGACCAGGGTCAGACGTCGGCGACCAAGCACCAAGCGGTGCGAGGGGGAGCATTTCAATGAAGCTCTCTTCCCTTCTACTTGGATTTCCTGCCAGCAAAGGAATTAGCCTTGTAGATCAGAGACGGGTGCATAGGAGCGCTCACCCAGGGGCTCAAACGTGTGGAGGTGTCAGCCTCGTGGGCTGCCGCTGCCTGGAGCGTTGCCTCAGGCCCTTAGTTCGGAACTCCAGTCAACAGAAGAGTGATGTGAAATGACGTGTAGGCTTTCTGAAGCAGGTCTGGCCATTTATTGTTTCCCATTTCCAGTCCCTTATTTAGTGTTTAGTAAACCTATTGTTGTTTCCTTTAAATCATGTTTTAATGTACAACCCTTCCCAAGATTGAACATGGCAATGCCAGAAAATGAGGTTCCACGCCCAGGGAGTATTCAAGTATATTGGAACCTCTCCGGAGGTACACATTTTAACATAACAATAAGATTAATATAAAATGCATGCCCACAAACAGACCCGTGCACCTGTACACTTACACCCGTGCATTTGTTGTTATAATTAATGCTGCATGTGAACCAACAAATTCAAATCCAAACATCAAATGAACATAAACCCTGCAAATCTTGCCGACCTCCCCTAACACAGTGGTGACATTGTGACGAAACAGGGTTTTAACGTTTTTAAAAGTGAACCATTTGTAACAAAATGTGTGGTCAGTCTCATACCGACATATAAATCAAGGGATTATGGAACTCATCATAATTACGATTAAATACCAATCTATTGACATATTTGGCATGCTTTTCATCTAAATTGTTTGTTCCATCACAATTCCTATTAGTAAATATATATTTCTAGGAATCGAAATAATTGACCTTAAATATACAACTTTGAAAGCATGGAAACTTTGTATATCGGGTTTGTTACAGCATAAAATTATTGTAACTTGGAAATATTGTAGCGACGAGCACACATTTTACCAGTGTATTTTCTACAGATAATATTTGAGTTTGCGAAGCATAACCGAGTTTTTTGTTGACTTTTGCAACTTGCGACGAGAGCTCGACAAAAAGTTGAGCCAGTCATGAAATAAGTGGTTATAGAAATCGACGTACAATATTGTAATGCTTTACGGGTTCAATTGAATAAAAACTTCAGTTTTTTTTTTGCACTTATTTATTCGAATTTATTTATTTATTCGATTTATTAGAAATCGAAAATGCGTAATTTTAAATAGCTATAGGTAATTTAAAAACTAAGTCTGGTACTATTTTTCTAAAAACGCAGATGCATATTAAAAAATATAGTCTATACTGTAACTGTAACTCTGTCGCCATTCCGCTAGGGGTGGCCAGAGCCTCTGCAGAGTTGCCTCCATTTTTTCCTATCCTGACATACCTCTTTCAATTCCTTCATATCCATCACCTTTTTCATGCATTTTCTTCTTTTACGCTCACTTTGTATATCCCATTCTTTCACAATCTCCACAATCTGATCACTCCATACTTTTTTCGGTCGTCTCTTCCCTCTTTTTCCTTTCACACTTTCTTTGTATACATACTTTGTCAGTCTATCATCATTCATTCTTTCCACGTGCCCAAACCATCTCATCACATTCTTTTGTACTTTAACTTTCACATCCTCTTTCAAATTACATTCTTTTTTTACCCATTCATTCCTAACTCTATCCCTCAAAGTTTTTCCTGTCATACTTCTCAAATGCTTCATTTCCACCGTACATACTTTACTCATTTCGCTATCGTTCACTGTCTTTTTTGTTAAACCACAAACCATTTTTTTCTCTACATAAATTATTATTTATCTTTTCCCTTCGATAAGATAACTCATTTTAATCAAATCATTATCAAAATAATACGAAATGATTGTTTGATTCGGTTACAATAAATAAAGCAATCATTTTCAAATGGTTTTCAGTGCCAATCACATATCTTCTACATTTTTCTTTAATATAATTTTATAATTGTTACTCGAACAAAATCATAGAAAGCTGATAAAATGATAAGAAGAAAATACGTGATTGTTAATCTGTTAGCAATAATTTTGTGCGTCAACTCCCATGAGAGATTCGATCAAAATATTGATGCGTCCAAAGTGTACCGAGTCATTCCAAGAAATGAAAATCAGGTTGAATTGTTGAGGGAACTGGAGACAAATATGAATTTAGACTTCTGGAAGGAAGTTACGCAAGTTGGTGAATCGGTGGACATCATGGTGAAGGAGGAGACGCGGGTGGAATTCCTCGAAATGATGAAGAACGAAGGAATTGACTGGGAAATTTTGATTGAAGACTTGCAGAGGTAAAACATATTCCTATTGTGTTTGTTGGTGAATCAATAGTAACAAAATTGGATTGGTTAAAATAATAATGTAAAATGAAAGTTGCAAAGGTATTTTGACATTCTATAATCTAAAATCTAAGTTGAAAATATATTTGTTATTTAAGATTCATATTGAGTGCATTCTCACAAGAAGACACGTATAAGTTTTCGCTCAAACATGCCGCATTGAACTTATTATATTAAAATACAATCTCCTACAAGTCTTGGCGAACTTCCCTGAAACAGGGATGACATTGGAAAAGTAAACAATTTTTTACAGTATGGATGATCAGTCTCATACGAACCTATAAGTCAAAGAAAAAATTTAAGACTAGTATTTAATGCATGCTCACATGTAAGAAAGCGTAGGTACATGTTCATGTGTACATACAAAATAAACCAAACCACTACGCTCTGCCCTCACTGCTGTCAACAAGCTCATAGTGCCCAAAAGAGCGAATACATCAAATTTTGCAGACAGGAGCTTTGCGGTGGCCGGGCTGGTTGCCTGGAACAATTTGCCCATCGGTGTTTGCGCGAACCAGCCTACCACCACCTTCAGAAAGGGACTGAAGACACTACTTTTCTCCAAAAGCCATGGCACCCTTGAGATGGTCCTGGACCATTAAATGGCGCTACAGGAAAGAAATCATCCCTCATCATCATCAAAACTCGCATGAACATAAACTTTGCAACTCCTACCGTATTTTCTGAAACCCAGGTGGCATTATGAACCAAGTTTATACAGCATTAGGGGTCAGCCTTGAATCAACCTGTTAGACAAGTGTTTTTTTTTATTCGCAAAATTAATTTTCCAGAAAACTTGACGCTCAAACAATTGGTGACTACTCCAAGGAAGGAATGACTTGGGACAAATACTACTATCTTCCCGACATCAATTCTTGGCTAGAGGACCTCGAGTCTTCCAATCCTGGCATCGTGAAGGTCATCCAAGGTGGATACTCTTATGAAGATCGTAACATAACTGGTGTGAAGATATCGTATGGTGCAGGAAGGCGAGCTGTGTTCTTGGAAGGTGGAATCCACGCCAGGGAATGGATCTCACCGGCTACCCTCACATACATCATCAATGAAATTTTGACAAGAAAAGATCAACGGTTCAGAAGGATTGCAGAGAGTTTTGATTGGTACATTTTCCCTGTGACAAATCCGGATGGCTATGTTTACACACACTGGCAAGTGAGTTTTCACATTATTATAATCTTTAATCTACAAATACTGCATATTTTATTCGGTTATAAGTTATATTTTATTAAATTTCAATTTAAAATTATATTCAATAGATTAAAATAGCGTCACACGGTATACGACTTGACGCCACCAAGCCGTGGCGTTGACTGACGAGTTGCTTCGGTGCGACTTGTTACTTGCACGTACGCTGGGGGTGGAGCTAAAACTGGCCAATCACGTGCGTGGATTTATTGAATTGGTGCAATAGTTTTGTCGCAGACGTTACGATTTCAAATGCATTGAAAAGAAGTCTCAAATATGATGAAGGAACGTTTGATAAAAATGCATGTAAGAAAAAAAAGGATAGTGTCGTTGATCACATTCCACACGATATTTTAAGAAGATAAAGGTTTCTTGTAAAATCTTACACATACTATTGTGGCTAGTTGATCTATAACTCCTCCAAATTCTGCCACATTTTACCACTTCTTCAGAGGCTTCACTGGCTTCGCGTACCCGAGCGCATCAAATTTAAACTGTGTGTGATAGTACATAAAGCTCCACATGGAGGAGCTTCACAATACATCAGAGAGCTCATCACACCAGCAACAATCAGTACCAGGGGACTAACGCTGAGATTGGCATCACCAAACGGCAATCTTCTGGAGATTCCGAGACGAAGCCCCAATACGGTGTTCGGGGAATGCGCCTTCCGTGTCGCTGCGCCCGCGGCCTGGAATTCGCTGCCTGACAGGCTGTGGACCATAGATAGTGAGGCGGTTTTCAGGAGGCAGTTGAAGACTCAATTCTTCCCACTTCCACAACCGGCGCCTTTGGGATGACCAAGGGTCATGAAAAGGCGCCATACAAATGAACTCATTATTATTATATATAAATATTTAAAAATATAAATGGTAAAACATTGTTTTAATTCACTTTATTTTATTTGTTTATGCTCGAATATTTTCTTTTTAAAGTTTGTGTATTCACACAGTGAAAATTCATTTTTATAAATAATTATAAAAAATTATAAAAAACACAGAGTTTTATTTTCACAAATTGAGTATTTATTTCCCTCAAGTACATTCGACTTATTCACGTCATTATCCACGAGTATCCTCTTGATAATGACGTGAATAAGTCGAAAGTACTTGAGGGAAATAAATACTCAATTTGTGAAAATAAAACTCTGTGTTTTTTATAATTTTTTTATAATTATTTATCGAATATTTTCGCCTAATGAGGCATCTTCAAGAGCAGAATGGTTACAAATATATTTTTATAAAATAATTTTCAAAACAATTTTCAAAAAAAGCAAAATTCATAGACAAAATTTTTTTTTTAAACACAAATGTACCTAAGATTCAAAAATGCATTATTGTTAGGTATAATGAAATTAAAAATTTTAATACAATAAAAATAAAATATGTTAGTTAAATAAAAAAATAAATAATAATAACAAATAAAAAACAAATTATTGCAATATTGGTGAAACATAGGGAATCTGCACATTCACTAAGTCTTTATTTTTATTTTTATCTAAAAAATATCATTATTATTATTTTAATTGTAGCCAAAAATTGACCTTCTAATGTATGTATTTCATATTTAGACCCCAAATTTTCATTTTTGTAGACACGTTACTGGCGTAAGACTAGAACTCCAAATGAGCGGTGTCATGGTGTGGATCCAAACAGAAACTGGGACTATCTATGGATGGGTAACTGATATTTTTTTTTAAATCTGCAAACAATGTAAATTACTTCTGTTTAGCTTTTTGACACTTATGTAGGTTTCCCAGAGTAACGAAAATTATGCTGTAACTGTTAATCTGTTGCCATTTCACTAGGAGTAGACAAAGCTTCTGCAGAGCTGCCTCCATTTCTTCCTGTACTTACATACCAGTTTAAATTCATTGATATCCATCACCTTGTTAATACATTTGTTTCTTTTAAACTCACTTTGTATATCTCATTCTTTCTCAATCGCCTCAATCTGATCGTTTCATAATTTTCTCGGTTGTTACTTACCTCTTCTTTCTTTCATACTTCCTCTGTATCACGATTAATAAGTGAAAACAGTGAAATCAACATCAAAGTTCAAATGCTGGTAAATTTGAATAAGTGAAATACCCTTTTTTCAGAGATAGGAGGAAGCAACGAAACGTGCTCTGACACATTCTCTGGTACAAAGCCATTTTCTGATTTGGTCACACTGACTCTATCCAACTTTATAAGAAGTGTGGCATCTACGTTGGACGTGTATATTTCCTTCCACTCGTATGCACAACTGCTTCTTATACCATATGGGCACACAACTGAACCGTTAGATAACTACAATGAAACGGTAAGAATAACGTATTTTTTTCATGTATTTTCTTTTATTTTCTTGAATAAAATCGTCAATGTGTTTAAAATGTTTCAGCTCGCAATTGGTATAAAAACTATAGAAGCTCTAGAACGAAGACATGGTACCAAATATAGAGTTGGAAATGTCGCAGAAGCACTTCGTAAGTTATTTTTTCTTTAAAGGTTTATACTTTTGAATGTTAACCGATAAATAGACATCTTGCGACAGATGGGCGAAACTTTTTAAATTTTTCAAAAATGTCAAAATTAAGTTCGGTTTATTATTTGGTTATTTGTATTTGAGATTATGACCTACATAAAAAAACTTAACTAAGCTACGCATATAGTGTAATTTTCTGCCTAATTCTCCCCGAACGGAGCTTACTTAGTTTTGTAGATAAGAGGGCTGGCCTTACGCCAAAAACTTCAGTTGTAGTAGGTGGTTTCTCAGCTCTCGAAAGATTTGGTACTCATTTCTTGTGAAGGCTGAGTAAACCTTGCCGCTATTTTTTTTTTGGACAGCAGGTTATCCTTATTACCTGACAGCTGAGATGAACCCTTGGTATATTTTTATTTTGGGATTGAAATAAACTCCAATACAGGAACTCATTACTGACACCCTAGGTGGACATCGAATCCTAGCTCTCGGCATGGAATGCAAGCATTCTATCAACCGACCTATCGACCGGACTTGATGACTGAAAATAATTTGTTTCAGGCCCAACTACTGGAACCAGCATCGATTGGGTGAAAATAAACTTTGACATTCCCCTGGTGTATGTGTACGAAATGAGAGACACTGGCAAAAATGGATTCCTCCTGCCACCCGAAGAGATCATACCCAACGGTGAAGAAATCGTGGACTCCCTGATAGCCATGTTTGAGGAAGCTGAAAGATTGAATGTTGTAAATTTCAACAGAGGATGATACAATTAAATTAAAGAATATTAAGTAGATTCTTACCTGAAGATGATCGACATGGTCGGAAACGTTAGTAATATTAATTGAAATAAACTAATATCTCGTAAAAAGAAACTGTGTTTATATTAGAATTTTGTTTCTAAAAAATATAAAATAATAAAAAAAACAATATGAATTTTCACAGTGTTAATACACAAACAATAAAAATTATATTAAAAAAAACAAAAAAAATTAGGCTGATTTATTTGGTGAGCGCTGTTTTTGTATGTATCACACCTCAAGAGCCCTCTGTGAGCTTGGTCATCGCTGTAGAAAGCGCCAATTCTCAAACAAGACCCAGTTGCTGTAAGGCTGGATAGACCTTTGGATGACCGGTCTTTGGTAAAGGTTTATGATTTTTTCAACCCAGCTAAGAGTAAATTTGAAAATATAAATGATATATTTTTGTACTCCGCCGGGATTCGAGCCCACAACCTTCCACTTACGAGTCCGAAGTGTTACCACTGGACTACGAACCGATGATACGTTATCCTATTTATATCGCGGTGGCCGTATGGTTTGAATGAATCAACCCTTTTGCGGGTAAAAATAGATGATCGTAATTACAAAAACCCGTCGAGCGTTGCATTTTATAGAACCGACGACTGACAGATGTTGTCGCATAGAACCAATTATTTCTAACTCACCAACTGATGCGTTATGTGAATAGAGAATGCAATAAATATAATTTGAAGCATATGAAAAAGCAATTTATAAATCAACCCCTAATCATACTTTAAGTATTTAAGACGCGATTTGGTTTCAATTTACTATTTTACAGGTACGCGACTAGGTAAGTTTTTACTTTTTTTTTAGATTTCTTTGTATAGAAGTCTGCAAAAATCAGAGAAATAATTTGATATTAATGCTTTCAAAGTGAAATGTATGTAGCAATTTGAATTTAGTAAAAATGAATGGATTAAAGAGATTATCAGATATTTATCTTCAACACAGCATTCTATAATCCATAATCTATAATCTAAGTTGCAAGGATATATTCATTCAAAGCTCTCAGATGTATGCCCACAAACAAACACGTGTAGTTCGCGCTTACAAATGCTGATTGTGTACTTACAAATAAAATCCAAACCTCAAATGAACATAAGCCCTGCAACTCTTGCCGACATTCCCTGAAACAGGGGTGACATTGGCAAAGTGAACCATTTTTTACAGTATGGGTGGTCAGCCTCATACCAACCTATAAGTCAAGGAATTCAATACTATAAAATAAAAGCACGAGTATAAATTTCGCAATAAAAAAAACGGAATTCTATTAAACTTTATAAAACTTCAAAAAATTCTAATAAAACACTGTTTAATTTTTATTTAATTAATATCATTTTAAAAATAGAACAGTGCTTTATTAAACTTTTTAAAGATCTATAAAAGTTTATAGAATTCAAGCAATAGGAATTTTCACAGTGTTAAAACATAACCCATATAAAACATAAAAAGAGGTATCGTTTAAACACGTAAAATATTCATGAAAAAGACTTTATGAAGTTTATTTTATTTTTATATTTATGGCATTGAAGTTAAAGGTTCGATTTCAAACTGTTTTGGTTTTTAATAACTAAACGGTTTTTCACGACAATAAATAATTACGTTTTGGTATTTTTTTAATAATTAATAGGTAATTATTATCATAATAGATTTGCTGAATGTTCACTGAAATTTTTTTTTTGCAATCATGAAATAGAAGTAAAAGCAGTTAATAAAATTTTCTGTTTTAAATGCATAATATTTATTGCAAAGATGTGTATTTAACTCTAGGATTCATTAGTATGACCCATATACAGACGGATAAGTTTTGCGCTTACACATGTCACATGCGCTTTTAAAAACTAAAACCAAATCCCAAATTAACGCAAGCCCTACAACTCTTGCTGATGTTGCTTGAAACAGAAGTGTCATTGGCAAAAAGTGAAACATAATAAAAAAAAAAACTATTACAAAACTGTGGAATCGCACCTGTATAATAGTTAACCAGTAATTATTTAAGTTAACCATCCCGCTAGGGGCGTTAATAACTCGAAGACTCTGCTATGCATCGCACGCTCCGAGATTAACGAACTCTCGGCGGCACCGTTAATCACAATTAGCGGCTGACGAACTATGCGACCGACGCGACAAATAAACGTCGCACAGGGGCTGCCGACACGATCGCGTCTTTATTATACCGAAAATAGTCATCGATTTATTTTGAAATTTTATAAAGACATCTCATTATACAGAACTATATTATAAAGATGTGGTTGCTTAAGAATTTAACAAAAGCATCGAATCCCTCTTTAGAGCTGTAGCAGGTTGGTTCAGAACAGACTGAGGACGTGCCAAAAAGCTTTTGAGCACGTCCTCAGTCTGTAGGAGGCATTGATAGGAGGATACTGCATTGTCAACGACGATACCATGTTAAAAGCACCGGTTCTCTTCAGATCATTAAAGTTAAGCAACATTGGGCGCGGATGTTACTTAGATGGGTGACCGCTTAGGTACACCGCGTGTCGTTGGCATTCTTGACCGGTCCGTAGTCCAGTGGCAACACTTTGGACTCGTAAATGAAAGGTTGTGGATTCGAATCCCGGCAGAGAACAAAAAATGGACCATTTATATTTCCAAATATGCTCTTCGCTGGATTGAAAAAACTCATAAAACCTTTACCAAAGGCCGGTCCCTAAAGGTCCATCCAGTCTTACAGCAGCTGGGTCTTGAGTATTGTCGCTTTATAGCGACGACCAAGCTTTTACACCTCTGTGGCACTACAACAAGTGTCATAGACCCCTAGAGTCTCTAGAATCTAGGGAGTCTCCCGCACAAGATTTATTAAAAAAAAAACTGGGAATCAGTCTCAGAGACAGGGTTCCAAACCAGGAGATCAGTAGACGCACTGGTGTCACTGTTGTCATACAGGGAGTGGCCTGCTTTATGTGGCGCTGGGCTGGTCACGTCACAAAGCAGGACCATGACAGGTAGCCGAAAAGGGAGACCCCAACTGAGGTGGCTTGATGACATCAAGAGAACTGCGGGCAGAGGATGGCAAAAGGAGTCCTACGAGTGGACTGAGAAAGGCTGAGGAAGAAGAAGAAGCAGGTTGGTTAGGGTACTGTACCCTTAGTACGAGTTGCAAAATTTGAGTAATGTAAAGTTTACGGCAATTGTTAAAGATTGATTTCCCTCAAAATCTGCCGTTTTTGTTTGTTTGATGTTGATTTTCTTCATCACTGTAACTTTTTGCTAAGACCATAAAGTGTAAGAAACAAAACAGGCAGATTTTGGGAGAAATCACTGTTTAATACTTTCCGTAAACTTTACTTTACTCAAGTTTCGCAACTCGTACTCAGGGTACTGGGTCTCAAAAAATAATAAAGTACCACAATAAAATAGGATCTAAAAATCTATGCAAATAACCACCGCAAAACTTTTTCCACCGCAATAAAGTTAGCAACTCGTAGTATCAATTCATATTTCCCGGATATTGTTCAGTTCAGTGTCTTTTATTTCTCTGCGCCGATAATTCCTCTCGGTATTGAAATACGAGCCCCAAGGCTGAACATGATATACAGTGGGGACTTTATGGGTATTAAATTTCGGATATGAATACGGATATGTGAAAAAAATAATTTAGTTTTAGATACGGATATGAAATAATATTAATTCGGTTTCGGATACGGATATGGAAATTTTCGCTTTCGGGTACGGATTTGGCTATGGGTATTTTATTATTTTAGCTTTGTAATCGGATATGGGAATATAATATTATTTTGGTTTCGGATAAGGATACAGATAAGAATGTTCCTTGACGTATAGGTTTGTATGCGGCTGACCCCCCATGCTGTAAAAAATGGTTCACTTTGCCAATGTCACCCCTGTTTCAAGGAAGGACGGTAAGAGTTGCAGGGTGTATGTCCATTTAAGATTTGTTTTTTATGTTGTGGCATGCGGCATGTGCAAGCGCGAACTTGCACACGCGTCTGCTTGTAAAAATGCATGTAATGTGAATCTACAATGTAACATATCTTTGCAACTTAGATTAGATTAGATACAGACGTGGGAATAGGTACTATTATTTCGGTTTCGGGTACGGATACGAAATTATTCCGGACATCCGCTCGCATAGGATAGTTTCGCTAACGGATATTACATTTTTATAGAATTCTGAAAACTATAAAAACTGCAACCCTGCAATGTATTTATAGTTTATACAGAATGTATTCAACACGATGTGTATGTATGCAACTCAAGGACGCCGAAGGACATCGTGGCTGAAAAGCGTGCGACAGTGGCTTGGAAATAGCATCAAGTCCCTATTTCAAACTGCAGCATTTGAAAGTGAAGATAGCTATGATGATCTATAGAAGTGGCACCGAAATAAAAGATAATATCCGTTATTTTCGGATACATTTATGGATGTCCATCACATCCCTGAGTATTAAATAATGTTCTTACCCCTGTAGCCTCCATACAATCTCATAGTTTCGGAGTGGCCTGTTACGGCGGAGACACGTTTTTCCATTAAAAAAGTCGATAAATCGCGCTAAGTAGCGATCAAGAATATAGAAGCAGTTCCTAGGGAATGAAAATATGTAGGTTTTATGGAGAAATTGCCTTTCTTTTTCTTCTTCTGATTGATGTTCTATTCTTCTTCTTCGTGTCAGCTTCACACCGTATTGGCCCAGTAACGAGCAATGTATAAAGCTCTTTGGTTTCCTGCAAAGAGATCATCCATGGAGCAGTTTGTCGGACAGGACGGACAACACCGCAGGTGCTCCATTGTTTGCTGAGCTCCACACTCACATATAGTCCTCCCGTCCCAGAAATCCCCAGGTCAGCATGTTGGCCCGGGCTCTTCCAACATTGGTCCTCAATCTGTTCATGGATTTCCACACGGGCCACTCGAGGTTCTTTCCTGGAGGTAGGCTCTCTGCAGGCTGCACAAAGCTCTCCGGGCATTCCTCTTTCCACATTTGCAATCTGTCCGCCACTGGATCCGAAGACAAGGGCTGCACGGAACTAAGGAGGCTGTGTCTCGACTTCTATTCGATGTTCTATTGAAAAGTAAAGTTAATTAAAAGTAAAACAAAAACCATATTTTGTTTTAAGAAAAGAAAGACAAAGCGATCACGCATATTATCCTTGACTTTTAAGTTAGTATGTGGCTGATCACATATACTGTAAAAAAAATGTTCACTTGGCCGGAATTAAAAAAAATAAAAATAGGCTGGATTTATTTGGTGAGCGCTGTTTAAATACGCGTGTTTATTTTATTAATTACTTATATAGGTAAATAAAATATAGGTTAGTATAAATAAAAAAAATGTCAAAAAAAAAGTAAAAAGCTGCGTTTTTTCAAATTTTTATTGTTTTTTTTAATGTGCTACATTTTGGAAAAAAAATACAGAATTATACATTATTGAGACTGATATGAGGACTTTTTTTATAATGTCAATAGATTTTGAGAAAATATGTGAAAACTGTTTTCGAGGAATTTAATTAAGTATTAGTAATAACACAAACAGGGCTATTCACAACAGATCAACAGCTGATCCATAGATCGTTTTTCTGAATGGAAAATTCACAATAGGTGGCGGTCGAGCCATGGATTTTCTGTGTAAATAAAACTGTAAGTCTTTAGAAAATCACTCTATTTAATTATCGACAAGAACGGAAAACAAAACATTTTAATTCATTTAATGCAATTCTCTGACAGACAAAAGAACCAGGAAAGTTTTTGTATCAAAAAGCCATTAAGTGCTAAAAGCTAGAATAAGAAGATGGCGAGACGAGAGTAATGGGGTAACATTACTATATGGAAGATATTTGTTGCAATTATAATGATTGGAAATTCCTACCATAGGAAGAAACCTTTGTGTATTGAATCAGATACTTTCTCTTAACAATTCAAAACATAATAAATATTTAAAAAATTGTAATGGTAAAACATGGTTATACTTCACTTTTTTCTTTTTGTTTTTGTTCGAACATTTTCGCCTAATGAGGCATCTTCAGGAGCAGAATGGTTACAAATATATTTTTATAAAATAATTTTCAAAACATTTTTTTTTTCCAAAACAAAAACCTTTATAGATAACCAAGATACTTACTCTATCAGAAGTAACTGTAATTCTGTCACCATTCTGCTTGGGGTGGCCAGAACCTTTGCAGAGCACGACCATTTCTTCCTATCCTTGCATGTCTCTTTCAAGTGATTCATATCCATCACCTTTTTCATACATTTTCTTCTTTTACGCTAACTTTTTATACTAATAATAATAATATAATAACAATATTTTTTTTAGTGAGCACAGTTTTTGTGTGTATCACACCTCAAGACCCCTCTGAGAGCTTGGACGTTGCTGTAGAAAGCGCAGTTGTTGTAAGGCTGGATGGACTTTTCGATGGCCGGTCTTTGGTAAAAGTTCATGAATTTTTCAACCCAGCGAAGAGCAAATTTGAAAATTTAAATGGTATATTTTTTTAATCTCCGCCGGGATTTGACCCCACAACTTTTCATTCATGACTCCGAAGTGTTACCACTGAACTATGGATCAATCATGTATATCCCATTCTTTCTCCATCTGATCACTCCATACTTTTCTCGGCCGTCCCTTACCTCTTTTTCCTTTCACACCTCTTCTGTATAATATGCACTTTATCAGTCAATCATCATTTATTCTTTCCACATGTTCAAACAGGCGTGTGCATAGGGTATAGGCAAATACATTTCAGAATAAATATTTTCTCCTTTAAAATAAATCATTTGAAAATGACTGAAGTGGTAACGATGGCTGTAATCGAAATTTAATTTAGAATTTTAAATCCCAATATAAAGCTAAAATGCGTCTTTTTTTACCATATATTGCCTTCCTATTAGGTGCATGTGCCTGTATGGGATGCACGCCCCTGTGTCCAAACCATCTCATCACATTATTTTGTAAACTGACTAAAATGTAAACTGAAAGTAGAAGTTAGTAAACTTTATTTAATGTCAATTTATAGTTGCATATTCAGTGCCTCTAATTAAATTGGAAATTATTCCCGCAATTAATTTGTTTCCCGACTATGTCGGCAGTTAAACCTAATTCACAATGTGGTGTTTTCCGTGTACCTAGGCACATTCCTCACACACGCTCCTTGCACTTGCTTCCTCCATGTATTTTACATGAGAAGCGCCGTACTTAGCCAAGATCTGCTACAAGTGCTGCCCAACTTAGTCTGCCATTGAATTCCATGATTGTTTCACTAAGCTGTGAGTAGGAGTAACTGGCAACGTTGCAAGAAGTCCTTTTGAGTATTTTTCTAATCATCTTCCTATTATTATGATTTTTTCGGGGTCAATTCAATTGAAATTGCGGTGATTTCTTGTTACACAATTGATTTCAGATACGTTTCTCACACACAGTCAATACAACAGTCGGATTGCGTCTCCGGCCACAGAGAGATTTGGTTCTTATTTATAGTAAGACTAAGGGTAATTCTTGAATCATTGTGAATTGTAAAATGCAAGACTTACTAGAACATCAAACACTCGAGCAATCTCGAATAAAATAAATATCATATACAAATTACACAAGTACCTAAAGTCTAGAGACTTCCCAGACACTAACAGAGACAAACAAAACACACAATTACACATTCGAAACAATACGATCTACGACTTACAACATAAAAACCCAATCTCAAATGAACGTAAGCCCCGCAGCTCTAGTCAACTTTTCTGAAATAGGTGTCAACCATTTTTTACTGTGTAGTTGGTCAATCTCACGCCAACCTATAAGCCAAGGGTAAAAAAAAAACCGAAACTTATATTTGTTGGGGTTTGGTGGTTCACACAATGGAAGTCCATTGTGTTTATTTAAAAAAATACAGGGTTCTAGTTCACTTTAAAAAAAAAAACTTTTTTGAATAATTTTTTTCAAGTTAACTAAAACCGTGCATTTTTTTTTAAATAATAAAAAAAAAAAACTATTGACACTGTTGCAATATTTTGACAGTCCCATTCCAAAGCTGTGGATCAGCGAGGGCTCAGGTTCAGTACTTCTACTTTGCGCGGCTCAGCGGGGATTTCAACGGAAAGGCGGCGACAAATGCAAAAGGCATCGCAAAAAAAGGCGGGAAAAGAAAATCAATGAAACTTTGAGCGAATAATTGATTTAGAGCGGAAAGAGTTGATTGAGAGCATTGAGTAATAACACAGAGGAGCAGAAACTAACTTACTGCATTGATACGTATACTATAGCCCACATTTGTCCCAGTCCTGTCAAACGTTGCAGTGGTGCAGTAGGTATAATCATATAAATAAGGTCATTTTGTACAAATCCATTTTTTTTTATGAAATCCTGTGCGGGAGACTCCCTAGATTTCAGAGACTCTAGGAGTCTATGACACTTGTTGTAGTACCACAGAGGTGTTTACGAGCTTGGTCGTCGCTACAAAACGCCAATTCTCAAGCAAGACCCAGTTGTTGTAAGGCTGGATGGACCAGTTAGACCGGTCTTTGGTAAAGGTATATAAATTTTTCATCCAGCGGAGAGCATATATGAAAATATAAATGGTATATCTTTTTTGTGCTCCGCTGGGATTCGAACCCACAACCTTCCATTTACGATTAGACTACAGACCATTGATACAAACCCAATTTTGTCCCAGTCCTGTCAAACGTTTCAGTGGTATAGTCATACGAAATAAGGTCATTTTGTCCAAGTCCATTTTGTGTTTAGACACACAATTAGGTATAACACACAGACCATTGATACAAACCCAAATTTGTCCCAGTTCTGTCAAACGTTGCAGTGGTGTAGTCATACGAAATAAGGTCATTTTGTCCAAATCCATTTTGTGTTTCGACACACAATTAGGTATAACACACAGACCATTGATACAAACCCAAATTTGTCCCAGTTCTGTCAAACGTTGCAGTGGTGTAGTCATACGAAATAAGGTCATTTTGTCCAAATCCATTTTGTATTTCGACACACAATTAGGTATAACACATGCCATAGATAATGATTTAAAAAAAAGACTTTTTCCTTTATAATTCGTCAATTTTAGCGATCACAATAATCAACACGCGTGTTATCTGTCAACTCAAGCTATGTTCGGACTGGTTCGACAGCCATTAATTTTCACTATTGCAACTACCAACTTTCTAGGAACATTTTTACATTTGCCGGGTTTTTTTTAATACTACACATGGAAATGCAACTGTGAAGATCTTCGTTCTCTTTCTTACAAATTACTATTTTCGTAAGTAAGCTGAAACGGATATATAATGTCAATTTCTAGTCCATAGGTATATCAGTAATGAGCGATTGGGGTAGGGGCAGATGGCTCAGGAAATAATCGTATTATGGAACAGATTGGAAAAACGTGGCGGCCAAAGAATCTCATTGGGTTTTTAGGTTAGTTAGATTTTAGATAGTTTTATAAATTAAGTGAACTTTTCAATTTAAAATCTATGTCAGCTTGATGTTGTGTCATTGTGATGTAATATCATGTGATGTTTTGTTATGTATTGTTATGTCACGTGTTGTTTTCTCAGTGTGCTGTTCTGTCATAGAACCGACTTAAATATCTAAAATAACAGAAAATCACTAGTGATGAGTTACCATTTATGGTATGTTTTGTTTGAGGTACGTGAAGTTTTGTCATGCGATATTTAATATCGCGAAGTTTTGACAATGTGATGGATTTTCCTATGAGGTTTAGTCATGTGATATTCTGTCTCGCGAAGTTTTGCTATTCTGATGGATTTTACTTTTATTTCTATCATGAAACCAACTAAAATATATAAAATAACAGAGAATAACCAGCGAAGAGTTCCCTTTTATGGCAGGTTTTGTTTGAAGTATGTGAAGTTTTATCATGCGATACTTCATCTTGCGAAGTTTTGCCATTGTGATGGATTTTCCTATGATGCTAAGTCATTGTGATGTTTTTCCAGTGTGATGTAATTTCATTGTGATTAAATATCATGTGTTGTTATGTCATGTGATGTAAATTCATATGTTGTTTTCTCACTATACTGTTCTGTCATACGACCAACTTAAATATCTCAAATAACAGATAACAACCAGCGAACAGTTACTTTTTATGGTATTTTTTTGTATGAGGTATTTGATTTTTTGTCGTATGATATTTTGATTCGTGAAGTTTTGTCATTGTGATGGATTTTCCTATGATGTTGAGTCATTGTGATACTTTGTCATGGTGATTTTATGTCATTGTGGTGTAATATCATAATGTGTTGTTATGTCATGTGTTGTTTTATCACTGTGCTGTTCTGTCATGGAACTGACTTAAATATCTCAAATAACAGAAAATTACCAGAATCATAAAAATATATATTTTGCGAAAAGAAAATACTCGCAAATATAATTAAAAACTGTTTAGACTGATAAAATGTACGGCGGGCGCCGGATGGGTATAAAAAGGTCATAAAATAAATATCAGCGCAAAATGTTGTCGTAATTAGTGAGAAATGATTTTTTGAGTTAGGCTGTTCATGAGATGTATTTACGACCCGCGTCTCCGACTTATTACTTTTTTAATGTTCTCAGTCATGGGCATATGGACGTCATAAACCATTACCAATGGGTCCCCCAGGTGGTCATTTTGTTTCATTTTTTTGCACTTTTTATTTCAACTTTTAAATTTGAAAATCTGAAAATTTATGAAAAAGAAGCTTTGTTTAGAAGATTTTCCTCAGGGACAAGGAAAAATCTCATTCCTATTTGTAAAACTATTAGCATATACGTTTATTGAGAATCTCAGTAGGTACTCTTGACGTTTCGTTAGCGACGTAGCCAACGTCTTCAGGAGACACCCTATCTGTACGACGATTGAGGATGGACTGATTAAACTTCTATCTCTCAAAGAATCTAACCTAAATTCTATCTCTTTCTGTTAAAACGTATTCATGATGTTTACATTAGGAATAATGTGATTTTCTATATGAATGAATCATATAAAGTTAAGTGTAATTAATTATTTTTGTTCCTTGACTAATAGGTCACCCATACACTTAAAAAAAAAATGTCAATGTCACCCTCGGCAAGAGTTGCAAGAGCTCTATGCGAGCTTGGACATTGCTATAGAAAGAGCCAATTCTCAAGCAAAATCCACTTGCTGTAAGGTATTGGATAAAAGTGTATGAATTTTTCAATCCAGCGAACAGCATATTTGAAAATTCTTTAAAAGGTTTATTTTTCGTGCCGGTATTCGAACTCACGACCTTTCATTGACGAGTCCAAAGTGTTACCACTAGATTACGAGCTGGCGTATCTTAAAGTATTTTTGAATTACATTTCAGAGGAGCACTAAATACGCACCATTTCAAGATAACTCTTGAACAGCATCACCCATACAAAGCACAATAATTTGCATTCAGACCGTTCTCTTGGATATCTCAAATAAACAAGCTTACAGGAATAACAGAACCTGAACATCGAGTACAACACACCGCGTACATTCCCTTCAATTGCGTAAACAAAAAATGTATAGAATATAGAAAAGCAGTCCTATCGAATGATTCAGTTTCTGTATATTTTTACGCGGTCGAGGGGAATTTATGTAATGGTTTATACTCGAGCCACTGACTGCAGTAATGTAGGCACCAGTGGCGGAGGGTCATAGTAACACGATTCCCATCGGCTTCCTTTTTGAATTTCGCAAAAAAATATATATTTATTTATTTAATTAGTAAAAAGACACTAAAATCAATTTAGAAAACCGCGCAAACTTCCTTCGAACGTGTGAAATGAAGCTGCCGAAGACTGCCGGATACACGTGAAAGACACGATTCCCGGCCGATCTAACGGTTTGTGTTGAAGACAAACTATCAGGCAGAGGGGAATATTCGGAATGCGCAGGGGGGGGGGGGGGGAGTTTCTAATCAGCAATGCAATACGTCATAATAAGCCGCTCCATCACCGAGTTGTGCCTATACAATCAATGCGTCAAAAGGGAGGATGTGATTTTCGTTCGAAATGAGTCAGGAATCTTTCGAACGTTTGCATGTCTACGGAAATAAAAAATACATTTAATAAAATTAGATTAAGACATTAATGACAATTCGTTTTTTGAAAGATTAACCATTATTAATTTGTATTTTCTGCCAGTAAAATATGCTTTTATTGTACATTACTTTCAGACACTAATTTAAGATTTTCGTAATTACTGCCTTCTCTTTTCTGTCTCTTGATGATAATTTCCTTAATTTCTAAGGATTTCACTATATTTTCTTCACGTACGATTTTTAAAGCCACTTATATCAACAGATGACCTATTTATTTTATCAATAATATTGTTATTTGAATAGTAGGTACAAACAAAATAAATAGGGTAGGTGCATATAGATTCGAGCTGTAAGATGAATTATAATTAAGTACCTAGAGTAAGGAAATATTATATAAGTAATAATTGTAAAATAAGTATTCGAAGCTTTGGGAATATCATAGTTGTTTCCAGGCGAAATTAAGTTCTAGAAAGTTTGATAGCCATAGATATAAGAGATGCAACTCGCCTGTAGGTGAGTCAGTCTCCAAGTACTAGTAGCCTTTACAGGCCAAGACAGCGAAAGTGAACTATCATGTGAATTGTAAAATAAATTGTGAACAAAATAAATTACTTTAAAATAAATCTCCCGCAGTTTTAATCAAGAAGACCAATATTTAACTTAAAAAAAACATTAGAACCCTAAAAACACAACAATATTTTATTTTTCCCTTGGAATTTTAATGGATGATGGATTTATTCAATCGGGTTACCTTCTGAAAAAAATCCCCCTTCGCCAGTGGCCTACCACAGGAATATCAAAGCTCGCACTGACTGCAGTAATGTATGTAGGCACGTGAACTCATTATCTGCAATAACCAATATGCAGGAAATTCATACAATACGCCTTATTGCGAACGCGCAACTATTCTGACAGATTGTAACACGACTGGTAGCACGGGCGGTAACTAGTTTTCAAACTACGAAATGAGGTATGCTTCTGAGTTACCATTAATCGATCAGCAAAACAGTACCCTTAGTACGAGTTGTAAAACTTGAGAAAAGTAAAGTTTACGGAAAATATTAAAGAGTGAATTCTCACAAAATCTGCCGTTTATGTTTCTTAGACTTTATGGTCTTAGCAAAAGAGTTACAGTGATGAAGAAAATCAAGTTCAAACAAATAAAAACGGCAGATTTTGGGAGAAATCACTCTTTAATAATTACCGTAAACTTTACATTACTCAAGTTTTGCAACTCGTACTAAGGGTACAGATATAGATGGAACATCAGTTCGCTTAGTGTGCCAAAAATGATTGCACCCTAAGCGTCCTCTTCATATAAATAAGGTATATTGTAATCAGTTTCCAGGCAACCGCGAGGAAAACTTATGTTCTTGTCTCTGTTTACCATTTATTTGGATCTTAAAAAAAATAAAAAATACACTGTATAAATAAACTAATTCAAACAGAGTTAATTTTAATTTTTTTAAATTTTAAATGGAGCTTACAAAGTTTCCGCTGAAATATTTCATAAATTTTCATATTCGGATCTTTTGTGTGTTGAAGTTGGCATCCCTGGATTTTTGTTTTTTTTTTCAACAAATACAAATAACTTTATGTTTTTTTTTGTTTTTGTTTTAAAAGCATATCGACGGTAAAAAGCCTATTTGACTTAAGCGACATCATGGGCGATTTTGAGTTATATACATCGTTTTTCTCGGTTTTTCAAGCTGCGTCGAATGGTCTAACTTTTGGCGCGATCAGATAACTTTTTTGTCGCTTAAGTCATAAAGCACCTTGTATGGCGTTTATAAATTTCATGGACTGATGTCCCACGATTTATGACACTTTTTAACGAAATGTCGTTAAAGTATACTCTTACAAGTTGTTGGTGGTGCATATCCTAAATGTACTTGACGACTTGAGAGTGGACGAGGTAGTTAAGTTAGATAGGCATGCTGTGTATACAATATTCAAAGTCGCATAAGTAATTTCACTTTACCATAAAAAATATTACTTTGTCGTATAAATTAATAAGACTCATAGTGGATCTATCACAAATGGTGCTTAAATCATATACCCTCCTTTTATTTACTAAATGACTGTCGGTTCAGCATTAAGCGCTCTTGCAATACATCACTGGTGATGTCGCTTGAGCAAAGTGTCCTTCCAAATTTTTATAATAGAACTGGCGCATAAGCTATTTATCTTCAAGATCAATGGAATGATTATTGGCATTTGAATCTATTCAAACAAATGATTTTGGAATGGTCGTTGGCGTTTAAGCTGCACCAAATAAACATGGGTTGTCGTTTAATGTAGTCTTGTGTGAATAGAAATGCATTGAAGATGTCGCTTCAGTAGTATTTTAAGCGTGCTATCGGTTGGTTGATGCTCTGCAACGCCAGGATCTCAGTCAACACTCGGAATCGATGTATCTACGGGAAGTTATTGTTTGTTGTCAATGAAAAATATTTCCATATTTTATTACTATTGACAAGTGGATGTTCACAAAATGAGTATCTATGTTTACATAATTATATTATATATAATTACATACGATACTAAACGTAACGCAACTAAGCTAAACATATAGTGCAACTTCTTGCCGCGTTATCCCCAAAGGGGTCGCATGTGGCGAGTTGAACCTATTTATTTTTACAGGTAAGGGGGCCGGCCTTACGCCAACCACTTCAGTTGAAGTGGAGGTTTTCCAGCTCCCGAGAGTGCTGGTACTCATTTCTTGTGAAGGCTGAGTAAACCTTGCCGGTATTTTATTTTAGGGTTTGAAATAAACACCGAAACGGGAAATCATTTCTGACACCCTCGGTGGGATTCGAACCCGAGCTTTCGGCATGGAATGCAAGCACTCTACCACCTGAGCTATTGACCGGTCAGTCTGCTGCAATACTGCTTACTTAAATTTTAGTTAAATTTTATTAAGCCAGTGAAATATTCCAGTGAAAAAAAAACACATTGATAGAAAAGGAGTAGTTGTTCCCAAAAACAAAGATATAGTGGTAATGATGCGAGTACAAAGACGTGCACCAATAAATGTGAGAAATAACAGAAGACGAAGTTTATTTCCACATTATTGGAAGATTGAAAATTAAGCCACGAAAGAGTGGCTAGTGGCAACGACAAAAAGGGAAAAAATAAGAGAAAAAGATCGAAAGACTCCGACAAACATCATTATACATTTTTATATTTCATAAATGAAGGTGAAAAGAGAAAACAGGTGTGCCAAATTTTTTTGTTAAACACCCTTGACACATCACAAAAAAATCTTCACTTTACAGTATTTATTGCCATTCGAGGCTTCGCCAAAGAAGATTCCAGATGGAAAATCATACGACCGAATAAAACCAAAGAGGTAATTATGCAAGTACTACAATCCTGTATTAAGAATTTACCAGCAGTTCCCTCACATTACTGTAGGTGCGACTCCAGTAAGCTTTACCTTCCGCAATCCTTGAAAAAAAATTGAGCTATTTGTACACCCTCTATAAACTGGATTTAACCACTAAAGGGATGGATGTGGTAGGGGAACAGGTATTCAAAAATACGTTCAAAAACGATTTCAATATAGGTTTCCACATTCCTAAGAAAGATAAATGTGCGAAATGCCTGCGTTTTGAGAACAATACAAGCGCCGAACTAGCTGAAATGAAAATTGAGCATCTTAAGGAAGGGAAACATTCAGACCAGAGATTCAAACTTCACAAGCAGATCCATTTTTTAAGCAATAATGTATTGAGCACATCATTTGACCTTCAAAAGGTCTTAAATACACCATACGGGGAAAGCATGCTGTTGTACTATTCCAGGAAATACGGGATGTATAATATAACGTTTTACGAATCTGGAACAAGAGAAGGATTTTGTTTTTGCTGGGGTGAAGCAGATGGGTAAAGAGGAGCTACAGAGGTGTCAACTATATTAACCAAATATATCCCAAATGTTGACCAGAGGGGCACAGTTAAAACTTTATTACTATACAGTGATTCTTGCCCGGGGCAGAATAAGAACCGCACTGTTTTTGCCACAATCCACTATACATTGCATAATGTATGTAAAAACATCAGCACCATTCAACTCAACTACCTTCTTCCGGGTCACACATACATGCCTGTTGATTCTATGCACTCCGTGATAGAAGGCAGTGTGTCAAAAAATATTATTTGGGCTCCATCACCATGGAGCACAGTATTTGAGCTAGCTAGGAAATCACCCAAGCCTTATCATGTCGAAACTCTGATCCATACCTACTGATTTTGTTGGGTGAAGTGGAATTTCCGATAAATATTTCAAAGGAAATTTACAAAGCAAAATAAACCGAATCAGAATAGCTACATTTAAAAAGCAGATGCCCAACAAAATCGTGGTAAAATACACGATGGATGCCACAAGCGAGGACATCCTAGTGTGTGGCACCAAAGGAAAACCTGCAGAAAATATTTATAAAAGACGTCTGGCTTTACCACAGAAGAAGTATGATGATTTGGTAAAATTGTGTAAAACATTCGTCATACCACAAAGCTATTAGGCAGAGTATACAGATATTCCTCACGGTAATGAAACAGTTGAGGTGCTCTTGGACTCTGATGTTGAGGATATCGAAATAACTACTTAAAATACGTCCTTATTTATAATACCTATTCATGTGGAACCTGTGCTATTACATTTAATTGCATGATATTTTTCTTAATTTAATTTTACTTACGTACTTTGAATTTTGTGTTTTCATAGTTATTTTAATTTGCCACTCTCTGTGTGGAGTCATTACTTATTATTTTATTTTCTTGTAAGTATATTTTTCAAAAATATCAAAACATCAAAAGTATTAAATTCATGTTACATGTTTTTTATAAACTTAACCATTTATTGTAAAGAAATAAACAAAAATTGTGTTCGTAGTTTTTTAACTCAGGTAGGTATTTGTTCAATTAATAATTTTATTAAAAGCTATTGCAATTTTTACTTTTATGGTAATGTTTCAATTCTTTATTGCTTTTATTTTGCTTGTTCTTAATTATGTGTTATCAATAATTTGTGGTCTCAAATTACCTTTTTTAGTTAACTGCTATTTTTTGCATTTATCTACTAATTATTATTTCATTTTTTGGCTCAATTAAAAAGATTTTTAGGAAAGTATACTTCTATTATTTATTCCTACTACAGTTCTTTCGTATCGAAAAATAATACAGCCTTGTCTTTAAGTCAAATATACCCTTTACGAATAGGCATTGTTTTTACTGATAAGTCATTTTACTTCTCAAGGTATAAACGTTATGTGGCGTATGCATTAAATAGGCCTATTTAAACAAAAGGAAAATACTGATTTAAGTCTTTTAACCTCGAAATAAAAAATGTTGAGTCGGTACTTAAGGCATTTTCATACATTTATGACAGAAAGTAAAATGGCGCATCAGTCATTTATCCTCAAATAATTATGAATGCCAAATTGCTTAAGAGGCTACCGTCCTCAAACGCCGGTGAGTTTTGAGCGCTATATATACCTAGTGTTATGGTATGCTCTCCATTCTCGAAATCCAAATAAAAGGCATGTCTCACGTAAACAGTACAATGAATGTATAAATTAAGGATTAAAGATTTGAGCACATACTGTCGTGACACACAAGGCAAAAAATGATTAGTTTTTGCATTGTGTGTCACAACATCTTGTGTTCAATACTTTTCACTCTGTCTGGTAGATGCGAGCCGTGAGACAGAAATATTTTTGTCCCTTTCTACTTTGACGTGATATGGTAACTAAAAGTTTTGCACGCAAAAATGATTTTTGGTGTTATTTATTTTAACTAATAATGTTACATTGCCTCAAATTATACTATATGTGTACAGATCTGGGATGGCGATGTCCCTTTCACAAATTTCTATTGCACAGGGTTACTCCTCGTTCACCGAAAACTAATTTAAAAAAGAGTTTCATATACTCTACATTATTAGAAATCTACCAATTATTTAATGTTTTAAAATTGTAATTTAAGCAACGCCCTAAATGACTACAGCATGAGTTCTCAATATTTTTCGGATGACGACTTGTATCCAGTCGTTATTCCGCTAGGGGTGGCCAGTACCTCTGTAGATATATTTCCACTTTATTTATTTGTTCATTTTCTAGTTTGGTTTTTATTTGTAAGTTCACATTCAGCATTTGTAAGCGCGAACTAACACGTGTTTGTGGGCATGCATTTGATACGAGTTTTTTTATTTATTTTATTAACGGACATAATAGTCCAATTACATAATTATATGAAAAAGTAATTACAGAAAATGACAAAGAAAATAATATAATACAAGAATTAATATTTCATAATAGCATAGATTTTTGATTGTTAATTTAGCTTTGCAACTTCGATTATAGATTATTACAGACTGTAACTGTAACTCTGTCACCATTCCGCTAGGGGTGGCCAGAGCCTCTGCAGAGTTGCCTCATTTTCAATATCGACGGTCTTTGGTCGTTTTCAATATAGCTTATTCGATCTCTGTTACAAAGATGTATTGACATTCAAGGCTTATTCATATTTAATGCACGCCTATAATACGCAGGCACATCTAAATTCACGCTTACACATGTTGCATGTGTACCTACATACATTTTTTTGTACTTTCTCTGAAATAGCGGTGACATTGGCAAGTAAAAACATTTTTTACAGCATGGGTGGTCAGCCACATGCCAACCTACAAGTTAAAGAACACAAATATATGATCAACTCAACTTAACTAAGCTACACATATAGTGAAGCTTCTTGCCGCGTTATTGTCTATCCAGACAAATTTGGTTGGTGAAGACAATTTTAATTCACAAAACTATTTATAAAGAAGAATGGTTCAACTTCAAAACTATCGATATATTTTTTTTAAATCAAGAAAAAAACCCATTAAGTTAAAGATTGCGACCCTGGTGCGTGAGCCAATGGATTCACACACACACGTCAAAATCGGGTGTTGTATGCGTAAGCTCGCGCGCCGGAAATTTCTTAGACAATGGGACGTGCTCTCAGCTCTGCATCTCAAGCTCGAATGTCGTTGAAACGAAATAAACAGCCGCTTTTATTCTGTAGCTTTTCGCCTAGCAAAATTGTATGGCATTTTCGGAGCTGTTTTTTTATTGTATTTTGTTAAATTAACATGCATTATCACGAAAAAAAAATGCGGTCAACTTTGAGTTTGATTAATAAACTTACTATTCATATATATTTTTTGTATACTTTCATTCATAAAATTCAAGTTATTCATTGAACCCAGATAGCATTATTTCGTAATATTTCATAAGTTTGTGTACATTTTGACAGAATTCAATTAACTTTTATCATTTTTGGAAACGGTCAATCTGTAAAGTATACATTTCTTTATTTTATTCTGACAGTAACAGATTTAAAAAAAAAAGTAAACGTAATAGACATTTAAAACCCAGAACACCGTTTTGGACGTATTCGCTCTATGGGGTCTTAAACGACAGTATCTCAATTATGTGTATGTTTATCTTCAATCCACTTATGTTAAAAAAAAGCAAATAAAAAAATAAGCATTGCCTCGTTACATTTTTTTTATTTAATCCACGAACAAAAATGTTATGGCAGATAATAAAAAAAAAAAACAGTTTTTTGGCTCTCCTGTAAAATTGACTTTTTGTCGCTTAAGTCAAATAGGCTTTTTACCGTCGATATCGTCTCCTTAGTGCTAGTTTGATTATCTCCACCACAGGTAATTGCGTATGAACAATGTTTGTATGTGTACTGGACCAACGTGTCCTGTGAAAACAGGAAATTAATTTAAAAAATATTTAAAACAACTCTCAAATTCTCGTGTTTTTCTTAGCTCAGATTGTGAAGAATGTGATTTTTAAAAGACAATTACATTGGAAGGTCACCATTGAATCAAAAATCTAAATCTAAATCTAAGCTGCAAAGATATGTATCATTTGAGATTTATATTAAATGCATTCCCACAAGCAGACACGCATAATTTCGCGCTCACACACGCATGTGGACCTACAATATAAAAATCCAATCTCAAATGAACATAAGCCCTGCAGCTCTTGCCGACCTTCCCTGAAACAAAGTGAGCCATTTTTTACAGTGGTTGGTCAACCTCATACCAACCTATCAGTCAAGGAATACAAGGAATACAATCAAATGGTAGATAAGTTAAACAAGCCCTGGGGAACCATATACTTTACACTGGTATAGTTGGCAATGGGCCGCTGGTCGATCGTGAGGATCAGAAACCCCCATAAGTGGTCGAGACTTTTGAGCGCTCGCCATTAGGAAACAATAACCGGCGCTTGGACTACACGCCGGATGCGAGACTGCTCCATGGGTTCCGCGGTAGAAGGGCACAGTGACAAAACGACACATGACACAACAACACAGTGACAGTATTTATTTGTTACAACATCAACAGAAAACGGAAAAGGATTTATATATGACAACGCATTATATAAAAACATAAGATGTCCAATGTTCCAATGACAGATGTCTATCACATAGTTAGAATAGTTTTGGCAAAGCACAGTTTTCAAGTATAATACATTTTATTCCTTTTAAATTTAGAATCTGATGTTTATAAACACTCACAATCGCACTGAGTAGATAGATACCTTAAGGTACGCAATCAGCGCAAGTACAGTAGCGACAGTACATCACATGACAAAATATCTCTCAAATATCACAGGAAATCACATAAAAATGACAAAACATCACAAAATAAAACATCACAAGATAAACATCACACGAAAAAACATCACAAAATAGAAAACACATAAGTGGGATGACAAAAAAGTGATACATGAGAAAATTGAACTCATGCATACCTACATGTTTTGTGAAACCTTATGAAAACAAATTACCGTCTCTGATTATCATTATTAGAAAAAAAAACCAAACTAAGATGATAAGTGTTTTAAGGCTTTCATGGCCGGCTTCAGATGATGTTGATGATGATGATGTCTCCATCCTTCCGGGCTTGTAGGCCATGTTCATTATTAATACAAGGCTCAAGGAACATAACCGTTACTGCAGACTAGGCCAAACTGATAAGTCAGCGGTGGCTGAACACGCGTTGCTCGATAACCACGACATTAATTTCAAGGATACAAAAGTACTTGCAAAAACCGGTGGTTATTATGCTCGTCTAAATAGAGAGGCCATAGAAATTTACAAAAATAAAAATTTTAACCGAAAAGAGGAGGGAATGAAAGTAAATAAAATATGGCGTCCAGCTCTGGAAAGTTTAAAATTTCAAACACTGCCTTTCCCGCCAAATTTACAAGCCCCGCCCACTCCACATAGACACATAAATACCGCATGCTCAAATCAAAGCGATCAGTCGAAGAAGAAGCCCTGAAGAAGTCAGTCGCACGTCACTGACGAAACGTAGCAGCCTTACAAAAAGAGAAAAAAGAATAAGCAGCCTACAATATTGAACATGGCCTACAAGCCCGGAAGGATGGAGACATCATCATCATCAACATCAAACTAAGATGCATATAAACAGCAACATCTTACCACGTCTTATGGCGTGTGGAAGCAAAATAAATGTTGTTTGTGATGTTCTTCATGTGCCGTTTATGTTATGATCTGTCTTAGGGATTTGATGTTTTGTCATGTGATGTTATGTCCTTGTGTTGTTTTCTCATGCATCGTTCTGTCATTTGTCGTTATGTCATGTCTCGTTTTGTCACTGTGCCGTTTTAACCTGTCACCGCAACATGCGCGGCCAAAACCGTATTGAAATGAGCAACACGACCCGACTGCCCCGACATCATATTGCGGCGGTAAAATGCCATGCGGAACACAAAGAAAGCAAGCGCTGCCATGTGAAAGCCTATTGGAATATTATGTGTTCAGAAAATGTATGGAAACTGCTAGTAGGTGCATGTTGAAATCGATAAGTGTTGAATGGATTTTCTAAGGTCTGATCAATTAAACTGTGAAGAATCATTATCTCTAATCTATCATGTAAGTTGCAAAGATATATTACATTTAAGATTCATGTCAAATGCATTCCCATAAGCAGACAATAATTTGGTATGCGGCTGATCTCCCATGCTGTAAAAATGGTTCACATCGCCAATGTCACTCCTGTCTCAGGGAAGGACGGCAAGAGTTGCAGGGTGTATGTCCATTTGAGATTTGGGTTTCATGTCGTAGGTTCACATGCGGCATGTGCAAGCGTGAACTTGTACGTGTCTGGTTGTGAAAATGAATATAATGTGAATCTCCAATGTAACATATCGCTGCCTTATTTCTTGTTTACCGTATAGGCCATTGAGAAAATTTTACATGAGCTATGTTTGCATGTGTACTGGACCAATGTGTCTTATAAAAACAAGAAATTTATTTAATAAATATATAAAATAACTCTCACATTATCGAGTTTTACGGTTTTTCTTAGCCCAGATTGTGTAGAATTTGATTCATAAGACAATGAAATGAAAAAGTCATATTTTACAAGATTGGCGTATACGGTAAACAAGACCTGGGGGAGCGATATCTTTGCAACTTAGATTAGATTAGATAAAATAGATAAGCAACGCTTAAACGTGCCGCATGTGGACCTACAAATTAAAATTAAGCCTATTACCAACCTTTAATTAAGTCAAGAAACGCAAAAAAACGCAACAAACGCAACTAAGCTACATAATATAATATAGTGTAACTTCTTGCCGCGTTATCCCTGAAGGGGTCACATGTGGCGAGTTGAATTCTATTTATTTTTACAGGTAAGGGGGCCACCTTACGCCAACCACTTCAGTTGAAGGGGGGGTTTCCCAGCTCCCGAGAGGGCTGGTACTCATTTCTTGTGAAGGCTGAGTAAACCTTGCCGATATTTTATTTAAGGGTTTGAAATAAACACCGAAACGGGAAATCATTTCTGACACCCACGGTGGGATTCGAACCCGAGCTCACGGCATAGAATACAAGCACTCTACCAACTGAGCTATCGAACGGAAAAATATATTGAAAAAATCATTTAAAATTTGTTTTTTACAATCTTGTTTTTGAGTTGTTTTTTAATAAATTGGTTCATAATATTATAACATCAAAGCATGTCTAACGAAATTAAGACACCAAGCCATTTTTTTACGACACGACGTTTTGCACAATGAGAGAGAATGACATTTGCAAGAGTTTGGCTCCAATTAGTTCCGCACAATCCCAGCCAAGACTCTGAACAATCATTATATTGTGAAAGAGTAACAGCATGATGAAAAAACGACAAGTCACGAGAGTATATTTATGTAACATATAAACTGATCCAAAATATTACAAGGTTCACAAATAATTTGTACAGCAAAGAACTATAATGACTTAAGGTGTAGAAGCTAGGATGGATAAGAGAAGAACCAATAGACCGGTCCGTAGTCTAGTGGTAACGCTTCAGACTTGTCTTCTTCTCTTGTTTCAATCCTGGAATTGGCTTGCAGCAATTTGCTTCACTCTTCTCCTCCATTCTTTCCTGTTTTGTGGGGCTCTTTTAAGGTCTGCATATGATCAGCAGCGCACGTCCACCAACAGGTCCTCCAGGTATTCTTGGCGTGGGCGTCCCCTAGAGTTTGTCCTCTCGGTCATCCCCTCCATTATGGCATGAAAGAGACCTTCTTGTCGTATGACATGGCCGATCCATCTTGCACGCCTTTCGGACAAGGTCCTGAGCAGATGCCTTCCTCTTTCGATTCTTTGGAGAACTTCCCCATTTGTAGTGTGGTCTCTCCAGGAAATTCCTAGTAGTCTTCTATATGACCACATCTCGAAAGCCTCTAGTCTCCGTTTATCTCTTTTGGATAGGCACCATGTCTCGCAGCCGTAGGTACATCAAGATACTCCATATATAGGTTTTGATGAGGAGTAGTCTCAGTTTCAGGTGTATATTATTTAAAGATTTCAGACTTGTAAATGGAAGGATATTAGATTTTCTTACCAAAGATTTTTCTAAGAAAAGCGTTATGTCCAATCGAGTGTCCTATTGGTTTAGATTTCCTTTTTTTCAACTGTTGTGACCGGTTCGTTGTCTAGTGGTTGCGCTTCGGACTCGTAAATGGAAGGTTGTGGGTTCGAATCTCGTCGGATTTATAATTTCAAATATGCTCTTCTATGGGTTGAAAAGTTCATACACCTTTACTAAAGTCCGGTCACTGAAAGGTCCACCAGTTTCACAGCGGCTGGGTTTGTTTGAGAATTTGAGCTTTCTATAGAGACGACCAAGTTCGCAGAGGGCTCTTGAGGTGCGATCACACAAAAACAGCGCTCAACAAATACTTCATCCTGATATCATTAACGTCCTCATTTCAGGATCCATGACCTGATATGAACCTTATGATATAAATAAAGACAAATATAATTAATTAGAAGAAAGTAGACCTAAGTAATAGAGATAGAGTTAGTTAAATCGACAGAGCGTCTACTTTTATATCGGAATGCTTGGGTTTGACATCGAGAATATCAAGTATAAATAATTTTTCTGTGTTGTCTGTTTCTGTTTATGAAAAATTAAAAACCTTGGTTCAATATGTTTTTCCCCAATCACGCAAACATAGCAACTAAGCTTTTCACGTAGTGTTACTTCTCTCCGCGTTCTCTCCAAAGCGGTCGCATGTAGGTAGCAAATGGAACCTATTTAATTTACAGGTAAGGGATAGATACAAGCACAAGTACAAGAAATGCTCATGCCACTTTTGAATACTAAATGGTTCCACGAGAACTGAAACACTTTTAAATTAAAAACATGAGGTATTCTGAATGTATGCGAGGGCACGTCCCAGTCCTCGTCAAGCCGCTGATGTCTTCATTATGGAGAGCGAAAGCGGCACAAAGAATGCAAAAAAATATATAAATAAAACGCATCCCATGCGAGTCAAAAACGTCCAAAGAAACGCACGCTCGCTGCCCGGGGCGAACCATGCTGTGGGGGAATCAAAAGAAATGATCGCTTAATCAACTGGCTTCAAAATAAGAGATTCGCGGTGTTATTCACACTCAGGAAACCCATGGCTCATCCGTCACCCAACGTGAATTTTCCGATGATTATGATGATCCATGGATCAAATGTTTTGTGAATATTAACTGTCTGGTTTCGCATCGGGACGAAGATATAAGCAAAATTTTAGATACTTCATTTTTTCCTTAAATAATAATAATGGATCTTTATTCCACCCTAGTCACGCGGATGGTGCAATACGTGACCAGCCATATTAAAGTTTAAAGTTATAACGGAGGAAATACAGAATAACTGTTTATAGTAGCATGCATATAATAAAAATGAGTGAAGGCTCCATTATATCCCAAATTAATTAAAATATGGATGCTACTGAAATTTTTAAATAATCTCTTCACCAAGCAACTTTAACTGTACCCGTAGTACGAGTTTTTTCATAATACTCGAAATACTGAGTATTCGAGAAAAATGTATGTGAACTTGAAAAGCACCTCTGGAAAAAAAAGTTTCGAAACTTGTTTCGCCAGAGGTACTTTTTAAGTTCACATATATTTTTCTCGAATACTCAACACTTCGAGTATTGTGAAAAAACTCGTACTACGGGCACTGGTAGGTACCTACTCTAGAAGGTAACATTTATTAAAAGACTAGGCCCGGTATTTTGAAGTATCGTAAAGTTAACTAAAATGCAATTTTAGTTAAATCATCATAATATTTCACTCACCGAATTTCGGCAGTAAATATTTAGTAACTTTAACTTTCGATTTTCAAGATGGCGGCGCTTCACCGACAGCAGCTGTTCTTTTTTAATGTAAGGATACATCAAAATTGTTGCAAACTGAACATTTTTTGTCTCGTTTTCTAGCTTAATGAAGGTTAGGGATATGATTTTTATGAATAGTTGTTTGTTTTAAAGCTTTTGAATGGCATTTTAATTATTTCTAAGATTTGTGGGCGTGGCTTCATACTTCGGCAATGTTCGGTTTTAGTTTACTCGAGATTGAGTATTTTGAATAAAAATTCAAGTAATAGTTAACTAAAATATTACTACAGTTCAATATACCGGGCCTAAACGACTTATTCAAAATATATCTAGTCATCTAGATCTTCTACTTTCAGGGCCACTTCTAACGAAGATTGTTACATCATATTTTTAAGGGTATTTCTGTTAACATAGTGAAGATTCTCATAAAAATATTACAGATATTTGGTAGGTAGGAATTACCGTGGTGAAAGACTTCCAGCCCAGCAGAGACAAATAGCTATCACGACAAGGGTAACTTTAAAATATTGTCTTTGTAAAATAAACTTTTTGAAAAATAATAATTTGTTTTTTGTTGTGTGTCATTTCATATTTCTTCAAAGAATTCACAGCGCAAAAAATAGAATAAAAAAACATCTAACTTCTGAGCCGGGGAAACATTTCAATTTTCATATTAAATTAGAACCATGTCTGAAATAATTCAAGTCGAAAAGGAACACGGATGCGATAAATAATATGAGAAATATCCACCAACAGATGTAGCGACTATTTCACATGAAAAAAGTAATAAACTTTACTTACTTTATGGTCTCTGAAGAAAAATGTACATATTTTTTTCTAGTTGGAAAAAATAATTCCTATAATAAACTGTATTGTATTTAGATTGTTGAAAACAATATTTATCTTTATTTTTTTGTTTTTTTCTGAGAATTAAAATTTACGAAAATAGTTGCCACATGCTCTAAAAATCCCGTTTTATTTAAATATGTCTATTGAACTTTGCGTTCTTCGTAAACAGGATTCCTTACAAAAGAATATTTCTTTAATTTCATCCAGAGTCATAACCTTTTTCATACAAGCTCTCTTTTTCTTGTGACTCTGGATATCCCATTGATTCGCTATTCCAGGTATTTAGAGATAATATAGATTACCAATATTGTTATGATTTTACTTGGTTTCTTTTCATTAAACTGCGATTTATTTATTTTACAATATTTATTTTGCACAATAACGGTTTACAATGTAGGTAGGTACTGATTATTTTTCATGCTCAATGCTTCGAAATGAAAGAAGTATGTAAGGATAGAAAGAAATGGCGGTTGATCTGTGATGTTGGCGGCTAGGGTTTGTTAAAGTAAAATTGGTTTTATGATTTAGTTTTTTATGCCCATGTATATATTGTTATTTATTGATTTAAAAAAATGTAATTTGTCATGTATGTTCCTTGACTTATAGGTTGTTATGCGGCTGACCACCCATACTGTAAAAAATTGGTTCACTTTGCCAATGTCACCCCTGTTTCAGGGAAGGACGGCAAGAGTTGCAAGGCTTATGTTCATTTGAGATTGGGTTTTTATATTGTAGGTCCACATGCGGCATGTGTTAGCGCGAAATTATACATGTCTGCTTGTAGGAATGCATTTAATATAAATCTTAAATGATATATATCTTTGCAGCTTAGATTAGATTAGATTAGATGCTTCAAGCAAATCTGACCCTTCACAGTCCACACAATTGCGGCTCATATTTATACAGTTCTCATGGACGTTTCTCGTATATTTCAGATAATTTTATAATGGATTGTTCTACGCACACACAAACCCGCAACCAGCGTGCTTAGGCTCACGTACCAACACTCCCATAATGGATCAAACCAGAGCAGTCTTCCACCATCCATTTCATAATTTTATTATACGAGCTGTTTAACACTATTCCAGTTATGCACACCAGCAAAATACGTGCCTAGGTACATGCACACACAAACTCATAGTTTGTAACAATATCTAGCCACTCACATTTTACGTAGAGCTAACCCTTTAGTCTTGATTTAGCGTTGGGCTACTTAGTCAGCGTCTGATTGTGAAGAGGAGTGTTTTAGTCATTAAGAGATACAGTTAACAGGCTTCATTAACGGCTGACAGAGGCGCCAACTTCGACAGGAGCTCGTTACGTGGAAATTTAATCAATATGAAGGATTCCCGTGGGATGTAATCACTATAGACTGGCTTTGTACAAGTTGGAGCCTTTTGAGCGTACGTCTGGCGATTGCAATTGATTCGAGAGGTACATCGACATCATATGCCAAAGACAATCCAGTTAAACAATCATCAATAATAAAACTTTGATGATGACAAGAGCAAAAAGTCTGTGAAATGAAGCATTTTTCTGTGAAATAAAAAAATAAGTCTGTGAAATGAAGCATTTTTCTGTGAAATGCGAAAAAGAAGTCTGTGAAATGAAAAACCCATTCTGTGATTAACCATGTAATGACCCATGAATAACTCGTACCCATTGTAGATGCAATTAGAGATGCAAATTCAACGCTCAGTTGGAAGACCTCTTGAAAGGTGAAAAGATAGCTGGACATCTTTATCTTATAGCTACAAGCCGATATCATTTTTTTTAAACTAGAGAGAAGGCTACGGAAATCTATCTGGTACCTTTATTTTGGGTTTGAAATAAACAATGCAATAGGTAATTATTTCCGACACGCATGTGTGGATTAAACCCTAGCTCTCTGTCATGGAACGCAAGCATTCTACCAACTGAGCTATCGATCGTTCATCATACTGTTGTGATTTTAGGGTTCTAATGTTGTTTTAAGATTTTAATATTGGTCTTCTTGATTAAAACTGCCGGAGATTTATTTTAAAGTAGTTTATTTTATTCACAATTCAAGTGTATGGTTCACTTCCGCTGACTTGGCCTGTAACGGCTACTAATACTTAGAGACTGCCTCACCTGCAGTCAATTCGCGCCTTTTATAGCAATGGCTATCAAACTTTCTAGACTTAATTATGCCTGGAAACGTCTATGATATTCCAAAAGCTTCCAATACAATTATAACTTATATAATATTTCCTTACTCTAGGTAGGTACTTAATAATAATTAATCCTACAGCTAGAATCTATATGCACCTACCCTATTTATTTTGTTTATACCTAAGTACTATTTACATAACAATACTATACAAAATAACTAAAAAATAAAGATGTAAAAAACATTTTTTATAGGTTTTCATTTGTTTTGATGCTGATTAACTATTCGAAGAGTTTGCAGAAAATAACGAAAGCGGAAATGATATCGATCACCCACGTATTCAAACCGTATAAAAGACTTATTCAAACCATCATTTTTCAATCAGCCTTTTCGATGAGACATCGATCAAGTTTTACAAGACGTTTAATATTCATTTCTATATTTGCGTGCCGAAATTGGGAGGACATATAAATTACGAAAAAATACTACATGAAGACATAATACAGGGTGACGCGCGGCAGAGGCATGGATTTGAAAATGGAATAAAACGCAGCCTTTAAAAAATTACCTTTTATTTTTGTTTTTCCCTATTTAATCAACACGGAAAATTCAAATTTAGACAGTTTTGAAAAAAGTATCGGCCAAATGGCGCCCCTGACCCACTTTTTTTTAAGTTTTCGTATACTCTTTGAAGTATTGGCACTGGAATTTCGTCCATTTGCGATCGAATGCTGCTTTTGAGGGCTTTTAGGTAAGAAACTGAGGATCTTAGGTATCCACACAGGAAAAAATCATAAGAGGCCAAATCAGGCAAGCGCGGTGGCCAGTTCAAATCGCGCCCGGGGAAGTTTATCAAAACCCTTGCTATGTGGACTGTGGCTCTATCCTGCAGAAACCAGACATCTTCTAGCTCCATACCTTCCAACTGAGGCAAGAAAAAATCCTAGAGCATGGTAAGGTAACGGACAGAAATGTCTGTAACCGCTCGATCATTTTCTTCAAAAATGTATGGGCCGATGAACTCAAAAGTTAATTCCTAATCAATATCAACTGACCACTCCATTACCTCGTGAAATATAAACTTTTCTTCTCCCTCTTTCGAAGGCCCTCTACTGCCAACCGTCTAGGACTGTTAGAAAGGGAGTAATTTATTTTTTAAATCCGTGCGTCTACCGTGTGCCACCCTGTACAATTCGAAATGACAGAGTTAATTGACAATGATTCGATAAAGTAATTGAATGATGTTTTTTTGTATACAAAAACCCGTATTCAGAGTGGTTGTTGGCGAATGATTGATGATCCTCTTTGAATTGAATATTTCTTTATTTATGAATTGATAATGAGATAATTATGGTTTAATCTTTCATTGTGACATTGTATTGAATTGAATTATCTACAATAAAGATGGATAACAATAAATAAATTGATGATATGAAAAGGTATTGTGGTCTTTTTTTTTTTTTTTCCCCCCACTTCCTTTTTCTTACCCGTACGAAAACTAAAAGCTCCAAATTTGTTACGATTTTTAAAAGTGCAGCTAAACTGCACGTATAATGCAACTTCTTACCACGTCTTCCCCAAATATTCCTGTTCCTTGTTCCTTGACTTCTATGTCAATTTTTTTTTTTTTTTTTTTAAATAGATTTGTGGAAAGGAATGCAATCCACCAACCTATTTTACCTGGCCAGTTGTCTTCATGCGAAAGCAGAAGCTTGTGTGCATGCAACGGCATCTGTTGAACCAGGGTCGAAGTTATTGTCGCGGGATTCGAACCAGCGTTATCCAGTTCCAAATAACCTGTCTTGATCCCCGCGGCTATAGCACCGACTAAATACTTCGAGTATTGTGAAAAAACTCGTACTACGGGCAGGTACTGCTCTCCTTTTGCTAGGTTCTGATTCAGTGATAGATTTTGTTATGTAAATAGTAGATAAATATAGGTGTACATCGTAGGTAGCAATAATTATTATAGGCTTAAGAAACTTAGAAATGAAAATAATAATAATGTACTCTCGAAGCTGTCAGAGCGGTCAAGAGTGTTCTGGCTAATTGGTCCCTAGAGACTTCTGTTTCTGTGGGTATAGAAGGCGCAAATTTGGGTGCAGGTGAGTAGATAGATATTCGCCTTTGATTGAAAAACAAGTGTGAGGTGCTGAACTGTGAAATAAATTTGAGTTTCAAAAAGTGTTAAAAAATAAATATAAATTATCAAATAAATTAAGTGTAAATAAATATCCAAAAAGATGACCAGTTTTTATTTATTTAATGTCTATCCGCACCTTAAAATACAACAATATCGCACACCCAGGACAACACTGCATTAAGTTAAAATAACGCTTTTTTCAGAATCATCAAAAAACGGTTTTCTCCTGTTGTACCGAAGATATTGCCAAGCTCTTGAACTTTTCTTAAAATGAATCCAAAGTGAATCAGTATCATAATTACATATGTTGTATAGATGTTGATAATTATTTGTAGTTTAGCTTTGCTATATTTATTTGTGACAGGTGTCACATCCAGGGGTCTGGTACAGGGGGGAGATGTTTGATGTGGTTTCTCCCTCTTCTTCTTCTACCGGCGACATCTTTGTGCGGAGCTTGTAAGCCGAGCCGATGTTGACATAAACTAAAAATGTTTGTTTATGACCTGATGACCAGAGGTTCTCAAATGAACACTATTAGTACAACCATGCGATAAATATTTGACAGAGCCCGGTCGATAGCTCAATTGGTAGAGTGCTTGCATTCCATGCTGAGAAGCTCCCGTTTCGGTGATTATTTCAAACCCCAAAATAAAATACCGACAAAGTTTACTCAGCCTTCCCAAGAAGAGAGCTGGGAAACCCCCACTTCAACTCAAGTGGCTGGCTCAAGGCCAACAGCCCTTACCTATAAAAAAAATAGGTTCCACTCGCCACTTACTCGGCATTGCTTGGATTACGCGACAAGAAATGTCACTATTTGTGTAGATTAGTTGTGTTTTTAGATGAAAAGTTTTATAAATACGTTTCCGGGCTTCAAGATATTGTAGAATAATTTTTATTACGTGCATAAAACGCACCTAAGCTACACACATGGTGTAACTTTTTGTCTTTTGCCTTTATTACTTTATGCGTTATTTCCGAATAGGTATCATGTGACTATTCTGGACCTATTTTGTACATACTCAATTTATTTTCTTAATTCTACAATGCTCTTTGACTGACATGTTTTCTATGACTTATGAGGCTGACCAGCCATACTGCAAAAAATGGTTCACTTTACCACTGTTTCAGAAAACAGCCGCATGATTTTCAAGTAACCTACAGGGCTAGAATAAGATAAGAGTATCTATGAGGAAAGTGATGAATGTTGAAGTGATGAAAGAGAAATGCATGGTCAGAAAAAAGAGGAGACGCATCTGCGGAGGTACCGGCCGCCTCTAGTGGAACGGCGACAGGATACAGTGACAGTAACAGTTTGTAACTTAGAAGACCTGTCGGCCTGATTGTCGGTGTTATGGCAGAAGGAGCCAAGCGGGCTGATCTTTCTAGCGTGTTTGGAATATAACAACGTTGGTTCGATCCCCGCCTGGGTCATTTCACCATAACTTTGACTCTGGTTCAACATATGCTATTGGGTAATTATTTATTAATAATTCATTACAAATAAACAACAATGAATTTTAAATTGATGATATTACTGCCTGTTCCTGGCCAGGCAGAATAGGTTAGTGAATTGCATTCCTGTTCACAAATCTATTTTATTAAAAAAAAAAAAGAGTTTGAGAAGCAATCCCGTGCAACACTAAAAACGGGGTCGACATATTTTCAAATAAACCAAGACAAAAAAACGCTTTGGGCGCGCTTCCTGCGCCCAAATATTTTTATGTCGCCGTTCAAAAGCTTTGCACTCGACTATTCTCATTCATAAATACTTATTTTCCTCACAAAGCTGTGATGGATTATCGCCCCTGCGGTGCGGCTCATAAGTGTCATATTCCCGAGGAGCATGCTGTGGACTTGGGACCGTGTGCCAGTGATCCTGTAGGAAATTATTATGACGTCTTTAGAAGCTAATTTATAAGAAATATTTTTGACGGGCCGCTGTCAGAAAAACAGTTGACGACAACCCTAGGATTTTGAACCTTTTTTAAAGCAACTGGGTCTTGATTGGCATAACGCTTTTTAGCAATGGCCGCACTATTGTAGAGACTCTTGAAGAATTAAAAAAATATTCCTTGACTTATAGGTTGGTATGCGGCTGACCACCCATACTGTAAAAAATGGTTAACTTTGCCAATGTCACCCCAGTTTCAGGGAAGGTCTACAAGAGTTGCAGGGCTTATGATTTGAGATTGGGTTTTTATATTGTAGGTCCACATGCGGCATGTGTGAGCGCGAAATTATGCGTGTCTGCTTGTGGGAATGCATTTATTATGAATCTCAAATTATACATATCTTTGCAGCTTAGATTTAGATTTAGATTTAGACATAAGCTACACAATACATATATTGTGTAAGATCTTTCCGCTTTATCCTCGAATGGTTTTTGCATGTGGCTAGTGGAATCTATTTATTTTTACAGGTAAGGGATCAGCCTTACGCCAAATATTTCAGTCAAAGAAGGAGTTTCCCAGCTCCCGAGGGGGCTGGAACTCGTTTCTTGTGAAGGCTGAGTAAAATGTTCCTAGGCCTGTAGCTTTCTGGTGTGCGTATCTAGAATAGTGTCGAAAAACTAGTATAATGATGAAATGGATGATAGTAGACTGCTCTCGAACAATCCACTGTAGAAGAATCTGGAATACACGATAAACGTCCATATGAACTGTATAAATATGAGCCGCAATTTTGTGGAGAGTCAGAGTCGCTTGTAACATTATGACGTGAAGTTGATATACGAAGAGCAAGAAAAGTAATCAGTACATTGTAAACCGACATCGTGAAAAATAAATATTTTAAAATAAATATATCGTAGTTGGATTAAACGAACCCAAGTAATCATAACTGCTAAGAATTTGACATACCTTCCAAGACACAGTTGTATTTTTGTCTATGGTGTTTTGCTGCAAATTTCATGTCAATGTTTGACAGCTGCTTCCTACTTCCTTCTTTCTCGAAGCTTGACCATTCTAATTTCTGTAATCTTGTGCTATTTGTGAATCAATTAATTAAATTAACATTAAAAACAATTGTCACCAACGGTGCTATTCTTAGACATTTTGGTCGTCGGTTGAACCCACGTTTTGACAAACTAATAATGCCTGGTCTGAATGTCTCATCACCACGGTCATTCTAACCTATCGAATTTTGGTAATAATTGTATGAAAACTAATCAGCTGTACACTTGTGGCCATCTTGGATTGATAGGTCTTCATACAAACGCATCATTAGTTTGTCAAAGCGTGGGCTCAAAATATCTATAGCCACGTAAGAATTTGAAATGATTATTTGGGTGAATTCCGACAAAAACAGTGCCTTACCAGACCAATAGCCAAATTCGGCCAATAACAGTCTTTACTTACTCGAAGGACCAAAAATAAATTTCTCTTCGCGATCGCTGTGATATAGTTGGTTACTACACAACTAGTGTGCTGGTATAGGGTGTTGCTATATTTGGTGTATAGCCATCTCTCTCACGTCACCGCGGGCCGGCGACTATCGCGGTCTCAATATTTCATATCGCCGACATGTTGTGATCGCTTCATCAGAGCTCCCCCTCGCACGCACGCACCCGCCCCATCACCCCGTCTCTGTCGCACACAATCACTTAATTGGCCGCGCCACAGAGACGAACTAGTACTCGACGAAATGATAAATTTATTTATATCTGGGTATCGCCGTCGAAATTTGTACCTTTTGTCGCGTGTGTCGCCTAATGATTTTCAGTGTTAGAAATTACGCTATATGTGTAGCTTAGTTGCGTTTTATTTTATTTTAAGTAAGTATAACTTTTTAACCAATATTAATATGCCTTAATCTCACAAATGTGACGTAGCGCGGTAACGGTTACGGTAGCGTTCGTCAATAAAAAACACGCCGACATGATCCTAAAATCGATTTATTTGAAAACTAATAATACCAGCGACTACAAAAACACACAATCTTAAGCTGCACTAATGTCTCTAAGTAGTCTCTAATAGACAATACACAATAGACAATAGATTCCGATATTAACACTAGTAATTCCAAGCTAAATCCCACTCAAAACAATCACGACAAGTTTATGACTGAGACGTAGACTCTCAGAAGAAAATGAAGGTAGCATATCAGTTTTTTTGTGTTTTCCATACTGCATCAAAGAGTTATCATACGCGAAAAAATACTTAGGGATGCAAGATTTTTGTCAGTTTCAATGAAAATGGTAACACACTAAAAGAAAAATTTCGGAACCAAAAATGGAGACAACCATAAGCAACTAATATTTCGTGTATAAATAAATAAATATTATTGTGGCTCGTACAGAAAACAAAAGATACGTTACTAAGGTATATGAAAAAATACTCAACTTTATAAAAATTTGACTATTTTTTATCGTATCTTGCCATCAAAGGGTCAAAAACGGATTGCGGACATGTAAAATTTGTATGAGAATGGAAAAAAGGCGATTTTGTTTTATTTTTTAATTACATCGCCACTTCATGCTTTTTGCAGATTTTTTTTTGTATTTCGATACACTTTTCAAATACTTTACTCTAATAAATCTAGAATTCAGTAGACATATCACCAGTTTTTATGAAAAAACTGAAAATCATTAGGCGACACACGCACAAGACAAAAGATACAAATTTCGACGGCGATACCTATCTATAATCTAAGTTGCAAAAATATTAACATTTAAAGTTCATGTTAAGTACACATGTAAGTTTGCGTTAACAGAGATGAGGACTTTCTTTTCTTTGACACGAATAGAGTAACACTAGCTGATTAACTTCATCGGGAAGGCCCTCAGCCACTTGAAAAAAAATTGTAATGTTGTTCACCGAGTGAAGCAACTCCGCATGAGTTGTATGAACTGGGTGGGAGGTGCTGGGAGAGTGCCTATCAATCCCCCACTTAAATGAACATAAGCCCTGCAACTTTTGCTGAACTCTCTTGAAACAGGGGGATATTGGCAAAGTTAAAAAAATTGTAAGAGTATAAATGGTCAGCCTCATACGAACGTACTCGAGGAAATGATAAATTTATTTATATTTACAATCTAAGTTGCAAAGATATATGAACATTTTAAGTTTATATTTAATGCGTGCCCACAAACAGACACGTGTAAGTTTGCTTTAACAGAGAAAATCCACACCTCAAATGAACATACGTCCTGCAAATTTTGTGGCCTTCCTAAAACAGGGGGGACATTGGCAAAGTTAACCATTTTGTAGAGTATAAATGGTAAGACTCAAACCAACATATAAGTCAAACATGAGAAAAAGGTAAATTGGAAATATTCTATTCTCAAGCTTATTCTACAATAAAGCACATTAGTCATGAATTTTGATTTTTTATTTAGAGATAACGTGAATAACGTGACTGAGCTACACATATAATGTAACTTCTTACAGTGTTCTCCCCGAAGAAGTCGCATGTGGCAAGTGCAACCTATTTATTGTTACATGTAAGGGGGCCGGCTGCCAACCACTTTAGTTGAAGTGGAGCTTTCTCAGCTATGAGGCGGCATTCGCTTGACCATCCAAGCATTCATCGAGAATAGGAACACGTCGACAAAGAAAGTTCAATACAAATAATGTCCAGTCAATACAGTTATATTTATTAAAAATGGAGCATTATGAGACATTAAATATTTCTCAATTTTTTTCTCTTCCAATTGAATTATCTACCGGACAAAAAAAAGGAAATAACAAATAGTTTTAAATTTAAATCATCAAGAAATATGAATGGGAAACAGATTTTTTATTGTGAAAGTATATGTATTGTTAGCCACTGTTTTACTGTAAATTCTAATAATTTATTTATCAAAAGTGTTTTTATTGAAAATTTACACAGTGTGAAGCTTTTTTAACTAAGCAAAAAAATGGTACATGTTCTTGAACTAGGAAAACCTGTATCTAAGGCATGTACAGGTTGGTATTAAAGCGATGACATCATATTTAATGATTTTTTATATCCTTGGAAACTTACAATCCGGCCCTGTGATAGTATTGTATCAAGTAATTATACATGTACCTCCATACACACATGTAGTAGTTTTTAGCTGAGAGAGAGTGAGAGAGATGGATGAAGGAAGAGGGAGGGAGAGAGGGGAATTTCACGTGAAATTAATGCTGCGGTCAGTCCGCAACAAATGACGGTCCTGCAAGATGACTGATGATCATAATATTGTTATTATCGCCAAGGAAATAATTGGACGGCAAGTAAGAGAGAAAGTAAAATATAGCCCCGCACTTGATGATTAAGTCGGAAGTCAAGATGGCTTCTGAAAAAATGTACTCAATTTGATGTAAGTAAATAATTATTTTGAGTGTGTCATAAATGACAATGAAAGTGGTCCATATACTTATTATTTCTTTGTTTTTTTTAATTATTTTTTTAAAGACTGTGCGGGAGACTCCCTATATTTCAGAGACTCTAGAGGTCTATGACACTTGTTGTAGTGCCGCAGAGGTGTTTACTAGCTTGTTCATCGCTACAATGCGCCAATACTCAAACAAGAACCAGTTGCTGTAAGGCTGGATAGACTTCTAGTGACCGGTCTTTGTTAAAGGTTTTATAAATTTTTCATCTTAGCTAAAAGCATATTTTGAAAATATACATGGTAATTTTTTTATACTCCGCCGGAATTCGAACCCACAACGTTCCATTACGAGTCCAAAGTGTTGCCACTGGATTACGGACCGGTCAAAGATAGATCATAGATAATAGATAGAATATTAATCCAATGATTTCACAGTTGTTTACTATAAGATCATTCAAAGGGTTTTGCATAGGGAAAAAAAGGTTAATCATTTTAAACAACATTTATTTACAGGTAATCCAAACAAGTTCAGGTCAACAAATCGGTGATGATTCAGCCAAGAGTCCAGTAGCCCATCTTTTCTGCTTCTTCGAACATGGCAATCAATGAATCCACCACCTCCAGGCAGTTGGGAATGATCTGGATGGCAGGCAGGATGAAGCCATCTCTTCCGGTGTCTCTCAGTTCATAAGCGTAGACGATTGGAGTGCGGAATTCCTGCTTCACCCAATCAATGCTACCTCCAGTAGCAGGGTCTGAAAACGGATGAGAATCCTTCTTTAGCCTATCAGGGTTATTCACAACACATTTGACCCATAGTTTATAGCATTTATAACTTACAAATAGTTTCTGCGATGTTTCCAATGATGTATTTTGTTCCATAACGCTTTGCCAGAGCTTCAATTGCCTTTTTGCCAATCGCAAGCTAAAAAGGAAAACATAATCAAAGAAAACATAAAAAAGAAAACATAGGTCGGTGTTATGGAAGAGGAAATAAAGTCGCTATTCTTAACTAGCTTAACAGATTAATGCTGGTTCAAATCACGTCTGGCCCATTTGACAATAATATCGATCCTGGTTCAACAGATGCCATTGCATGCACACAAGCTTCTGCTTTCGCATGAAGCAGGGGTTTCCAAACTGAGAGGCGCGGGCTATGGCCAGGGAAGGCACCAAAAACGTGTCTATAGTAGTATTAGTGTACCTATATAATAAAAATAAAACGTAGAAAGGGAAGCTTTTTGAGGGAGGCAACTTTTGAAAATTGCGTGCTCTCCCCGCCGACGATATATTTTGGTAATGATCTTCAATTTTCCACAAAAATAAAACGTAGGGAGGGAGGCGTGAACAAAAAATTTTTTTTAGGGAGGTATGGTAACATAAAGTTTGGAAACCTTTGGCATAAAGATAACTGGTGACAAAAACTTAGTTTATAAGATCAAAAATGGAGACAGAGGATGGCTGAACACAGCAGCCGATAGACAGGAATGGAGAGGATTGGAGGAGGTCTACGTCCAGGAGTGGACTCAGAAAGGCTGAGGAAGAAGAAGGGTCCACAATGCTTACAGTGTCATCGTAGTTGTCCAAATGCTCGGTGGTGTGTCCATATGGTATCAAGAGGAACTGAGAGTATGAATGGAAGTCAATGTAGGCGTCCAGTGAGGCTCCAATGGTCTTGATGAAACTAGAAAGGGTCGATGTGCTGCGCTCAGAGAAGACTTTGGGTCCTCCATACGTGTCGGAGCAGGCGCTGCTACTAGAACCTTGCTCTGAAAATTACAAGTAAGGATTTGAGATCCATTGTAGATCAGTTGGTAGAGTGTTTGCATTCCATGCCGTGAGCTCGGGTTCGAATCCAACCGAGAGTGTCAGAAATGGTTTCCCGTTTCGGTGTTTATTTAAAAAACCAAAATAAAATACCGGCAAGGTTTACTCAGCCTTCACAAGAAATGAGTACCAGCTCTCTCGGGAGCAGGGAAACCCCCACTTCAACTGAAGTGGTTGGCGTACGGCCGACCCCCTTACCTGTAAAAATAAATAGATTCAACTCGCCACATGCGACCCCTTCAGGGATAACGCGGCAAGAAGTTACACCATGTGTGTAGCTTAGTTGCGATTGTCAAAGCGCTACGAGTATTTCAAGAAAATTTTTGTTCACTTTTGCCAGTGCTACCTTGGATTCAGGGAAAGGTGGTATGTGTTTTATTTTGTGTAATAATAATAATATTACACTACTTTATTCTTTTAGTACTGTTTTTGTAAGAATCGCATCTTACAAGCCCCTCTGCAGCTTAGTCAAAGAAAACATCAATTTCCAAGCAAGGTTCAGTTGCTGTAAGCCTAGATAGACCTTTAGTAAGCGGTCTTTGATAGAGGCATATGAATTTTTCAACCCAAAAAAGAGTGTACATATTTAAAAATATAAACAAACCTATGACCATTCATTTACGAGTCCGAAGCGCTAACCACTAGACTACGGACCGGTCAAAAAGCATGTAATTGTGGGCGATGCATTAAATATGAGACTCAAATGTCATCATATCTTTGCAACTTAGATTTTTGATTGTTAATTAATCATCCATTTATTGAGATATGTAAAAACGTGGTCAGATTTGAAATAAGTTAATCAGGCTCCAAGAAGAATTGACGGATCTAAATGGTCACTAAAACCTTATTAAACGCTACTAACGATACCACAAAAGGGTCGCATGTGGGGAGTGGAACTTATTAATTTTTACAGGTAAGGGGGCTTGCTTAACGCCGTCGAAGTCGGAGTTTCCCAGCTCCCAAGGGGGCTGGTACTTTTTATTGTAAAGACTTAAAAAAAACTTGCTGGTATTTTATTGTTTCTAAATTTTTCTGTTCAATAAGCCAAAAATCTCTGATTTGTTTTTAAAAATTATAATGATGGCTAAATGTGCTGTCATCGTTCTGTAAAGGTTTGAACAGGTTTTCACTTTATCTGTCTTGAATTTGTCTTCTATGGACTGTATAGTTCTTTTCTCTGTGGTCTGTTCCTCATTTCTTGTTCAATGTTCTACTCTCAAATATGTATCCTTACCCATCCAGTGGGCGTCCCAATTCCTGTTAGGATCTGCTCCACTGCACAGGCCATAAGGAGTCCTGGTTTTCCTCCAAAGACGACTCTGTAGGCAAAGAAATAGAAAACAAATTAAATTAAATAGCAACTTGTATTAGTTGGGTACAACAATTAGACAACTTTGTGGTCTAATTACATCAATCACATATTTCATAAGAATCTTGCAAGACGTTAAGGTTTAAAGCAGGCTGACGGAGCCAAGTTTGACCCAACCATGGGAGATATAGAGGAGAATTGAATGCTGTTTCTTAGTTGATTCCACGTTTGAGCAAACTGATCAATAGGCAAATCTGCCAGAGTCGCAGAGCATCAGGGAACAAGGATAGGATGCAAGGACTGATAAGATAGGACTCATCTTACTCCTGAATGATCTTCTTTTATGTAGTGTTTGTGGTTCTTCCTGTCGGTCATGCACGAGTTTTGATACAATTGAAAGGACAATATGTCTCTCTACTTATTCAATGTTAAACAATGTAAAAAATGGTTCACTTTGCCAATGTCACCCCTGTTTCAGGGAAGGACGGCAAGAGTAGCAGAGCTTATGTTCATTTGAGATTGGATTTTTATATTGTAGGTCCACATGCGGTATGTGTTAGCGCGAAATTATACATGTCTGCTTGTGGGAATGCATTTTATTTAAATCTTAAATGATATATATCTTTGCAGCTTAGATTAGATTAGATTAGATTAGAAACAAGCACTAAATCTCACACTGGGGTATAGATACGTGATGAGTAGGTGATCAAGATGAACAAAGCTTATAAATGGCTAAAAGATAAAGTAATTTAATAGCCTGTGACAAAAAGACAAATCTACCTAACAATTTGTTCAAATGCATGCTTTATAGTAATAAATCCTAATCTCCATTCCATCAGGGATCTATTTTTTTCCAATTAGAATTGAATTCACCCCCTCATCGAAAATATCAATAAAAACACAAACGCACTCAATCAGTTTTCTTACGCAATACTACTAATGATACTAAGCTACACATGTAGTGTAACTTCATGCCGCGTTCGCCCAGAAGGAGTCGCAAAACGCACTTAAATTTCCTAGTGAGGGTAAAATGTCGCTGAAACTAAAATAATCGATGGAAAGAGGATTAAAACGCACTCAATCTTAACACGGACCAAACATTCTAAAATTTAGTTTGAAGGTACACCAAAAAAAACAAGGATGCGATGGATCCAAAAGTACTGGAAAGCGGTCAAAAGGAACGTAAATAAAATGGAATTTTTACTGATGAAACAATTGCGTTGATTAATTAATTGTTTTATGGCGTTGCGGGCCGAGAATTCCGAGTTAATGTCTTTTTTATGATCGCCAAGTTGATGCCTTGAATTTTTATTTTGAATACATTTCAACGCCCATTAAGTATTTGATGAGCCTTTCGGCAAATTAAAAATAATTAAATTAACGTGGTTGCGTGTCGCCTTTTTTATCACTGTAAAAAGAATGACGCGTATTTTAAAAACCACGGTATTTTAAAGCATTAGGTTTCTTCAAACAGTTGATCAAGAGGCAAGTGAAACGTTTAGAAAACGATAAATTAACTCATCCGGCTCTTGGTTAATACAATATATTTTTTTTTATACTTATCAAGAATATATAGTTTTATTGTGATAGGGTTCATTTCTCAGGGAAACAAAATAAACATATTTGTATAAATCAGTGGTTCTAGAAATATGTATGGTGACATAAAAAATGATTCCAAAAAGCAATTATCGAATTTATATTTTCTATGGTTAGTAACAAAGCATAAAAATACCATTAAGTCTTTGTGATTTAAAAATATTTTGAAAGTATGTTTCTTCATTTTTATGTTACAAATAAAATTGCATCCTTTCAGGCTAACAGCTTCATCAAACAACTATTTTAAAGCTTTCATGTCTGGTTTGAGATGCTTGATATTAATTATTGTACATTGAAGCTTTCACGGTCGGTTCTTGTTGACACAACAATCACTTTATTCGGGCTGTGTAGCCGTGGTCTGGTTGATTCTTTCCGGACAGTTTCGCCCATTGCTCCGATGGGCATTATCAGCGGTTGGCTAGTCGCTGCGATCTTCTTGTGTGATGCTTGATATTTTTTCCAAAAGTTTACTGAATGAAAAGAGAACGATAGGAAGAACGATGAAAAGTGGTAACAGCTCTTAGTGGGTTCAAATGAGAGACTTTTTGCACTATTTACGCAAGACACGCCCCCTTCGCTGCAAGGGCTTCATCTAATAAAGACAACAGCAATACAAATCCAATCACGGAGTATCAAAACTCCGAATTTTGAAACGCATTGTAAGTAAAATACGAAACAATGGACAAAGGTCAAGTCCCGAAAGAAAAAATCACTCAGTTTCAAAATAATACTTACATTTGTGTGGGTGTAAACAAAGCCATCAGGATTTGTTACTGGGAAGAGGTACCAATCAAAAGACTGAGCAATCTTTCTGAAGGCAGGATCAGTACTGGTGAGGAGCTCATTGGCAATATATGTGACTGTAGCAGGGGAGATCCATTCCCTGGCGTGGATTCCACCTTCAAAGAACACTGCCCTCTTTCCAGTTCCAAAGGAGATCTTCAATCCCTTGATGGTGCGGTTCTCGTAAGTGGAACCCCCTTGGATGATGGTGACTTTGCCAGGATTAGCTGCTGCCAGGTCGTCAAACCAGGAGTAGATGTCTTCCAGGGTGTGGTACGCGGTCCATGTCATCCCAGCGCGGGAATATTGACCGATGACTTCATTGTCGATTCGTCTGGATAAAAAGAAAGTCAATGTTTAGATTGAGTTTACGACGTTTCTCTCTGCCAATAAGAAGATAACTCAATTGGTAAAACGCTTCACCACAAATAACATGTACCCGTTGCAGTAGCTAAAATCAAGAAGGTATGAATAAAAGTAATAATATTGATTGACATTATTCCCTTCATAAAATGTACATTGGTAAAATTTTGTGAAGGCTCAAGACCCAAAAGGCTACAAATATAATGATTTTATGATCTATCTGTCTGTGGTAAAAATCTTCTAGACAGAAATCTCTTTTCTTCTTCATGTCTATAATCTGCAATCTAAGTTGCACAGATATATTAACATTTTAAATTAATATTAAATGCATGCCCACAAACAGGCACGTTTAAGTTTGCGCCTACAAATGCTGCTTGTGTACTTACAAGTTACTAAAATCAATCATTAAGAACATATTAAGCCCTGCAATTTTTGATGACTTTCCCTGAAACATGGGTGACTTTGGTTAAGTGACATCAAAAACTAAAAGTAAATATTGTAAAGTCATTGTCCTTAAAACAATCCATAATAATTGTATTATTATAGATTGTCCGTATCTTATGTCTATGGATTTTTATGTAACACGATAACTATTATCTGCGTATCAATATCAGTTCAATGTATCTTGTTAAATATCTTGATTTGAAATAACATTGATAAGGAACACAAGTGTTATTGCAAATTTATTTCAAGATAAGATACTCGTATTATTTTGTAATTAATGTAATAATTGATTATAAAATCAAATTTCCCACAATTCTGTTAATCAATCAATTATTTAATTGATTGATTTGCTCCTATTTCTTTTTTTAGAACAGATTCTGCGTCCATAAGGTTTTTGAAAAAAAAACTGGTATTATTTTAGTATTTACAAGATGTTTAGTGAGGCAATCAGAAAGGCAAAGGGCAAAAGGGAAGACTGAGAAATGTACGACTTTTAATCAGTGATGTATGATTGTTTCCTTGACTTATAGCCTTATAGGTTGGTATGTGGCTGACTACCCATACTGAAAAAAATATTTACTTTTCCAATGTCACCCCTTTTTTAGGAAAGGTCGGCAAAAGTTGCAGGGTTTATGTTCATTTGAGGATTGGTTTTATTTTAAAGTACCTACACATTCAGCGTTTGTAAGCGCGGACTTTCGCGGCGGATCAATCAATTATTATAAATTATTGTACATTTTGAAGCAAACCAGGTAAAATAAATTATGTTTAAATAAATAATTACAACTTAATTAAAAGAGAGCCCCAGTAAAATCATAACAATACATTTGCAACTATTAGACTTGTTGCAGATTATTAAATATTCATTCTTCCTCACTAATGTTAATCCTGGAGGAAAGACGTAAGTTGGTGAATTTCATTCCTTAAAAAAAACACTCACTGTTGCACATCATCAACGTAGACCACAGCTTCCAATCCAGCCTTCTGCAGAGCTTCCAGAAAGGCTTTTTGGTGTTCAGGTTTTACCATGACGTCAGCCGGTTGGGCTGGAGACACTTCCGCCCAGAAGTCTAGCTCTGGCACATCCTGGAGGTCTTTCAGGTAGTTCCTCTGCTCCTCAGATCTTGGGGTTATCCTGTACACTTTGTGGCCATCGTATCTTTCTTTTGCCTGCACCGAGCTGGCCAAAAAGACGGCTAAAATGGTGAAAATTAGAAACCTCATTCTGTAAATAAAAAGATAACAACCTTTATTTCTTTGCCTTATGCTACCATAAAGCTCTGTTAAAGATTGTGTTTTTTATATACCTAAATGTTATTTAGTATTTGTATTCTTTCACCTGTAGGTTGATATGAGACTGACCACCCATGCTGTAAGAACTGGGTTCACTTTTTCCAATGCCTCTTTGGTTTCAGTAAAAGGTGGCAAGAATAATATGTTAATTTTAGGTTTGTTATATTTTGTATGTACGCATGCAGCATGTGTACGTGCAAACTTACATGTGCCAGTATGCGGGCATGCATTAAATATGATCATTAAATATCAATATATCGTTACAACTTAGATTATAGTTTATTGATTGTAGATTGCATTAATCTGTGAAAGAAAAATTCAATGAAAATATTCATGGCTCCTTCGGAGAACACGCGATAAAAGTGTAACTATATGAGCAGGTTAGATGCGCTTTTGCTCATTGTCTATGCAAAAAAGGCATGTGAAAGGAAGCCTCATACCAACCTACTTTTATAATATACAACGTCTTTCAGAATATTATCAAAAAAAAAAAAAAAATTGCTTTAATTAAAAAAAAATGTAACTGTAATAAGATATTATAGTTTATTTTCAATAAGAAAAACAACTTACCTGTGCTGTGTTTATAAACGCACTGATAGAGTATATTATTGTATTTAATAAAATTGTATGAAAAAGATAAGATTTGCGTAATCTTTTTAAATTGCACAGAAACAATATATCATGATAATTTAATCTAACAGAAATGCGATAGAAAAAAAGATTTGAAAAAGTTCGATTGATAAGCAACAGTCTAATCGTTAACGCTTCAGACTTGTTATCCAAAGATGTGATGTATTAAAAACTGCAAAACCATGGCTCATCCGTAGCCTACAAGAAATTTTCCATACACAAAAAACGGCGATCCGTAGATCAGCCATGGTTATTTTTAGAACATTTTTTAATTTGGAACTTTTTCTCAACGTGCTAACGTCTGCATTGTATGGGGCTTGTAATTTTGGAGATCTTGAACCTACTATGAAAAATACCGTATCAAAATTCAGTCCACTTTTATCACAAATCTGTATTTTTTTTAAAATTTTTTTTTTTTTTTTCAAAACGTACCTTTGACCTCCGTTGGTAGGTAAACAAATATTTTTTATATGTTATTTATATTTTCACAATAATTTTATCTACCTCAAGCACTTTCGACCTTCAACATTCAGGTCATTATCAAGAGTTTTTTAAATAGATTTGTGGAAAGGAATGCAATCTACCCACGTAATTTGCCTGGCCAGTTGTCTTCATGCAAAAGCAGAAGCTTGTGAGCATGCAATGGCATCTGTTGAACCAGGATTGCAGTAATGGTCAAGTGGGCTAGACGCAAGATTCGAACCAACGTTCTTCGGTTCCAAATACGCTAGTCGAACATGCATTATTTCTTGCATGAAACAAATCTTGCAGCCCAATTTCATGAATATTTCAAGGTCGAAAAAAAACCATTATGTCTTTTTTTGTGAAATTATTTATTTAGCAAACAAAGAACAGTTTGAATGACTTTTAATAGAAAATTCTGCTGTCATCCATAAACAAAAATGAAAATAGGGCAGATTCGGTATGAAGTAATTTGGTGTTCTATCATTTATGGTCTTAACTATTACGTAATGTAAAAAAAATGTTTAATTGTATTATAAAAAAATGTTGTGTATAATATTTCGTAGGTATATATAGTACCACAAATTAAAAATACTCTTGGATTATTCCAACATTGGCATTAGAGACATTTAATCATCCACTTTATATTTTATTTGCAAACAAAACAAAAAAGCAACCATGGATTAAACATAAATCAAATTAACTCAAAATATAATATGGTAGCTTAAAAATTGTAAAAATTGTCGTTAATTAAGATGGACGTAGCCCAGTTTCTCTGCCTCTTCAAACATGCCAATCAACGAGTCCACAATTTCCAAGCAATTGGGAAGAAGTTCATCTATCGGCAGAATAAAGCTGTTTCCTCTCATCTCATAGGTATAAACAAGAGGAGTATGGAACTCCATTTTCACCCAGTCAATACTTACGCCACTCGCAGGGTCTGAAAATATAAGAGTTAGATTTTAATCAAGACGTGTAAACAAAAATATTGTTAAAAATCGAACCATTGCATTGATAGGTATAAGCTCATCTCATTAGAGATACGTCTCTGACTGCTACGGCTATGCGCGTTCTGATTGGTCAGCGAATATACACGAAATAACCCGAACGAAAGCAGATAGATTGATATCGGATGTCAGTCCACAACAAATATGCAAGACGTCAATAATTAATAAATAAAAAATGACAGTTTTGCTTCTTAATTTCACAAGAGTAAGCTACCAAAGATAAATCGTTTCGAAATAGCTAGATGTTATACGAGTAGTTTATTAAAATTAGTTTTTTTTCCAGTATTTTACTTACAAATAGTTTCAGCAATATTTCCCAATTTATATTTTGTTCCATATCTTTTAGCAAGCGCTTCAATGGCCTTCTTTCCTATGGCATACTGAAAAATAATATTCCACATGGTATTAAAAAAAAACTATATTGTTTTACTAGGTGAACCATTTAAACATTTTGTATTGAATGTTTTTCGCAAAGCATGAATACTTCATTAACTCGCAACACATCTCCCGATAATTTCGCAAACACAAACTCAAAGTACGAAGGTAAACAGAGATGTTGTTTTAACCATTTTATGTAAAAAAATTGTACTCACAGTGTCATTGTAGTTTTCCAAATGTGCAACGGTGTGTCCATATGGAACCATCAACATTTCTGAGTAGGTATGGAAGCTAATGTAAGCAACCAATGACGAAGCAATAGATCTGATGAATTTGGAGAGAGTTGACGTACAGACTTCAGAGAAGGGTTTTGTGCCGCCATAAGTGTCATCGCAAGGGTCATCAGTTGTTCCATTTTCTAAAGGCGCAAAATATTTGTTTTTCTTTTAATATAAATGATTTTATTTATATTGATAATGAATGAAAATGTCTTTAAGTCTTTTCATCAAAGCGCAAAAATAAAAGGAGGCGAAAAAACAAAATTTCAATTTTATTGTATCGACAACTTACGCATCCAATGACAATCCCAATTCCTATTGGGGTCAGCGCCATAGCAAGGCGGGTACGGTTTTCTTGTTTTTCTCCATAAACGTTCCTACAACAATATTTTTTTAAACAAAATTGTCCTGAATAAAAGTAGTTACACACATGATCTTAATCAAAAATCATTTTCGATTTATTTGGAACTTACTGTTGTATGAGAGTAAACAAATCCATCGGGGTTAAATACGGGAAAAATGTACCAGTCAAATGACTGGGCAATTTTTCTGAAGGCAGAATCAGTACTGGTGAGGAGCTCATTCGCTATGTACGTGACCGTAGCAGGGGACACCCATTCCCTAGCGTGTATTCCACCTTCTATAAAAACTGCTTTGTTTCCAGGCTTAAAGGAGATCTTCAGTCCTTTGATGGTGCGTTTCTCGTAAGTGGAACCTCCTTTGATTATGGAGACTTTGTCAGGATGAGCCTTAGCCAAGTCATCAAACCAAGCGTAGATGTCTTCTAGGGTATAATGAGCTGTCCAAGTCATGCCATCACAAGAATAGTTTCCGATGACTTCTCTGTCAATTTGTCTGAAATCAATTTAAATGATTAGCATAATCTGCTGGAAAGTTATTGCTTCATAACATTTCCAGGTTAAAAGTAAAACCACAAATGAGAATAATATGTATCAAATCGGGGGTTTTTTGATTTCAACAAAATATTGCATAAAATTAAGTTTTGAAGTTAATACACTGTAGTATAATTGTTGTTTTATTTTAAAGTAAAAAGCATTGGACTCAGAATTGACCCTTGGCGTACGACAAAAATGGATGTAAGTGTTATTTTTTTCTGTCAATTAGAAATTAATATGGGATTATTATACTTGAAAATTTAAAAGTTAAATCAATATAAAAATAAAGTCTTACTTTTGCAAATCGTCAATCAAAATATCTGGCTTCAATCCTATGTTTGACAAATGTTCCACAAACTTATCATCAAATTCAGGCCGCACTCGTACATTGATTGGTTGATCGATGCCAATTTCATTCCAGAAGTCCAACTCCATCGAAGTTTTCATTTTATTCAGATGGTTCTTCATCTCTTCTGTTTGGGGTTGTACCGTGTACACTTTGTGCTTAGAGTAATCTTTTTTCATCTCTCTTGCGCTGACAAAAATGATGCCCAACAGTAAAAAGATAAAAATCTTCATCCTGCGATGATGAAAAGGAAAATAGAGTCAACAATCTTATGATGTAGGTGTTATGGTAATAAATATTAAATTTTATGAAATGCAATGCATAAGTTCAGTGTTGACCGGTTTTGAACAAGGTTTTTGTTTTGTAACTTGCGTCAATAACTTTTACAGTGTAAATATTATCAAATACACACAAAAAAACGTCAATTGCAAATCTACTTAAGTTCATAAAAAAACAATTATTTGTAAGTATAGTTACACTTATGGTGTACTATCAACCTCTACGGTGGTCTTTTGGCCACCATTTTTTTACTGACCTATGAGCATTTTTTTAAAAGCATGATGTGAACTATTAAAACTTTACAGCGTGAATTTATAAAATCACTGAAAATGTAAAGGTTTCTTATTTTAGCAATGGTTGTATTGAGAAAATCATAACAATTCAATAAGACTTCCTTTTAGAAGTTGTTTCTTTGCAAATATGAGAATATTTTGATTTCTCTTTATAAATTCACCTGATTCTAGCAAACGCTATTGGTGGCAGATAAGCACAGTATGAGCGAAACAAAAACTACTTTAGTTTTATATTCAAAATAAATTATTTTTTTACAATAAAAATACCATAAAGATACCTACCCAAGCCCATTTGAATGTTACTTTATGAGAAATAAAGATTTTACAGAAATTTAATTTTTTAAATGTTAGTACTAAAATTGCAATTAATTTTTAAATTGTCATAAAAATGTATAATTTTTTTCCAAGCAAAAATATTGAATTCACATTTTGAAAATGCTATGCCTAGTTGCCTTCACTAGACTGACTACTCTTGCTGCGCACGATACCGGCATTCTAGTTACCGAATTCTAGCATTTCAAATCCTGCTTCGCCAATATAATATGTTAACTCCGACTCTAGTTTTTTACACACATACAAACTGACAAAGAAAACTATATTGTGGTGCAATATTTTGCCAAAAATGTAGTTCTTCACATGTTGTTGCTCTTTATTTCATTGCACGTCGTAATATATATATATATATATAAGGATAATTTATTTTAATGTACACATAATTAAAGAGCGCCGTTTTTGTGTGTGTCACACCTCAAGGGCCCTCTCAAATCACGGATAAGATTTCTTGTAAAGATGTGTCTTTAGTGCTCCTTTAAAGACACCAACAGTCTTTGCCTTCCTCACATTAGGTGGCAGTCTGTTCCACTCCATTGGTCCCGCAAACCGGAAAGCACGGTCCCCAAAATTAGTGCGTGTCTGACGGTGTGGCTGAACCAAGTCCACCACGCCATCCCCTGCAGATCTGAGCGTTTGGCGCCTCAAATCCCTCTCAACGGGTGTAAACATGTCAGCCAAATATGAAGGAGCTGTACCATTTACAGCCTTATACACCATCAGACAAACACGGTAGACCACCCTCTCCGGAAAACGAAGCCAATGCAGTTTCCCTAACAATGGAGTAATGCGAGTAAATTTAGACATCCCGAATATGAGTCTTGCCGCTGAATTCAGCACAGACTGAAGTAATGTATGTATCCTCTCATTGCTACTCCAAGGTATTTCACTAGTCTAATAATTTATTATCGAATACACGGCAGAAACTTTTACAACATAAAAAAACAGCATGTTATATACATACATAAGTAATGGAACAATGATATCTTAAATCAAAATATTGTCTCATTTTACCAAAATTGTGAAACTTTTTTTAATAGATTTGTGAAGACCAATCGATTCACAAAGCCATTTTGCTTGGCCAGAAACAGAAATTATCGTTTTCAATGAATAATTACACCGATCAACAAAATTATTGCAACTGGAGTTCTGATGACTGATTTAGATCAAACTTTTTGAAAGTAATGAAACTTTCAAAGACAGCAGGGTCCTATCACGTCAAATTTTTGAGTTACAGTCATATCACTGTATGTATGGAATCTAGTATAGCAACAAATCTACGTGCGGGTAGTACCTCTACAGATTATGTGCAATGCCTTGTTTATTTATTACTTATAATTTGAAAAAAAACTTAATACAAACCATCAAGACATTCCTTAGAAACCGAAAATTCTTTTTAGTGTATCTTTTCCTTCTGCATTCATTTTGATCGGTTTCTAAGTTCAGAAATCAGCAGTAGTCTACCATAATGCTAGAATTATATTTTCCCTGAAAACGCTGCTCTGTGATGGCCATATCCTGGTGGATATGTTCACCCTGTGCGTCACTTACTGCCATGAGGTTGTTCAAAAATAAGTTGAGATGGGAATAAAAAATATGAATCTTGAGAGATATTCTTGTGCCCTGTTTTGAAACCAATTCAACAGTTGTAGAAATACAGGGTAAAGCTGAAATAGATATTTCTGAGCTATGCAGTTGGTCGGATTGCAGATGGTGGGTCCAGATACTCAATGAAATGTGTTTTGTTTTCAAATCCGGCGATATTAGTGAGTCGGTAGCAGTCGATAGAATGGTCTTTTAGCTCTCTCCAAACTATTGGGACGCTAAATGGCATATTTCTGCCCTTTTCATGTAACCACTGAGTCAATTAACTGTACAAGTGGTGCAGCAGAAATGAGGAGCCAACGAATTGTCTTGGTCACAAACATGGCAATCAAAATAATGTGTATTATGTCTACATACTTAACAAAAACTATCGAAAGCAGTGTTGAAGCGTCTTGAAGTTGTTGGAGGAGACGTTTTGTGAGAATCTGTCTGTTTTGAACACTTTGAACTCAAGTGTTTTTATAAAACTAGCAGCTAAACATTTGATATATATTAGTTCAAGTAAAACAGGAGGATAGGATAAAAGAAAAACAACTTTGTTTACGATTACTTGAGTATATATATTTTATCCACAACCGGTTTCGCAAACATCCGTTTGCATCGTCAGGTGGTTATCAGTTTCAAAAAAAGTCCATTTTATAAACAGCGCTGCCATATAAAATTGTTTTTAATCAAATAGTAAACGACAATTAATACTTTTTTTTTCTCCAAATTGCATACACACGTATCTCCAAAACGTGATGTGACAGAATATTTTGGTTGCCATATTTGGATTTTACGTCACAACAGCTATCTAGATCAGTATATTTGTATCAAGTTGCAAAAATAAGTAAACAAATATTTTCCAGTGTTATTTTTGTATATTTTTTTTGATATATGCATAAATAAATACAAAATGTCATTTTCTTTAAGCGTAACAACATCTGTTGAACCATGTAGAAGTGTTTATCAATTAAACACGGTGAGTTTCGAACCGGTAATAGTGTTAATAACAAAAATTCTAGCACTAACGCCTTATCACCTCCACCATCCTAGCGACATTATTCTAGTTAATCAAGATGTACATAACCAAGCTTTTCTGCCTCTTCAAACATGGCAATCAACGAGTCCACGATTTCTAAACAATTGGGAAGAAGTTCATCCATTGGCAGAACAAAGCTGTCTCCTCTCAGCTCATAGACATAAACAAGAGGAGTATGGAACTCCATTTTCACCCAGTCAATACTTCCACCGCTCGCTGGGTCTGAAAATATAAAGGCTTTTTTTGAAAAAAACATGGTTGCAATTGTTTTAGAAAGTTGAGCATAACGACAGGAATACCATTGTTCGGTATAAGATCATCTCATTAGCGGTGCGTCTCTGACTGCCACGGATTGGCGCGTTCTGATTGGTCAGCGAAAATACACGACATAAGCCGAAGAATTGAGAGTGGTTTAAAAAAAGAGGCAAATCGATAACGGTTGTCAGTCCACAACAAAGATACAAGATGTCAAAGGTTAATAGAAAAAAAATCTTCTCTATTGTTAAGTGTAAATCTATTCACACAGTGAAAGTCCATTATATAATTTAAAAATTCAAAAAGAGAAAACAGAGTTTTAATTCACTTTTTATTTTACTTTTTGCTCAAACGTTTTCGCTTCATAAGGAATCTTCAGGAGCATAATTGATTTTCAAAAATCTTCTAGTCTAGTCTTGCTTTTAAATTTCACAAGAGCAAAAAAAAACATAAGCGACCAAAGATTAATCGTAAAAAATAACAAGATTACATAGAATATTAAGTTTTTTTTTATTAATTTTTTACTTACAAATAGTTTCAGCAATATTCCCCAATTGATATTTTGTTCCATATCTTTTAGCTAACGCTTCAATGGCCTTCTTTCCGATGGCATACTGGAACACAATATTAAAAAAAACATTAATGCTTTTTGCAAACAATAAAAACTTCATGAACTCGTAACTCATCTGCCGATAACTTTAAAAAAACAAACTCAAAATACAAAAGTAAACCGAAATTACTTCTTATTTATTTGATTAACATTGTTTTTGTACTCACAGTGTCATTGTAGTTTTCCAAATGCGCAGTCGTGTGTCCATATGGAACCATCAACATTTTGGCGTGTGTATGGAAGTCAATGTAAGCGACCAATGAGGGAGCAATTGTCCTGATGAATTTGGAGAGAGTTGACGTACAGACTTCAGAGAAGGGTTTTGGGCCGCCATAAGTGTCACTGCAAGGGTCATTACTTGCCCCAGTTTCTACAGGCAAATAATGTGTTATTTTTTCTGTGTATTTTTTTATACAAATGCTTTTGTTTAAATTGATAATAAACACACAGAAATAAATGGAAGTGAAAAACAGATATCTCAATATTATTGCATCGACGACTTACCCATCCAATGACAATCCCAATTTCTATTGGGGTCAGCGCCATAGCAAGAACGGTACGGTTTTCTTGTTTTTCTCCAAAAACGGTCCTACAACAAACATTTGCCAATTAAGCCAACATTCTCATGGATAAAAGTATTAACACAAATGAGCTTAATCAAAGTTCATTTTTAATTTATTTGGAACCTACTGTTGTATGAGAGTAAACAAATCCATCGAGGTTGAGTACAGGAAAAATGTACCAGTCAAAAGACTGGGCAATTTTTTTGAACGCAGGATCAGTGCTGGTGAGGAGCTCATTTGCTATGTACGTGACCGTAGCAGGGGACACCCATTCCCTGGCGTGTATTCCACCTTCTATAAAAACTGCTTTGTTTCCAGGCTTAAATGAGATCTTCAGTCCTTTGATGGTGCGTTTCTCGTAAGTGGAACCTCCTTTGATTATGGAGACTTTGTCAGGATGAGCCTCAGCCAGGTCATCAAACCAAGCGTAGATGTCTTCTAGGGTATAGTGAGCTGTCCAAGTCATACCATCACGGGAATAGTTTCCGATGAGTTCTGTGTCAATTTTTCTGAAATAATTTTGTAATTTTATTTTATTTTATTTTATTTTCATAGGACAACAAACAGCGTTACATAAGAAATATAATAGTAGTAATTACAAAAAAACATGGCCAATTATATGTTGCCACGGATATAAAATTTAGGAAGTTGGAAATAATTACAAGATGTTAATTACAAGTAACTAATTACAAGAGAAAAAAAAAAATACTGCTCTCAAAACAGAATATGATGTGAAAAAAAATGTAAATTTAAAAATAAAGAAAATCAGTTCTCCCTGAGTGAAGCACCCACCGCTTTGCGAAAGTGCGCCGTCTCTAAATGAAAAATATCAATGCTACTGAAACACTTGTTATAAGTTTCACAGACCCGGTAAATTGGCGCGCTCTGAGCATAGTTAGTGCGACACACAGGGAGATGAAAGAGTTGGTCTACCGTGTGCCTGGTTCTGCGAGTTGGAATGTTGAGGGATAACATACACAAGATATCAGGGTTATCAATTTTGTTGTGCAAAATGCCGTGGATTAACATCATGTCGCAAACAACACGCCTATCCTCTAGAGAGTCCAGCTTATGATAGTCAAGGGCTGACTTGTAATCAGGAAAAGATAAGTTAAACTTATAATTTATGTGTTTTATAAATCTTTTTTGTACTCTCTCGATACGTTTTATATGCACCGCATAAGAGGGGGACCAAACAGGGGACATGTACTCAAGAAGTGAGCGAACCATTGTTGTGTAGAGAACTTTTAATACCGTAACTTTTTTGAAGGGTTTGCAAGTTCGCAAAATGAACCCGAGCACCCTGAATGATCTCTCCAAGACATTGTCAATATGATTCACGAAGGTGAGTTTGCTATCCATTATGACACCCAGATCTCGTACCCGGTCAACAGACTCGATAGGAAAATTGTTAATATAATAAGTATGATTTAAGGGTGAAAGTTTACGTGAGAACGAGACCTTGTGACATTTGCTAACATTAATGGATAGTCTATTGGCAGCACAATATTCTGAAAGCCGATCGAGATCTAATTGAAGTCTTGCACAGTCAGATGAATCAGAGATTCTCAAAAAAATCTTCATATCGTCAGCAAATAGGAGATGCTCTGCATGAAGAAAACAGTCACCAATATCGTGGATATACAAAGTAAAGAAAAGGGGTCCCAAATGCGATCCCTGGGGAACACCGGAAGGAATGGTGACAAAGTTTGATTTGTAGCCTCCTATTACCACTGCCTGACGACGATTACGGATATAGGATTCTATCCATCTTAGAAGATCACCGTGGATTCCGAGCTTACTCAATTTGCTCAACAGAATGTTATGATTTACTCTGTCAAAAGCCTTGGCATAATCGGTGTAGATAACGTCGGTCTGCAGTCCACTGTGCATGTTAGAAAATACATAGTCAGTGAAAGGTAAGAGATTAGATAAAACAGATCTATTGCGAAGGAAACCGTGCTGTTGGTCGCTGAATGATGATTTGAGAGAACCATAAAGTTGGTCGTATATTACACGCTCGAAGAGTTTACTTATAGCAGACAAAATTGAAATCGGACGGTAGTTTTTGATCAAATTATTGGGACCAGATTTATAAATAAGAGACACTAGAGCCTCTTTCCATATGTCAGGGAAAATACCCTCTCTTAAGGAGCGTGAGAAGAGTATGGAGAGCGGCTCCGCCACAACCTCAGCACATCTGGCAAGAAGCAGAGGCGGCACCCCATCACTACCAGCACCCTTCGTTACGTCAAGGTTGGAGAGATATGTAGTTAAAATATTTCTGTCAGTAGAACAACAACCAAGGCCAGTCAGGTTAGGTTTTCCTGGCTCAGAAGAATGAACGGTGGAACTATGGGTGTCATGATCAAACATAGAGAAAAAGTAATCGGAGAAAGCGATGGAGATTTCCTAATGTAATGATTATTTATGTTTTTAAGAAAACATTAATCTATTTTTTTACCCATTAATTTATGTTTTTAAGAAAACATTAATCAATCAATATGAATTTTTACAGTGTTAATACACAAACCATAAAAAATATAAAATTTTACTGATTCAGTTGGCAATGCAGCGTAGACATCAGCCAATTTCTTCAGATCTGGGTAAAAGAAGGATCAAAGAGGAATCATAATATCATCACGCATAAGTGTCATTTGTTTTTGCTCTCTGTTTTAATTGAAATAAACCATATTAATAAAGACAATTCCCCACACAAGCTTAATCGGATGAACTAAATTCATTTATAATCAAGTGTTTTAAACTATAAATCTCAAATAAAATTATGTTTTGAGTGACTTCTGACCAAATTAAAATTCTAAAAGGTCAATGATGATGGTGCAAAAAAAAAAAAGTGACAGCTCAGATCTGTTTTGCAGTGATTTATCTAAATAAATATTTCAAAATGATTATTGCATGAATTTGCATACATCAACCAGATAAAGCCAACCAATGCACTTGAATTCATAACACATTCAATTTCAGTCCACGGTGGTGGCTATTTTTGAATATTATATATTTATAAAAACAAAATACCTGACATAACCTCAAAATTGAAACTGAAGAGAAGGAGCGCCAGTTAAATTCAAATTAATTTTGAAGAATAGTGTGAAGCTGTGTATTCTATTCCAAACAAAAATTCAAAAGTGTGAATAGTGAATTGTGGCGGGATTCTCGACATGTATTCCAACGAGAGCCAGTCTGCCCCCGCATTGATTTTTGGATGTAATATGTGGTTTGTGTTTTCGTTTTGTACACTGTTTACTAGGACTTGTTACGTGATTGCTGGCGCTGGACACATATCTGACACCACCGGCTGCTCCGCCCGTCAGTTCCAGTGCGCCAACGGGCGCTGCATTCCCTGCACCTGGGTGTGTAACGACTGCGACGACAACTCTGATGAGAACCCCAAGGAGTGCCTAGCTACAGGAGGCTGGGTGTTGCACGGCGAGGGGGCCCAGCGTAGAGACGCGGGCATGGGCGAGGACCCACGTAGCCCGCCAGGAGCTACTCCGGCAACGCCAACTTTAACTTCAACATCATCCTGACATAAGCACCCTGCGACTTTCCTAGAGGGAGAAGCCGACACCCCGATTAGGATTAGGATTAGGATTTAATTAATTTTATATAATGATCATTATAATAATTTATTTATTTATTTTTAATATTTTAATTTTTTGATAATTTTAATATTATTAATTTTTTATTCTTATTGTTGTTACGAGTATTATTTGATACCTATATTTTTATTTAGTTTTTTGTATTAAATAAGGCCTATGAACGCCAACATAAGCTCAGTTCCACTTTGCAGAGACACCGCCAGAAACTTGCTCAGAGAGAATGAATGGGTGATTGGAACTTGGAATGTCAGAAGAATGAATGAGTGTAAGGAGAAGGAAATTGTGAATGTGATGAATGAAAAGAGAATACAAGTGATGGGTGTGACAGAGACAAAAATGAAAGGGAATGGTGAAAAAGTACTAATGAATGGTGAATTGTATATCTGGTCAGGTGTAGAAGATGGGAATGAAAGACAAGGTGTTGGCGTGATCGTTAGTGAAAATGTGAAAGGATGCATAACGGGTTACAAAAGAGTCTCCCCAAGAATCTTGATTGTTAAATTTAAAACAAACAAGATGAGAATTTTCTTGGTGGCCTGTTATGCTCCTGTAGATTCAGAATGTATGGAGGTGAAAATGAATTTTTGGAACGAGTTGAATGCAGCTGTGCGTGAAAGTAAGAAGAATGAATTCATTATAATTTTGGGTGATATGAATGGATGGGTAGGTAAGCAAAGAGATGAATGTGTGAAAATTGTTGGTCCTAGTGGACGAGGTGTAGTCAATGATAATGGGCGACACCTGTTAGCTTTGTGTGCAGAGCACAGCCTTTTTGCATCAAACATATGGTTTCGGCATAAGGATGTGCATCTGTACACAAGGCAGTTTGTGGGAAGTCGCACAATCATTGACTACATCTGTGTAGATGAAAGACTGAGAGGAGCCGTAAGAGATAGCCGTGTCTATCGTGGGCCTGAAATAGGCAGTGACCACTATCTCTTATGCGCTAAAATAATGATTGGAGAAGTAAGAAAGAAGAAACGTAAGAAGAAAGTAAGAAAGCCAAGAATAAAAGTAGAAAGTCTGAGTGATGAAAACGTGAAAGTGAAGTATAAATCAGAATTACAAAAAATGTTAAGTGTGAATGAACTTGAAAAGAATGTGAATGAAAAAGATATTGAAAGCATGTGGAAGGATATGAAAGAAAGAATAATTGAATGCGCTAAAAAAGTATGTGGGGTAACGAAAGGTGGAAGATTGAAAGGGGATGCCTGGTGGAATGCTAAAGTAAAAGAGGCTGTGAAAGTAAAGAAGGAATGTTACAAAAAGTGGCTGAACGACAGGAATGATAGAAAGCTAGAAGATGAATATAAGATAGCCAAGCGAATGGTGAAGAATGTAGTTTATGAAAGCAAAGCGAATGAACAGAGAAAGATTGATGAAAAAATGAACAGAAGTTTCACCGACAGTAGGAAGGAATTCTGGAGATGGGTCGGTGCCATTAGGAATAAAGATTCTGCATTGACCACCCCAGGAATCAAAAGTGCTGTTGGTGAGATGGTATGGGAGAATGATGAAGTATGTAAGAGATGGAAAGAATATTTTGAAGGGATTTTTGGTCGGGGCGAAAGAAATTTGTTTAGAAAAATGACAGAAGAGAATGAATTTAGGATTTTGAAAGAAGAAATAAAAGTATCTATTGAATGTTTGAAGAATGGAAAGTCTGCTGGGTTTGATGGAATAAATGGTGAAATGTTGAAAGCAGGAGGTGAATGCGTGATAGATTGGATGTACGAATTATGTAAGCTTTGTGTGAATGCAGGAGTAGTACCGATAGATTGGAGGAAGGCAGTCATTGTTCCCATTTACAAAGGTAAAGGGGACAAAAAAGACTGTCAGAACTTCAGACCAATCAGTCTACTCAGTATACCAGGAAAAGTCTTCTGTAAGGTGATTATAAAAAATGTGATTCTGACTACTAGTGAAAGGATTTCCGATATACAGTCCGGCTTTATGGCCGGTAGAGGCTGTGTTGATCAGATTTTTACTCTACGACAACTTGTTGAAAAACAATTGTCGGTGAGGCGGAAGCTGTTCACGGCCTTTGTAGATCTGGAAAAGGCTTTTGACTCAGTAGACAGAGGTATGTTATGGGATGTTTTGAAAGCATACGGAGTGAATGGGGCTCTCCTAGGTGCGGTGCATGCCAACTATGAAAATAGTAAGGCATGTGTTCGTATTGATGGTGAGTATAGCGAGTGGTTTGAAGTTTATAAGGGTGTGAGGCAAGGATGTGTGATGAGTCCATGGCTATTTAACATAGTCATGGACAAGTGTGTCAGAGATGCTAGACTTAATGATTGTGGATTGATGATAGGAGAGAGCAAAGTGAGTGTTCTACTGTATGCAGATGATGCAGTTCTTGTATCTGATTCAGCAGTAGAATTGCAAACAATGCTCTCTAGATTGAATGAAGCTTTGTTAGGTAACCATCTGAAGTTAAATGCAAGTAAGACGAAAGTATTGATTTTTGAAAGAGATGATGAAAGTATGAATTATGAATTTAAAATTAATGGAATGAATGTTGATGTCGTAAATGAGTTTGTATACCTGGGAAGTAAGTTTGAAAAAGATGGAAGAATGACCGGTGAATTTGAAAGAAGAGTAATGAAGGGCAGGTGTGTACTGGGTGCCACAACTTGTATCGCCAAAAATCAAAACATATCAAAAAATGCTCGATTGGCGGTACGCAGTGGCATACTTTTACCCACCTTGATGTATGGAAGCGAGGCCTGGACGGTGAATGAAAGTGAAATTAGTAAAGTCCATACTGTTGAAATGGACTTTCTAAGAAGTATGATTGGGAAAAAACGGAGTGACAGGGTGAGGAATGATTTTGTAAGAGAAGAATGTGGTGCAAGAGAAAGTGTGAAAGTGAAGATTAAAAGAAGTTTGTTAAGATGGTTTGGGCATATGGAGAGAATGAATGAGGAAAGACTGACGAAGAAAGTATATGTTGGTAGAATAGATGGATGTCGTGGTAGAGGAAGACCGAGAAAGGTATGGATGGACCAAATATCCGAAATTGCGAATGAATGGAATATCCAGAGTCATAATAAAAGAAGAGCTTGTATGAAGAAGGTTATGACTCTGGAGGAAATGAAAGAAGTATGTAAGGATAGAAACAAATGGCGGTTGATCTGTGATGTTGGCGGCTGAGGTTTGTTAAAGTAAAATTGGTTTTATGATTTAGTTTTTATGTCCATGTATATATTGTGATTTATTGTTTTTAAAAAATGTAATTTGTCATGTATGTTCCTTGACTTATAGGTTGTTATGCGGCTGACCACCCATAATGTAAAAATTGGTTCACTTTGCCAATGTCACCTTTGTTTCAGGGAAGGACGGCAAGAGTTGCAAGGCTTATGTTCATTTGAGATTGGGTTTTTATATTGTAGGTCCACATGCGGCATGTGTTAGCGCGAAATTATACATATCTGCTTGTGGGAATGCATTTAATATAAAACTTAAATGATATATATCTTTGCAGCTTAGATTAGATTAGATTAGATTAGATTAGCATAATCTGCTGGAAAGTTATTGCTTCATTGGATATCCAAGTTGCAAGTGAAAACACAAATGAGAATAATATGTATCAAATCGTTGATGATGATGAGTTGATGATTTATTTATAGGGCCGTTTCGTGATGAAGCGCACTCCAATGGCGCTTGTGCAAATGATGACAGAAATTTGGTTGTCTTCAGTGCTTTTCGGAACTTTCCATGGTCCTCTAGCTCTCTCACATGATGTGGCAGGTGGTTCTAGGCCAGAGGACCAGCAACTGCAAACGCACGCTCTACAAACATTATGTTAACGCTTCTTATCGGTTTTTCAATCTTTGATTTGGCTCCAGTTTCAGCAGAGCGCAGTGTTAAGCTTTTTTTGCCGAGGGTGACTGGTTTGATTAAATCAGCGAGATATTTGGGTGTTTTTCCAAATACAACTTTGTGGACCATTGTGCACACTTTAAACTCGACTCGAGTGAAGCTTCTGGAGAAGAGGACTAATGTGAGTAAATTTTGACTGACCAGCAATCATGCGAGCGCATGCATTGACGACCAATTGTAGCCTATTCAATTGACATTTTGGTTGGCCTGCATATAAGCTATTGAAGTAGTCTATTTTTGACACCACAAATGCATTTACAAAGGCTTTCCTTGCTTCCATTGGTAGACAATAATTGACAAACTTGATCTGCCATAATCCGTAGAAACGTTGGTTTGTTGATTTCAGAACAATTTTGTTGTTTTACGAAAAGTAAACAGAATTGGACTCAGAATTGACCCTTGGTGTACGACAAATTTTATAAAAGTGTTGATTCTTTTCCGTCAATAAGAAATGAATATTGAATTATTAAAATTGAAAATTTATAAGTTGACTCAAAATAAAAAATAATAAAGTCTTACTTTTGTAAATCATCAATCAGAATATCTGGCTTTAATCCTATGTTTGACAAGTGTTCCACAAACTTATCATCAAACTCAGGCAGCACTCGTACATTGATTGGTTGATTGATGCCAATTTCATTCCAGAAGTCCAACTCCATCAATGTTTTCATTTTATTCAGATGATTCTTCATCTCTTCTGTTTGGGGTTGTACAGTGTACACTTTGTGCCTAGAGTAATCTTTTTTCATCTCTCTTGCGCTGGCAAAAATGATGCCCAACAGTAAAAAGACAGGAATCTTCATCCTACAATGAAAAGGAAAATAGAGTAACTCGTGTCAACAACTTGTACAGTGTAAAACAAATATTGAATAGTCACAAGAAAAAGTCAGTTGCAAGTCTACTTAAGTTTATCAAACAGCAAATATTTTAAGGTCTAGTTACACTCATGGTATACCTTTTTCATAGAACTGCAGTCTATTTTTATGTAATTATGGCATATTCTCACGTGTTTCTAAATTGACGAGGCACCTCTAGAACGAATGTTTAGAGAGAGTATCAGAAGTGAAGAGAGTGTCATTAGTATCAACAGTTTTTAGTGTCAAATACTCACGTCCACACACACACACATATACACAGCTTATAAGCAAGCTCAGGCACATAATCACAAAATAACGCAGGTATACTAAACATATTGGAATAGTATTTTTATTGGTGTAGACCGTGATCCATCGCTTAATCTGAAGAAACTAAAGTTTTATTATAGATCTGTGTGCAACTTATTAAAGTGTGGTTAGAACTATTTAAAATTTGCAGCAATGATTCATAAAAACACTGAAAAATTAAGAATGCATATTTTTGCAATGGTTGCTTTGAGATAATTGTAACAATTAAATAATACCTACTTTTAGAAGTTTTTTCTTTGCAAATACGAGTATATATATATTGATTTATTTTTATAATTACAATAATTATTTCAAACGTTATTGATGGCAGATAAGTACAGTATGAGCAAGAAAAAAACTACTTTTATTTTTATATTCGAAATAAATTATTTTTTTACAATCAAAATAACATAAAGATACCCAAGCACATTTGAACGTTGTTTTATGGGAAATAAATATTTTACAGAAACTAAAATTTTTGAAATATTAATACTAAAATTGTAATAAAAAAATTATCTTTTTTTCCAAGCAAAAATATTGAATGCACATCTTGAAAATGCTGTGCCTAGTTGCCTTCACTAGACTGACTACTCGTGCTGCGCCCGATACCGGCATTCGAGTAACATAATTCTAGCATTTCAAGTCCTGCTTTGCCAACATATCGCTCCCCCAGTTCTTGTTTACCGTATTCGCCAATCTTGTCAAATATGACTTTTTCATGCAGTTGTCTTATGAATCAAATTCTACACAATCTGAGCTAAGAAAAACCGTAAAACTCGATAATGTGAGAGTTCTTTTAAATATTTTTTAAATATATTTCTTGTTTTCATAAGACACATTGGTCCAGTACACATGCAAACATTGCTCATGTAAAATTTTCTCAATGGCGTTTACGGTAAACACGAACTAAGGCAGCGATATGTCAACTTCAGCTCTGTTTTTTTTTCACACATACAAACTGGCAAAAAAAACAATATGGTGGTACAATATTTTGCCAAAAATGTAGGCTTTCACGTGTTGCTGCTGTTTATTCCATTGCAAGTCGTAATGTATGTATCCTGTCATTGCTGCTCCCTGGTGTTTGGCTGGTGCTAGTGTTTTATGACTATTTAAATTTATAATCTATCTATAATCTATCTATCTATAATCTCAGTTGCAAGGATATATTCATTCAAAGCTCTCAGATGTATGCCCACAAACAAACACGTGTAGTTCGCGCTTACAAATGCTGATTGTGTACTTGCAAATAAAATCCAAACCTCAAATGAACATAAGCCCTGCAACTCTTGCCGACATTCTCTGAAACAGGGGTGACATTGGCAAAGTGAACCATTTTTTACAGTATGGGTGGTCAGCCTCATACCAACCTATAAGTCAAGGAATACGAGTAATAAATAACATTTAAGTATAAGAAAACAACAAAACCTTAAAAATAAATCTATACAAAAAAAGTAAAAAATGTCTTATGCAAAAAATGTAGCAAGCCAATAAACCAACATTAAAAATCAGCATTGCAGATTAGCCGCCACTTCTTCCTGTCCTTGCATACTTCTTTCATTTCATCCAGAGTCATAACTTTTTTCATACAAGCTCTCCTTTTATTATGACTCTGGATATCCCATTCACTCTATAATGCTTCTGATTAATCCCATCGATGACATTAGAGAACTCTCACATTATCGAGTTTTATGGTTTTTCTTAGCTCAGATTGTGTAGAATTTGATTCATAAGACAACTGGCATGAAAAAGTCATATTTGACAAGATTGGCGTATACGATAAACAAGAACTGGGGGAGCGATTAGCCAACCGGCACAACAATGACGGGATTTTATGTCGAATCGTTACCTGTGATGAAAAGTGGATCCTGTACGATAATCGGAAGCGCTCATCACAATGGTTGAACCCTGCGAAACCAACCAAATCATTTTCTAAGTGAAAATTGACTAAACAAAGGTACATGTGAGCGTTTGGTGAACTAATGCTGGTATCGTTCGCTACGCCTCTCTTAAATCTGGTCAGACGATTACGGCAGATGTCTATTGTCAGCAACTGCAAACCATGATAGAAAAGCTAGCTGCTAAACAAATCGAGGCTGGTCAATCGCTCTTGGCCACTGCTGCTTCATGACAACGCTAAACCAGAACACTGCACAACAGACAGCTATCAAATTGAAAGAGCTTCAACAGGAATATTTAATACATCTTCCGTGCTCCCCGGACTTTCCTCCAAAAGATTACCATATTTTTCAAAATTTGGATAATTTCTTGAAAAAATCAACTCTGATTGGGCAGTCCAAACCACTTTCAAGGATTTGATTGTTTCCCGTCTGAATTGTTCTTTAAGTTAAGGGATGAATTAACTACCTATAATATGGCAAAAGTGCATAGTTAGTAATAGTGCCTACATACTTTGAATAAATAAATATATTTTCTTTATATTCCTTCCATAAAAAAACGCCAATTTCATACGTAAGGACCTAATATAAATGCTTTTGCTTAAATTGATAATGAATGAAATCAAGAAAATGGACCGGTCCGTAGCTCAGTGGTAACACTGCGGACTCTGAATGGGAAGGTTGTGGGTTCGATTCCCGGCGGAGCACAAAAAATATACCATTTATATTTTCAAATTTGCTCTTCGCCGGGTTGAAAAATTCATAAAACCTTTACCAATGACCGGTCACCAAAGGTCCATCCAGCCTTACAGCAACTGGGTCTTGCTAGAGAATTGGCGCTTTGTAGCGACGACGATCAAGCTCGTAAAAAGGTCGATAGCTCAATTGGTAGAATGCTTGCATTCCATGCCGAGAGCAAGGGTTCGATCTCAAAGGTTTACTCAGCCTTCACAAGAAATGAGAACCAGCCCCCCCGGGAGCTGGGAAACCCCCACTTCAACTGAAAGTGGTTGGTGTGAGGCCGGCCCCCTTACCTGTAAAAATAAATAGGTCCCGAAGCGCCACATGCGACCCCTTCGGGGATAACGCAGGCAAGAAGTTACACTATATGTGTAGCTTAGTTGCGTTTAATGAAGATGTCTTATCATAAAAAAACGCCAAAATAATTAGAGGCGAAAAAATGAAATCTCAATTTTATTGTATTGACGATTACCCATCCAATGACAATCCCAATTCCTATTGGGGTCACCGCCATAGCAAGGTGGATACGGTTTTCTTGTTTTTCTCCAAAAACGGTCCTACAACAAACATTTGCCAATTAAGCCAACATTCTCATGGATAAAAGTATCAACACAAATGAGCTTAATCAAAGTTCATTTTTAATTTATTTGAAACCTACTGTTGTATGAGAGTAAACAAATCCATCGAGGTTGAGTACAGGAAAAATGTACCAGTCAAAAGACTGGGCAATTTTTTTGAACGCAGGATCAGTACTGGTGAGGAGCTCATTTGCTATGTACGTGACCGTAGCAGGGGACACCCATTCCCTGGCGTGTATTCCACCTTCTATAAAAACTGCTTTGTTTCCAGGCTTAAATGAGATCTTCAGTCCTTTGATGGTGCGTTTTTCGTAAGTGGAACCTCCTTTGATTATGGAGACTTTGTCAGGATGAGCCTCAGCCAGGTCATCAAACCAAGCGTAGATGTCTTCTAGGGTATAGTGAGCTGTCCAAGTCATACCATCACGGGAATAGTTTCCGATGACTTCTGTGTCAATTTTTCTGAAATAATTTTTTAATGATTATTTATGTTTTTAAGAAAACATTAATCAATCAATATGAATTTTTACAGTGTTAATACACAAACCATAAAAAATATAAAATTTAACTGATTAGCACAATCTGCTGGAAAGTTATTGCTTCATTGGATATCCAGGTTGAAAATGAAAACACAAATGAGAATAATATGTATCAAATCGTTGATGATGATGAGTTGATGATTTATTTATAGCGCTGTTTCGTGATGAAGCGCACTCCAATGGCGCTTGTGCAAATGATGACAGAAATTTGGTTGTCTTCAGTGCTTTTCGGAACTTTCCATGGTCCTCTAGCTCTCTCACATGATGTGGCAGGTGGTTCCAGGCCAGAGGACCAGCAACTGCAAACGCACGCTCTACAAACATTGTGTTAACGCTTTTTATCGGTTTTTCAATCTTTGATTTGGCTCCAGTTTCAGCAGAGCGCAGTGTAAGGCTTTTTTTGCCGAAGGTGACTGGTTTGAATTAATCAGCAAGATATTTGGGTGTTTTTCCAAATACAACATTGTGGACCATCGTGCACACTTTAAACTCGATTCGCTCTGGGATACGGACCCAGTGAAGCTTCTGGAGAAGAGGACTAATGTGAGTAAATTTTGACTGACCAGCAATCATGCGAGCGCATGCATTGACGACCAATTGTAGCCTATTCAATTGACATTTTGGTTGGCCTGCATATAAGCTATTGAAGTAGTCTATTTTTGACACCACAAATGCATTTACAAAGGCTTTCCTTGCTTCCATTGGTAGACAGTTATTGACAAACTTGATCTGCCGTAATCCGTAGAAACGTTGGTTTGTTGATTTCAGAACAATTTTGTTGTTTTACGAAAAGTAAATAGAATTGGACTCAGAATTGACCCTTGGTGTACGACAAATTTTATGAAAGTGTTGCTTCTTTTCCGTCAATAAGAAATTAATATGGGATTATTATAATTGAAAATTTATAAGTTGACTCATAATAAAAATAATGTCTTACTTTTGCAAATCGTCAATCAGAATACCAGGCTTCAATCCTATGTTTGATAAGTGTTCCACAAACTTATCATCAAACTCAGGCCGCACTCGTACATTGATTGGTTGATTGATGCCAATTTCATTCCAGAAGTCCAACTCCATCAAAGTTTTCATTTTATTCAGATGGTTCTTCATCTCTTCTGTTTGGGGTTGTACCGTGTACACTTTGTGCCGAGAGTAATCTTTTTTCATCTCTTTTGCGCTGGCACAGAGGATGCCCAACAGTAAAAAGACAGGAATCTTCATCCTGCAATGAAAAGGAAAATAGAGTAACTCGTGTCAACAACTTGTACAGTGTAAAAAAATATTGAATAGTCACAAGAAAAAGTCAGTTGCAAGTCTACTTAAGTTTATCAAACAGCAAAAAATTCAAGGTCTAGTTACACTCATAGTTTACCTTTTTCATAGAACTGCAGTCTATTTTTATGTAATTATGGCCTATTCTCACGTGTTTCTAAGTAAAATTGACAAGGCACCTCTAGAACGAATGCTTAGAGAGAATATCAGAAGTGAAGAGAGTATCATTAGTATCAACAGTTTTTAGTGTCAAATACTCACGTCCACACACACACACAAATACACAGCTTATAAGCAAGCGCAGGCACATAATCACAAAAATACGCAGGTATACCAAACATATTGGAATAGTATTTTTATTGGTGTAGACCGTGGTCCATCGCTTAATCTGAAGAAGATTTATTATAGACCTGTGTGTAACTTATTAAAAGTGTGATTTGAACTATTAAAACTTTGCAGCCATGAATTCATAAAAACACTCAAAAATTAAAGGTTACATATTTTTGCAATGGTTGCTTTGAGATAATTGTAACAATTAAATAATACTTACTTTAAGAAGTTTTTTCTTTGCAAATACGAGTATATATATTGATTTATTTTTATAATTTCAATTATTATTTCAAACGTTATTGATGGCAGATAAGTACAGTATGAGCAAGAAAAAAACTACTTTTATTTTTATATTCGAAATAAATTATTTTTTTACAATCAAAATAACATAAAGATACCCAAGCACATTTGAACGTTGTTTTATGGGAAATAAATATTTTACAGAAACTAAAATTTTTGAAATATTAATACTAAAATTGTAATAAAAAAATTATCTTTTTTTCCAAGCAAAAATATTGAATGCACATCTTGAAAATGCTGTGCCTAGTTGCCTTCACTAGACTGACTACTCGTGCTGCGCCCGATACCGGCATTCGAGTAACATAATTCTAGCATTTCAAGTCCTGCTTTGCCAACATAATATGTCAACTTCGGCTCTGTTTTTTTTCACACATACAAACTGGCAAAAAAAACAATATGGTGGTACAATATTTTGCCAAAAATGTAGGCTTTCACATGTTGCTGCTGTTTATTTCATTGCAAGTCGTACTGTATGTATCCTGTCATTGCTGCTCCCTGGTGTTTTGCTGGTGCTAGTGTTTTATGACTATTTAAATTTATAATGCTCCTGATTAATCCCATCGATGACATTAGAGACTTGTAATCTACCGATCATCCGCTGACTATTTTTCTTCATAAAAAATAAAATAGCAACTGTGGATCATCTGTGAATAATATTACTATAATACACGCATAAACTTTTTAAGCTATAAACAAATAGCATATTTTGGACGTATTAAATAAATGAAATAATTATATTTTAACTTAAAAATTTACTCTCGTTTTTCAAAAAAAAAAATTTTTTATAGGTTCGTAAATAGAAATACAATTCACCAACCTATTTTGCTTGGCCAGAAAAAGGTATTAACGTTTTCAATTCATGATTATGTCTGTATATTTTTATTGAACCTTGAATTAATAATTACGATATAGCATTTTCTTTTAGCGTAGCGATATCTGTTGAACCAAGATAGAAGTATTTATTGATAGGTCAGAGCGCATGCGGGGATTAAACTGGTGCTAGTGCTAATAACAAAAATTCTAGCACTAACGCCTTATCACCTCTACCATCCCAGCGAAATTATTCTCGTTAATCAAGTTGGACGTAGCTCAGCTTTTCTGCCTCTTGAAACATGGCAATCAACGAGTCAATGACTTCCAAACAATTAGGAAGAAGTTCATCCATCGGCAGAATAATGCTGTTTCCTCTCAACTCATAGGCATACACAAGAGGAGTATGGAACTCCATTTTCACCCAGTCGATACTTCCACCGCTCGCAAGGTCTGAAAATATAAGAGCTTTATTTGAAAAAAGCAGCAAAAAACATGGTTACAATTTTCTTAGAAAGTTGTGCATAATGACAGGAATACTCGGTATAAGATCATCTCATTAGTCGTACGTCTCTGACCACTACTTGGCGCGTTCTGATTGGTCAGCAAAGATACTCGACATAACCCAAAGAATTGACAGTGGGTATAAAAACAGGCAAATTGATAACGTTTGTCAGTCCACAACAAACATACAAAATGTAAAAGGTTAATAAATAAAAACTCTACTAGTCTAGTCTTGTTTCTAAATTTCACAAGAGTAAAAAAACATAAGCGACCAAAGATAAAACGTGAAAAATAACAAGATTACATAGAATATTACGTTTTTTTTCATTTATTAATTTGTTACTTACAAACAGTTTCAGCTATATTTCCCAATTTATACTTTGTTCCGTATCTTTTAGCTAACGCTTCAATGGCCTTCTTTCCGATGGCATACTGGAAAATAACATTAAAGATAGTATTAAAAAACATGAATGCTTTTCGCAAAGAATCAAAACTTCGTCCGCTCGTAGCTCATCTAACGATAACTTTTAAAAATCAAACTCAAAATACTAAATAAACCAAAATTACTTCTTAGTAATCTTATTAACATTGTTTTTGTACTCACAGTGTCATTGTAGTTTTCCAAATGTGCAACCGTGTGTCCATATGGAACCATCAACATGTTTGAAAAGGTATGGAAGTCAATGTAAGCGACCAATGAGGGAGCAGTTGTCCTGATGAACTTGGAGAGAGTTGACGTACAGACTTCAGAGAAGGGTTTTGTGCCGCCATAATTTTCACTACACGGGTCATTACTTGCCCCAGTTTCTACAGGCAAATAATAATTTATTTTTATCTATATATATTTTTTTTATATTAGGTCCTTACATATGCAATTGGCATTGTGTTGCACTAGCCACTTTGATCTCAAATATTTCCTCTTTGGTTTAGATTTCCAAATTCAAATTTATACAGATATTTACTCATGTATCTGTGTTTTATAAATTGTTATTCATTTGTTCGTTTCCAATTGTTTTTTTTTCTTTGCGTCACTTATTTTACAAAATGGAACACTTAAAACATCACGTTATTTACGAGTACGAGCTCGACCGTGGCACCAGTGCTGCAGAAACGGTTCGAAGGATTATTGATATATACAACGATGATGTCGCAAAAGAAAACACAGTGCGATTTTGGTTCCTACGTTTTTTTTTCTGGAAATTCTGACCTGTAATCCTGAATGAGTGTAATTAAAAATTTAAAGCAATCCTCTCATGAACATGAACCCTGCAAATTTGGCCGACCTTCCTTGAAACAGGGGTGATATTGGCAAAGTGAACCATTTATCACAATAAGAGTGGGCAGCCTCATACCAACCTATAAGACAAGGAATACACGTAAATAGTTATTTAAAATATATGTTTGAAGGATTCACTTATTGGGAACAAGTTTCTAACACATTTGTTTGAAATACTAAAAGACATTGACATGACTATGTCGATTATAAAGTCTGTAAATTCAAAATAACCGCCCGCGGAATGATTTAATTTTTGGTTTATATCGCAGGTATGCGAAATATGCTCGTGACGTCATAAATATTATGTATCTCTATCTATTATGTAAGATGGAACATTTTATGAGGGTATGCAAAATTTCAGCATCGTGCTACGAACAAACCATGAACTGATACAAATGAACAAACACAAAAATTCTAAGCATGGGAATTGCTCACTCCGTCAATAGAAACACGTGCTAAAATCAAACACGCAAGTTTCTTCAACATTTTTATATAAAAGATAACAATTATATTTATCTTTCGAAAATAAATTGTTTTTTCTTTAATAATGGTCATTTGAACATTAGTTTATGGTGTAAAAATGTAAACGGTAAGTAATTTCTTTGAAATAGTGCATACAACGATTATGATAACTTTTTAAGGCGCCTTATAAACCTAAATCTGCTGTTTTTGTTTCTTACACTTTATGGTCTTAGCAAAATAGTTACAGTTTAGAAAAAAATCAAGCATATTATTAATTTTTATCTTAATTATAAAGTTTGAACAAAATATTTAACTTAAGAGTTGCCCCCACATTTTTTTTTAAAAAAAACACGTTTTTTCACATTTTTAGTGTGTTTTTCGTGTGTGCTGTCTTTTCAAAATATGTTTTTCTTTTTAATTACAGAACTATACATTGCTTAGCGCCCGTACTTTACATTTTTTTATAATGTCAATAGTTTTTGAGTAAATATGTAAAAACTGTGTTCCTTGATTTAATTAAAATTTAACTCATTATTATTTTAAGTGTTTTTTTAAATATTTTATTGTGGTGGCAATGCTTAAGTTATGTATTTAATTCAGACTTTATAATTAAGATAAAAAAATAATAAACATGCTTAATTTTTTTCATTACTGTAACAATTAAGACCTAAAGTGTAAGAAACAAAAACGGCAGATTTACGTTTATAAGACGCCTTAAAACATCGTAAACATTCAATTAAATTTATTTTTCTAAACAATACTTCAGAATTTTATATTACATAATTTTCCACTACGTGTTATCTGTAATCTATAATTATAGTTGCAAACTAAAGAGCATATCGTCCCATTAGTGCTTGTTTGTCTTATGTCCATCAGAAGTGATTTCACATGAGTAATGTTTGTAGGTATGTGTACTGGAATAATATGTCTTATGAAAAATGGAAATTGATTTAAAAATAAAATTAAAAACCACCTTCCCATTATTGTGTTGAACGTTTTTCCTTAGCTCAGATTGTGTAGAATGTGATTTTTAAGATAATCACATTTCAATATAATCTTTGAATCAAATCCATCACCTATGCTGTATAAAATGGATCACTTTGCCAATGCCACCTCTATTTCGGGAAAGGTAGGCAAGAGTTGAAGCATGAATGTTCATTTGAGATTTGGGTTTTTATATTGTAAGTCCACATGCGGCATGTGTAAGCGCGAAATTATGCATGTCTGCTTGTGGGAATGCATTTAATATGAATCTCAAATGATACATATTTTTGCAGCTTAGATTTAGATTTAGATTTTAGATGTTGTAGTTCCTTGACTTATACATAGGTTGGTATGCGGCTGACCACCCATACTGTAAAAAATTGGTTCACTTTGCCAATGTCACCTCTGTTTCAGGGAAGGACGGCAAGAGTTGCAGGGCTTATGTTCATTTGAGATTGGGTTTTTATATTGTAGGTCCACATGCGGCATGTGTTAGCGCGAAATTATACATGTCTGCTTATGGGAATGCATTTAATATAAATCTTAAATGATATATATATCTTTGCAGCTTAGATTAGATTAGATTAGGTTCACATTCTTGTGCCAGCCTTAAACCCACAACCTTACATTTATCAATGTTTCATATCTTTGCCAGTTAGATTAGATTAGATATCATTTAGAGGTTATCTTTGAACCAAATGGTAGATAGTCACCGGAAGAACGATTGATGATGGTTATGATGATAGGTTTCTGGCCAAGACTTCCAGAAAGATAGTCCACGGAGTCTTCGTTTCATGGAGGAGACATTGTGGGGAGTTGCTCGCGGACTGGTTTGCTTGCTCGTATATTATAATGAAGCAAGTCCCGCCATGGCTTTAATTGAAACCGTTTTTCACGTCAAATAATATGCAAGACTTTGGGGTGACCAGCGACTTATACCCATTTAAAAACTGCAAAGTATGGATGGATCAAATTTCCGAAATAGCGAATGAATGGGATATTCAGAGTCATAACAAAAGGAGAGAGTGCATGAAAAAGATTATGACTCTGAATGAAATGAAAGAAGTATGTAAGGACCGAAAGGAATGGCGGTTGATTTGCAACAATGGCGGCTAGGGCATTAATTCTAAGTGTAATATTAAGTTTAATTTTAATTTTACTTTATTTTAATTTTAATTTGTAATGTGTCTCATTATGAATTTCTGTTTATCATTTATAATTTTTTGTGTTCCTTGACTGATAGGTTGGTACGAGGCTGACCACCCGTGCTGTAAAAATCGGTTCACTTTTGCCAATGCCACCCCGGTTCGCGTGTTCCCATTCCACGACCTAAAAGGAATCTTTACTCAGACAGCACACGGAAGTATCATACCCTAAATCTGCCGTTATTGTTTCTTACACTTTATGGTCTTAGCAAAAAAGTGACAGTAATGAAAAAAATCAAGCATGTTTATTAATTTTTTATCTTAATTATAAAGTTTAAACAAAATATTAACTTAAAAATTGCGACCACAAAAAAATATTTAAAAAAATACGTTTTTTTCACTTCTGTAGCTACTTTCTCGTGTGTGCTATGTTTTGGAAATATTTTTTTTCATTCTATTTATAGAACTATACATTGTCTAGTGTAGTATCGAAACCGTTTTTTTATAATGTCAATAGTTTTTGAGTAAATATGGAAAAACTGAAACTACTTGATGAATTATTTTTTTTCCGTGTGCTTGTCTGAGTAAAGATTCCTTTTAGGTCGTGGAATGGGAACACGCCCCCGGTTCAGGGAACGGCGGCAGGAGTTGCAAGGTTTATGTCCATGTGAGGTTTTCTTTATTTGTATGCACACATGCAGAATGTGTAGGCGCGAACCTACATGTGCCTGTCTGTGGGCATGCATTTCATATGAGCCTTAAATGCTTACATATCCTTGCAGCTTAGATTATAGATTATAGATTATTATAGATACAAACGTCTGCTTTATTACTAAATAAATTTTGTCATTTGAAAGATAAGGGGTTTGTGTAAGATTAATTTTACATCTGTGTCCAGTATTAAGAGTACTATCATTAAATGGTGGTTGATATGTAATGGTGGTTGATCTGTAATGGTGGTTGATCTGTAATGGTGGTTGATCTGTAATGGTGGTTGATCTGTAATGGTGGTTGATCTGTAATGTTGGCGGCTAGGGTTTGTTAAATATGAATTTGTTTTCTGTTTAGTTTTAATAATATTATTATCTACTGAGTCATTAAATGTAATTTGTCGTGTATGTTCCTTGACTTATAAGTAGGTTGCTATGCGGCTGACCACCCATGCTGTAAAAATGATTCACTTTGCCAATGTCACCCCTGTTACAGGGAAGGACGGTAAGAGTTGCCGGGTGAATGTGCATTTGAGATTTGGTTTTTATGTTGTAGGTTCACATGAGGCGTGTGCAAGCGCGAACTTGTACGTGTCTGGTTGTGAGAATGCATGTTATGTGAATCTCCAATGTAACATATCTTTGCAACTTAGATTAGATAAGATTATCTTATAGGACTATACATCGGTGCAAGTCAATATATGGGCTTAGTAACGACTCAAACAATAAAAGTGGAATAAAACAAAGCTTTTATTTTATGATTTTTAAAAAAGAATGATAACGCTTTTGAGACAGCAATTCTACTCAAATCTAATCTAAGCTGCAAAGATATATATCATTTAAAATTTATATTAAATGCATTCCCACAAGCAGACATGTATAATTTCGCGGTAACACATGCCGCATGTGGACCTACATTATAAAAACCCAATCTCAAATGAACATAAGTCCTGAAACTCTTGCCGTCCTTCCCTGAATTAAATAAATTGAGCTAACGCACTCATTTTGAAAAACTCTGACTTTAGTCAATCGGTAATCGTTCTACCGTCAACATGTCTGGTCAATTTAACAAAACTTCTTAGAAAGTACCAAGCTACTCAGTGTCTACATGTGCATAACAACGAAGTAATAAATGCAATAATTAATTGGTGTTTCATGACGTTTAGAACTAAATCAAATTCATGACCCCTCAATTATAGCTCTATGGGACTATAATGTAAAAGTTGCAAAGGTCTATTTGCATACCGAATGTGGACCTACAACATAAAACCGAATCTTAAATAAGCCCTGCAACTCTTGCCGACTTTTCTTTAATAAGTTGTGTGATTAATAATCTAAGCTGCAATTATTTAAGCATTTAAAGTTCATTATTAAGAGAAAATCTACTTACACAGTGAAAGTCCATTTTTAATTATTTAAAATTAAATTGGATATCCAATAAATTGGATATCCAATTTAATTTTTAAATAATAATTTATAGTTCATATTAATAGCATGCCCACAAACAGCCCCCTGTAAGTTTGCAATTACAAATGCTGCATGTGTACTTACAATTCAAAAACCAAACCTCGACTGAGCATAAGTCCTGATAATTTGCTAACCTTCCCTCAAACAAGGGTTACATTATACTTGGTCAGCCTCATACCAGCATACAAGTCAAGAAATGACCTTAATAATCTGTATAAATTAGGACGAAGATCCCTTGTAAGATGAGATATAAGTCAAACGTGGTGCTGTTCACATGTAAAACTCTATCGAAACCGAAAGTGTATAAATAAATTGTGTAAAAAAATTAAACAACTGTTTTTATTAAATATAAACGATATTTTGTGAAGGCTGTACACCCTAGCCGGTTGAGGTTTAACCATGGCGCGATTGAAACAAAAGCCGTCGGTGATTTAGGGTCTGCTATCTCGCGTTTACCTTTACTCCAGTCATTCCAGCAACTTCTCTCGGCTCGCGCGGGGTACTACCTACTCGCAACGACTTCTCTTTCATTATCGAATCACAATAAATTCATTATTTGCAGGCGCTGGGAGGTCAGACACTGGACGGAGAGGAGAAACAGGGATGCGAAAAACAATGATTAAAAACTGCTAAGAATTTAACATACCTAATGACACAGGTGTATTTTTGTCTATGGTGTTTTGCTACGAACTTCATGTCAATGTTTGACAGCTTACTTCTGACGAGAGGAGGAGGTATAAGTGATGATATTTCATTAGAACAGGTAGCATTATAGTACGTATAGAAGATACTAATCATTCCAACTTTCCTTCTGTGCTCGAGAAAATGTAGGAAAGTACCTATTAACGGGTCCGTAGTCCAGTGGTTAACACTTCTGACTCGTAAATGAAAAGTTGTGGGTTCGAATCCCAGCAGAGCACAACAAATGTACATACCATTTATGTTTTCAAATATGCTCTTAGCTGGATGAAAAATTCATATACCTTTACCAGAGACCGGTCACTGAGGGTTCATCCAGTCTTGCTTGATAATTGGCGCTTTCTACAGGACGACCAAGCTCGCAGGGGGCTCTTGAGGTGTGATACACACAAAAACAGCGCTTACCAAATAAATCATCCTAATATTATTATTATCAAAGTCGGAAACAATATGCCGTTGATTACCGCCATTCTTAGATCCATCGTCAACAGCTTGTTCTTTAATATTCTTATTTTTACACCAATAACTTGCTTCCCCTTACACACCCCATTTTCAAGTTCCCTTGTCATTTCCCCATCTTTTTCAACTTAACTTCCTAACGGTGCTATTCTTAGACATTTTAGTCCTCCGTTGAGCCCACGCTTTGATAAACTAATGGTACATTTGTATGAAAACCTGTCAATCCAAGATGGCCTCAAGTGAACAGCCGATTTGTCTTTATACAAATATTACAAAATTCGGTAGGTAAGAATGACCGTGCTGATGAAACTTCTAGCTCAGGCACCATTAGTTGGTCAAAGCGTGGGTTCAACCAACGACTAAAATTTCTAAGAATAGCCCGCCCTGTAAGTATCTAAATCCATCTGCAATTTTAATTTTAAAAAAGTTGCACCCCTGACTGGGTAGGTGGGCAAGAGATAATCACTTCATATTCACCACTCTGCAGGCTGTTGCCCGCATCGTGATATCACGAGCTCGAATCTTGAGGTAAATTCCATCTCACACAACACCTGACGAACCGCACGCCAAAGCGTTCCACTAAATACATCAAAAGAACAACAGCATCACCAATCAACGTTTTAGCTTACTTTCATTATTGAGAAAACGATATGTTTGAGTTTGAACGTAAATTTGGTGCAGTGCGGTACTTATGATGACCACATGAACACCTGAACCAGTATACCCTCAAATTCAACAAAAGTGTCAAACCAAAAATGTATTGAAACCACAACACCGCCACCAGTCAACTTTTTAGCTTACTTTCATTATTGAGAAAACCATATCGCTTAGTTTAAACGTAAGTTTCGTGTACTGAGGTATCTACTTATGATGATCACACGAACACCTGAATAACTCAAATTCAACCAAAGCGTTTCACTAAAAATACATAAAAAACACAACAGCACCACCAGTCAACTTTTTAGCTTACTTTCATTATTGAGAAAACGATGTGATTGCGTTAAAACGTGAACTTGGTGCACTAAGATACATATGATCATAACATGAACACATACTCTCAAATTCGACCACAGCGTTTCACCCAAAATACATCAAAAACACAACAGCACCACCAATCAACGTTTTAGCTTTCTTCCATTATTGGGAAAACTATGTCGCAGAGTTTGAGCGTAAGCTTGGTATAACGAGGTACTTATGATGATCACATGAACACAAAATTTGAGTTCGACCAATGCGCTTCACCAAAAAAGTATTGAAACCACAAAAGCGCTGCCAACCAACGTTTTAGTTTCCTTACAACAATGGGATAACGATATGGTTGTGCTAAAAAAGGAAAACTTGATCGCATGCGTGCACACACACAATATGCAAATACCTACTTAGACAGTATTGCATCTCATTTGCATATCAATGATTCGTATATTTCTTCCTTTTCTCTCACCCTTTCTTTTTATTTAAGACGTGTGTATAAACGGCGGCGGCCGTGAGGAATTTTGCGACATTTTTTTTAAATAACGGCGATTAAGTTTGCGGAGTGCTCTTGAGGTGTAATCTATAATCTATAATCTAAGTTGCAAGGATATATTCATTCAAAGCTCTCAGATGTATGCCCACAAACAAACACGTGTAGTTCACGCTTACAAATGCTGATTGTGTACTCAAAAATAAAATCCAAACCTCAAATGAACATAAGCCCTGCAACTCTTGCCGACATTCCCTGAAACAGGGGTGACATTGGCAAAGTGAACCATTTTTACAGTATGGGTGGTCAGACTCAGGTGTAATTCATAAAAAAAACTAGAGCATAACAACTAAATCATCCTGATGTCGAAAAGCTGTTTTCTGAGATCTGTTGCCGTGGTCTGTGGGAGCTGGAGCTTCCGGACATTTCGTCCGTGTCTACGATGGGCTTCTTCAAAGTGAAAGTGAAATAATGAAGATAACAATAATAGTAATATTAGGACGATTTATTTAGTGAGCGCTGTTTTTGTGTGCATTACATCTCAAAACCCTCAGCGAGCTTGTTCGTTGCTGTAGAAAGCGTCAATTCTCAAGAAAGACCCAGTTGCTGTAAGGCTGGATGGACCTTTAGTGACCGGTCTTTGGTAAAGGTATGTGAATTTTTCACCCAGCCAAGAGCATATTTTAAGATATAAATGGTACATTTTTTGTGCGCCGTCGGGATTAGAACCCATGACCTTCTTTTTACGAGTCGGAAGTGTTAACCACTAGACTACGGACCGGTAATAATCATCAATCTAGATATTTCGATAATATATTGATAACTTAACCACAAAGCAGGCTATTTAGCAAGTATCTATTAATTATTGTTATTTTCCTTCTTATATTTCAATACCCAAAATTTACAGAGTTAATCGCTTTTTGTGGATCAACATTAACTTGGAAACGAAAAGCTTTAAGACCCTCAAAAAGGCTTTGCAAGAAAACAGCCCTTAAGTCAATAGGGTGATATTTGAATACAAATAACTTGGCTTTTGATGAGGCGTGGAGGATTTAAGATGATTTACATATATTGACTCACGATAACAAAGTCAAAGAAAATTTCAGCCCTCCAAGATAAACGATAACAAGGCTTATTCTAAATACGACTTTCTCGTGCGAAATTTTGCGTTTGTAGATTATGCAAATGTTTGTTATCCGAAATAAAGTGTATTTGTGTTTTTGTCAATCAAAATTTTCAATCAGACACTTTCAAACTTTTTGATTCGTACATCCAAAGATCCAATATAGATTTATTTATTTTCGGTAAACAAAATCCCTCTTCCCTTGTAATTTTAGAGTGTTATTATTTTTTGCAACTCTGATACGCATATACATAATGTAACTTCTTGCCGCGTTATCGCCGATTTTTTTTAAATCCTGTGCGGGAGACTCCCTAGATTCAAGAGGCACTAGGGGTCTATGCCACTTATTTTAGTGCCGCAGAGATGCAGAGAACGCATGTGGCGATTAGGGACCTATTTACTTTTTAATGTTAAGTGGCCAGCCTTACGCCAGATTTTTTAGTTGAAGTGGGGATGTCCAGCTTCCGGGGAAGCTGATTTTTATTTCTTGTGAAGGCTGAGCAAGCCTTGTCGGTATTTTATTTTCAGTTTAAAATAAAAACTGCAACGGGAAATCATTTAAAGTACTCTCGGTAGAGATTGAACGCTTGCTGAGATATCAATTTGAGCAATGAATTAAAAAGAAATATGAGTTTTCTTACAAAAATGTACTATTGAGTAAGAGTTTTGAGTCGACACCTCTATCTCCTTCACTTTTATTTGAGTCTCCGAAGTTTATCGATTTGCCGACAAAACGCATCCGAGTGTCGCCAAAGTGCCTGAAGGAACACTTTCTGCATGTTCGACAATATACTAACATATTTACATGTAAAATGAATGTAAAGCCATACTTCATGTCAGGAAATTTTCGAGACCGAAATTTTTCTATGCATGTTGAAGCATTTTAGGATGCCTTTTTGAAAAATGTCTTCAATAGACTACGTTAAATGCAAAAGGGAAACCTGACAGAGGAGATGAGCCAGGATAGAAAAGTTTGGCGTCTTCGAACAAGGAGGGCCGACCCCAAATGATGGGATAAGGTAAAGGAAAAGAAGAGTCTTCAATAGACAACGTGTTATAAATTCGAAATAAAGCTGACCATCCATATTGAAAAATAACGTTCACTTTGACAATGTCATCCGAGTTTCAGTGAGGGTTGGGAAGAGTTGCCGGGATTATGTTCATTTGAGATTGGGTTTTTATGTTTATGCCCACATGTGTAAAAGTGAACTTATGTCTATCATTGAAAAACAGGTGCTTTTTTCAAAAGAAAAAATGTTCATCTCTTTTAAAAGAAAATCTTATTTTCTGAAATACATCGTGCTTTATGAAGCTATGAGTTTTTGCTTTGTCCGTGTACAACAGTGAAAAGAAACTTGTTAGTGTTGAGTCGATTTTTCTGCAAGCAGCGCTTTAAACAAGACATAACAAAAGGCTTTGTTTCCCCTGACTGTTCGCTACCCCCGGCGACTTATTTTAATTAGTGATTTACTTTTTAATGGTCTGATGGGGTGAGACTGAGCGACTTGGGAAAAATAAGAGGGCTGGCCAGTGATGATAAATTGCAATGATAAGTCTGTTTGTATCTATAATCCAAGCTGCAAATAAATGTTAACATTCAAGTCCGGTCGATAGCTCAGTTGGTAGAGTGGTTGCATTCCATGCCGTGATCTCGCGTTCGAATCCCACTGAGGGTGTCAGAAATGATTTCCCGTTTCGGTGTTTATTTCAAACCCCAAAATAAAATACCGGCAAGGTTTACTCAGCCTTCACAAGAAGTGAGTACCAGCCCTCACAGGAGCTGGGAAAACCCCCACTTCAACTGAAGTGTTGACGTAAGGCCTGCCCCCTTACCTGTAAAATTAAGTTCAACTCGCCACATGCGACCCCTTTCGGGGATAACGCGGCAAGAAGTTACACTATATGTGTAGCTTAGATATAAAAAGGCTCATATTAAATGCATGCCCACAGACAGACACATGTAGGTTCACGCCTACAAATTCTGCATGTGTGCATACAAATAAACAAAACCTCACATGAACATAAACCTTGTACCTCCTGCCGCCTTTCCCTGAAACCGGGGTGGCATTGGAAAAAGTGAACCAATTTTTACAGAACGGGGGGTCAGCCTCATACCAACCTATCAGTCAGGGAGTACATGTATTTTATATGAATTGTATATGTTAGTTTATCGTTGCAGCTTAGATTATAGATTAGGAATCGAATAAGGGTATTTTAGCTAGGTAAACAGACGCTCTAACTACTAAACCATCGATCAGACATCAAATTGCCTCCATTTGTAAATTTACGACGGCCGTTTGAACTCTAATATCTTCGTGTAACGAGATTGTTTGTTAGTGCTAATTATTCTCTCCCCTATTTTATACGTCTAGGCCTTACAGCGATATTGTAGGCGCCCCCTTCTAAAGCGTCGCATATTTACGATGCCTTAATTTTGTAAAAACAAAGCAACCCTCTATGAATTCTTAGAAAATAATTGCTTCCTTACTTAATAGATGCTTTATATGTTGGTCGTAAATTTGACTACAGTCGCTTACCGAATAAAAACTGCCAGACAGATGATTTTTCCCAGTTTAAATAAATACGCAAGAATCTATCTGCTTTTTATAGTTTTTTATTATCTAGATCTGATGCTCGGGAGCCTGATCGCGATATTTTGAAATCGAAAGAGAGACAAAACACAACTAAGCATCACATATGGTGCAACTTCTTAATGAATTAAATTTTAAATAAATCAAAGAACACAGTTTTTTCATATTTACTCAAAAACTATTGACATAAACAATGTATAGTTCTGTAATTAAAAAGAAAACAAATATTTCCAAAATACAGCACATACGAAAAAAACGCTAAAAATGTGAAAAAAAACGTGTTTTTTTTAAATACTTTTTTGTGATGGCAATTCTTAAGTTAGGTATATATTTTGTTCGAACTTTATAATTAAGATAAAAAATGAACAAACATGCTTGATTTTTTTCATTACTGTTACTATTTTGCTGAAACAATAAAGTGTAACAAACAAAAACGGCAGATTTAGGTTTATAAAGCCCCTTTTAAGATTAATATTAAGTGCATCCCCACAAGCAGACATGTATAATTTCGCGCTAACACATGCCGCATGTGGACCTTCAAAATAAAAACCCAATCTCAAATGAACCTGCCCTGCAACTCTTTGTCGACCTTCCCTAAAACAGGGGTGACATTCGTCTTCTTTCATGGACGCTAACTTTACACTTAGATTTATTTAACAAAATATATTTATTTTTAACAATTCACATTTATGGTATAGCACTTTACATTTATTTCACAGTTGATCTTCACTTCCAATGCCTTTCTTGTTCAAAAGCAGAGCGTCGTATATCTACTCACTCTTGCGAGCCGCTTGCAGCCCTTCATACTCCTAAAGACAGTAGTTTCTAGAAGCCAATTTTGCTGAATTCTTCTAGAACATAAAGCTTCCAGTAGGTACATAGTTGAATGTCTCTTTCCTAGGTAATTATAATAACTACTCCAACTTATATCGGCTATAACTACACCTACCTACCTACTTAACAGTTATAGTAGTTGTTATTTACATAACAGTATTTTTTTTTTTTTTACATGTAATCTCAGCATTTTTTATTTACAATAAATTGTTTATACACTTGTATTATTATTCTGTATTTTCAAAATATGTTTATATTTAAAAAAAAAATGTCATAATTAATAAATCTATGAAAAAATTAAACTTTTATTCAATTGACTCCGCACAATCCAAATATCCTTTGGCTATGTGTCATCACCCATATTAAATAAATAAAAATATTCCCGATAATCAGATTTTCTGTATTTAATAGCACTGTGTGGCTCCTTAACTGATAGGTTGGTACGAGGCTGACCACCCGTGCTGTAAAAATCGGTTCACTTTTGCCAATGCCCCCCCGGTTCAGGGAACGGTGGCAGGAGTTGCAAGGTTTATGTCCATGTGAGGTTTTCTTTATTTGTATGCACACATGCAGAATGTGTAGGCGCGAACCTATATGTGCCTGTCTGTAGGCATGCATTTCATATGAGCCTTAAATGGTTACATATCCTTGCAGCTTAGATTATAGATTATAGTGTTATGTAAAATCATTGACTTCTAAGAATATCTGTGATGACACTGAAAGGAAGTGGTGATTGTTATTGGTTTGGAATAGGAGAAGATTGCGGGGTGGAATAACAGATACCAGTAACTCGTTCCATAAACTGGCAGTTTGGCAAAGGAACGAATCCTGGAAACACCAAGTTCTCATAATAATTTTTATTTCTATAGATAAATACAATACAATTCTGTAATAAGTGAAATACATTTTGAACTATATATTGAACAAACTTTATTTTGGAGGGCTGGAGCCTAAACTAGGTCTTGCCTGTTCTTATAGGTCTCCAAAAGTAGTATTATAAAAAAAAGTATTATAAAATGTAAAAAGAAAAACCACTTTGTATTCGATTACTTGGTTTTTCTTTTTATCTCTTAAGATGAACGATTACCAAGTTAATGCTTCTACAATCAATAAAATAGTATTATAAAATGTTCTAAAGACGACAATAAAAGTTGTGTTACCCGATATGGGTAGCCTTGGTTCTCAGACAAAACAAAGCGATTAGGCGCTGTGTGCAATGCCCATTTTAAATGGTGAGCAGACGATGCGATAGCCTGCATTGTAATTTACGGTTTCATATATATCTTGTGCAAGACAAGTGTGCGGACGACCGGCTAACGAGCGGATTAGCGAGGTTCACGAAATGTGCAGCCCAGCTCACCCCAAATGCATAGGGCTGCTTCATCCCCCTCTCTAGTATTTTGATGGAACAGATCCATCGTTTCTATATTTCTACAATCTTAGAACTATTTAAAATCATCAATAATAATATAAATATTAGAATAATTTAGATCTTGAAACACGGAGCTGATGTCCGTGTTTCAAGATCCAAACATAGCGTCGGTAATGAAATCAAGAAGACTCCAGTGGGCCGGACATGTAGCATGTGCAGAGGACTCCAGAATCATCAGAACAGTCTTGCATGGCGCCCCCTTAGGTGTTAGGCGCCCACTCGGACGTCCTAGGATGCGGTGGGCAGACAACGTTGAAGCCGACGCTGAAGTTCTGGGAGTGAGGGGACCATGGAGGAGGCAACACAAGACAGATAGTCCAGGAGGATTGTGGTGCGGGAGGCCCTGAGCCTTCAAGGCTTACGAGCGGAAGAAAGTAAAAGTAAGTAAGTAAGTATTAGCATGATTTGAAAATACAAATGGTGTATTTTTTGTGCTCCGCCGGGATTCGAACCCACAACCTTCCATTCATAGTCCGAAGTGTTACCTCTGAACTACGGACCGGTTCGTAAAATACGTTTTTTAATTTCGCACAAAGTCAAGGCATCCCTGTCTGTTTTTATGGCGCGAATGTAAATCACCTTTTAATCGTTCCCGCCAATAAATTGCATAAACGCCCCGCTAAGATCCGAATCTCGGGGCGAGATTGAATTTTCACGTTTTGATTGGATTGCTTTCATTCGCTTCTCGCATGTCCCGAAGCACTCCTTGCGATCCTTGGTGCGATTTATAGCCTCCTGTGGAAGGTGGCTCAAATGCTCAATTTATTATTCCATCAGCGCTTATTTAAAAAAAGAAAGAAAAATAATTCCTTAACTTATAGGTTGGTATGAGACTGATTAACCATACTGCAGAAAATAGCTTTATTTTGCTCGATGTCACCCGTGTTTCAGGGAAGATCGGCAAAAATTGAAGGATGTATATTCATTTCAGATTTGGGTTTTTGATGTTGTAAGTTCACATGCGCCATGTGCAAGCCTGAACTTATACGTCTAAGCTTGTGAGAATACATATAATGTGAATCCCCCATGTTACATACCTTTGCAACTTAGATTAGATTTCTTACACTATGGGTGTTCAGCTTCATAAAAACATATAATTCAAGGATTACCGATAAGAAATATTGGTTAATTTTCCCTAGCAAGCAACCCAGCCGTTTGACGTCACATTTTTTTGGCCATGTTTTGTATTTTGTTTTTGTTACCTATACTTTATCTAAGGTAACAAAATGAAAATCTGGTTTAATGTGACGTCAATTTTTATTGTGTCAAATGGCACATTAAAAATATGTGAATCGTTTTTAATGTATTAAAACATAAAACATCTTCAGTTTAACAACAAATATATACGATTTTCAAATCAATTATGACCTATAAAAAGCATTTCATGATTTAATAAAAAAATGTATTGCCTTGAATTAATGTGAGTATAAAATAAAACGTTAATCGAAGTAACATATCAAAAGGATTATATTTGTGCGAAGAGTAGGTAGGATTATTTGATTTGTGTTTCTGTTATTTTGTCGCTATTTCGCTAGAGAGGGCCACAACCTCTGCAGAGTGTGTTCATTTTACCTACCATGACATATCTCTTTCATATCTATCTTCGTTTACATCACTTTTCCCCTGTATATCTCTTTCTTACATTATTTCACCAATACGTCCAAGCCATACTTTTCTCGGCCTTCCCTTTCCACTTTTATTTTTCACATTTTCTCTGTATACACATTAAGTCACTTATTCATCATTCATCCATTTTACATTTATAAAACAATTAATCACATTATTTCCAGTCTGGTCGATAGCTTAGTTGGTAGACTGCTTTCTTTTCATGCCGAGAGCTCGGGTTCAAATCCCGCTGAAGGTGTGAGAATTTTTTCCGTTTCGCTGTTAATTTCAAACCTAAAATAAAATATTCCTTGACTTATAGGTTGGTAAAAACCTGACCACCTATACTGTAAACAATGGTTCACTTGCCAATGTCACCCTTGTTTCAGTAAAGGTTGGCAAAAGTTGCATGGTTTATGTTTATTTAAGCATTGGATTTTAATTTGTAAGTACACATGCAGCATTTGTAAGCGAACTTAGACGTGTCTGTTGGTGGGCATGCACTTAACATGAATCTTAAATGTTAACATGTCTTTGCAAATAAGATTATAGACAGCCTTAACAAGAAAATAAGTACCAGCCCCTCGTTAGCTTGGAAACCCTCGTAAGGCTCCCCCTCCTTACATGTAAAAATAAATAAGTCCCACTCGCCACATGCGATCCCTTCGGAGATAATGAGTCAAGAAGTCACACCATACGTGTATCTTAGTTGTGTTTTTATACAGTACCCTTACTTTCACATCTTCTTACAGCTTGCATTTCTTTTTGACCTATTCATTCTCAAGTCTTTGCCCTACAGATTTTATTGTCAGTTTTTTTTTTCAAAAATTGTAATCCGTTGTTAGATTGAAAATATTCCATCTTTCAGAATGAAGATAATAACTTTCTTGGGACTGCTATGTGTACTATGCGTCAGTTCAAAACAATTGAATATTGGATTCGATCACTACAAGAAAAAGGAAGTAGAAAATTCTAAACATGAACATCACCTACCCTCAGGAATTCCTGACTCTGAAATCAAAGAAGTCATCGGAAACTATTCTCGTGATGGCATGACCTGGACGGCTCACTACAATCTGGAAGACATCTACGCTTGGTTTGATGACCTGTCTAAGATCCATGCTGGTAAAGTGACTGTAATAAAAGGAGGTTCTACTCACGAGAACCGCACCATCAAAGGACTGAAGATCTCATTTGGAACTGGAAAGAGAGGAGTGTTTTTGGAAGGTGGGATCCACGGCAGGGAATGGCTTTCGCCTGCTACGGTCACATATATCACCAATGAGCTTCTCACCAGTAATGATCCTGCTTTGAGAAAGATTGCAAGTTCTTTTGATTGGTACGTCTTTCCTGTGGTCAACCCTGATGGATTTGTGTACGCGCACACAACAGTGAGTATTCTATAAAACCTTTTTTTGTTGGTAGAGTGCTTGCATTCCACGCCAAGATCTCCGGTCCGAATCTAACCGAGGTGTCAATAATGATTTTTCTTTTCAGAGTTTATTTCAAAACCAAAATAAAATACCGTTGAAGATTACTCAGCCTTCGCCAGAAATGAGTTACAGACCCTCGAGAGTTGAGAAACCACTACTTCAACCGAAGTGGTTGGCGTAAGCCAGCCCCCTTACCTGTAAAAATAAATAGGTTCCACTCGCCACACAGGCAACCCTTCGCGCATAACGCGGCAAGAAACTGCACTATATGAGTAGCTTAGTTGCGTTGCGTAGAAAACATTGCTGGTCTAACTGTTGCATAACTGGGTTAGGAATGAATGAAGTGATATGGTATAAATGATCAGCTACTCTGGAGAATGGAGTGCTTAATAATAATAATAATATAAGGATGATTTATTTGGTGAGCGCTGTTTTTGTGTGTATCACACCTCAAGAACCCTCTGCGAGCTTGGTCGTCGCTGTAGAAAGCGCCAATTCTCAAGCAAGACCCAGTTGTTGTAAGGTTGGATGGACCTTTCAGCGACCGGTCTTTGGTAAAGGTTTATGAATTTTTCAACTCAGCGAAGAGCACATTCGAAATATAAATGGTATATATTTTTTGTGCTCCGCCGGGATGCGTGTTCCCATTCCTAGACCTAAAAGGAATGTTCACTCAGAAATGCACACGGAAGTATCATACCCTAAATCTGCCGTTATTGTTTCTTACACTTTATGGTCTTAGCAAAAAAGTGACAGTAATGAAAAAAATCAAGCATGTTTATTAATTTTTTATCTTAATTATAAAGTTTAAACAAAATATATAACTTAAAAATTGCGACCACAAAAAAATATTTAAAAAAAATACGTTTTTTTCACTTCTGTAGCTACTTTCTCGTGTGTGCTATGTTTTGGAAATATTTTTTTTCATTCTATTTATAGAACTATACATTGTATTGTGTAGTATCGAAACCGTTTTTTTATAATGTCAATAGTTTTTGAGTAAATATGGAAAAACTGAAACTACTTGATGAATTAAATTTTTTCCGTGTGCTTGTCTGAGTAAACATTCCTTTTAGGTCTAGGAATGGGAACACGCCGCCGGGATCCAAATCCACAACCTTCCATTTACGAGTCCGAAGTGTTGCCACTAGACTACGGACCGGTCCAAGATGCCAACGACACGCGGTGTACCTGAGCGGTCACCCATCCAAGTACTGTTCGCGCCCAATGTTGCTTAACTTCGGTGATCTATGGGAACCGGTGCTTTCAACATGGTAACGTCGTTGACTTAAGTAGAGAGGGATAAAGTTTAGATTCTGCAGGTTGCGAATTGAACAATGAGAGAGATATATTTGCCGTTTTCAAATTAACCTTATCAAAAGGGGTTTGTTAAAATGGTTTGGACATATGGAAAGAATGAATGACGAAAGACTGACGAAGAGAGTGTACGCTGCAACTATGAATGGAAGCCGTGGTAGGGGAAGACCGAGAAAAGTATGGATGGATTAAATTTCCAAAATAGCGAATGAATGGGATATTCAGAGTCATAACAAAAGGAGAGAGTGCATGAAAAAGATTATGACTCTGAATGAAATGAAAGAAGTATGTAAGGACCGAAAGGAATGGCGGTTGATTTGCAACAATGGCGGCTAGGGCATTAATTCTAAGAGTAATATTAAGTTTGAAGCTGAGGACGGAAACCAGCGAGGAGCGCTTCAGGAAGGAGCTGAAGACCACCTTCTTCACAAGAAGAGAGTGAGCGGTGGGCGCCCTTGGGGTGGCTGGAGCCACTAAACGGCGCCCAAAAGAAGAAAAGTCATCCAAATATATATTTATTATATATAAGTTTAATTTTAATTTAGCTTTATTTTAATTTTAATTTGTAATGTGTCTCATTATGAATTTCTGTAAATCATTTATAATTTTTTGTGCTCCTTGACTGATAGGTTGGTACGAGGCTGACCACCCGTGCTGTAAAAATCGGTTCACTTTTGCCAATGCCACCCCGGTTCAGGGAACGGCGGCAGGAGTTGCAAGGTTTATGTCCATGTGAGGTTTTCTTTATTTGTATGCACACATGCAGAATGTGTAGGCGCGAACCTACATGTGCCTGTCTGTAGGCATGCATTTCATATGAGCCTTAAATGCTTACATATCCTTGCAGCTTAGATTATAGATTATAGAAGAACTCCGATGTTTTTATAGCGGTTCAATAATGACTTTTTTTTACATAGCTCATTATGATTTATGGAATTTGAAGTTAAAACCTGAAATTATCACCAAGAGATTACTTAAATGGTATTTTTCATGCAATTATGGCTACTTAAAGTCATTTGTTATTTTAAAAAGCCGTAAATCATTCGATGTCTTGTTTTAGGATCGCTTTTGGAGAAAAACTAGGACACCTTATGGCGATTGCTTTGGAGCTGACCCAAACAGGAATTGGGATGATCATTGGATGGGTAAAACTAACATTAAATAAACACATTTATTAAAAATGTATGAGTTCTATACGTGTTTTATAAGTTTTAAACTTAAGATCCTCATTTTCGGCTTAAATTTGTATAAATTTAACTCATTTTGAGACTGCTATGAAGGGTGGATTCATCGAAAATATGGTGTTTTATGGACGACTTGGAGTCTTACTTAAGACGTTCTGTTTGAAGTAGCAGTGGTCGTTACTGCAGAGTGCCAAACAGTGCAAAATTAATTTTTAATAGATTTAGTCAGTAGTCACGTATTGCAACCCCTGCGTGGCTACCCTGGAATGATAGAAAACTATTGTTTGGGCGAACTGTTAGGCAAATTTTGTGCATAGGTCACAGGCTATTAAATCCTTTGTCCTCTAGCCATTTATGAGCCGTGCCTATCCTTACCTACTCACCATGTAACAATACCCCCTGTGGGAAGTTCAGTTTTGGTTTGACCTCAAGTGAGAAGAGACACATAATATTGTCTCTTCAACTGAATAAAAAATCGCGCGCGATCGACAGGAAGACCCACAAAAACTATAAAAGAAGAAAATTCGAAAGTGAGGTGAGTCCTATTTTATTTGTCTAAGACTCCTATCCTTGATCTTTGATGGTCTGCAATTCTGGCAGATTTGCCTTTTGATCAGTTTGCTAAAACGTGGAATTAATTAAAAAAACAGCATTTGATTCTCTTTGGCGGAGTCAATCTTGGCTTCACCAACTATTATGGCTCATAAAATTTAATTAGAAAACAGGTTTGTCCATAAAATTGCTTCTTATTTTGTTGTTGCAGAAGCTGGAGCTTCAAACGATTCATGCTCTGATCAATACGGTGGCCCAAAACCCTTCTCTGAAAGAAACACAGCGACTCTCTCGAATTTCATAAAGACCATCGGTTCATCTTTGGACGCATACATTGCCTTCCACACATTTGCTCAAGCTTTGTTATTGCCATATGGATACACGGACGAACATCTTGACAACTATAATAATACAGTGAGTTTTCTTTTTGATGAATCCAATGTAGGAGTCTCACCAGATTTCAGGAAACCTAGAGGTCCTATTGGATGTGTTGGGAAGCTTGTGGTTGATGTCGAGATCATTTATAGAAGAGGTGCAACAAAGCAATAGCTGTTTTTTGAGACACTGAAAGGATGTGGTGATTGATATTTGTTTTGAATAGAACATGGCTAAATTGGGCAGAAAACCCTGATGCTGGTCACTCATTCTAGAGACGAGCAGTTTGGCAAAATAATTTGTTGTGAATACACCAAGCTCTCATAGTTTTGATGTCGACTGTAAATGGATGAATGTGAGTCATTCTACTAGTTGCCTTTGTTATATAAAGGACAAGATGATAACTGAGAATATTTAATCTAAACAAATACCGTTGTAGTACCAATAGAAGAAGCTGAGAATTTCAATCCTCCTTCTATATATGCTCAAGAGAATGTAGGTTGGCTGTGAGAGTAGGGTCATCGATCAGATTTACTGCTCTTCATTTCAAGTACAAGTATGTATGTCAACAAAGAAGATCTGTATGCCACTGTTTAGGCCAAGAATGGTTGGTTTGACAAAGACATCCAAGATTGTCCTGTGTACAAATATTCATTTTGTTTACATTTTTTTTTTACATTATTTTTTTCCAAATTTCCCCAACCTGTTTAACGTAGCTGCCAAAAATGAAAAGGACTAAACATAACAAATTCCGTTTCCCAGGTATTCAAAAGTTGATTTTCTTTGTATTTGTTTTAGTATGCTATTGGTTTGAAAGCGATTGAAGCGTTGTCCAAAAGGTACGGAACAAAATATAGAATTGGTACCACCAATGAAGCAATTTTCTGTAAGTGAACCCTTAACCATTATCTTATTGTGACAGATTATTTTCATCGTTGCGTCGTCCACAAATATTTGTATTTGCCACCATTCCATTCAGTATTCAGTCACCATTCCGTCCCCTTAGTGCTTGTTTGGCTTATGTCCATCAGAGGTAATTTCACATGAGCAATGTTTGTATGTGTACTGGACCTATGTGTCATATGAAAACTGGAAATGTGGGTAAACTTGGAATTCTATGAAAAATGATGATACTCTGCGTATGAAATGTGTTGTAGAGCAGCGACATTTGTTTATTTTGCATGTGAAACTGTGGTTTCACCAAATTATCTTATTTATACAAGTACTCGTATGTGTTTGTCCTTTTCTTGAAGTCACTTTATCTAGCTCCAGCTCCCATAGACCATGGCAACAGATCCCGGAAAACTTCTCTCCAGCATCATCAGCCGGCCGTGTAAGCCTAAAACACTTCGCTGCCTTAGTTCTTGTTTACTGTATACGCCATTGAGAAAATTTTACACGAGCAATTGTTTGCATGTGTACTGGACCAATGTGTCTTATAAAAACAAGATTTTTTTTTTTAAATATTTAAAAGAACTCTCAAATTATCGAGTTTTACGGTTTTTCTTAGCTCAGATTGTGTAGAATTTGATTCATAAGACAACTGCATGACAAAGTCATATTTGACAAGAATGGCGTATACGGTAAACAAGAACTTGGGGAGCGACTTATCAATATGATTGATCTTTGTTCTCAGATAAGGACAGCGGAATCAGCAGAGATTGGGTGAAGCATCAATTTGGCACACCCATCGTGTACAACTTTGAGATGAGAGACGGAAAGTCGTTTGTCGTCCCAATGGACCAAATCATTCCCAACTGTTTGGAAGTCATGGATGCTCTTGTGACAATCTTCGAAGAGGCAGAGAAGCTCGGCTATTTTAAACTTGGCTGAAATCTTACACTGATCATCACATATCATTCTCAATCTATTAGGTGTTTCTCTTCAAAAATTTATTTTGTACTCAAATTTTATAGAGCGTGCCTCGTGCCTTTTCCTTGACTTATAGGTTGGTATGAGGCTGACCCCCCATACTGTAATGAATGTATCAGTTCGCCAATATCACCCCTGTTTCAGGGAAGGTCGGCAAAAGTTGCAGGGTTTATTTTGATTTGAGATTTGGTTGTAAATTGTAAGTACACATTCAGCATTTGTAAGTGCGACTTACACGTGTCTGCTTGTGGGCATGCATTTGATATAAGTTTTGAATGTTAATATATCTTTGCAACTTTGCAACAAGAATATAAATTATAGATCTAAAACGCGTTTATCTTCTCATTTTTTTTTTACAAAAATATACTCCAACTTTCTAGAGCCTTCTTATTCTCCCTCAGCCTTTATCAGTGCACTCCTGGAACTTCTCCATGTTTATCTATCGGCTGCTGTGTTCATCCATCTTCTGCGTGCAGTTTTCTTGATGTTGTCCAGCCAACTTAGATGGGGTCCACCCGCTCCTCACTTGGACATTCTGGACCGCCACCGGACGATTCTTTTCAGCCACATGTCATCGTCCTGCTTGCGACGTGACCAGCCCAGCGCCACTTTAAGCAGGCCACTCTCTGTATGACATCAGTGACACCAGTGCGTCTACAGATCTCCTGGTTGGGAACCCTGCCTCCTGTCTCTGAAGCTGATTCCTAGCATACTCCTATCAATGTCTCTTTGGCACGTCCTCAATCTGTTGGTGCTATAGTTTTTGTGTGAGTCCTTTTGTTTCCAAGCCGTTGGTGGATACTAGAAGCACGCATGACTTTCTAAAGTATGGCTCAACAATCTTGGTACACCATTTTAGGCTCATAAGGAGTGGTTTAATAAAAATAAGTAAGCTTCACACATTATCATTAAAAAGTGGTCTTCATGAACAAATTGTACTCCATCTAAAATATACAATCTATAATAATCTATAATCTAAGTTGCAAGGATATATTCATTCAAAGCTCTCAGATGTATGCCCACAAACAAACACGTGTAGTTCGCGCTTACAAATGCTGATTGTGTACTTACAAATAAAATTCAAACCTCAAATGAACATAAGCCCCACAACTTTTGCCGACCTTCCCTGAAACAGGGGTGACACTGGCAAAGTGAACAATAAAGAAACAAAAATCACAAGTGTTTCTGAATTTTTGAAAATTTCAGAACCCCATAAACGTAAGAATATTAAAACGATTTTAAAAGGAAAATCTTAGATCTACATAATATGATATGAGGTGGTTGACTTGAGCACTAGAGACGCATGTCTACACAAAATCTTATCCGTGATTTGAGAAGAATTTGAGGTGTGACAAGCACAAAAACGACGCTCTTTTATTATCTCTACCTTCCAAATAAATAATGAGATTGAGATACTGTAAAAATGGTTCACTTTGCCAATGTTACCCCTGTTTCAGGGAAGGCCGTCAAGAGTTGGAGGTCTTATGTTCATTTGAGATTGGGTTTTTATATTGTAGGTTCACATGCGGCATGTGTAATCGTGAACTTATACGTGTCAGCTTGTGGGAATGGATTCAATATGAATCTCAAATGATATATATCATTGCAACTTAGATTTAGATTTACAAGGAGGAATTATTATGGGTAAATATTTGCTACCAATTAATTCAATAGAGCAAAACAATAACTTAAGTGTTGAGAGGTGTAATTTTCGCCTACTCCCGGGCTTTCACAGCAGCGGTAATGTTTCCAACAATACACACAAATCATAATGAATTGTTTCTGGATGGCCGAGCAAGGAAAACGCCTTGTATATTTAACGCCAGAGCTCCATTTGTCTGAGCGCCCATTGAGCCAACAATAATCGAGCTTAACCTTTCGAGAAGCTAATAGGGTGTATCAATACATTAAATAATTCATTTCCCGGAATTCAATAATGCCAAAACGCAACTAAGCTACACATATAGTCAAACTTTTTGCCGCGTTATACCCGAAAGGTTGCTGGTCATTTAAAGCATATCACCCCATTCAGACTAACAGTCAGACTAGCAATGTTTTCGATATGAAAGCCTTCTAGCAACGCAACTTAGCTTAGTTACACATATAGTCTAACTTATTGCATGTGGCGAGTGGAACATATTTATTTATACAGGTAAGGGGGCCGGCTTTACGCCAACCTCATCAGTTGAAGCGGGGGTTTCCTAGCTCTCTAGGGCGCTGGTACTCATTGCTTGTGAAGGCTGGGTAAAGAAACCTTGCCGTATTTTATTTTTGGGGTTCAAAATAAACACAGAAACAGAAAATCATTTCAGAAATCGTCGGTGGGATTCAAACCCGCGCTCACGGAGTCGCAAATTCTGTTTTTATACTTATCGTTTGAGCCAATTGTTGATTGGTATTTGGTCTACGGGTCACAGGCTATTGAATTTATTTCTCCTTAGCCATTTATAATGTAACAAAACCCCTGTGTTAAGTTCGTGCTTGCTTAATCTCAAGTGAGAAGAGACGTGTCTTGTCTCTTCGACTGCATCGCAAGTCACGCGCGATCGACAGGATGAATCCCAAAATATGTAATGAAGACCATTCGGGAGTGAGTCGAGTCCATAGAGTAATGGTTGAGTCCTTTTTCCTTAGTCCAATCCTTGTTCTCTGATGGTTTGCTACACTTGCAGCTTTGCCAATGGATCAGTTTGCCCAAACGCCCAATTCAATTAAGAGACATAATCACTCAATTCTGTCTCCCATCGCACATGGTTGATAGTTGACCGGTCCGTAGTTCAGTTCGGTTCAGTTCATATGATTCGGACTTGTAACTGGAAGGCTGTGGATTCGAATCCCAGCGGAGCTCAAACAATATACCATTTATATTTTCAAATTTGCTCTTCGCTGGGTTGAAAAATTCATAAGCCTTAACCACTAGACTACGGATCGGTCAATCTTGGTATCACCGTTTATTTGATGCAAAACTGTCTGACAAACGTAATTCTAATTTTAGATCTTTTTATCTGTTTTCATTGTATGGATCTATTTTAAAAGATTTTCCATTTTCACAAATTTATTGAGGAATCATATAATCTGTTCTATAATTCAGCTCAAGTGTAGCTACTTCATAATTTGAGTTCAACAATAAATTTCTGATTTTCTTGTTATTGTTGTTTCATGTTTTATTGTTACCTGTAACAAAGCTCGACTTAAACAGCAATTATTTGCTTGTGAACAATACCTCCTCTCGAGTTTACGAACAAATATTGCCAATAATGCTGATCATCTGGTAAATAATAATTGAGATGCCTATTAAATTCTGCCCAGTTAGATACTGTGACTTTAACTGCTTCAGGAGTTAAATGAAACAAAACAATAATCTGGTTTTTAAATTATATTCTTTAAGTATAGTTTCATTCAATGCTATTCAAGAAACATTTGCTGATATAATATGGACCATCGATTTTTTGTATGGAAAATTTACTGTAGGCTACGGATGACCCATAGCTTTCGTTTTTAAGAATAACATCGATCATGATTATCTAATGACTTTGCTTGTGTATTGCTGAACATTCAGGTTGATTGATGCAGCCTCGCCGTCAAATACGCACTCATTTTGAAGACCGTGCTTTCCGGATTCCGGAACCATATGAGATCGGTTTCCTTTATGTACACATGAATTATGGTCCATATTATGTGACTGTGAATTTAGACGTGCCTGCTTGTGAGCGTGCATTAAATATGAGCATTTTGTGTAAATATACCTTTGCAGGCATAAATAAGAGAGTTATACAGCCTCCAGAATAAATGAGAAAAATACCCCTAGGGATCTGGGAAACCCCCATTTTAAATGAAGTGGAATTTTAAAATATTGTAAAGATTGTTGTTGCAAGAATCCAACGTGAAAATCTAGAATATCTGCAAGTATGCTCAAACCCGTCTTGTATGTATGTGTCAGAAGGACCCACAGCATATGGATGCTCATACAAAGCTTTTTTTTGTTAAAAAGTAAAAACAGCGGCACGACAAAACAAGAACCTCTAGGTCAGAGGCGTGCCCATGACTGAAAGTAAATGGTTCGATGTTACTGAATCTAATAGCATACATTGGGTGGCACTCCTTGTGGGGTTGTTGCTAGATCATGAGTAGCGTGAAGAATGATACGTATCTAATCTAATCTTCTCTAAGTTGCAAAGATATGTTACATTAGAGATTCACATTACCTGCATTTTCACAGCCAGACATGTACAAGTTCGCGTTTGCACATGCCGCACGTGAATCTACAACATAAAAACCAAATCTCAAATGGACATACACCCTGCAAACTCTTGCCGTCCTTCTCTGAAACCGGGGTGATATTGGCAAAAGTGAAACCATTTTTACAGCATGGGTGGTCAGCCGCATACCAATCTATAAGTCAAGGAACATACACGACAAATTACATTTTTAAATCAATAAATAAAAATATCTATGGACATCAAAACTAAACAGAAAATAAATTCCAATGTAATAAACCCTAGCCGCCAACATTACAGATCAACCGCCATTTCTTTCATATATACATAATACGAAATAATAATAAAAGTATCGAAATAACATAATAATGAAAATCAAAAACAGCCTTCGACTCGAAACTATATTATCTTTCGATACCTACATATTCACAAAATACGACCGCCTTCAAAATTCATGAGGTACCTTTTTTACTTCCCGATTTGGAATTCAGGCCCTATACATCAGCTACGGGAGCCCTTTTCCGAGCAAGGCGGGGAAAGTGCTCTGTCAAAATCTCGCCCAAGATTTAAAAGGCTTCAAACTGGACCCAAAACTTGTGGATCCTATGTCTTATACTATTTTTAGAAATGTTGACATTCTTGCTGTTTTGGTGACAATTCGTCTCTGGACAATTTTTTACATAAAAATGGACATTATGAAAAATAATTTAATTGAAACATACATAAAAAACTTTATTACAAATAAACATAACCTGTGAAAATCTTAGGATTTTTGTTTCTTTCAAAATAAAATCCCGGCTAGGTTTACGCAGCCTTCACAATAAATGAAAACCAGCCTTTTAGGAAGCTGGGAATCTTCTCTTTAAAAGAAGCGATTGGTGTACACCCGATCCCTTTCCTATAAAAATAAATAGGTTCCACATGCGTTTTCATATTAAACAACATGGTCGGTGTTATGGCCAAAGGAGCCAAGACGCCGATCTTACTAGCGTATTTGGAATGGAATAACGTTGGTTCGATCCCCGCTTGGGTCATTTGACCATAACTTTGAACCTGGTTCAACAGATGTTATTGGGTAATTATTAATGCATAATTCATTAATATAAACAATAATTAATTATTAATTGATGATATTAATACCTGTTTCTGGCCAAGCAGAATAGGTTGATGAATTGTATTCCTCTTCACAAATCTATTTTTTTATACAGAAAAAAAACATAACTTTTCAATTCATCTGTTCAAATGGTATGTACATAATGGTATGTACATATGGTATGAACCCTTTGTATTACATTTGGGGATTGAAACCTATTCATTTTCACAGGAAAAGCGCACAGCATTGAGCCTAGCATTTCATTTTTGTGATAGATGAATGATTGCATTTCCTAGCTATAGTAATTCTTGTATGCCTTATAGCATGTAAGGTGGCTAGCCTTACGCCAACCGCTCACTTAAGGGTTATTTACAAGAAGATCTCTTGAAGGGCCAAGGTTTTGATTTCTGGCAAAGACTGAGTAGGTAGCACTTTTCCCCTTTAGTGCATGTTTGTGTTATGTCCATCAGAGGTAATTTCACATGTGTATTGGACTATAATCTATAATCTAAGTTACAGAGATATATTAACTTTTAAAGCTCATATCGAATGCATGCCCACAAACAAACATGTGTAGTTCACGCTTACAAATTCTGAATGTGTTACAAATAAAATCCAAACCTCAAATGAACATAAGTCCTACAACTTTTGTCGACCTTCTCTGATATAGGGGTGACACTGGGAAAGTGAATATTTGGTGGTCAGCCTCTTACCAACCTATAAGTCAAGGAATTATTGTGACTAATGTGTCTTATGAAAACTGGAAATTGATTTAAAAAACCGTGTTTTAGGTTTTTTCTTGGCACATATTGTGTAGAATGTGATTTTTAAGCCAATTTCATTTAGACGTCATCTTTGAATCAAATGGCACACAAGCCAAACAAGCACTGGTAGGACTACTTGCCGAAACAAAACACTCATCAATCATTTACTCTTCACCCAATGTTCTTCGCAGCACTCACTTTTAGGGGAAAAAACCTCCCCTAGATATCTGAGATACATTTCTTCCATTCAACCCTTTAAAACAATGCTCCAATTGTTTACACAACTTTAAGTATATAGCTTTGCGTTTAAACTAAGCAGGAACGTTTCACAAAAAATGTATAAAAATTCAAACTCTTAGTAAAAGTGCTGTTTTAGATTCTTTACATTTTTGGTTGAAAGTGAAAACGCACAGTTGTAGACTTGAGAAATATATTTAGAAGGCAAGTTAGGAGAGGGCGTCAGTCGAAAAGAAAGGGGTTGATTTCTATGGAAAATGTTTTCGGTGCTTCACTGCCAAATAACGCCCCCTATCCGAGACGTGTCAAGTCGAATCTCGGTAGATGGGAAAACAAAATAAATCAAAGACAGCTCGTCGTCCCCATTGCTTGTTTGGCTTATCGGCTATTTGGTTCAAAGATGATCTATCAATGAAATTGTTTGAAGAATCATATTCTACACAGTCTGAGCTCAGAAAAAAATGTTATCCACAATGATGAGAGAGTTGTTTTACATATTTTTTAAATCAATTTTTAGTTTTCATAAAATATATGTATATACAAACATTGATCATGTGAAATTACCTCACATGGACATACGACAAACATGCACTTAATACAGGAAAACTATATACAGTCGAAATGTTGAAGAGTCGAAATGTTATATAAGTATTGGAAAAATTGTAAGTGCATTGACTCGATCGGTAGCTCAGTTGGTAGAGTGCTTGGATTCCATGCCGAGAGCGGGGTTTCGAATCCTACCGAAGGTGTTCAAAATGGTTGAATGTTTCATTGTTTATTTCAAACCCAAATGAAAATACCGCCAAGGTTTCAGAAAAAATAAGTACCCCTCGCGAGCTGGGAAACTCCCACTTCAACTGGCGTAAGGTTGGCCCCCTTACCTGTAATAATAAATAGGTGTAAAAATAAAAATGCTTATATCTTAAAAAATATTTAAAAAATTATCAAATCAGATGTTCTCAACATTTTCTTAGAAAATCTCTACCCAACAAAAAAAAACTATTTTCCCTTGTATTATTGACTCAACTCACAAGTTTATTTTCTTTGTGCAAATATTAAAGCGTTTACCGTGTGCGAGTAGTGCGTTGTTTGCAAAACTTGCAAAACGCTGAGAGCCTTTCGTAAGCTTTTGCTTTCCGAGTGGAGGATGGCGCAGAATCCAGAAGTTGGGAAATTGTTGGGCCAAAGGAAATCTTCCGAGCACAACTTGCACAGTTTTTATATTATCTATTTCCCCACCTCTGTGATAGTTGTTTTAATACTTTAATTTATTTAATCAAAGCTTGTTTTATATGGTAAGCTGTTTGAAACAGATTTTAACAAAGAAAAAGTTTCGGTGCAGATGTGCTGTGTTTTTTTTTTATTTCAACTAGAAAAAAAATTCTGAACGAGTTAAAAACAGTGTTTTTTTCTCTACTGAAAAATAATACAGAACGGGTAAAACGGTGTTTATTTTTTCTACTTAAAATGAATACCGAACGAGTAAAACAGTATTTTTTTTTCTTAAAAAGATAAATACCCACAGTGTTTCTTTTCTACTGAAAATTAATTCCTGAAAGAGTTTTTCTTCCTTGACTTATAGGTTGATATGAAGCTTACTCTCCATTCTGCAAAAATGGTTCAGTTTGCTCATGTCAATTCTGTTTAAGGGAAGGTCAGCGAAAGTTGAAAGATTTATGTTGATTTGAAGTTTGAATTTTCATTTATAAGTGGTTACACATGCAGCATTTTATGTTTATAGGCATACGTTTAATCCGAATTTAAATGTTAACATGTCTTTGCAACTTAGATTACAGATTATTTACTATTAGATCTGTTTCAAGAAGAAGGTGAAAAAGAGAATAATGATTAGATTAGCCTTACACCAATCTGGAGGTCAAAAAACCTCTTATGAACCCAATCTACACAATCAACTTCTTCACAATATTAATTCTAAAGCTAAAGCTTATCCATAGATCATTCCAATAGAGCGAACACATCAAATTTTGCAGACAGAAGCTTTGCGGTGGCCGGGTCGGTTGCCTGGAACAATTTGCCCATCGGTGTTCGCGCGAACCAGCCTACCACCACCTTCAGAAAGGAACTGAAGACACTACTTTTCTCCAGAAGCCATGGCGCCCTTGAGATGGTCCTGTACCATTAAATGGCGCCACAGGAAAGAAATCATCCATCATCATCATCATTATCATTGTTTTTTATGTAAAATTTTCTTTCTGCCGTGCTTCTTCTGGATAAGCTTCTTGTGAATAACACAAGTTTACTTGTAAGTGTAGTTCGCCTAATAAAACGGATCACCATCGTCTCTGCACGCGCCGGTGCCGAGTTGCTAAGTAAATTTCATCCCCTTACATAGTCGCCGCGCACGTACAGCTTCCCAAGCTGTGTACGTGGGGCTATAAACGGACAAACTGTACCAGCGGAAACTTGGCGATCACTGATAATAAGTACCAAGGTGCCTGACTGTATTTAAATGCACTTGAAAAAACTGCATGATTCCTCTTTCTTGCCGCAGTATCGAAAATACAAATTGCCAATCTTTGAATACAACAATTGAATACATGAAGTAAGCACAGTAAATATTGACCATTAGTACGTTCCCTTAGTGCTTGATGATGAGTTCTATGTGATGTAGTCACTCCAAGGGCGCTTGTGCAAATGATGCCAGAGATTTGCTTGTCTTCAGAGCATACCGGAACTTTCCATGGTCCTCTAGCTCTCTCACATGATGTGGCAGGTGGTTCCAGGCCAGAGGACCAGCAACTGCAAATGCACGCTCTCCAAACATTGTGTTAACTCTTCTTATCGGTTTTTCAATCGTTGATTTGGCTCCAGTTACAGCCGAGCGCAGTGTTAGCCTGTTTTTGCCAAGGGTGACTGGTTTGGATATTTGGGTGTTTTTTCAAATAGAGCTTTGTGGACCATCGTGCACACTTTAAACTCGATGCGCTCCAGTGGCAATACTTTAGACTCGTAAATGTAGGGTTGTGGATTCGGATCCCGGCGGAGCACAAAAAGTATACAATTTATATTTCCAAATATGCTCTTCGCTGGGTTGAAAAAAATCATAAAACCTTTACCAAAGACCGGTCACTAAAAAGATCCATCCAGCCTTACAGCCCCTGGGACTTGCTTGAGTATTGGCACTTTGTGACGACTAAGCTCTTACACCTCTACGGCACTACAAAAAGTGTCATAGAGCCCTACAGTCTCTAGAATCTAGGGAGTCTCCCGCGCAGGATTTCGTTATTTTTACATATTGATACCTTAAAGGTAAAACTGAATATGTGCCATTTAAACCAGCATGGGTTTCTCACATGAATGCACCTTTTACCTATTTTCAACGAGAGAAAACACTAAAAACGCGTGAAAATCCTGTAGTTAATGAGTTTTACATGGGTATTTTTTTATAATCAGCTCACTCAATATGAAAAGTTACACCCTATAGATGTTTTATCCATCTAAATCTAAGGTGCAAAGATATGTATCATTTGAGATTCATATTAAATGCATTCCCACAAGCAAGACACGCATAATTTCGCGCTCGCATATGCCGCATGTGAACCTACAATATAAAAACCCAATCTCAAATGAACATAAGGCCTGTAACTCTTACCGACCTTCCCTAAAACAGGGGTGACATTGGCAAAGTGAACCATTGTTTACAATATGGGTGGTCAGCCCCATACCAACCATGATTCATGATTTCTCAAATCAGTGAATTAGAACATATTCGATGTTGTTCACATATAGCAAATCTATGGCTCAACCATAACCCAATGTGAATTTGCCATACACAAAAACGATGATCCATGGATCAGCTATGCATCAAATATGTTGTGAATAGCTTTGATTCAGTTTTACCTTTAAGGTGTCGATAGATAAAAAGCATTAGAAAAAATATAGTAGGTCAGGGAATTTTTTTAGCATTTTATATGAAAATTCAGGTCATTTATTTTCAAAGTAAATTTACATTTAATAACAGTACATATCGCACGTTTATAAAGAGCATTAACTCAAAAAACATGAATGTTGGGAAATCACGTTTGAAGTTCAGACATCCAGTACAACTTGTATGGGATGAAAAAGGCGGCCGATGTTTTATCTCGGTCATATTCGTCCAAATTGAACGGCTGTCGCATTCTACCTATTCTTCTCGCATTGTTCTTGCGTTTTATTACAAAATCTCGATTTTCCCAATTTTCGAGTTATTTCTCTTTATTATTAAACGTACGAATTATGTGTCATTTTGTTCGTAGACTATCTGCCATCTTGTAGGTAGAGACATGATCCCGTTGCTGTAGAAATGTTGGGACTTCTAAAAAAAAAAAACGCAATAATATGTTCCTAGCGCTCATCTTCAATAGAAGTAGCACGAAAATAAAAAAAAACTATTTTAATGAACAGACTCTCTTTATGATATTTATTTGAATAGGAAATTATCATAACTTGACTGGTATGATAATTAACTTAAGAATGCAAGCAAGCGTCTTGTGACTGACAATGGAAGAGTGGAGTCAAAGGAGCGCACTTGGGCTATGAAAACAAAGATGTCGAGCCGCCTCAGCCGAAAAAGCTGTGGAAACGAAATCTGGCAACGCTGCAGGTTTACACAAACTTGCATTGGTAGTCCTAGATGATGATGCTGATGATGAGTTGATGATTCAGCGCCATTTCGTGATGTAGTCACTCCAAGGGCACTTGTGCAAATGGTGCCAGAAATTTGCTTGTCTTCAGTGCTTTCCGGAACTTTCCATGGTCCTCTAGCTCTCTCAAATCATGTGGCAGGTGGTTCCAGGCCAGAGGACCAGCAACTGCAAATGCACGATCTCCAAACATTGTGTTAACTCTTTTTATCGGTTCTTCAATCTTTGATTTGGCTTCAGCTTCAGCCGAGCGCAGTGTTAGGCTTTTTTTGCCGAGGGTGACTGGTTTGATTAAATCAGCGAGATGTTTGGGTGTTTTTCCAAATATAACTTTGTGGACCATCGTGCACACTTTAAACTCGATGCGCTCCGGGATACAGAGCCAGTAAACCTTCTGGAGAAGAGGAGTAATGTGAGTAAATTTTGACTGACCAGCAATCATGCGAGCGCACGCATTGACGACCAATTGTAGCCTATTCAATTGACATTTTGGTTGGCCTGCATATAAACTATTGCAGTAGTCTATTTTTGAGTCTTTAATATAAAATATGTACCGAAATGCTGTGTAGCGTGAGGAGTGTATCAGCCGTTGTGCCACACGTCAGAATATAACTCTGAACCAAAAGTGAATAAATTAATCGTTCGCAATAAACAAACCGCAGTTTTTATTACACTTTTGATTTAAATAAACCCACTTACAAACTAAACAATATCATACCTTGATGATTGACGTCACATAGTACAGCTGCTAGTGAGGGGCTATGTTTTACCAATCGCTCTGTATGGTATGGAGGGATGGCCTCTCACGCAGACACTGGAGAGACGAATTGAAGCGATCGACATGTGTCTATACCGATAAATGCTTCGGATCTCTTGGCGTGATCGAGTCACCAATGAATAAGTCCTTCAACGAATGCGCACTACAAAGGAGCTCCTGCCTACCATTAAGCAGAGAAAGCTTATGTACTTCGGTCACATAATGAGAAATGACAAGTAGGTACCTACCGTCTCTTTCATCTTATCATACAGGGTAAGATTGAGGGGAGAAGATCTCAGGGACGCCGAAGGACATCGTGGCTGAAAAACCTGTGACAGTGGTTCGGCAGAAGCACCAAGTCCCTGTTTCGAGCCGCAGCATCTAAAGTTAAAATAGCTATGATGATCGCCGATCTTCGTTAGAAGTGGCACAAAAAGAAGAAGAAGAAGACACTTGCGGCATGTGTGAGCGCGAAATTAAGCGTGTCTGCTTGTGCAGAAATTAAGCGCCGATATTCGATAGAAGCGGCACAAAAAGAAGAAGAAGAAGTACAGCTGTATTTTGAAAGTACATTTTTTTTACAGTTTACTCATTTCCTCAATTGAAAGCTTAGTTTTACAGTTGGAAGTCCATGGCGGACCTTCAAGATGGGCCTACCCCATTATTCCCAAGATTATTAGCACAACAGCCCATTGAAGAGCTCGCTCTTTGCAAACCTTTTGTGTCGATACAATAACTGCGAGCTACTCTGAAAGCTTTCCGCTATGCAAATGTATGCAGCGACGGGGCCAGCGATTCTGGAATTTTGAATTAAGCAAGTCCATTTGATCGTCTTCCGAGTGGGTGGATAACGACGTCTAGCTCTTGTTAAATGGAGTGATTTCGAGTCCTTAGTCTTTTAAAAGAGTGAAACATGGAATCTCTTTCGTTGCTATGCGCAAATATTGGTATTCTTTCCTTTGCGTCAATTCTACTGTAAAGCCTTGCGGACTATTTTTTTGCGAGCTTTCCACTCCTTGTATAAAGATATTCGTCTTCAACTGGAATAGCTTCCACCTCTCGATAAAGAGCTTTGTATCCTTTGAGAGTATTCATTTCTTAATGTACTTGAAAAAAAGCGACTTTATTGCATAACGATACTAACAGAAACACTTATTTTTTTTCAGTATAAAGATTCAAAAGTAAGCTGCAAATACAGTGCAACTTCTTGACGAGTTTTACAACAGGGTAGCATGTGGTGATTGGGTCCTATGTATTTTTACAGGTAAGATATCCAACCATACGCAAACCACGTTACTTGCTACTGAGGAGACATATTCTCATTTATGGTAAAGACTGTGTAAACCGTGCCAATCTGACTTTTTTTATCAGAGAAAGGATGCTAGAGTTGCAGTGCTTATGTTCAAGTAAGATTTGGGCTTTTATTTTGCGAGTAGGTACACGTAGAGCATGAACATTAAATACGTAACTTAAATTTTAATTTATCTTTGCAAATTAGTTAACAGATCGCCTCTTTAAAGGTATCTAATATAATCTAAGTTGCAAATATAATATGTAACATTGGGGATTTACATTAAATGCATTCTCACATGCAGACACGTACAAGTTTGCGCATGCCGCATGTGAACCAACAACATAGAAACCAAATCTCAAATAGCCACACACCCTGCAACTCCTGCCGACCTTCCCTGAAACAGGGGTGACATTGGCAAAGTGAAATATTTTCTACAGAATGAGTGGTCAGCCGCATACCAACCTATAAACTGAATAACTGCTGATTTACTGATTTGAAATATCGTGGATCATACATTTTACTGGGTGTAACTTCTCATACTCAGTGATCTAATTGTAAGGAAGTACTCTTGTCGAACTTCTAAACTAAAGGGTTTTAAACTTCTTTAATGCTTTCTCTCGTAGAAAATAGAGAAAATGTGCATTTATCTGAGAAACCCATATTAGCTTAATATATCACTAATTCAGTTTCACCTTAAAGGAATCGATACAAGCGAAAATAATTGTTGGTTCGATATAAACATTGAACCGTGAAATCATTTCTGACGCACTTGATAAAGATTAAATCTTTACCCTCTGACTTTGACGCAATCGTACCTACCAAGAAAACTATAGACCGGGAATAATCTTCAATCTTTAGTCATATTTGGTAGCAACACACTTTTTATTTCTAGAATAATCGTATAAGTACACCAAACATAACAAATTCAAAACACGAAACCCAAAAAATACGAAACATACTTTTTGAATCGGCACGCTCAAAGTGTCACGAGAAATAGACACGCGCGTGATTCACGCGTTCGTTCACGCACGTGGATGCGTGTAATCTATTACACTGTCTCACGTCACGTCACGCGCGTGAGACAAGTCACTTTTTTCAGTGAATGCTTCCACGACGCCATCCAGAATGGTTCCACGATAAGCCGAAATCTAGCCGTCACACCCATATGAGGTTTGCGAAAATCACGTACTTTTTGTATTGCATTATTCACTCAACTTTTGAAACATTTTATATTTTTCCGTCGCTTCAAAAAGAAAATTAAATGCAAAATTTTTTGGTATTGCAGCGACCGGTCCGTAGTACTCGTCAACGAAAGTTATTGTGTTGAATTCCCAGCGTAGCACAATAAAATATATCAGCTAATCTAAGATGCAAAGATATACTCGTATATCATTTAAGATTCATATTAAATGCATTCCCACAAGCAGACACGTACAAATTAGCGCGAACACATGCCGCATGTGGCTCTACAATATAAAAACCCTATCTCAAATGAACATAAGCCCTGTAACTCTTGCCGACCTTCCCTGAAACAGAGGTGACATCGGCAAAGTGAATAATTTTTTATAGTACCTACGGCCGGTCAGCCGCATACCGCAACCTAGAAGTCAAGGAATATACACAACAAATTAAAAAAAATTAAATCAACAAATAATAATATGTATGGACATCAAAAACTAAACAAAAAAACCAAATCTAATTTTAATTTTAAAAACCGTACCCGCCTACATTACAGGTCAACTTACTGCCATTTCACTTAATTTTTACTCAATTTCTTAATTTCACTTCTTAAATGAATAACTCGTTAAATGAAAATTCAAAATTTTAGTTCCTTTCTTGTGTCTTATTTCAATGATTCTTTGGGAATCTAACCACAATTCTTAGTTAAGAGGTAAACAACCAAAGTTTTATTATTGTACGTAGAAAAAAATCCCAAAAATTCGTTCAAATAATAATCAAACCTGATAAAAATAACAAGGAAACTCATAAACTTTATTCAGAATACAGCGTGACTATAACCAAAATTTCAAAAATTTAGATATTTTCCATGACTCATTAACAACCTTTCGCAATAAATTGAGATATTTTTCAACTCTGTCCCCTAACTCCCTCAATCAAGCTCCTTCATTTACGTAATAATCCTTCCTTTTCCTCATTCCTTTCCACTTTACTTTTACTTTAATTTATTTTCTTACACCTTGTTTCTTTTTCTTTCTTCTTTGTTGCTTGAAAACTTGTGTCTTTTTGCTTTTTGTTTTTTGTTTTGCTCTCTTTTTCTTTTTCTTTTATTGTCTTCTCAATTTTCTATTATATATCAATACTAGCTCAGCATACTGATCAAATTATTATTCTATCTCTATAATTTTAAATAGAAGAAACAATTTTGGCTTATATTAATTTTAAGAACACCATTGTAATCATTTTTATAAAGCTGTAGTTTTCTCAAATAAATAAATAAATAAATAAACAAAAAATATTCTTGAAAGGATTTCCTGGTATCACAAAATGTGGTAAATGGCAAGTAATCATATTAATGTAAGAAAATTTAGGTTCATAGTTCGCCATATTACTTTCGATTAGGAGAACGATCAACCGATCTGTAAACTTAGTACGAGTTGCAAAACTTGGGTAAAGTAAAGTTTACGGAAAATATTAAAGAGTGATGTCTCCCAAAATCTGCCGTTTTTGTTTCTTACATTTTATGGTCTTAGCAAAAGAGTTACAGTGATGAAGAAAATCAAGTTTAAGCAAACAAAAACGTCAGATTTTGGAGGAAATCACTTCGACCGGTTCGTAGTCCAGGTGGTAACACTTCGGACTCGTAACTGGAAGGTCGTGGGTTCGAATCCCGGCGGAGCACAAAAAATATACCATTTATATTTTCAAATTTGCTCTTCGCTGGGTTGAAAAATTCATAAAAAACCTTTACCAATGACCGGTCACCAAAGGTCCATCCAGCCTTACAGCAACTGGGTCTTGCTTGAGATTTGGCGCTTTGTAGCGACGACGACCAAGCTCGTAAAAAGGTCGATAGCTCAATTGGTACAATGCTTCCATTCCATGCCGAAAGCGGGGGCTCGATTTCAAGGTTTACTCAGCCTTCACAATAAATGAGAAACCCCCGCTTCAACTGAAGTGGTTGGTGTGAGGCCGGTCCCCTTACCCGTAAAAATAAATAGGTCCCGCATCGCCACATGCGACCCCTTCGGGGAAAACGCAGGCAAGGAGTTACACTATATGTGTAGCTTTGTTGCGTTGCGTTGCGTTTGCGTTGATCACGATGGACCAATCAAGTGAAGACAGCTACAGGCACCTCGGTGGTTGAAGCGCTGCGGGCATCGCAGTCAAGAGAGAACTGGAGAAGAGTGGTTGCTTCCACTTGGTTCACAACCATCAGCAATGAAAAACAAGATTAAGAAGAAGAAGCAAGTGACGACGAAGAAGTTCTTGCAATCTTCCCTACGTGAAGTGTGAACAAAGCTACGTGACCGGATGCGGCCGAGGAAGGCAAAGAAGTAGAAGTTGGCGAGAGACATTAGAGGGGAAAACTGCCTTGCGACTTTATAAGGGTTCCATGATGGAACAACACAGTGACCAAAACATCACATACCTAAAACAGGACATACCATAAATGGCCCATGAAAAAGCATCATATGACAAAACATCACAAAACAGAAAACAGCATGACAAAAAAGGGAGACATGAGAAAGATGAGAAAATATAAATCATGTATAAACAATTTGGTCTTTAATAATCTATAATCTATAATCTAAGTTGCAAGGATATATTCATTTAAAGTTCTCAAATGCATGCCCACAAACAAACACGTGTGGTTCGCGCTTAGAAATGCTGAATGTGTACTTGCAAATAAAATCCAAACCTCAAATGAACATAAGCCCTACAACTTTTGCCGACAGTCCCTGACACAGGGGTGACATTGGCAAAGTGAACCATTATTTACAGTATGGGTGGTCAGCCTCATACCAAACCTATAAGTCAAGGTATAGCTTATAAAAAAAAAAACCTAACTAAGCTGCTCATAAAGACCAACTTCTTAACACGTTATCCCCGCAGGAGTCGCATATGGCGTGTGGCAGCAAAATAAATGTTTGTTTTGTTTGTGATATTTGTCATATTATGATGTTTTTTCGTGTGCCGTTTATAGTATGGTCAGTTTTAGGTATTTGATGTTTTGTCATACATGATGTTCTTTCATGGGTTGTTTTGTCATGTGTCATTGTGTCATGTGTCGCTATGTCATGGGTCGTTTTGTCACCGTGCCGTTCTAACCTGTCACCCGCTATGGAAGACCGAGCGTAATAACATTTACCCAAATCGTAGCGTAGCTGTACAAATGTATACAAACTTGAACGCTCTATAGAGGCTCCGTTTAAGTTTCTGTAGATTTTGTTTAAGCATTTGTAATGAAGGTTTTATGCTTGTGAGGGTTTACTAACTTTATTTCTAAGAATCATCACGCACTCGTACGCTGAGTAAACTTTTTTGGGACAGTGAACAAAAATGTGTTCAGACTAAAACGCTCTACAGAGGCTCCCTTTAAGTTTCTATCATTTTTTGTTAACTTTTGTACGTTTAACTTTATACTTGTAAAGGTTCACTAACTTTATTTCAGAGAATCTTCACGCACTCGTACGCTGAGTAAACTTTTTGGGGCAGTGAAAGTTCTAGACTTTATTTTCCTACATTTATGTATATTATAATACAGGTCTTGACATTTGAGATGTATGGGACCAAAGACAGTACCTAATCAAAGATTTATTTAATAAAATAACTTAACCTTTCCGTAGTGTAGTGGTAATGCTTTAGACTCGTAAATGGAGGGTCGTGGGTTCAAATTCCGGCGGAGCACAAACAAATGTACTATTTATATTTTCAAGTAAGCTCTTCGCTGGGTTAAATAAAAACATTTGCCTATACCAAAGACCGGTCACCAAAGGTCCATTCAGCCTAACAGAAACTTGCCAAGCTCGTAAAAAGTCCGATCGATAGCTCAGTTTCAAAAATGCTTGAATTCAATATCCTCGAGGAAGAGTTCGATTCGAACCGAGGGTGTCAGAAATGATTTTCCGTTTTGGTATTTATTTTCCAATCCAAAATAAATACAGACAAGGTGTACTATGAGTGTCTTGTGAGCCTTCACAAGAAATGAGAACTAGTCCCCTCGGGAGCTGGGAAACCCCCCTTTCAACTGTAGTGAAGCCGGCCCCCTTACACGTAAAAATAAATAGGCCCCGAATTACCATATGCGACCCTTTCGAGGATAACGCAGGAAAGAAGTCCTTATATACATCTTTCTTTCATCCAGAGCCAGCACCTTTTTCATACAAGCTCTCCTTTTATTATGACTCTGAATATTCCATTCATTCGCTATATTCAGTATAATCTCCAAAAAATATTTTTGTTTTATCTCTTGTATCATATACACATTTCATCCCCTTAGTGATTGTTTGTATTATGTCCATCACAGGCAAATTCACATGAAAAATATTTGTATGTGTACTGGATCAATGTGTCTTATGAAAACTGGAAACTGATTTTAACATTTAAAACAACTCTCACATTCTCATGTCATACGTTTTTTTCTTAGCTCAGATTGTTTAGAATTCTGAAAGCAATTTCATTGAAAGGTCATCTTTTGACTGTAACTGTCACTCTGTCGCCTTTCCGCTAGGGATGGCCAGAGCCTCTACAGAGCTACCTCCATTTCTTCTTATCCCTACATACCTCTTTCAATTCATTATATCCATCACCTTTTCTATGCATTTTCTACTTTTACGCTCGTTTTGTATATCCCATTCCTTTACAACCTCCTCAATCTGATCACTCCACATTTTTCTCGGTCGTCCCTTACCTCTTTTTCCTTTCACACTTCCTCTGTATATATACTTTGTCAGTTTATCATCATTCATTCTTTCTACACGCCCAAACCACCTCATCACACTATTTTGAATCAAATTGTATACTATGTATAAGGCTGTACTGGGGAGAAAATTTGATACGTAAGTCAAACGATAAAATCTTGATATCTCAAGGATAAAAAAAAATATATTTAAGAAATAAAATCCCCATTTTATTCACGACGCGTGATTTTAAATTACCAATTTTTTTTTCAAGCCGATCCCTATTAACACCTAATTTATAAATGCATAAAAAACATTCCCGCGTCCCACACAATGGGCCCTCTCGTCCACCGATATAATAGAGACCAGACTTTACGAGGACCGTATTCATAATTTCCACTTACATTGTACCACAAATAATATTTTAATGCGTTTGTATTGAGACATCAAGGTGCCCGGTGTCGGGGCACGTTTTTATAATATGAAGATAATAAGGCGAACGAATCTCGGTTTTACTTCGGATACCTTGAAGATGTTCTGACCTCCGCGCATCTGATTATCACGATTATTTTATTAAAAAAATATTGTTTCATAAAAAGGTAGATCTTTACTTTTCTTTCTCATGCGTCTGTTATACCATACACTGTGATATGGTTTATTTTGTTTTTAACTTATTGGGCATTTTTTTAAGCACTATATTATGAAACATCCAATCAAGGACACTTAACAACATTTTTATGAATTAACGTCAATAATATATGAACTATGATCTATAATCTAAGTGCTTATATTCGAGACACGTGTAAATTTGCGTTTACACATGCCGCATGTGTACTTACAAAAGTGAACTAACTTCTTACAGCACGGAGGTCTGCCTCATACCAACCTATAAGTCAAGGAACCGTAATTGAAGTAATTTGCCTTGATGTACTATACATTTCAAACCAAACTGCATACTTTGTGTTAAAATCATACAATGTCAAGATCATAATAAACTCGAAGGGACAAAATTTAAAAAAAATGGAATCGTAGGGAGGACGGTCAATTGAAAATACTGGTTACATAAAAAATATATTTTTCATTGTATTTTTTTTCTGTTATCATCTCGATTGTAGTAAATTTTAGGCTTGTTCAATATGTTTTCTGACACATTCTTATCGTTTTAGAACGGTTCATCATCATGAGGCGTGTGGAATAGTCCACCGAGGGTAGAATTAAGCAATTAGGTGTTTGGTTCTACAAGGCAGGTGCGTCTGCAATGATTGCTGTGCATCCTTCTCTTATTCTTCTCTTTTCGTCTTCTTTTTTGTACTCCTTGCATAGGAAAACCATAAAACTGCAAAGTTAGCTAAGCAAATTATAAAAAAAAAACTATTATTATATTGAGATCATCTAGACTCCCAATGCGTTCTTCTTATTCAAGTATTCTGAGCCTCGGTTGACGGTGTTTTGACAACCTTGGGTTGAAGACTCGACGGTCGTCGGTAGATCTTACCGTACCTATTTGACGAAAAGACGGAATAAAACATGGTGGTGCCCAACACATTCAGCGAATGGACCATCGGAGCCTGGAGAAGACGATTGCGATGACGAACCCAAAGGGACGCCGGACAGTGGGAAGACAATGTTCAAGATGGCTGGATGGAGTGGTGGCGGATTGCCGTGCAGTGGGAATGTGGGACTGGAGGAGGAAGACGTTGGATAGACAGCGCTGGCAGCGGTTGCTGAGGGAGGCCAAAACCTACACCGGGTTGTCGTGCCAATGATGATGATGATCATGGTGCCTGAACAACTGAACGCTGTTCTATATAAAATGGATCAGCTGTTGATACGCCGCCATGTTTTATTCCGTCTTATCTTCAAATAGATCGTTGAGACTTCCATCCCTGGTCCTGCAGTATCAATGGGTTTTGATAGATCTTACAGTTTCTACTTGAAGATAGCAATCAATAAAACATGGCGGCGTGTAAACAACTGATCTATTTTGTATGGTACAGCGATCAGCTGCTTACTCACCGCCATGTTCTAATGCGTTCTACCTTTAGATATATCCTGTAAGATCTACTGACGCCCATTAATTCTACAGGCCCTGAAAATCTAAGTATAACAAGACCTAGCTGACGCCTTAAGGCGTATACAATTTGGCATGCCAACCACCTCTGATTCTCTTTCTATATTTTCTTTTGTGTCGATTTATGAGAGTAGGGCACTAAAGGATGCTGAATGAGAACCAATGATTAACAAAAACATAAAATCGCTGATCTTTAATAGAACCGCCTCAACATAAAATAATACATCCGAAGATCAGAACAAGTAAACAATGTGAATTTTGTGTTAAAAGGGAAACGTGAAGTATCGACCGGATGACGAAATGAAAAAAAAAATGAATGACACATAAGTGTGAACGCGTTATAGCATCCTTTTCGATTGGCACACTCTAGATGCAACCAAAAAATGTACGGTACGCAAAACACTCACTAGATGCGCTGTTTCAGTTTTTATGTAGTTTTTTGATGAACGTTACGGTCGAGTATGATTCTAAAAATTTATTCTTGGGTTTCGGATTGGCCACACAAAGCACAGGACCAAGGCGGGATCCTTCACAAGTATGTGAGGCTGAGACCAAAAAAAGAGAAGGTGAGGCAGCCTTCGCATCACCTGGTTTTTAATAACGTCTTAATTTGGGGCCCACCACGCGAAAGGGCCGTCCCGAAAGGCAATAAAAAATCAACATTTTTACAAAGATTGTTAGGCTTGTAAAAAATAACAAATAAGACAGGTGCCCCTCTGGCGTGAAACATAATGTATGAAACATCTTTGTAAATAATGTGATTAAATAGGTTTACAGCTTGATTGTTTGGTAGATTTCAAATTAAATATTTGTAATTGTAATCAAGTATGTATATTGTTACAAATCGCTCCCCCAGTTCTTGTTTACCGTATACGCCAATCTTGTCAAAAATGACTTTTTCATGCAGTTGTCTTAAGAATCAAATTCTACACAATCTGAGCTAAGAAAAAAGTAAAACTCGATAATGTGAGAGCTGATTTAAATATTTTTTAAATAAATTTCTTGTTTTCATAAGACACATTGGTCCAGTACACATTCAAACACTGCTCATGTAAAATTTCCTCAATGGCGTAAACGGTAAACAAGAACTAAGGCAGCGAAATGAATGAGTTTATGTATGTGTATGTTTATATATGATTGTGTGTCTATGCGTTTTTACTTACTTGTTTAAGTGTGTCTAAACGCAAGTATGTATTTAGATGGTTGTATTTACTTGTGTTTACTTGAAGCTTCTGCTCAGGACTATTCTGGCATGGTCTGGTGTATGCAATAATAACCTTTAGTCACCTATAAATAGGGATTGCAGTGCTTTTGAGGAGATCAGTACCCGATTAGCATTCGAGCCGTTAAACAAGAAGTACAAAGTTTAAGCTGTGAACCAAATATAAGCATATATCTTTTTGTCTCCAAAACTTTATGAAACACTCTTTATTATTTCACTCGCTTATTTTTATAGACAAATTTACAAAAAAATTCGGTTTATATAGACCATATATTTTGAAATTATAAATGCAAAAAATAAAAATAAATAATCGAGTGAAATAAAAAATAGTAATGAATTGTTTTTGTGTTTTTTCGGGTTAGACCATGGTCTATATGCAGCTTTTTTATAAGCCGACGTTTCGCCTTCATGAGTAGAAGGCATTTTCAAGGCGAGTTATACCGGCGCGGCGGCCTTCGTTGTCTCTTCGGTCGCTTCTCGATGACAAAAACAATTCAGTAGTTAATACCGACCATGAAAGTGTTAGTGAAAGTTTAAAACTTTATAAAAAATAGTGTTTCATAAGAATTATTATTTTATACTTTAAAGTTGTATATAAAAAATACTAACAATGAATTCACACACACCATAATTTTTGTTTTTTAATAAATTGAACCTTATTAAAGGATAACAATTTGATGAATCTTAAAATTAAATAGGTCTTTGATTGTATGTATGCAAGATATACTTTTCGAAAAAAGGATAAATTAAAAATGAATGTTCAAAGTACATAGATTGAAAAATAAAATTAGGTTTTCAATCATAACGGATTATTTCGGTCAAATCATTACATCGATATTAATATCGGATATTCATCTCAACCCTTCCATCCTTGTCAAAGTTTTGGTTTTGAAGCAAACAGTAGCGGTAGGATCTGTCCACGCTTGGAGATTGAGCCTTCAGTGCGGTGTAACGTAGCAAATGGATGCGAATTCGGTCCTTAATACTATCGTCTTTTGTGATGCCAAGACTCGGTATTTTCAACGTTAGCATATGTGACTTTAAACTGATAAACTTATCTACACACGCAATTGATATAAGTGCATCTTTTTCATTCGCTATGTAAACGTTGAAAATACTGAGCTTTAGATATATTTTTTGGTAGAAATGATTGATATTGACAACAGCGCTATGCTTTAAATTGTTCTTTCGGCTCTTTCTTGCTGGTTTCTTTTCTTCTAAAAGCTCTTTATGAGCCATGTTTACAAAAAAACATTAATTACACAGGTAAGATCCAATTGCTATAAGGCTGAATGGATCTTAAGCGATCAAACTTTGATTAAGACATTTGGATTTTACAACCTAGCAAAGTGCATAACATTATTAGAAAATTCAAAGTTATTTTTTGTGCTCCATCAAGAATGAAGCGCATGACTTTCCAAAGACAAGTCTGTAGCGTCAGACACAAGACTACACACCAGATAAACCTTTCACCCTTCTAAATTATTCTCTTTGGCTGTTCTACTATCCTTTAAGGATTTTTTTTACCTAACTACTTTCAGCAAATGAAGAGACGACTGACTCTATAAGTCGAAAGACAACATCCTGGTTAAAGAACCTAATATCGCCACCTTAATATACGGATGTAAAACTGAACAAGTGCTGACTCACTTATTACAGAAAACGTTAATAAAACGTTTTATTGGGTGCAACTTCTCATAGTAAATGAACTATTTATGAATAAGTACTCATAAAAAACTTCTAAAGTACAGGGTTTTCTCACTTTTTTAGTATTTTGTCTCGTAGAAAATACATAGAGAACATAGGAAAAAAGCTGCATTTATCTAAGAAACCCACGCTACATAGCTAAATATGCCACTTACTCAGTTTTACCTTTGAGATATCGATGTAATGGTTTGGTAGAAGAGCCTTCTTTTGTGACTGTAACTGTAAACTGTAACTCTGTCGCCATTCAGCTAGGGGTTGCCAGAGCCTCTGTGAGATTTATGAAAATGCATTAAAATAGGTTTGCCTCTACTTTAACTTGGTATCTGTAGTCTCTTGCACTAAATAAAACATTAGGTCTGGCATCAAATCAAATACACCTGTTACTTTTTTCCTCGCCGGGCATCAACAAACGAGGATGAAGCAATCAGCCGCGGCGTGTTATTATACCTGGGGAGACTACACATATACTATATACCCGGGGAGGCTACACATATACTATATACCCAGAGAGGCTAGCTGTGCGGTGGACGCCGCTCCGTCAGGGCTAATAAGCAGGTAGCGCGAGCCGAGATGTTAAAATTGTACAAGGGAAGTGGTGAACAACCATGGAAATAAATGAAAAATAAATTTATTATATTTTTTTTGTATTGTCCACTTAGTGCTGGTTTTTATTTTGTCCATCACAGAAAATTTCACATGCGCAATGTTCGTATTAATTGTACAAATGTGTCTTATGAAAACTATAAATTGATTTAAAAATATGTAAAACAACTTTCACATATTTATATTTTATTTTGCGTATGGCCGGCAAGCACAGCAAATCACTTGGCCGTTGGGCCGCGTCAGAGGCGAAGATCCAAGCCCTCCATCCACTTCACTGCTCCTGGCGTGGCTTCGTGGAGGTCTTTCAGGCCAGGAGGGTGTCTTCTGATGGGGTACTTCTCCAATATGTGCCGGACAGTCTGGTTCTCCGCCCCACAATCACATCCTGGAGATGGAGCTAATCCCCATCTAACTTTCAAATGATCGTTTTTTACGTTTTTTTCCTAACTCAGATAGTGAAGAAGTGATGCTTAAGACAATTTCATTGAAAAGTCATCTTAAAATCAATGACCGGTCCGTAGCTCAGTGGTAACACTGCGGACTCTGAATGGAATGACTCTGAAAAAAATACCATTTATATTTTCAAATGTGCTCTTCGCTGGGTTGTTTCAAATTCATAAACCTTTACCAATGACCGGTCACCAAAGGTCCATCCAGCCTTACAGCAACTGGGTCTAGCTTGAGTATTGGCGCTTTGTAGCGACGACCAAGCTCGTACACCTCTGCAGCACTACAACAAGTGTCATAGACCCCTATAGTCTCTAGAATCTAGAAAGTCTTCCGCACAGGATTTCTTAAAAAAAAAAATGGCAGATTTGTCAAACAAATAAGCACATATCCTAGTTCAAAACCCTGTCTCTGAAACTGATTCCTAGAAATCTCTTTTCAATGGCTCTTTGGCATGCCGTCAGTTTTTTTTATTATTATTGTCCTCACACCACCACTTCAAATGAAGTGATAAGCGTGAGGCCGGCCCCCTTACCCGTAGAAATAGGTAAGTCCCGAAGCACCACATGCGACTCCTAAAGGGATAATGTAGACAAGAGGTTACACTACATGTGTAGCGTAGTTTTGTTTGTTGCGATATTGATATATGTTATATCCTTGACTAATAGATGTGTATGAGGCTGGACCTATGCTGTAAAAACTTGGTTCACCTCTGATAATACAACCCGATTTCAGGGAAAGGCGGCAGAAGTTACAAGCCTGTGCTCAAGTGAGCTTGAACTCGTAAAAGTACCTACCTGTGTGCGTGCATTAAATATAAACGTTAAATGTCAATATATCACAGATTTAGATCTGGTCTATAATCTACTGGTCAACGATTTGGGCTCGTAATCGAGTGTGGTAAAGTAAAAAGCAATGGTACGATACAGCAAGATGCCTTCCATAAATTTCGTCATCGATTTTTGCCGATTTTCGACCCCCCCCCCCCCCTTACAATCATCCTATAGTCATTATCTAATTACCCCTCCCCCGTCTTGCTGTAATAATGGATGAGCTTAATAATTAATAATGTTATTTATCTTACATAATATTATGTATATTTAGTAGAAATTGGTATTTACAAGAACGACGTCACTTTAGGTACTCGTACGTCATTTGCCATCATCCGCAGACCAGACACCCCCCCCTTAATTTGAACGACGTAATATATGGACGGCCCCCAAGACACTCTAGGTCGGAAATGTGCCCATGACTCAAAAAACTGAAGAGGGTGAAAAATAGAAAACTTTAATGTTGTAAAATCAATGTTGACGACGCCTTAATTCATGTACAACAATCCGAAAACGTTTCGGGTCGGAATAACAAGACTCGCATATCGTGTTTTTGTGTTTTTTTTACGTCTTGTTCAAAACACTTCGGATCTCGAATATTATAGTATAAAGTAGTATCTACCAACGCAACGCAACAAAAAATACCGCCACCTTCCTATGATCGGGCTACGTAATTATTGTATCTCAGGTTACTAGTTGAATGAGGCAGATCATGATATGGCCAGGCGCCTCGAGAATTGGATATTTTGTACATTGGGCATTTCGCAATTTGACTAGAAACTTGATTGATGATTTTTTTTTAAAATCGATAATTATATTGACTTATAGGTTGGTATGAGGCTGACCACATAAACTGTTAAATATGGTTCACTTTGCCAATGTCACCCCTGTTTCAGGGAAGATCGGCAAGAGTTGTTCATTTGAGATTGGATTTTTATATTGTAGGTCCACATGCGGCATGTGTGAGCGTGAAATTATGCGTGTCTGCTTGCGGGAATGCATTTCTGTACCTTAGAGCATAAACAGTGGAAGTCCACTTTTTTGCGTTAATGATGCAGAAATTATTATAATTAACTGTTCTATAAGTGGTAAAAATATTTGAGTCCTCGGACTCATAGTTACTGAGATAAGTGTAATAAATATGAGATGCACATAAAAGTGCGAGCATTAACCACGGAAGTTCCACATACGTTTTTCACATTTCTTCACATTAAATAAATATCGATAAAAAAAGATAAACAGTTTTTACAAATAAAAACAAAAATTCTCGTCTAGTTTAGAAGTTATGATGGTTTTATAAAAGTGCACATTTTCACTAAAACTCGTCTCCTGCACATTTTACTTAATGTGACTACCGTTGTTTATGCTCTAATGTACAGATTTTATATGAACGTCAAATGATATACATATTTGCAACTTAGATTTAAATTTAGATATTGACGAAATTGACATAGTTATCCCCAACAAAATGTTATATCCACGATTTCTCGACTCAGTGAATCAGCACATATTCAGCCTTACAGTTAAGTTGACAGTATTTAGGGTTATTCACGACAGTTCAGTGTTAAAATGTTGTGCAGGATGTTTAGGCCAAGCTTTGAAATCTGTAACAATAAGGGCATTACATGAATTGACTTAGACGCATATCTTAAATACAACCTTAAGCCCCTAATATTTAAAGCAGCGCGATGTGTATTTTGATTATTTATATACAAATTGTATTTGAAGATGACAGGTGGCGTATCCGGACCAACGCGGAGCTGATGTCCGTGTTTCAAGATCCAAACATAGTGTCGGTAATGCAATCAAGAAGATTTCAGTGGGCCGGACATGTAGCACGTGCAGAGGACTCCAGAATCATCAGAACGGTCTTGGATGGGGCCCCCTCAGGTGTTAGACCACACGGACGTCCCAGGATGCGGTGGGCAGACAACGTTGAAGCCGACGCCGAAGTTCTGGGAGTGAGGGGACCATAGAGGGAAGCAGCACAAGACAGAAAGTCCTGGAGGATTGTGGTGCCGGAGGCCCTGAGCCTTCAAGGCTTATGAGCCGAAGAAAGTAAAGTAAGTGAGTATATTAAAAAAACAATAATTACCACGCACAGTGAATGACAGTTTTTTTCCAAAATGTATCGTAACGATGAGTGTCTTATGAGCTACTCTTTTAATTTTTGTACAAAAATCAGATAAATAATTCTTGCCTTCTCATTTCAGTTCCTTTTTCTCTTATTTTAAGCTCTACCATGGTATCTTATGATTTTTTGAAATCTACCATTCATGTATCAACATAATATTGTGTTTTAATTTATAATTTTTGGATGAAATTTTTCAAGCAAAACACTAAAAAAAAATTTTAAAACAAAATGAATTTTCACAGTGTTAATACACAAACAATACAAAATATAATATTGTGTATTACTTAGTCATTTCATAAAGTGCCTGGACATTTCTCAATCTTCCAAATTCCAGTACCAGCCTGCAACACACACACATAAATAGAGCCTAACAATCGGTTTTCGGGTAACTACGTAGAATTAAGGTCGATATTATAATAAAGGCATCAAGCTTGCACAAAAACACACCTCAATCCACAGGATACCTGAGGTGTTAAGGGTGTTATTAGGCGATGGTGTTTATTCAATATGCCAGCAAAGAAATGTCTATATCTTCAAACTTACAAAACAAATCTTACAAGTGATTTTATTTAAAAAAAACACAGGTTTAATTCACTAATTTTTTGAAACATTTTTTTTTTAAATATTTTATGCTCGAATGTTTTCGCCTTAAAAGGCATCATCAGGAGCAGTCTATTTGTTTATAAATTTATGAACTTCATGTAAATAAATTCAGAACGCAAAATATTTCTGCCTGGCATTCTATAATCTATAATCTAAGTTTCAAAGATATATTACATCTAAGATTTATTTTACATGCATTCCCACAAGTAAACACATAGAAGTACCTAAGCGCTAACACATGCCACGTGTTGACTTACAACAAAAAAAAACAATCTCAAATGAACGTAAGCCAAGCAACTCTGGCGGGCCTTCCCTGGAACCGGGGTGGCATCGACAAAACTGAACCAAGTTTTTAAAGAATGGGGGGTCAGCCTCACACCAACCTATTAGTCAAGGAATAGTACAATAAAATATACCCGACAACAAATGTTGATCCAAGGTCAAAGCTTGACACCCGAACCAGTGTCGTTTTATTACAAACACGCTAGTCAAAACTAGCGTTTTGACCTGCTAGTTTACAGCGCCGACAAATTATCATTGTGTTGATTTGATAATTTTATTTTCATTTTAATCAAAGCAAAAAATATGGTTTTGATTATAAGATGTTATCAGTAAGCCTTCTACGAATAAATCGGTTACCCTTTCGAAGAGTTCTAAGAAAAAAACCATCCAACAGATGGTTTTCTCAAAACATCTAATCATGAGATGATCCATGGACTATTGCTTTTTATTTTGTATCAACTATTAATTTTAGGTGGTGGATTAGCCATGGATTTAGTGTGTGTGGATAACACCGTAAGTGTGTTTATATATTTTCGGTGGGAATATGAAGATGGATTTTTTTTTGTAAAAAATATTATATGAGTCGGATACGATATAATCAAAGAATCTATGATGTTTTTTTTCCAAAATGAAATATAAATGTATACTTATGGAAGCACAGGACATCATTTCAATATATTGATCCTATTTAAACAAAAACCTTAGTGCTCCGTATTTGATTGTTTAAAAGACATAATAAATTGATGATACAAAAGTAATAATGTACAAATAAAATCGAGTTGATTTATTTCATTGAGCACTTTCGGTGCTATCACACCATTGTTAAGAGAACAACTGGTGTAATAACACCGAAAGAACTCGTGAAGATTTTTAAAAACTTTATTTTTACACATTATTAATTTTAAATGCATCTTCATTCTGTCAATACACAAACCCTTTAACATTCAATATATTTTTTATTGAAAAATATTTAGTACATAGGTACTTCATGTTACCTCCTAAGAAATCAAACGAAAAAAATGTTTCCTAATTCGTATACGGAACGGTCTTCTTAAAAAACAAAACGTTAAAATCAGTTGACTTAAACATTTCAAATCTCTAAGACCGATCGCAATACATAAATTAAGATTTAACCTGCATTTTAACACAAGATTTTTATAAAAATTCACCAAAGATGGGAGATCCGTTTTTTTTTCGATAAAAAAACAGGCACAAGACATGTCCCGCTGGGCCGCCATCATAAATTTTGGTGCAGAAAACAATTTTATGAAATGAAATTTATATTTCGTGGCAGGTGTAGAAACGCTGCGGGGAAGACTGAGATTTTAACAGATCGTAAAGTATTTTTTTTATAAATTTAATTAAAAAAAAAAATGCATAAAGAAATCTCTATCGAAATGGCTACTTCTAATAATTTATAGTGCACTGCGTTTTTGAAAGATACTCTCTATTTTTAGAAAAGACTTTTTTTTTGACAATTGTTTTGACTTGCGATTACCAATTATTCATTGTCTTGCAGGTTGGTATGAGGCTGACTCTGTCGCCATTCCGCTGACAGGCTGATGAAAACTTTTCACTTTTTCACTTTCGTAGCTACTTTCTCTTTATTTTATTTTTTTATTTTTACTTTATTAGGAGAAAAAACAGATACAGACACAGTTGCAATAAACAATAAATTGCACAGAATCTGTACTCGACTTTCTTGCAAAAATTTACCCACTGTATGACGTATGTAAAGCTAGAATCATCTACCAGCTTATGCCGTTTCAATAAAAATGTAATATATCAATAATAAATCAATTTTATTCCACCGCGGTGTGTACCTGCATACTCGTACAATATGGATATAGGCATATAAATACTTAAATGAATATAAATATTTTGTTGATTTATTTGAAAAAGTACCAATTACACAAGAAAGATCCTCGACTCATAGGTTGGTATGAAGCTGACCTCAGTACTGTACTGTACTGTATCCTGCCACCGTTTCATTAGGGGTGGCCGGTACCTCCGCAGATGCGCCTCCACTTTTTGCTGTCATCACCTTTTTCATACATACTCTTCTCTTATTCTCACTCTGCAGAATCCATTATTTCGCAATCTCACCTATTTGGTCTAACCATTCTTTCCTCAGCCTTCCCCTTCTGCGCTTTCCTCTGACATTTCCTTTGTACACTTTCTTCGTTAGTTGTTCATCATCCTTTCTTTCAAGATGTCTGAACCATCTCATCGTACTTTTTTGTACTTTCATTCTCATATTCTCTTTTATACCACACTCGTTCATCACTCAAGCATTACGTACTCTATCACTCAGTGTCTTTCCAGCCATTGCTCTCAGGTAAGCCATTTCAACCGTACTTACATACTTTACTCAGCTCACATTCATTAAGCCTCACTTCCACCAACCAATATGCCATTGTGGACCGCCGATCTCATATTCTTCGTAAGTTTCCTATTTCTTGCAATTCTTCCAATCGTTTCCATTACACTTCTTCCTCTACTAGCGCGCTTTTCCAATTATTTCGTCAATTTCGCATTCGACTCAAATTTGCTTCCCAGATAATCAAATTCTTTCACGACCTCCATTCCTTGACTTATAGGTTGGTATGAGGCTGACCACCCATACTGTAAAAAATGGTTCACTTTGCCAATGTCACCCCTGTTTCAGGGAAGGTCGGCAAAAGTTGTGGGGCTTATGTTCATTTGAGGTTTGGATTTTATTTGTAAGTACACTTTCAGCATTTGTAAGCGCGAACTACACTTGTTGGTTTGTGGGCATACATCTGAGAGCTTTAAATGAATATATCCTTGCAACTTAGATTATAGATTATAGATTATTATAGACCTCCACTCTTTTTTCATTCAGTCTTTATCTCAATTTTCTCGCATTTCTCAGTCCTCCCAAAGTGTAAAAAATAATTCACTTTGTCAATGTCACCCCTGTTTCAAGGAAGGTCGGCAAGAGTTGCAAGTTTTATGTTTAATTTGTAAGTACAAATTCAGCATTCGTTAGCGCGAACTTACACATACCTGTTTGTGGGCATGCATTTCATATTAGTTTTGAATGTTTATATTTCATTGCAACTTATATTCTAGATTATTATAGATGGTCATTGAACCCTTTTGTATGCAAACTAGTACTTTGTATGGTGGGTAAACTTTTTAGTTATATTTTGAAAAAGTAACGACTGATTATTATTGGTATTTATAAAATTTTAAGAATCGCAGCCATTTATCTATTTTTAACCCTTTGACTACCAAGAAAATTGCTAATACATTTTGTATGGAAAATTTTCACTCTGTATGGCGGCTATACTTTTGATTCACTTTTTGGAAAAAATAATGATGGCAATATATAGGTTATTATTATTATTTTACATTTGTACTACATTATTTTTTTATTAACCCTCTAACTGCCGAGAATTTTTCCATTATTTTTTTATTTTATATGGCAACTCCCTAAATCGAGATTATGATGAAGAAATGATTATAATTATTAGATAGCACTATTATATAAATGGATTCACAAAAAATTTCAGAAAAATCGTCGGAGCCGTTTTTGAGAAAATCGCATTTTAAATTTTCAGCTCTTCGGAAGCCATCTTGAATTTTCAAAAAAGTAAAAAAAAAATGATTACGAATTAAAGTGATAAGCTTGTTCTTTCTATCAAATCTAAAACAAATTCAAATATCTTGCATTTTAATAGGTTTTTGTAATATTTTCGATTTAAAATTTCAGGTCGTGTAAACGGTGCTTTATATTTATTTTTTCAAAAAAATTTTTTTGTAAATTTGTAGAAATTTATGTTGTCCGTAATATTGTAGAACATTATATTTTTGTTGACCCCTTAACTGTCGAGAAAATCACAATCGTTTGTTTTTTTCATATGGCAGCCCATAGACACAGATTAGTAAGAGTATTGCCATAACTAATTTATTAAGTTAAAAACTAATAAATGGCAACTCTGAAAATTTAAAAAAAATTCTTGGAGCCGTTTTTGAGAAAAGTGCAATTTTATGTTTTTTTTGTATGGCAGCCATCTTGAATTTTCAAGTTGGTGTAATGCCATGTTATTCATACTTAATACATGTCCAAAAAAGTTGATGTAGCCAAAATTTGGTATCTCTAGGTCTTATACTTTGGAAAGTGACACACACACATACATACATACATACATACATACATACATACATACATACATACATACATACAGACGGACGTTTTTGAAAGATAGTGTTTTTTGGCATGTCCTGCACCAGGACAACTCATTTCCGTGAAAACCTCGAAATTTTTTTTTTACACCAAATCATAACTTTCTTTATAGCCTTCGGCTATAGCAAGAAAGTAAAAAAGTGGATACATATAATTTAAAATGCCTACATCCTTAAAAATTTCCCACATATATATTATAAATTTAATGTAGCTGACATAAAAATATAAAAGAAGTAGAGGAAGTCAAAATTCAAAAGTAATAAAATTAGTAAAAGAAACAAAAATAACAAGGAGAAACAAGAAGAGTAAACAAAGAAAAACATAAGAATGTAAAAGTTAAAGAAGAAAAAAGAGAAGAATAAAAAAGAAGAACAAAAGCCCAATCAGCACCTATAAACTGGGTGTAAAAGACATTTTATATATAGTTTTCATCAAGTCCCCCCTAAAGGAGTATTTCCCCTTATTAAACAAATCTAAATCATTAAAATATTTATTAAAATCACTGCACATTCTATGAATAGGAGCTCTTTGACCTGCATTTGTTCGACATTTTGACAGAAAAAATAATTGTGAAGAACGAGAAGCGCATCTTGGTATACGAAACTTAATTTGACATAGAAGACCAGGGCAATCCGTTTCCGATAGACAGATACTCCTCAGAGTCAACGCACTCATTAAACATCGATTATCAATACTTACCAGATTTAGATGAAGTAGGCGTTTGTCGTAAGAGCGGTTTTCGTAGCTTAACCGATGGAACAATATTTTCGTAAATTTTCTTTGAACCGACTCTAGTAGAGTTTTATACACATCATAAAATGGGTTCCATACAGTCACAGCAAATTCTAGTTGTGATCGTATCAATGAATGATATAAAGTCATATAGCTCGATATCATTTTGAATTTTTTTGTCACACGAAAAAACAAACTTGGTTTACTTTTGCCAATGCCAATTCCAGGGAAGAGCGGCTGGAGTTGCAAAGTTTTGTACATGTGAGGTTGCATATGCAGCACGTATAGACGTGCATTAAATATAAACTTTCAATGTCAATACATCTTTTCAACATAGATTATTGACTTATTCATATGTTTTTTTTTTTTTTTTTTTCTTTCTTCAGCCTGTATTGATCGTCCACTCCTGGACGTAGGCCTCCTCTCGCATTTTCCATTCGTTTCTATCCTGAGCGATCCGCATCCAGGCAAGTCCTGCACTTCTCTGAACATCGTCACGCCAACGCAACTGTGGGCGCCCAACTCCACACTTTGCCGTCCTTGGGCACCAGCACAGCAGTCGCTTTGTCCACTTTTCATCTGGATCGCGAGCGACATGTCCCGCCCATCGCCACTTGAGGGTTGCGGCCATCTTGATGACATCGGAAACCTTTGTCCTGACTCTTATGTCTTCATTTCTGAGTCTGTCCCGCAAACTGACACCCAACATGGCTCTCTCCATTGCTCTCTGTGTGACTCTTAGCTTGTGGGCACTTTTTTGTGACATTGTGACTGTCTCAATACCATAAGTGAACACTGGCAGGACACAGGCATTGAATACTTTCCTTTTTAAGTTGATGGGTATTTTCGGATTTTTCAAAATGTGACCAAGATTTTCGAATGCTGCCCAGCTTAGTCCGACTCTTCTATTTAGGTCTGCTGTCTGGTTATCTCGCCCGAGCTGTATTTTGTGACCCAAATAAATGTACTCATCGACAGATTCAATGCTGGCATTGTCCAGTACAATTTGTGCTGGTTGTGACGTAATAAATATTCATATGTAATCTATGTAATTTAAGTTGCAAAGATATATTGGCTTTTAAGGTTCATATTTAATGCATGCCGACACGCAGGCACGTGTAAGTTCGCGCTTACACATTCTACACGCGTACAAACTAAATAAACCGAACCTTACATAACCATAAACGTGGCAACTTTTGCCGACATTCCCTGAAACAGGGGTGATGTTGACAAAAGTGAACCATTTTTCACAGTATGGGGGGGGTCAGTCTCATATTAACCTATAAGTCAGGCAATACCACTTGCCACATCTCATCATGTAAAAAATGGTTCACTTTGCCAATGTCACCCCTGTGTCAGGAAAGGTCAGCAAAAGTTGTAGGGCTTATGTTCATTTGATGTATGGATTTTATTTGTAAGTACACATTCAGCATTTGTAAGCGCGAACTACACGTGTTTGTTTGTGGGCATGTATTTGAGAGCTTTAAATGTTAATATATCCTTGCAACTTAGATTATAGATAAGAATATGAACATCTCCTATATTGAATGGTCTGTTATCCCAAGTATTCTAAAGACTATAAAAATATCGAGACAAGATGTATTTTCGCACCGAATTGATTGTTTAGTTAATTTTTGAGAGATCGAATCAATATTTTTACGAAATGTTGAAATACGGTTTCATTTAAGGGTCCGAGTAGTCAATACTAGGTACCCATACAGGGAGTACGACCGCGTAATCTCCCTCTGTTGAATAAATTACCCTTCAGTACATTTATACACTCACATCTGTACGTTTAAACTTAAAAAGAGAGTTTACCAAAAAAATGTATTAAATCTAAAACGTTCAGTATAATGGGGCTCTTGTAATTTCTGTAAATTTTTTGTTACTCAAAACTTTGTACTTGACATTGACTTATGATATCTGTGGACTAGAAATTATTTTAAGGAAAATGTATATTATAATATATATCTGTTTCAACTTACTTACGATAATGGTCCTTAGTAAGAAGGAGAACAAAAACCTTCAGTGCATCATTTAGTTGTATGCAAAAAAAACTTGCATGAAACTAAGCAATATTTCCAGAATGTTGGCGGCATTGATATTCATGCCTGCGCGAACATTGTGCGCACGCCTTATAAATCTTTTGATCGGTAATTTTGTCAATTTTTAAAAGAAAAAGGCATAATTGTAAGACATTATGGTATGTGTTATTATTGGGTGTCGAAAAACATTACGGAAAAAGCAAGAAAATACAGGATACCACATGATTTTTAATTTTGTTTTTTATAAACTTAAAAGGAAAAACAATGTTTTAATTCACTTTCATTTATTTTTTGTTGAAACGCTTTGTGCCTAATAATACATCTTCAGGAGCATAACGACATAACAACATTACGAAATTGATTTTTATATTGTTGTTGTTGACATGACTGGAGATAACTCGTCCCCTTAATGATTGCTTGTCTTCTGTCCATCAGGGGTTATTTCACATGAGCAATGTTTGTATGTGTACTAAACCAATGTGTCTTATGAAAAGAGAAAATAGTATTCAAAAGTATCTGAAACAAATCTTACATATCGTGTTTTACGTATTTTTCTTAGCTTTGATAGTGTAGAATTTGATTTTTAAGACAATTTTATTGAAAGGTCATATTTGAATCAAATGGTAGATAAGCCGAACTAGTACGAACAAGACGAACTGTACCCTTAGTAAGATTTGCAAAACTAGAGCAAAGTAAAGTTTACGGAAAGTATTAAAGAGTGGCTAAAGAGTGGCTAAGACCATAAAGTGTAAGAAACAAAAACGGCAGATTTTGGGGCAAATAATTCTTTAATACTTTCCGTAAACTTTACTTAACTCATGTTTTGCAACTCGTACTACGGGTACTGTACTCTAAAAACCATGCCGTAAGCTAGTTTCTACTCCTATATATTCCAACTAAATGGTACTTGAGGTTGTGGCACAGAATAAAACAACTCCAGGCTTATGGGGGATCTCGTTAATTTGCCTAATGCGATGACCGCAGACTTTTATTTCTATGAATTATTAATTTTGTAAGCCCACGACTTCATTTGGTATGCGGACCATTTGAATAATATCGCCACTTGCGAAGGATCTGCGGGCGCTGAGCCGACAAAGAGGCATGCCCGCCAAATTTCCGAGCGTTGTAGGTCTAAAAGACTGTTGCAAATTTTCAATTCACTTATTGTAAAAATAAAAGAAAGTAAGCGTTTTTTCACACAGAATGAATACCGTCAGATTTGCCTATGTCTATCCGGTGCCGGATCGTAAGTCTAGTTACTAGTAGACCGATCCGTAGTCTAGTGGTAACGCTTTGAACTTGAAATGGAAAGTTGTGGGTTCGATACTCGTCGGAGCAAACAAAATAAAACATTTAATAAAATTCACATACCTTTACCAAAGATCCATCCAACCTTACAGAAACTGGGTCTTGCTTTAAATTGACACTTTCTATAGCAACAAACAAACTAAAAGATGACATTTCAATGAAATTATCTTAAGAATCACTTTCTACACAATCTGAGCTAAGAAAAAAACGTAAAACACGATAAGGTTAGAGTTAATTAATATATTTTTAGAATCAATATCCAGTTTTCATAAGATACAGTGGTTCAGTACACAAACAAACATTGCTCATGTGAAATTACCTCTGTTGGATATAAGACAAACGCGCACTAAGGGGACGATATGTGTAGCTTATAAAAAAATATCAGCTCATCATTATCATCATCAACTTAGATATCGACAGGTCATAGCATTTTGTTGCACATTGTTATATCATAAGTACCCGTAGATAAGCCGCGATGATTGTGAGCAAGTATATTTTAGTAGTATTGGTGTGGGAAAGTTAGTTCCGTTAGGTCAAATCTTCAGAGAGTAAATACATCAACATTGAATGAGGCGGCCTCACATAATGTGGTTTGAAACGTACTAAAGCAAACCTTAGAAGAGTTTAGAAAAGAAAAGAAAAATCTACTCTTGCATAACCTGTTCACTGCATTTATTTAGATCACTTTTCACATTCATTTACTTTTTCAAATTCCATTTTTTCACAATTTCATCAATATGATCCGACCAGAATAATTCTCAATCTTCTCTTTCCTCTTTTGCCTTTTAGATTTCTATCCAACAAACACAGTGTTCTTCTTTCATAATCGATTATTTCTTCATGCCCAAACCATCTCATCACATTTTTTTTTCCTTTACTTTCACATCCCCTTTCAGACTGCATAGTGCATATATCGTTTTCCCATTTAATTTATTTAAGCAATATCACAAAAGAGAAACACACTCCGATCGACAGAAAACGGAGCGGAAACCCTTGTGAGTCAGCCTGTAAGGTTAGCTTATAACATAGTCTTGGGTGACACTATGGGTGGTCAGTCTCATACCAACTTATAAGTCAAGGAAGTCATGCTGATGATGAGTTGATGATTTCTTTATAGCGCCGTTTTGTGATGTAGTCACTTCAAGGGCGCTTGTGCATGCGATACCAACAATTTTCTTGTCTTCAGTGCATTTCGGAACTTTCCATGGTCCTCCAGCTCTCTCACATGATGAGGCAGTTGATTCCAGGCCAGAGGACCAGCAACTGCAAATTCACACTCTCCAAACACCGTGTTTACTCTTCTGATCGACTATTCAATACGTGACTTGGCTCCGGTTTCTGCCGAGCGTTGTTTGAGACTTTTTTTGTCGATGGCGACGGGTTCCATTAAATCAGCGAGATATTTGGTGTCAAGCATACTTTACCTACGTGTCTGCTTGTAGGAATGCATTTAATATGAATCTCAAATGCACTTTATCTTTGCAACTTAGATAAAATATTAGATTATTAAAGATCATCTATTATTTGCACATGTCCACACCATCTTTTCACATCTCTGAGGTAAGCATTGCTTTCTGCTCTCCATACAGATTCTCTAGCATGGGGGGTACATTGGCTTGGAAGGCTTGCCATTCCCCCAATCAGGATGCGGTTTCCTCTCTCTGCTTCCACACAACAGACCACAGGTCCATGGAGACCAGATCCAGACCCCAAGTATACAACTTCACGTTCAAACTCATCCATAATATTGCAGTAACAAAAATCTAAACACAAACTAAAATAAACCACCTTGTAAACGTTTTTACTTCCTGTAGATTTTTTGTTAAACGTTTTGGTTAAGCTACGTTTTGGAAAAGAAATTCAGCTGTTAGATTTGCAATACCAGCAAAATGATGAACCCTGATTCAACTTTCGATATTCAAGTATGTGCTCAAAGAGATATCATTCATACTGCTACGATTTGCTTGGGTATAATTTAATAAAACATCGATTAAATTTATTAAACACATTTTTTTTAGGAATTTGCTCACATTCGACTCTCAGTTTAAGCTACGTACTTCTCGCTTAAAGGCTCGGGTACAAACCGGGAACTGATGCCCTCTATAGCACTGCAATCCGTATTTATAGCTGACTTAAGGTATTCTTGCATACACTGAATCATGCCAGAACCATCTCGAGCAGAAACTTCGAGCAAATATGAGTAGGTACAAATATCCAAATACTTACGTCTAGACTCTAGACGCCTATATACGAGTCAGTAAAAACACATAGACACGCAATTATAATGAAACATACACAGACACACAGCTTAGATTATATAGATCTCTTGACTTACAGGCCGGTATGAGGCTGGCCGTCAATGCTGCACAAAATGTTTCACTTTACCAATATCCCCCCTGTTTCAGGCAAGGTCAGAAAAATTTGCAGAGCTTATGTTCACTTGTGTTTGGCTCTTGAATATTAAGTACACCGCGAACTTACACGAGTCTGTTTTTGGGCATTCATTTAATATTAATTGGAAATGTTAATACATCTTTGCAACTTAGATTACAAATAGACAGATCCTAATCTAACAATAACGATAAAAAATTGTGGCTTTCAAAACATAAAAGGGCAATTTCGATGAAAACTTGAATCCCTTAAACTTGATATAATCAGGGGTGTAACATTTTAGTAAGCCTCCATGCATAACACGACCTGCGTTAAATATCCAATTTCCCATTAAGCACAATATCAATTAGAAATTCACAAATTGAGCCCTGTAAATTCCGGATGCCCCGAGAAACACGGACCTCCTCAGCGAGTGACGTCAGAGAGTGGCCCAACAAATATTTCATTGCGGCCTCGGAGAGGGGTTTTCTCTGTTCCCGAGAGGCTTCAGGGGTCAGCTGAAGGCTTTGCGCCCAGCCTCAGACAAAGAGCGGAAGTTAGCACAAAGTTGGCGCAGACCACTGGGCCTTAGATGGATACTGTGTTGTGTATCAAGGTCTGTACTTGGTGAATGTGTTACAGGAACGCTAGTATGAATCATCGAGTGAATTCCCCGCTATCACGTAAATACATTTTTTTTAGAAGAAACAGGAACCGTACTGTATTCCCAAGAAAGACACGCAACGCAACTAAGCTACACATACAGCGTTTTTTTTTTTAAAGTTTTATTTATAAAAAAATATTAAAAAAAAAACGATTTGTGAAGTGGAATACAATTCACCAACCGATTCTACCTGGCAAGAAACTGGTATTACAATCATCAATTAATAATTACTTATTGTATATTTTTAATGGATTATCAATTATAATCACCCAAGGACATCTGTTGAACCAATGTCAAAGTTATGGTCAATGGTACCAGGCGGGAATCTTATTTTTTTAATTTGAACAAATATTACATGTACGGATATTTATTTTTTCTAACCAGCGTTATTCTATTCTAAATACGCTAGAAAGATCGATCACTTGACCCTCCGCCATAACACCGTATTCTTGGCAGGGTTGTCCTCGAAGAGCTCGCATGTGGCAATTCGAGACCTATTTATTTTTACGGGTAAGGGGGCCGGTCTCATGCCAACCACTTAAGCTGAAGTGGGGGTTTCCATTTTGTTCTCACTTCTTATGAAGGCTGAGTAAACCTTGCCTCTCGTTCAAATTCATTAATATAAAAAGGCCTTCGCTACTTTAGATGAGCTTAAATCTACTCCAGATTTCGTTCTTAGCAATTAAGTACGGCAACTTCAACTATTTGCCTCTATTGAGTGTCCGCCTCTGGTCTGCTTGCCTTCAGAGACACATGAGACGCTCCTGCTTCCCGCTCTTATTACACACTCCCCTGTAGGTGTCTCTACCCTGGAATCTGAGCCAAAACTCCACCTGCCTCACAGGACCTTCCACTCCTCAGTGTCTGGGGTTATTGATTAATGCTTCACTTGACTCAAGCACTTCAAAATAAAGCTGGATTAAGCCCATCGGGGACTCTGGTGCGTGAACAGACTAAGAGTCCTTCCAGCACTTGTTTGGCTTATCTAGAATTTGATTCAAATATTACCTTTCAATGGAATTAACTTAGGGTCTGTTACTCTGTTGAACCAAACTCCATTCAGACAAAAGTCAAAATTAGGTGTGATTTCTTCCATCAAATAAAAAATTAGGGTCAGCTGATATACATGATGTTTACTGTTCAAATTCATATTATAACCCACTTCTGAGAAATATTTAACCGACATCTTTACTGGAATTAACGATTCAAATTTGATGTGTTAATCAAATATTGATTGGAGGTTGGTGCAACAGGCCCTTAAGAATCACATTCTACAAAATCTGAGCTAAGAAAAAAACGTAAAACACGATAAAGTGATACTTGTTTTACATATTTTTTAAATCAATTTCCAGTTTCCATGAGACACATTGGTCCAGAATACATACAAACATTGTTTATTTGGAATTACCTCTGATGGACATAAGACAAACAAGCCTTAAGGAGCCCTTAGGTGACTCTCCATGATGTACAAACTTTCATGAATTTAAAAAAAAAACACGCTTAATCAGTTGCATGTGTAGGTATTTAGTAAAGAAAAACTCAAAACTCAAATGAACACAAACACTGCAACCCTTGCCGCCTTTCCCTGAAATAGGGGAGGCATTGAAATTACGCTGCCTTAGTTCTTGTTTACCTCATACGACATTGAGAAAATTTTACATGAGCAATGTTTGCATGCGTACTGGACCAATGTGTCTTATGAAAACAAGAAATTTATTTTAAAAATATTTAAAAGAACTCTCACATTATCGAGTTTGCGGTTTTTCTTAGCTCAGATTGTGTAGAATTTGATTTATAAGACAACTGCATGAAAAGTCATATTTGACAAGATTGGCATTATTTATAAGTACACAATCAGCATTTGTAAGCGCGAACTACACGTGTTTGTTTGTGGGCATACATCTGAGAGCTTTGAATGAATATATCCTTGCAACTTAGATTAAAGATAGATTATAGATTGGCGTAACAAGATCTGGGGGAGCGATTAGTCAACCCTAAGTTTTTACAGCATGAGGGATCAGCCTCATACCAACATACAAGTCAAGTAATCAACGCGATATTCATTTAACTACGATCAGTCATAGACCACTTTAGATGAGCTTAATCTACCCTCATCTCTAGTTTAATCTCTAGTTAGATAAGTGTAGAATAACAACACGTATATAGAGTCGGCACAGCCTTAACGCGACCACTCAGAGGGTGTTAGGGCGCGCTCACACAGAATAAAGAATGAGGTGCTGGATTGGCGGCAAAGCGATTATCTTACGTGAAGCCCCGCGGGAATCCAGTGTGAACGATTCACTAGGACACGGGCTATCTTTGTGCGGATCTTACGTACAATTTTATTTTTGCAAAAAAAAAGTAGCTCACTGCTTATAATATGATTTTCCGTAGGAGTTTTAGGATTAAGGTTATACGAGAGCTTAAGAAGATTATTAATATCGGGACTAAAGAACCTCTTTAATAAGTTTTATGAAACTAAAATCGTAATTTTATGTCAAATAACTTTGACTGATCATGGCCAGATGTCGTTGCTGAAGTATATAACTTAATGTTCTTACTCAAGCATTACGTTTCATAAAAAAATAATGTAAATTATCTTGACACTCTTAGCGAGCGTTTTAGTTTTTATAAACTTGTGTTTAAACGCTATTGTTGAGTATTTACGACCGCATGGCTCATTCCGTAAGTTATGCATCAAAAATTGCAAAAATAAATGATTTGACACAAGTATTATTCTATGTTAGAATTATTTAACTTTTTTTGCATTTTGAATCGACACGAGGAACGTGTGCCCAGAGCATGTTTTGTCGTTTTAACAAAGGCATGCCAAAGTACTGTTTCGTCTATCTCACACAATATATTATGTGGATATTTTTTTTCATATATCGCACGCTTCTAATTAAAGAACAATAAGTCCAAAAATAAGAATGATGGGAAATTACGTTTGATGTTTTGCATGTTTGACTTGTTGCACTAATGTACAAAAAACCGGTAAAATGGCCTTTTTTTCTCAAAATATAAGAAATGAATCTAAAAGTAGATTTCAACCTTTAATTTTGTATAGCAATTACCATCACTTGAATTTACTTAACTTTTAGTAATAAACTCAGATTAAAGTTCTTTACAGATCACCGAAGTTAAGCTACATTGGGCGCGGATGCTACTTGGATGGGTGCCCGCTAGGTACACCGCGTGTTGTTGGCATTTCTTGGACCGGTCCGTAATCCAGTGGCAACACTTCGGACTCGTAAATGGAAGGTTGTGGATTCGGATCCCGGCGGAGCACAAAAATATAACATTTATATTTCCAAATTTACTCTTCGCTGGGTTGAAAAATTCATAAGCCTTTACCAAAGACCAATTTTACAACAACTGGGTCTTGCTTGAGAATTGGCGCTTTCTACAGCAACGACCAAGCTCGCAGGGGGCTCTTAAGGTGTAATACACACAAAAACAACGCTTACCAAATAAATCATCCTAATATTATTTATTCTTGTTAATGTACCTATTCATATTCGTCCAAATTGAACGACTGTCACATTCCAGCTTTTCTTTTCACATTTTTATGGCGTTTCTACATTAAAATCGATTTTCCCAATTTCGGAGTTATTGCTCTTTACGATTAAGGGTGCGATGCGGATCTTTTGTATATGTACGTATTTTTTTTATATTTTCAAAGTGTAGGTCCTAGCGATAGCAAACCAGTGTATTAATAAAGTTTGGCGATAAAAATATTTTCATTTTATTTATCACTTTTTATCTTCTTTTATATCTTATCAGTCCGTAGTGCAGTAGTAACACTTCGGACTCTGAATGGAAGGTTGTGGATTCGAATGCTAGCGGAGCACACAAAATATACCATTTATCCTTGTAATTTATCCTTTGTCGGGGTTATAGCCGCGGGGGCCAAGAGGGCTGATCTTTCTAGCGTGTTTCGAATGGAACAACGTTGGTTCGATCCCCGCTTGGGTCATTTGACTTTAACTTTGACCCTGGTTCAACAGATGCTATTGGGTAATTATTATTTAATCATTCATTAATAATAAACAATAATGAATTATTAAATGATGATATTAATACCTGTTTCTGGCCAGGCAGAATAGGTTGGTGAATTGCATTCCTCTTCACAATTTTTTTTTTTAATTAAAAAAAATATATATATGTATGTATATATATAACCAGTAAATACTAAATATACCAGATCCTCGATTGATAGATTGGTTGATTTAAGGTTTTGGTTTCAATTTGTAAATACACATGCAGCATTTGTTAGTGCGATTTTACAAGTGTGTGCTTGTGAGAATGCACTTTATATGAATCTTAAATGTTAACATACCTTTTCAACTTAGATTATAGATTGTGGTTATCAAGCGCAAAACTTTGCCGGTTCACTTTGCCAATGTCACCCCTGTGTCAGGAAAGGTCGGCTAAAGTTGTAGGGCTTATATTCATTTATATATTCAATGTCTTTCAAATTTCTTCAAATACAGTAAAAAAGTACGAAAGTTCAATAATAATCTGCAATCTATAGTGCAAAGATATATTAACATTCAAAACACATATCAAATGCATGCCCACAAACAGACACTTGTAAGTTCGCACATACAAATGCTGAGTGTGTACTAGTAATTAAAAATCAAAACCTCAAATGAACATAAGCCCTGCAACTTTTGCCGACCTTCCCTGGAACAGGGGTGACATTGAGCAACTGAACTATTTTTTACAGTATGTGTGGTCAGCGCCATACCAACCTATAAGTCAAGGTATGCGTGTAATTAATAACATTCTAATCTAATCTAAGTTGTAAAGATATGCAACATTGGGGATTCACATTAGATGCATTCTCACAACACGTTTTACACGCAGAACCATTTTCTACAACATGGGTGGTCAGCCGCAAATCAACCTATAAGTCAATGAATATACACAACAAATTACATTTAAAAATAAACATCTAGATAATTTACAATTTCCAAAAAAGGTTTTCGATTTCTATAATAATTTGGAAGCTCCCATACACCCAATAGAGTAATATAATAGTATTGGTTTCAAAGCCACGCGAACACGTGAAAGTTAAACTCCAAGTATGAAAGTCAACGTTTTAACTGAGCCGCGGCGCATACACATAATGTATCAAGAATAAAGCAGCACCTCTCACGAGCGTCTCAATTTCTATATATTATAATAAAATGAACAATGTTTTACGTTTAAAACACGAGAACTCCTGTGTTAGCAGAGTTATAGGTATATTAGAGTTATATATTATGTCAATGTCGCTATGTCTTTTCACATATGTAGTATGACATTTTACGTTTTAACTCAATCATAACGTAAACAAAAAACCTATTAGGTCTTATACAGCGCTTCAAGTTTGCGTTATAATTTTGATGTATTTTGACAAAACGATTTATTCGAGTAACAACGTTAAGTTTTATTTTCTTGAATATGAACTTTGTAAAGCCAGCGAAATAAATTTTGTTTTGCCAATGCTCCGCGAATAATTATTATTTTCTAAGGTTCCCGGAGCGGCCGCATGGCGCTGAAATCAGTCAAAATTGTGTATGGAACTCTTTCTTTTTCCATTATTAAATATTACTTGGAGGAGAAAAAATAAAACAAGTATTGCATTACAAACATAAAAAATATTACTTCAAATCCTAAAAAGAAAATATACCATTATAATGCAATTTTAGCTACACGATCGTATGCAAAATTTGGGTACTTTTTAAATAATTATAAAAAATCAATGAAAAGTTTAAAAAAATAATTTTCATCTAGAAAAAATAAAACTAATCAAAATGAATGTTTTGAAATAAAAAAAAGTTAGGATTTATTCATAAGAACAGTGGAAATCTCCATTTAAGGTATCTCCGTAAATAAAATTATTTTGAATTGGTATTTTATGGAAAAAAATACCTAATTTTATGTGTTAATTTAAACTGGAGAAAAAATACTACCTTACCATTCAAAATATGGGTTATTTCGGTCATCAAAGTTGGGCGCGCTGACCTCTCAATCACCCTTAAGAGAGACGCTTTACGGGATCTCGTCTCTCCAATGCTTGTTTGGATTATCTACCATTTGATTCAAATATGACCTAGAAATGAATGGGAATGAAATCACATTCTACACAATCCGAGCCAAGAAAAAAACGATGATTTTCCGTAGGAGTTTTAGAATTAAGAGAAACGCTTTACGGGATCTCGTCTCCCCAGTGCTTGTTTGGATTACCTACCATTTGATTAAAATATGACCTAGAAATGAATGGGAATGAAATCACATTCTTCACAATATGAGCCAAGAAAAAAACGTTAAACGCGATAGTGTGAGAGCTGTTTTAAATATTTTCCAAATCAATGCCCTGTATTTATATGACGCATTGTTCCAGTACACATAAAAACATTGATCATGTGAAATTACCTCTGTTAGAGGTAAGCCAAACAAGTACCATAGGCAGTGATTGCAAGCGAAAGTAGAAACTCAATCGGAAGAATTCATAAGTAGCATGTACCCGCTATAGTAGCTAAAGCCCAAGCAGGTCCGAGTAAAAGTAATAAGTCTAACCCACATCATTCTCTCCCTGACGAATATCACACATAAAATCGCATTCATCATTGTGAGGATATATGGAAAACTTTTATGAAGCAAGTGAGAAATATTGATCTTATATTTGTACACTAATTCACAAAATTATTTTGTTATGAATGTGGGTTTAAAGAGCACTGACCGATGCAATGGTCGACCGACGAGCATCAGGACTAAAATTCATCCGACCGATTTTCGTACGAACTCCATTCATTTCGACGAGCATCAGAACAAAAATTCGTCCAGCCGATTTCCCTACAAACTCTATTTTTTCCGACGATCATCAGAACAAAAATTCGTCGAACCGATTTTCGTACGAACTCCATTCATTTTTACTAGCATCAGAACAAAAAATCGTCCCACCGATTTCCCTACAAACTCCATTTTTTCCCACGATCATCAGAACAAAAATTCGTCAAACCGATTTCGGTACGAACTCCATTCATTTCGACGAGCATCAGAACAAAAAATCGTCCGACCGATTTCCCTAGTCACTCCATTTTTTCCCACGATCATCAGAACAAAAATTCATCCAACCAATTTCCATACGAACTCCATCCATTTCGACGAGCATCTAAATCTAAATCTAAGCTGCAAAGATATGTATCATTTGAGATTCATATTAAATGCATTCCCACAAGCAGACATGCATAATTTCTCGCTTACACATGCCGCATGTGGACCTACAATATAAAAAATCCCATCACAAATGAACATAAGCCCTGCAACTCTTGCCGACCTTCCCTGAAGCAGGGTTGATATTGGCAAAGTGAACCATTTTTTACAAATTTTTAGCATCAGAACAAAAATTCGTCCGGCCGATTTCCGTAGCAAGTCCATTCTTTCCTAAAAGCTGAGGAATCTCACCGGCTCATTAGACCCCATTCCGCAAGCTCATGTGCGGGCAATTTTAACACCGTTCCTTAGCACGCACGACCAGACGCTTCCACCCCCGAGAGCAGGTAAAATTGTACCTTCTGCAAGCAAATAAACGGGTAAAACTAACACCTAACAAGTGGTATAAATATACAGCAGGAATGCAAATTTTTAATAAGATTACCTGTTTATACAAATTTCATTACATATCGACGGTTAAAAGGCAATAGCGACATAAATTAAGTTGTGCAGGAGAGCAGTTAAAAGTTTGACATTGCAGAAAAATGGCATAACTTTTTTATTTTTTATCATATCGTTAAAAACAGCTCTAAAATAAAGGCATTTTTGGGCATTCCTATTAATGTGGTATTACGATGTTTTACGATTTTTTTTTATATCACAAGCGCCTTTCGGACAAAAAATGCCAAAATCTTGTTGGTTAAACCAAAACCATACTTCGAAAACACAGTTGTTTGCTTGGGCATTAACAACAAAAAAATCCTCATAGAGCTATGGGAGTTAGCGCATTAGAAAGACCGAAAATTTTAAGTAGGATAGCATTTATAACTCATTTTTGACCGAAACGTCGCTTCCTTTTAACCGTCGATATGTGTTTTCCACTCTAGAAGACGGTAACAACTATGGTCAAATAAACCTTAAAAACCAGTAAGTGTTTAAAAAAAAGTCGGCGTTATGGCAGAGGATGTCAAATCGCTATTCTTGACTAGCGTATTTGGAGCAGGATAACGTAGGTTCGAATCACGCCTGGCCTTTTGACCATTTCGTCCCTGGTTCAACAGATGCCATGGCATGCACACAACCTTCTGCTTTCGCTTGAAGACAACTGGCCAGGCAAAATAGGTCGTTGAATTGAATTCCTCTTTACAAATCTATTTTCTTAAAAAATATATAAGCTAGATAGGTTTAAGTTAGAATTACGGTCGTTTGACATTGACATTAATATATAAGCTGTTTTCTTGCGATAATTTATGTGGTCGATACTTCAGCTATTTCAAGAGTTGAAATACAATCCCAAGTAAAGGTGTTCTTCTTCTTCTTCGTGTCAGCTTCACACCGTATTGGCCCAGTAACAAGCAATGTCTACAGCTCTTTGGTTTCCCGCAAAGAGATCATCCATGGAGCAGCTTGTCGGACAGGAAGGACAACACCGCAGGTGCTCCATTGTTTGCTGAGCTCCACACTCACATAGTGTAGAGTCCTCCCGTCTCAGAAATCCCCAGGTCAGCATGTTGGCCCGGGCTCTTCCAACATTGGTAATAAAGGTGTTGTAGGAAGTAGTAGCACATATGTCACATTTTGAAGAGGAAAACCAAGGTAATATTACACACGAATAGACATTGCACATTCCTTAGCAAGCATCTTGGGAAGATTAACAAAAGGTTACCCATGAACTTCATACTTCCAGAATTCGAAGCGGCTCATGGATGTCTCCTCGTATTTGTTGCTCAAAAGGATGACAATCAACAGAGACAGATGGCTTTAGAACGTCACATCGATACCTTAGAGGTAAAGCTGAATAAGTGACATATTAATCTAACATGGGTTTCTCAGATAAATGCATTTTTTCCCTATTTTCTACGAGAGAAAACACAAAAAATGTATGAAAACCCTGTAGTTTAGAAGCTGTTATTCAAGAGCACTGACTTATAACTAGGGACTGGAAAATTTCGCGATCGCGATAAAACGAATTTATTCGCGAATTTTGATGTTTTTACGCGAATAACGCGAAATTTGAGGTTTTACGCAAATATCGCGAATTTTCGTACTTTTGGTAGAAATTGTGCGAAAAAGTTGTTATGTGTCGCTTCTGCAACGCAACTATTTTGTGGGAAAGAAAAGATTCCTGTGAAAACCCTTTGCAATGTGCAAAGCACAGAAAAAATGGTCGGTGTTATAGCCGAGGGGGCCAAGTGGGCTGATCTTTCAACGTTGAAACACGCTAGAACGCTAGACGCGGGGTTCGATCCCCGCCTGGGTCATTTGACCATAAATTTGACCCTGGTTCAAGAAATGTAATTGGGTAATTATAAATTAATAATTAATTAAAATGAACAATACTCGTAATGAATTTTTCATTAATGATATTAATACCTGTTTCTGGCCAGGCAGAGTAGGTTGGTGAATTGCATTCCTATTCACAAATCTATTTTATTAAAAAAATAAATGATAAGCAGAACTGTCCTGGACATCCAAACAGACTTGAATCGTGACATCAATGAAATAGGAAATCCATCAAGGAGTGAAGCTGCTGCTGGATTAGCCAAGAGCACAACTTGAGGCTTTCATAAAAGTCAACATCCCTCGAAAAACCTAGATAACTTATTATTATTATTATTATTATTTTTAACCCTCATCTAGAGAGACTAAATTTAATATTTTAAAAGGATATTGCAGGGTATTCGGAGTGTCATTCAAATATTAATACTTTTTTCAATTAATGGTTTTTTGTAAGTTGTAACTCGTATTGATTCAGATGTTGTTTATTCATTGTTTTTGAAGGTACATTTTGTTGTTTATATAATAAATTGTAAATATTAGTAAAATCTATAGTTTTTCCATTACATAAACCTTTATTTCGATCAAATCAACCGTAAAAATTACACCGAATCTCCCCGTTTATCATAAAAAATAACGCGAATTTCCCTGTTTTTGATCAAAAATAACGCGAATTTCCCAAAAAAATAACGCGAATTTCACAAAAAATAACACCACTTTTTTCCAGTCCCTACTTATAACGTGTTCACTTACTATGAGAAGTTACACAAAATAAATGAATAATCTACGATTTCTAAAATCAGTGAATCAAAACATTTTTTTCACTCTTGAGGATTCAAAATATTTTTCTAAGTAACAGGTGACTTTGCAGGAAACAGATTAAAACCAAAAAAAAAGCAAGACATATTATATCCCAGGTAGTTATTTTTTACAGGTATTCTTTACTCAGATTCTGCTGTCTGATAATAGATATTTATATGGGTGAGCCGGTGACAGAACACACCATAAACTTTACCCCGAGTATAACTAAAATGCATACAAACTCAACCGCCACGTAAAAAGAAAACTAAAACGCTCACAAGTAGGCGCTGTTGTGTCTTCCATACATTTTTCTGTTTACGTGATGGTGGAGTGTTTACTCAATGATTTATACTCGGGGTCCTTGTCTCTATTAAGACTTTCAGGTTATGTCTTATTTGAGAAAAAATATAAAAACATAAAAAAATTGCAACCGTAATTTTTGGATTAAGATCTCATGGTTTCATGTTGTAAGTGTGCTTCGGTTTTTTTTTGCGTTTTTCCGTTTACACGAATTTCGTTCTTTTCTGTAATTATCTAATCTAAGTTGCAAAGATATGTTACATTGGAGATTCACATTACATGCATTTCCACAAACAGACACGTACAAGTTCGCGCTTGCATATGACTCATGTGAACCTACAACATAAAAACCAAATCTCAAATCGATATACACTCTGCAACTCTTGCCGTTCTTTCCCTGAAACAGGGGTGACGTTGGCAAAGTGAACCATTTTTACAACATGGGTGGTCAGCCGCATACCAACCTGTAAGTCAAGGAACAACTAATTCACTGTAATCAAAGTCGCAGATCTTGAAATATGCAACTTAGAACTTGGTGGCATAGGTGGGTAGCTCTTTATATTTCGCTGCCTTAGTTCTTGTTTACCGTATCCGCCATTGAGAAAAATTAACATGAGCAATGTTTGCATGTGTAGAACTCTCACATTATCGAGTTTTACGGTTTTTCTTAGCTCAGATTGTGTAGAATTTGATTCATAAGACAACTGCATGAAAAAGTCATATTTGACAAGATTGACGTATACGGTAAACAAGAACTGGGGGAGCGATTTATTTAGGATCAAACTTCTCATCTTCTTCCTCTTCTTCAGCCTTGCTCAGTCCACACCTGGACGTAGGCCTTCTCCAATCTTCTACACGCCTTTCAATCGGCTGCTGTGTTCGGCTATTTCGATATTTCGACATTTTAATATTTGGTTAGAGTAGAAGTTAGTCCGGTCGATAGCTAAGTTGGTAGAGTGCTTGCATTCCATGCCGTGAGCTCGTGTTCAAATCCCACCGAGGGTGTCAGAAATGATTTTCCGTTTCAGTGTTTAGTTTAAACCCAAATATAAAATACCGGCAAGGTTTACTCAACCTTCACAAGAAATGAGTACCAGCCCCCTCGGGAGCTGAGAAACCCCCCAGTTCACTGAAGTGGTTGGCGTAAGGCCGACCCCCTTACCTGTAAAAATAAATAGATTCAACTCGCCACATGCGACCCCTTCGAGGATAACGCGACAAGAAGTTACACTATATGTGCAGCTTAGTCACGTCACGTCACGTTATAAAACCGAAACATAAATGAAGGCCCGGTATATTCAAGTATAGTAAAGTTAACTAAAAATGCAATTTGTTAAATAATCATTATATTTCACTCACCGAATTTCGCCAGTAACTATTTAGTTACTTAACTAACGATTTTCAAGATGGCGTCATCTTCACTGACAGCAGCTGTTCTTTTTTAATGTAAGGCTACATCAAAATTGTTGCAAACTGAACATTTTTTGTGTCGTTTTTCAGCTTAATGAAGGTCAGGCATTTGATTTTTATAACCAGTTGTTTGTTTGAAAGCTTTTCAATGGCATTGTTAAAATTTGTAAGTATTTTTTTACTTTTTTTTAATAGATTTATTTTTTAAGGTTTTGTTGTTTTTTTTTTTTTTATACTTAAATGTAATAACTCGTATTCCTTGACTTATAGGATGGTATGAGTCTGACCAACCATACTGTACAAAATGGTTCACTTTGCCAATGATACCCCTGTTTCAGGAAATGTCGGCAAGAGTTGCAGGGCTTATGTTCATTTGAGTTTGGATTTTATTTGTAAGTACACAATCAGCATTTGTAAGCGCGAACTACATGTGTTTGTTTGTGGGCATACATCTGAGAGCTTTGAATGAATATATCCTTGCAACTTAGATTATAGATAGATTATAGATTGTAATTATTTCCAAGATTTGGGGGCGGGACTTGTCACTTTGGTAATTCTCGATTTTAGTTAACTCGAACTGGAGAATTTTGAATGACAGTTCTAGTAATAGTTACTACAATATTACTAAACTTGAATATACTGGGCCTAAGTCGATTTTCAAAACAACATGGTGTCCTAAAAATAATTCAACATTTATACACCCTCGATTGTTTTTTTTCTAAAGGAAACACCCACATTTAAAACAATTAAAAACTCCTGTGCATTTACATAATTGAGATATCGTCTTTATCCCCAAAGCGGAGTGCCGTAAATTTGTATCCACCAACACTAAGTATACACCACACACATGTTTTATTGAATTTTACATTTGTTAAAGCCCCAAATGTACAATTATATTGTTACAATTTCGAAAATAAAGAAGTGATAAAAATATTATGAATTAATTCAGTAGCTTTTTTCATTCGCCACGGGAGGGCTCATGTTTATTTAATTTAAAAAAATCAAAAGCAATATTGATGTGTTTTTTTTTTATTTAAAATATTCTCGTTGTACCTACATATTGATTTGAGGCTGACCAGCCATACTGTAAAAAAAATCATTTAAAGAAGGGTTTTTCATCCTCGACTTATAAGTTGATTATAAGTTCATTTTCATCCTTGACTTATAAGTTGATTAAGGTCGGAAAAAGTTGCATGGTTTATATTCATTTGATGTTTGGATTTTAATTTTGAAGTGCATATGTAGCATTTGTAAGCGTGCCTTTACACGTGTCTGTTTGTGGGCATGAATTAAATGTTAATAGATCTTAACAATTTAGATGAGATAAGATTAGAGGCTTTTTGAGGCTGAAAAAAGTATTCCTGCTGTAATAAAATTGGTTGTTTCTGTCAATTCTAATGTAGTACTAAAAAGAGATAAGGTAAGTACTACAGAGTGCTATTCTTAGACATTGTGGTCGTCCGTTGAGCCTACGCTTTGACAAACTAATGATTCCTGGGCTGAAAGTCTCATCACCACGGTAATTCCAACCTACCGAATATCGGTAATGTTTGTATGAAGACTAATCAGCTGTTCACTTGCGGCCATCTTGGATAGATAGGTCTTCATACAAATATTACCGATATACCTTGATGAGACTTCCAGCCCAGGAATCATTAGTCTGTCAAAACGGGGGCTTAACGGACGACCAACATGTCTAAGAATAGCACCGTAAGAGGTAAGGTAACTTCTAAAAAGAATACTTAAATAATTGACTAGGTTTATCGATTACTTATTTTTCGTCAATTAGCCGTCATAGAGTCGATCCCAAGGCTGATTTAACTATGACAATGACCTGTAAATCTTGCTAATTAATTGGCAGATAGACGTTTATGGTTGATTGAGTGATTAATTAACAAGATGCGTAGCAGAATAGTTACAAAGCAATTAATTAATTAACTAATATTGTTAACAGATTGTATTCGAGTTCACATATTATTGTTTTTAATAAAATCATAGAAGAAGGGAAAATTTCCGAATTTTTGAGGGTTTGTCGACAGTCTCACACTTTTTCTTCAAATAATTACGAATATAAAAGTTTATGTTACAGCATGTTAACCTTTGATTGTGTGTCGTATTTAAACTAACCGAAGAACGCGTTGTCACATGCTGCATGTGTACATGCAAAATAAGTTTAACCTCAAATGAACATAAATTTTGGAAATGCGGCCGCATTTGGTGCCATTGGAAAAAGTGAACCAACTTTATAACCATAATTTCAATATGCATTTTAATACAATTCCTGGATTTATAGGCTGGTATGAGGGTAACCACCTACACAGTAAAAAAAATGGTTCACTGTGCCAATATCACCCTTGTTTCAGGGAAGGTTGGCAAAAGTTGCGGAGATTATATTCATTTGGGCTAGGATTTTTATGTTGTAAGCCCACAATCAGCATGTGTAAGCGTAAATTTATACATGCCTCTTTATGGAAATGCATTTAATAAGATTATTTAATTTTATATATCTTTGCAACTTTGATTATGGGTTATAGTTTATAAAAGCAACTTAACCTTTTAGTTTTTAGTTTTTATGTCCATGTATATATTGTGATTTATTGTTTTTAAAAAATGTAATTTGTCATGTATGTTCCTTGACTTATAGGTTGTTATGCGGCTGACCACCCATAATGTAAAAATTGGTTCACTTTACCAATGTCACCTCTGTTTCAGGGAAGAACGGCAAGAGTTGCAAGGCTTATGTTCATTTGAGATTGGGTTTTTATATTGTAGGTCCACATGCGGCATGTGTTAGCGCGAAATTATACATATCTGCTTGTGGGAATGCATTTAATATAAAACTTAAATGATATATATCTTTGCAGCTTAGATTAGATTAGATTAGATTAGAACCTTAAAAGCAAATTTGTACAAAAAACGTCAAAAGATATATTAAACATAAAATTATGAAAGAATAAGCTGCCAACATTACAGATAAACCACATTATTGAAATTCAGGACATGGCGTAGGTACAAATCAGTACATACCCAAAATGTACCCACATTTGTAGCAAACATAAAACTTCTCTGAGGGTTGTTGCCGTAAGTCTTTGACAGATCCAACTCTGCTGCACGCACCGTCAACTTTGACCCTAGAGGTCCTCCCGCTCCAACTTTTCACAAGATCATCCATTGGAAAAGTGAAGTTTAGGGACCCCAGAGCTTATCTGCTGAGGGTAGCGACCCTTAGACATCTCTAGGTATCTCAAGTTTAAATTTTTACGTTTAGACTCGACCGTAGCGTTTAAGGTTCCCGTATAATCCATGAGCCATCTATAATCTAAGTTGCAAGGATGAATCAAAATTTAAGATTTAAATTTGTTGCACTTATAGGTTGGTATGAGACTGACCATCCATACTGTAAATATGGTTCACGTTGCTAATGTCCCCCCTGTTTCAGGGAAGGTCGGAAAAAGTTGCAGGGTTATTATCTCAAAAACTGTTCACATTACCAAAAATATTATCCATAGACTTTCTAGACATTGTATCATTCTATTATTATAAAGAACAAAACTATTTCCAAAATATGAAACAACAAAATTAGAACAAGAAAATGTGAAAAAACGAGTTTTTTTAAGTTGAAAAAAAAAACTTTGCAATTTAGGTAAAAAATCAATTAATCTGCTTAATTGTTAATTAATATCACTTATTTACTAAGGCCATAAAGTATAAGAAACATATTTTTAAAAACAACGGACAAGTTTCTGTAACTGGCCTCGCAAGATTTTTTCATACTTGGGGCTCTGACCTTCTGGCTCGTGCATATTTTATGAAGCCTGTGGCACTTCAAAAAGTTTACACGCGAAACTTACGTGACGTTTGTAAATTATTCAAAAGATCTGGATTTTTATTTATTTTTTTACGCTAGAAAAAACATCCCGTAAGTTCCTTGATCCGTAGCATTTCTCGCTTTAAAAGTGCGAGAAGTCCTTTTAAGGGTATTGAGAGCTCAGAAATATTTATGTTTTTCAACATTTTCAACATTTCACGCACCTGCTAGACACACCGTCACAGACTGCTGATTACCTGATCGAGATTCTATTTAAGTACTTTCTCTTTCTCAGCGCTTTCTCTCACTGTGATTGGTTGGGGGCGTGTCCAGTGAGTGCGGGGGTGATATCACACATGGTGGGAAAGTTTGAATTTGTCATTCCTACACAAAAGAGGGCTCGCTTACTTATTTCAAACTAATCAAAGAGATCAATAGCTGATATCGTCCCACAACAGAACCAAAGTCAGTTGTTGGCAAAAGTACCAGATTTATTTTCCTTGTCACCGAGCTCAAAGTATAAATCATCACGGTGATAGAAACGTTTCTAAGCTACACATATAGGGTAACTTATTGCCGCGTTCTTCCCAAAGGAGTCAAATGTAGCGAGTCGAACCTATTGATTTTTACAGAAAAGGGGGGGGGGGGCGGCCTTACGTTATTTAAGAATATTTTTATAAAACATCTTGGGGGCCCCTAGGACACGGGAGACCTCGTACAGCCGCACTGCTCAAACCACCCTTAATCTGGGCCTGATGGTGTTTGATCATTTGAGATTTGGGTTTTTATATTGTACATAGGTACACATGCGGCATGTCTAAGCGCAGACTTTGTGTCTGCTTGTAAAATGCATACAATGTGAATCCCCAATGTTACATATATTTACAACTTAGATAAGATTAGAATAGACTTTGAAAAGACTAAAATCTAAGGTATATCCAATCCGAGATAAAACGGCCTGTAGCCCAGTGGTAACACTTTGCACTCGTAAATGGAAGGTTGTGGATTCGAATCCGGCGGAGCACAAAAAATACTATTAATATTTTCTAATTTGTTGTTCGCTGGGTTGAAAAATTCATAAATGTTTACCAAAGACCGGTCACTCCAAGGTTCATCCAGCCTTACAGCAACTGGGTCTTGCTTGAGTATTGGCGCTTTGTAGTGACGACCAAGCTCGTAAACACCTCTGCGGTACTACAAAAAGTGTCATAAACCTCTAGAGTCTCTGAAATCTAGGATGTCTCCCGCACAGGATTTCATAAAAAAAAAATTAAAAATATGTGAAAACCCTGTAGTTAAACTTTTTCACGCAATAAAATGTTTTATCCACGATTTCTCAAATCAGTTATTCAGCACTTATTCAGTTTTAACTCTAACATGGAGATATCTTTGCAACTAAGATTATAGATTATAGATGCACTGGAGAATTTTTTGATTGTACTCCTCTGGGAAACCCACACTTCAACTGACGTGTCTTGCGTAAATCTGGCCCTTTACCTGTAACAGTAAATATGTAGATTCCGCTCGCCACATGCCAAACCTTTCGGGGATAACGCGGCAAGAAGTTGTGCTATATGTGTAGCTTGGTTGCGGTATCCAAAATAAATATAATAAACAATTTTAGGAAATATGATTTAGACTCATTCACAAGGACATGACATAGCGAATTGAACTTCCTGAAGGTGGACTATTAATTAGACACGTGTCATGTACTGTGCTCGTGAGTGATACGGTACATTTGTAGGGACGCGCAGACCAGAGCAACATTTAACTTGACTCGTAGCTACACTACAAACGACACAACTCGAGCTGTCATTTGTAATCTAAGCTGCACAGAAATTTTAATAACCAATTTCACCCTAGTTTCAGGGAAAAACGGTAGGAGTTGCCAGGTTCTTTCACTAAAATGTTGTGCTCATTGACTAAAAGGTTGGTATAACGTCCCGTCCCCCCAGTGCTTGTTTGGCTTATCTACCATTTGATTAAAATATGACTTTTACATGCCATTGTCTTAAAAATTAAATTCTATGCAATTTGATCTATAAAAAACGTAAAACACGATTAGTACAAAAAATATACCATTTATATTTTCAAATTTGCTCGTCGCTGGGTTGAAATATTCATAAACCATTATCAAAGACCGGTCATCAAAAGGTCCGCATCCAGCCTTACAGCAACTGGGTCTCGCTTGAGAATTGGTGCTTTCTATAGCAACGGACTAGTTCGCAGAAGGCTTTTTTTTTTTTTTTTTTTTTTATTGTTTAAACAAGAATACAACAGCATTGAATATAATTTTGTATACATATATAAGATATTTTTTACAATTCATGTCGCCTATTACTGTATTCTACAAATTAATATTTTAAATTACAAATCATGCCAGGTAAATAAATAAAAAGTAAAGAAAAACAAAAAGAAGCAGCATCCAAAACCAAAAAAAAAAAGAAATACACAAATCAAAACAGAATAAAAATAAAAATAAAAAATAAAATTTTGAGGTGTGATTCACACAGAAACAGCTCTCACTTAATAAATCATCTTAATATATATTTATTATTATTATATTGTTAAATCTTGCCGCATTATCCCTGAAGCTGTTCCATGTAGGAATTCGGGACCTATTTAATTTTACAGGCCAGCCTCACTCTGGTAACCACTTCATTTAAGAGTGGTTTCTCAGCTCCCAAAGAGGCTGGTTCTTATTTGTTGTGAAGGCTGAATAAATCTTACCAGTATAATTTTCGGTTTGAAATAAACACCGAAACGGGAAATCATTTCTGACACCCTCGGCGGAAAAAGAACCCTTGCTCGCGGCAGGGAATGCACGTATTCTATCAACTGAGCTATCGACTGAGCTTTTTACGAGGTTGGTCGTCACTACAAAGCAAGACCCCATTGCTTTTAGGCTGAATAGACCGTTGGTGACCGGTCATTGGTAAAGGTGTATGAATTTTTCAACCCAGCGAAGAGCATATTTGAAAACATAAATGATGCGTTTTTTTGCTCCGCCGGGATTCGAACCCACAGCCTCCCATTTACGAGTCCCAAGTGTTGCCACTAAGCTACGGATCGGTCCTCTAAACCTCTATTTTATACATTTATTCATTTCACAACTTACACTTTTCGTACTCTACACTATATAAGTATCATCACACCTAAAATTGTAAAGAAGCAGCCGGCAAGTTTAAAACGTAACGTTCAAACGTCTTCAAAAAACTCAAAACGTCTAGAAAAGTAAAACATTCTCCAGAGGCGCTGATTCAGTTTACTCACATTTTTTGGTGAAATGCTTCGCTATACTAGTCGCACAGTCACCGGTAGGATCGTGACAGTTTTCTGGCGTGACGAGGTAGGTTTAGTTTAGACCGTAGCTTAATTAGCCCAAGCTTAAATGTGATTCTCGTCGAGACAGCACGGCGCAAACTGTGCACATCATTACTTCACTATTATAGTGCTAGACTAGTTGGCAAAAGGTATCTGGTTCGAGTCCACAGTTAAGCTAACAAAATGCGTTACACAAAAATTGTCACAGACTTCTGTACTGTTAATGTAACTCTGTAACCATTCTGCTAAGGATGGATAGTCCGGTCGATAGCTCAGTAGGTAGAGTGCTTGCATTCCATGCCGTGAGCTCGGGTTTGAATCCCACCGAGGGCGTCAGAAATGATTTCCCGTTCCGGTGTTTATTTCAAACCCCAAAATAAAATACCGGCAAGGTTTACTCAGCCTTCACAATAAATGAGTACCAGCTAGGAATCGGGAGCTGGGAAAACCCCACTTCAATTAAAGGGGTTGGTGTAAGGCCGGCCCCCTTACCTGTAAAAATAAATAGGTTCAACTCGCCACATGCGACTCCTTCGGGGATAACGCAGCAAGCAGTTACACTATATGCGTAGCTTAGTTGCGTTTATGGCTAGAGCCTCTGCAGAGCTGCCTCCGTTTCTTTCAATCCTTACATACTTCTTTCAATTCCTTTACTTCCATCACCATTTTCATACACTGTCTTCTTGTACTTACATTCACTTCTTTCCTACAAACTTTTTTCATCTGACTCCTCTAACACAACAATTATTTTGAAGGCTGAGTAAGCCTTGCCGTTATTTTATTTTCGGTTTTGAAATAAACAGTGAAACGGAAAATCATAATTGATACTCTGATAGCATTTGAACCCGATCTATCGGCATGGAATGCAAGAACTCTACCAACTGAGCTATGAATCGGACACGGGATATATACCTATACCATATTTTTTTTTTTTTGCATGTCACCCTGAAGGATGTTAGAGCCGTGGATTGATATTTCATAATGAGTTGTAACTAAAGTATTTAGTGTTTAATATATTTGTAGCCCCTTTTGTCAGGAGAGCAATAAATAGATACCTATCAGTGTTTCAATTCCAATAAAAAGGTAGCAGAACTTCGAAATAGTTGCACACAGTAGTAACCAAAGAAAAGCAAGATAAGAATAAAGAAGAAAGAAAGTATGTAGGTAAGGACTGAAAAAAGTAGCGGCTGATCTGTAATGTAGGCGGTTAAGGCCAAGGATCAATTTTCATTTTTATAGATGTTTTGTAGATTTTCTAGTGTTTGTTTGTTTGTTTAACTGGCTGTAATTAATTGCTTGTATTCCTTGACTTATAGGTTGGTATGAGGCTGACCACACATACTGTACAAAATGGTTCACTTTGCCAATGTCACCCCTGTGTCAGGGAAGGTCGGCAAAAGTTGTAGGGCTTGTGTTCATTTGAGGTTTGGATTTTATTTGTAAGTACACATTCAGCATACGTGTTTGTTTGTGGGCATGCATTTGAGAACTTTAAATGAATATATACTTGCAACTTAAATTATTATTAATAAACTATGGACAACGTTCAATGCCCGAAAGAACAATATCGGGCAAATTTTAACTTTCTGAAATTTCGTTACCTCTGAAAGCGCAGAGTACAATAATTCTAAAAATACAAAGTTTGGCAGTGATGTAATATTTACGAGGAGTGGACAGTATTCACATCAGTTGGGCAATCCGCTTTTGCACTCAGTCTAATCTAAATATTTTAGCTCAACGTGACGAGGGTCTGACCTAAAAGTAACCACAAACCACTTTTAGAATTATTAAAAAATGTAATTTGTCATGTATGTTCCTTGACTTATAGGTTGTTATGCGGCTGACCACCCATAATATAAAAATTGGTTCACTTTGCCAATGTCACCCCTGTTTCAGGGAAGGACGGCAAGAGTTGCAAGGCTTATGTTCATTTGAGATTGGGTTTTTATATTGTAGGTCCACATGCGGCATGTGTTAGCGCGAAATTATACATATCTGCTTGTGGGAATGCATTTAGTATAAATCTTAAATGATATATATCTTTGCAGCTTAGATTAGATTAGAACCGTCCATCCCTCAACAGTTAGGAAGTCGACACCTGGGAAGTACAGGGCTGGAAGTCTCATCACCACGGTAATTCTTATCTACCGAATATCTGTAATATTTGTATGAAGACCTGTCAATCCACGATGGCCGCAAGTGAATAGCTGATTAGTCTTCATACAAATATTACTGATATCCGGTAGGTTAGAATTACCGTGGTGATGAGACTTCCAGCCCTGGAAACTATAAGTTGGTGCTTGAATTCTTTGTTCATCTCCATAGTTTTAAACTGCAACCAAAAATAGATATTGACGGTTGAAAGGTAAAGGGCACAAGCGATCAAAACTAATTTGTTCAGGAGAGCAGTTTAAAATTTGAGATTGCAGAAAAACGGCATAACCTTTTTTATTTTTTATCATATCGTTAAAATCAAATCAGATCTGAAATTAACAAAAATTAGACATTTATTGGCATTCCTATTAATGTGGTTTTACGATATTTTACGATTTTTTATGTCACGAACGCTTTTAGGAAAAAAAAATCCAAAATTTAGTCGGGTACACCAAAACCATACTTTGAAAACGCAGTTGTTTGCTTGGGCATAAACAACAAAAAGAAAACATCGTAGAGCTACGGGAGTTAGCGCATTAGAAAGAACGGAATTTTTTGAGTAGGATAGCATTCATAACTCATTTTTGACTAAAACGTCTCTTATGGGCGCCCTACTTCCATTTAACCGTCAATATGTAGAAACACGAAGCCCCAAGATAAAATATTCAATTAACATAGAAACTAGGTCACAGAGTTTTGGAATAGCTGTTAGTTGGCTTGAATAAGTCAACTCGAAAAATGGACCTGAGGAAATGTTACTTTGACAAAAGTGCTACCGAAATAGTCGCGAGCCATTTACAGTCTGAAAACCCTAAAAAGAATAGCAGTCGAGCTTATTTCAGGTTTTATTGGTTAATATACTCGTAAACAAAATAAGTGATGGTTTGATACAAACTAATCCAGACATATTGAATAAATAATACTTGAATGACAGTTAAATTTAACCGATGAATGAAGCTTATGTTACTGAGTTATTTTTTGATCTATTGGTTTATTGACAAAAGTAGGTATATAAGTTTGTTCACCAACTTGCCGGTAAAAATAAATAGGTTATATTTGCCACATGCGAAACCCTTCGGGGAAAACGCGGCAAAAAGTTACACTATATGTGTAGCTTAGTTGCGTAATGTTTGCTTTACATCACCTTATTTGTATTTCTTACCTCCATCATTATTTTCACATACCATTTTTTTTGTACCTGCACCGCGGATATCGTTTAATTTCCTCCGCACACGAGTAATGTTCTTGTCCATCCGGCTTATTACACGGATCACTTGGTCCCTCGCTCACGAGAATCACATATAAATCAACTTTAGTGCCGCGTGGGACGAAATGAAATGATGCTCTGTCAATGACTGGTGATGCGCTGTGAAAAAATGAACCCGGCAATACCGGTACAATTTTAAAAGACACCTCATTTTATATTCTTTACTGTTAATCTATTTACACATTGAAAGCCCATTTTAAATTATTTAAAAATTCAAATGGATAAAAACAGAGTTTTAATTCACTTATTTATTTCTTTTTTTGTGCTCGAACATTTTCGCCTAATGAGGCATCTTCAGGAGCAGAATGGTTACAAATCTTACTTTTGTTGTTGATTATCTCACGTTATACATGTTGGCGGTTGATCTAGAATGTTGAATTCTTCTTTTTTTTATCTATTTTGGGGAAGATCTTCCTCTTTCTCTTATCCCCTTCAAGCAACCGATCACAATCAGTCGTTCCAGGATATCTTCATTGCCACGGACCAAGTGTTCAAAGAACTGAAGAATACGGCGCGAAGGAACATATTATGCTGGTCAGAGTCAAGTCACCCAAACATAGTTCCTGACAAATGGACTTGTTGGTACTTTAAGCCGTCCATGGGATTTGAAGCATGCGCCTCTAGCACCACATTTCAAAAGCGTCAATATTTCTCATTACAAAGGCAGTGATTTTTTTTTCAAGACACCGTGTAAGTGTCCACGCTTTCCTGCCATATAATGATCACTAATCTGCATTGAAGAGTTACGCAACGCAACTAAGCTACACATATAATGTAACTTCTTGCCTGCGTTGTCCCCAAAGGGGTCGCATGTGACGATTCGGGACAAGGGGGCCAGCCTTACGCTAGCCAGTTCCGTTGAAGTGGGGGTTTCCTAGCTCCCGAGCGGGCTGGTACTTATTTCTTGTGAAGGTTGAGTAACCTTGCCTCGCTACAAAGCGCCAATTTTCAAGCAAGACCCAGTTGCTGTAAGGCTGGATGGACCTTTGGTGACCGGTCATTCGTAAAGGCTTATGAATTTTTCAACTTTTTAAATGGTATATTTTTTGTGCTCCGCCGGTATTCGAACCCACAACCTTCCATTCAGAGTCCAAAGTGTTACCACTGGACTACGGACCAGTCTATAACGATAAGAAAAAAAGAATCGTGACATCACACCCGGGATAAGTTGGTGCTATTCTCCAACCACTAGCGAGGCAATCGTTACTTTGTACCTGCGTTTTAATCTCTCGAGTATGCCCATTGGCGTGTTATTAATGCGGTGAAGTGATCCGTGGGTGAGGCGATTGTCGAACATGAGTTGTGTGACGCTCACTTAGGTGATGATGCCCATCACACACACAATACACGCGCAGAGACACCGACACACAATGCACACGATCACTTGGTGATAATCACATAACGGTGAGTTGAGAATTATTCAGTCTGCATCACATTTGTATACCATATTTGTATGTCTTCAAAACGACCACTACGCTCTGCCCTCACTGCTGTCAACAGGATCATAGTGCCCAAAAGAGCGAACACATCAAATTTCGTAGACAGAAGCTTAGCGGTGGCCGGGCCGGTTGCCTGGAACAACAATTTGCCCGTCGGTGTTCGCACGAACCAGCCTACCACCACCTTCAGAAAGGGACTGAAGACGCTGCTTTTCTCCAGAAGCCATGGCGCCCTTGAGATGGTCCTGGACCATTAAATGGCGCCACAGGAAAGAAATCATTCATCATCATCATAAGATATTACGTAAATATCACATAGATTGCGTCAATTGGAGGCTGGAATCTTTGTTGTTACTAACGCAAGCAAAGCGGGTAACTTTATCTACCATTTGTTTCAAAGATGATCTTTAAATGAAATTGTCTTAAAAATCAAATTCTACACAACCTAAGAAAATAGCGTAAAACAAGAAAATAACATAATTTTTTTAATACTTTCAAAATCAGTTTCTAGGCATATTGGTCAAGTACACATACAAGCATTGCTCGTTTGAAATTACCTTTATTGGAAATAAGACAAACAACCACTAAGGTGAAGAGTAAAGCATATGTGGTGAGTGAAACATATTTATTTTCACAGTTAAGGGTGCCTACTTTTCCTCCAACCATGCCAATAAAGGGGGTTTTCTCCACCTCCATATGGAGGGTAGGAGGAAAGTTAGATTTTATCATGTACAAAAACAGTATAGCTGAAGAAATATAGTTTTGCTGGCATTTTTACCAGCATCCTCAGGATACCTTGTTTGCGAATGAACCAGAAAAAACTGTTTCCAAAAAGGTAAAAATTTTATTGTAAAAATTATTTAATTGATTATATATGTATTTCACACCTGCAACAAGCTTTCATAATTTGCCAATTTTGTGTTTATAATTTCCACACTAAAATTTCAGCCATTTTCATACATTGGCTAATGCCATTCTGCAAAATAACTCAAATAGATGCGAGATTAAAATGATGAATTAATTTTTGTTTCCGTTTCCGATTGCACGACATTAGTTTCGCAAATTATTTGAAATGGCATTCAAATGAGCTGCCAAAAATGCAATTTGTTATCAAACAGATAATGGCCGGTGCATTTCACAAAACAAATACATTTTATATGTCCGGTCGATAGTTCAGTTGGTAGAGTGCTTGCATTCTATGCCAAGAGCTCGGGTTCGAATCCCGCCGAGGGTGTCAGAAATGATTTTCCGTTTCGGTGTTTATTTCAAACCTTGAATAAAAACCCGGCAAGGTTTACTCAGCCTTCACAAGAAATGAGTACCAGCCCTTCTCCGGAGCTAGAAAATCCCCCACTTCAGTGAAGTGGTTGGCGTAAGGTAAAGTAATGAAAAAAAAACGGATGTTACTGACCGTGTGTAAAGAGAAGAACGATTTTCTCTACGTTTCGTCGAACGGTTTCACACGATGACATAACATCGTCCTTCTGTACAAGTGTAGCTATTGCGACATCTATGGAAGCATCACCGAATGTCAATAGATGTACCTACAACCTTCGACCTCGAGCAAACAACAATAATTCAACAGTTCGTGTTTCTTCCTTGCAGAAGACACACGTCTCCTAAAGAGATGTCGGATATGACTCCGACGAAACGTAGAGAAAATCGTTCTTATATTTACACACGGTCAGTAACAACCATTTTTTTGTTTCATTTCAAAAAATGTCTTACGACCGTAGTCATAATTTAAAATTGTTATTATTTTTTGTAAATAATTATTTATAGAGAAGAAGAAGACGTTTGTTTCGGTGACGTCACGGTATAGTAAAAATTGAATGATGGTATCAGGACAAAATGAATGATAATGTACAATTGTATGCATCGGTGCAAAATAATAAATTGCAACGTCATTTCAGTGGGCGCCAATGTACACACACTGCAGAAATACCACAGAGATAAAAATCAACAAAAAATAAAACCCGTATTCGTAAACGACGCTGTGATAAACTTCAGTGCTATGCGTGGATTCTCATTTTGTAGCTCCTAATACTGACTGGTCCGTAGCTCAGTGGTAGCACTTCAGACTCTGAATGGAAGGTTGTGGGTTCGAATCCTGGGTTGAAAAATTCATAAAACCTTTACCAATGACCGGTCAGCAAAGGTCCATCCAGCCTTACAGCAACTGGGTCTTGCTTGAGAATTGGCGCTTTGTTGCGACGACGACCAATTAGCTCGTAAAAAGGTCGATAGCTCAATCCATGCCGAGAGCATGGAATGAATTTTTGTTTTTAACCTCAGTTAGCCTCTGAAGATGGAGGGATAAAGTCCGATAGCGCTTAGGCCTTGTTAACTCTAAATAAGTGAAAATAACGCTTTGTTTTAAAACATTTTTTTTTATATTTAAAAAGTCAAAAATTCGTGCAAGTAATTATCAGTTTTCACAGTATTATTCATGAATACAGGTGTGAGGTATCATCAAGTGCATTCAGGTCTCTTCTTTATCACGTATTCATTATTGTCACTTCTCGGCGGGTTCCTTTTGCCTTTGGGATAATGACATTATAAGGTACCCACGCGCAAATCGCTGGCAGAACCAGTTTTCATATTAATGTCCCTAATTTAGGCACATCCATTTCATTGTTGAAATAAACAATTGGCTGGTTCGCAGTCTAATGTTTAACGCTGCAGACTTGTGAACAGGAGATCAAGAGTTTGATTCCAGACGGAAAATTAAATATACACCTGTATGGAAACAAAGGACCTATAATCTAAGTTGCAAAGATATATTAACAATTAAAGCTCATATCAAATGCATGCCCACAAACAAACACGTCTAGTTCGCGCTTACGACTGCTGAATGTGTACGTACAAATTAAATCTAAGCCTCAAATCAATATAAACCCTGTAACTTTTGTCAATCTTCCCTGAAACAGGGGTGACATTGGTAAAGTGAACCATTTTTAGCAGTATGGTTGGTCAACCTCAAACCGACCTATAATTCACGGTCCATAGTCCAGTGGCAACACTTCGGACTCGTAAATGGAAGGTTGTGGATTCAAATCCCGGCGGAGAACAAAAATATACCATTTATATTTCCAAATGTGATCTTCGCTGGGTTGAAACATTCATAAACCTTTACCAAAGACCGGTCACTGAAAGGTTCATCCAACCTTACAACAACTGGGTCTTGCTTGAGAATTGGCGCTTTCTACAGCGACGACCAAGCTCGCAGAAAGCTTTTGAGGTGTGATACACACAAAAACAGCGCTCACCAAATAAATCATCTTAATATTTTTTATTTATCCATTTATTTCTAGAGGGACCTACACAGACAATCCACAACACACAACTACATATTCGCAACAATATTCTCTGAAATAATGATATTGGTGGCATGTTCACACAAAGCAAGTGACAAATGCAAGTGGCTTGTCGCGCAGCCAGAAACAAAATGACTTTTCCCCTCTCAGAATGCCATCATTCAAATGGCAATGCCATGAATGTAATAGCGACGCGGCGGACAGGGTCTTGCTTGTGTTGAGCATCGCAAGCGGTACGCGAACAAGTATTTATAGCTAGCGTGCAAGCAAACAGTGGCGAAATGTATGGATGCAAGTGAAATTGCCGTGTATGCAGTGTGAAACTCTTCACTCGAGTTTAGTTGAGGGGACAGTGAAATAATTTAAAAAAAAATTGAAAAGGATTTTTTTTTCTAATGGACATTTTAAGTTTGTTATACAATAGCTTCCTTTAGATATAAAATCTATTATCTAGTCTCTTTAATCTAAGTTGCGAAGATATATCAAATTTAAGATCCGTATTACATGCATCCCCACAAGCAGACACGAATAAGCTCGCGCTTACACGTGCCGCATGTAGACCTACAGCATAAGAAAAAACAATCTCAAATGACCATAAGCCCTGCAGCTCTTTGTAGCTGATAAGATTCGAAAAAAATATCAGAAAAAGGAGTCAAAAAAGCATTAAACAGAGATATAATAATAATAATAATAATAATCTAAGTTGCAAGGGTATATTCATTTAAAGCTCTCAGATGCATGCCCACAAACCAACACGTGTAGTTCGCGCTTACAAATGCTGAATGCGTACTTACAAATAAAATCCAAACCTCAAATGAACATAAGCCCCACAACTTTCGCCGACCTTCCCTGAAACAGGGGTGACATTGGCAAAGTGAACCATTTTTTACAGTATGGGTGGTCAGCCTCATACCAACCTATAAGTCAAGGAATACGAATAATAAATTACATTTAAATATAAAAAAGAACAAAACCTTAAAAAGAAATCTATACAAAAAAAGTAAAAAATTTCCAATGCAAAACATGTAGCAAATTAATACACCAACATTAGAAATCTATATTGCAGATTAGCCGCCACTTCTTCCTGTCCTTGCATACTTCTTTCATTTCATCCAGAGTCATAACCTTTTTCATACAAGCTCTCCTTTTATTATGACTCTGGATATCCCATTCATTCGCTATTTCAGAGATTTGATCCTTCCATACTTTTCTCGGTCTTCCTCTACCACGACATCCATCTATTCTAGCAACATATACTTTCTTCGTCAATCTTTCATCACTCATTCTCTCCATGTGCCCGAACCATCTTAACATATTTCTTTTAATCTTCACTTTCACACTTTCCCTTACACCACATTCTTCTCTTACAAAATCATTCCTCACCCTGTCACTTCGTTTTTTCCCAATCATACTTCTTAGATAGTCCATTTCTACTGTATGGACTTTACTAAATTCCCTTTCACTCACCGTCCAGGCTTCACTTCCATACATCAAGGTGGGCACTAGTATAATAGTTATATTGGTTTCTTCGACTTATATGTTGGTATGCGGCTGACCGCCCATGCTGTAAAAATTGTTCACTTTGCCAATGTCACCACTGTTTCAGTGAAGGACGGCAAGAGTTACAGGGTGTATGTCCATTTGAGATTTGGGTTTTTATGTTGTAGGTTCACATGCGGTATGTGCAAGCGCAAACTTTTACGTGTCTGCTTGTGAGAATGCATGTAATGTGAATCCCCAATGTAACATATCTTTGCAACTTAGATTAGATTAAATATTTGAATTTACAGATAATAAAATAATATTAGAATAATTTATTTGGTGAGCGCTGTTTTTGTGTGAATCTCACCTCAAAAACACTCTGCGAGCTAATGTCTTTGCTATAGAAAGCGCCAATTCTCAAGCAAAACCCAGGTCCTGTAAGACTAGATGTAACTTTGGTGACCGGTTTTTGTTAAAGGTGTATGAATTTTTCAACCAAGCATCGACGAGCATATTTGAAAATATAAATGATGCACTTTTGTGCTCCGTCGGGATTCAAACACACGACCTTCCATTTACGAATCTGAAGCGCTTACCACTTGGACCCGGACTCAATCATAAGTAAAAAATCACTGATTTTCCTATATTCTACAATTTCTATAATTTTATCCGTTCCTTGACTTATAGGTTGGTATGCGGCTAACCACCCATACTGTAAAAAATGGTTCACGTTGCCAATGTCACCCCTGTTTCAGGGAAGGACGGCAAGAGTTGCAGGGCTTATGTTCATTCGAGATTGGGTTTTTATATTGTAGGTCCACACGCGGAATGTGTTAGCGCGAAATTATACATGTCTGCTTGTGGGAATGCATTTAATATAAATCTTAAATGATATACATCTTTGCAGCTTAGATAAGATTAGATTACATTATATTTTAAATAATTTATCCATTAGAATTCTCAAATTGACTTGCTATACAAATGAATTCGTGTGCGGCAGACTCAAGTCTGCAAGATATGTATGGAGGTTAAAGATAGCCACGTACAGAAATAGCAGAACACATCTCGTGTCTTGCAAAGTACTGAAAAATGTACTTCACTTAACTACTGTCTCAGTTCTTTTCTGGTAACCTCCATGACGTCATTGAGATAGGTAAAGCAGTGATGCGTTGGAGATTTAACCTCCAAAAGATTTGACAGATAAAAAAAACTTTATATGGATTATAGACAAGCGCCTCTGTCAGACAGATTTGGAAGGAATCCAGCCGAACGATGAGGTTTATTTTTGCAGCCTTATTAATATTCTGACCTCAGTACCCTGAGTACGAGTTGCAAAACTTAAGTAAAGTTAAATTTACGGAAAGTCTTAATGAGTGGTTTTCCCCAAAGCTGCCGTTTTTGTTTGTTTGAGCTTGATTTTCTTCATCACTGTAACTCTTTTGCTAAGACCATAATGTGTAAGAAACAAAAACGACAGATTTTGGGGAAAATCACTCTTCAATACTTTTCCTAAACTTTACTTTACTCAAGTTTTGCAACTCGTACTAAGGGTACAGTATATGTACATTAAAAAATAACGCATCGCAACGCAACTAAGCTACACATATAGCGTAACTTCTTGCCGCGTTATCCTCGAAGGGGTCGCATGTGGTGAGTTGAACCTATTTATTTTTACAGGTAAGGGGTCCGGCTTCAGTTAAAGTGGGGGTTTCCCAGCTCCCGAGAGAGCTGGTTCTCATTTCTTGTGAAGGCTGAGTAAGCCTTGCCGGTATTTTATTTTAGGGTTTGAAATAAACACCGAAACGGGAAATCATTTCTGACACCCCCGGTGGGATTCAAACCCGAGCTCACGGTATGGAATGCAAACACTCTACCAACTAAGCTATCGACATAATAATTAAAATTTTGAGGGTTAGGTACAAAAAAAAACGTAATTTTTTCTTATGTAATTCGAAATAGACCTATGTATTAAACTGAAAGTAAAAATTTTGTACAAGCTTAACTATCATAGTTGAAGTAGTTTAACAGTTCCCAAATGTGTAACCTTTCCAACTTGCAAATTTAGCAAGTTAGTTTTTAAGTGAAACAAAATTCCACAATTCAGTCTCGAGTCTTAAAACAATTGCTGCGGCAACTTGGTTTTGTTCTAAATGCAAGCAAAATGAACCGAACCTCTGCCCCGAGTCTACAACTTTGCTTTTAACGTCAACTATATTTAAATATATGTAAATATAAGCAGAGCCTCTTGTGAGCGTGTAAGATTACATATTTTATTTTGTGCAACGCAATGGTTGAGTTTGGATGAGGAGTTTTGTGCTTTGGGTACGGGACTCGAATACCGTTAATGAGTTTCGTGATTTGGCTGACATCTGACTTCTCGGCAGTTGGCGGAACACCGGGATTCCAAGTCACGGTCGGTCGCATGGGACCGCAAACCCTTGAAAGACACATTGTGGGTCCATCAGACCCCACGCTTATTTTATTTTAATGCCACGCTTAAAGAAGATCGTCGATCAGTATGTTTTTGAAGAAATTCTGTGCGGGAGACTCCATAGGTTCTAAGGACTCTAGGGATCTATGACACTTGTTGTAGTGCCGCAGAGGTGTACGAGCTTGGTCGTCGCTACAAAGCGCCAATACTCAAGCAAGACCCAGTTGCTGTAAGGCTGTATGGATATTTTAGAGACCGGTCTTTGGTAAAGGCTTGTGTTCCACTCAATAAAGGTCAACATACTACATTGGCTGGGGTACATTCAGCAAATGGACCATTGGAGCCTGGAGAAGACAATTGTGATGACGAACCCGGAGGGACGCTGGACAGCTTTAAGATTTTTTTCAACCCAGCGAAGAGCATATTTGGAAATATAAATGGTATATGTTTGTGCTCCACCGGAATCCGAATCCACAACCTTCCATTAACGAGTCCGAAGTGTTGCCACTGGGCTACGGACTGGTCCAAGATGCAAACGATACGCGGTGTACCTGAGCGGTAACCCATCCAAGTAGCATTCGCACCCAATGTTGCTTAACTTCGGTGATCTGAATGCTTTCAACATGGTATCGTCGTTGACAAGTAGGTATGATTATTTTCACTAAAGATGTATGGATTTCTTTCTCTTAGTTCATTTTCAGCATCAGCTTTGACATTTTCTGCACCATCTATGAAATTTCTGATAATCCTGGAGTCCTCTGCACGTACTACCGTATCCTGCTGGAAAACTACTAAAGTATTCTTGATTTCATTACTGACACGATGTTTGACTCTTGAAATATGGATCTCAGCTCTGAGTTGGTACGGATTCGACATCTGTCCCCCTCAAGTACATGTGCGAGAATGTGATGGATCATTTTGTTCTTAGAAACCTGGAGAGTTCTCTTATTTAGCATTAGGTCCTTGGTCTTGCTTGAGAATTGGTGCTTTGTAGCGATGAGCTGCAAGACTATCTCTACACCAGGGCTCCCAGTGGTCTTAATTCGGGCTTGGCTTTTTTTTTTTTAAAGACCAACCTTATGGCGAATGGGTATTGATTGAGAAATATAGTAAAAATCAAGCATGAAGAGGGCTTCTGATTTTATCAATTTATCTTTGTATGGACTGTCCCGTCGATAGCTTAGTATGTAAAATATTTACATTCCATGCCAAGAACAAGGGTTTGATCCCCACAGAGGGTGTCGGAAATGATTTCCCGTTTCGGTGTATATTTCAAACCCAAAATAAATATCGGCAAGGTGTACTCAACCTTCACAAGAAATACGAACCAGCCTCCCAGGAAATGGGAACCATCACTTCAACTGAAGTAGTTTGTGTAAGGGTCGCCCCCTTCCCTGTTAAAAAAAATAGGTCCCAAATTACCATTACACCGGCAAGAGGTTACACTATGTCTGTAACTTATGTAGTTGTGTTATTTTTTATACTCGGAGTACAGAGCTGAAAATGGTACGAAGCATTTTGTTTTTACAGAGCCGGAGAAATTTCTCTTGTTAATTACGTAGATTAAAAATGGAAATATTAAATCAACATGAAACATTGTTTTGTTTTGCCTGTTTGAGGGTTAGGCATTAGATAGGATGTGGCGAATGCATTCATTTGAATGCGCACGCTAGATGCAGCTCCCGAAAATGTGTGACTTTCTGTCCAGGAAACCGTTCACGTACATACTACGAGTACCGAGCGCAGACTTCGATTCTGACAGTCAAATTATCTTAGCCGAGTTAGGTAGCTCTATGGATTCGTCCACCTCCATAATACAAAAAGAGACGGCATTCTAGTGCTGTCGAAGAGCGGGTCTAATTTTTTTTTTTTTTAGAAAACCTGTGCGGGAGACTCCCAGGATTCTAGAGACTTTAGGGGTATATGACACTTGTTGTAGTGCCGCAGAGGTGTACGAGCTTGGTCATCGCTACAAAGCGCCAATACTCAAGCAAGACCCAGTTGCTGTAAGAAAATTTTAAGGATTTGTGTATTGAAATTGTGAAGATTCACTTTTTACAATTATAATTACGGCATTCAAAGTTCATCTAACATGAAAATCATTAATGACATCAGTACTATGTCTATTCGTGTGCCCTATTACTTTGGTTTTCCTCTTCAAATATGGCTTAAAAGCTCTTTTTTCTTCTTCTTCTTTTTGCAACCCCTTCTCGTTGCACATTTTTTCAATCAATGATATCTTGTAAAATAAAACATAGTTTTAATAACTGAAGAAAATATTAATTTTCACAGTGTTAATGCACCAACCAACCAAAATATTATCAATGATGTCTTGTCTATCTACCTCCTTATCCACATTTAAAATGCATCTTGGCGCTGCCACCCCTGTCTCAGGGAGTTGTAGGAATTCTGTGTTTTTTTCAGATTTTGTGGACAATCATGAAGTTCTTGTTTTACTGCTTGCTCGTCTTCCCAACATTATCCTCCGTGTTGCTAAGCTAATAATAATAATATTAGGATGATTTATTTGGTGAGCGCTGTTTTGGTGTGTATCACACCTCAAGAGCCCTCTGCGAGCTTGGTCGTCGCTGTAGAAAGCGACAATTCTCAAGCAAGACCCAGTTGTTGTAAGGTTGGATGGACCTTTCAGTGACCGGTCTTTGGTAAAGGTTTATGAATTTTTCAACCCAGTGAAGAGCACATTCGAAATATAAATGGTATATTTTGTGCTCCGCCGGGATCCTAATCCACAACCTTCCACTTACGAGTCCGAAGTGTTGCCCCTACGGACTACGGACCGGTCCAAGATGCCAACGACACGCGGTGTACCTGAGCGGTTACCCATCCAAGTACTATCCGCGCCCAATGTTGCTTAACTTCGGTGATCTATGGGAACCGGTGCTTTCAACGTGGTAACGTCGTTGACTTAAATATGCTATATCAATTTTTAATTAATAACAACATAACATTATTGATCAAGTAACTTACGATTTGTTTGTTTTCTGCGTAGGCACAAAATTTCTCTCCGGGCATCCTTCTATTTTCATTCGAGTGCCACTAGATCGATAAATTCCCGGGCGTAACTGAGTTTTGACTTGGGAGTGATTTACAGACAGACGTCTTCACTCTAAGTACTCAAAGTTTAAACAGAATTTAGTATTAATCGCGTTTCCGCCTCTGTATCCTTAGTATTACACATAACGTATTAACTCAACCACAGCGTATTCCAAAATATGTATTGAAACTAAAGAAGCATTTCTAGTTAACATTTTACTTTCCATACATTTACGGAAAAACGATATGGTTGAATTTAAACGTAGAGTTTTATACTTGGGAGCTGATTGTTGTTCTGAAAGATACCTCTAAGTAACTTGAATGTTTTCTTAGTCACAGCTAAGTTTAGATCTAAGAGACACTTAAACGATTGTGTTTTAATGAGTAGATATCGATGTATCTGGTAGATAATTCAACTGGTAGAATGCTTGCATTCCATAACGAAGGCTTGGGTTAGGTCCCCAAAAAAAGTGTTAGAAATGACTTTCTGTTTAGTTGTTTATTTGAACCCAAAATTAAATACTGGCAAGGTTTCCTCTGCCCTTCTAATAAATACCAAAAAAGCTAGGAAACTCCCGCTTTGAGTGTAGCAGTTGGCAGTAGGCTGGCCCCACAAAAGTATAACAATAAATAGGTTCTATACGACAACGTAGTGCGGAAAGAAGACGCAATTAATGAGCAGCTTAGTTGCGATGGAGTCTGTAAAAAACAAACTAATAGGACACACGATTAGACATAGTTCCTTTTTCATTAGCATATTTCAAGGATATATCAACGACGATACCACCGGTTTTCATCAGATCACCAAAGTTAAGCAACATTGGTGCGCGGATGCTACTTGGATGGGTGACCGCTAGGTACACCGCGTGTTGTTGGCATTTCTTAAACCGGTCAGTAGTCCAGTGGTTTCACTTCGGACTCGTAAATGGAAGGTTGTGGATTCGAATCCCGGCGGAGCACAAAAATAAACCATTTATGTTTCCAAATGTGCTCTTCGCTGGGTTAACCGATCACTGAAAGGTCCATCCAACCTTAGAACGACTTAGTCTTGCTTGAGATTTGGCGCTTTCTACAGCGACGATCAAGCTCGCAGAGGGCTCTTGAGGTGTGATTCACACAAAAACAGCGCTCACAAAATAAATCATCCTAATATTATTATTATATCTTGGGAAAACGAAAAAGAGGTCGATCAAGAACGGCTCATGGATGTCTCCTATTCATAGCTAATATCGACCACAAAAGGATGCATGTGAGTCGTTCTGCGAGTTGTTCTTATTGTGATTATTGAAAGAGTGGGTATAAGTGAATATATTAAATCAGAACCGACCGATTACATTGTAGAACCTATAGAAGAGGCTGTGTACAAAAGGAATGAGTCGCGAAAACACCAAGTTCTCGTAGTTTTGATTTTGACTGCAAAACATGTTAGTCTTTTAAGGGGTTGAACTGATAAAAGGGCAGTAGGTACCTACAAAAAAAAGAAATACGATAATAATTTATAATCTAAGTTCCAAAAATGTATAAACATTTAAAATTCTTATAAGATTCATATTACAGACGCTGGGATGGTCGAGGTGATAAGGCGTCGGCGCTCGAATTTGCGTTATTGGCACTAAGCTAGTTCGAGCCCCGCCTTCGTCATGTCCTATCGACAACACCTCTGACCTTGGTTCAATGTATATCATTGGGTAATTTTCAATTAATAATTTATTGAAACTCTCTTGATTTATAGGTTATTCCTTGACGTATAGGTTGGTATGAGACTGACTACCTTTACTGTAAAAAATGTTTCACCGTTCCAATGTCACCCCTGTGTCAGGGACGGTCGCCAAAGTTGGAGGGTTTATGTTCATTTCTAATCTAATCTAATCTAATCTAAGTTGCAGTGATATGTTACATTGGAGATTCACATTACATGCATTCTCACAACCAGACATGTACAAGTTCGCGCTTTGAGTTTGGGTTTTTATATTGTATACATAGGTCCACATGCGGCATGTGTTAGCGCGACCTTATACAATATACAATATGTCTGCTTGCGGGAATGCGTTTAATATGATTCTTAAATGATGTATATCTTTGCAGCTTAGATTTAGATTTAGATCAAATAATGAATTATTATTTGATAATATCAATACCTGTTTCTGTCCAGGCAAAATACGCTGGTGAATTGCGTTCCTCTTCACATATCTATTTAAAAAAAACGGGTGGCATGATGAAATATTGTTATATATTGTACATTGTACTTGGACCGGTCCGTAGTCCAGTGGCAGCACTTCGGACTCGTAAATGGAAGGTTGTGGATTCGGACCCCGGCGGAGCACAAAATATACCATTTATATTTCGAATGTGCTCTTCGCTGAGTTGAAAAATTCATAAACCTTTACCAAAGACCGGTCACTGAAAGGTCCATCCAACCTTACAACAACTGGGTCTTGCTTGAGAATAGGC